>OY856412.1:1152834743-1153482243 GCA_963693085.1 Alisma plantago-aquatica
TAACATTTTTTTTTTCATGTTTTCTTAATTTTTTTCTTCTTTTTTTTTTCTTTGCCCATATATCCATAATTGCTTAGAGATACATGTATAAGGCCATTTTCTTTCCAATTGGAGATCTTTGCTTTATTTCGAGGGTATGGAACAAATTAGATCACCTATTTAGGAAAACTGAGATACATGGTGTGCTTATGCATGAAAATCATGAAATTGTGAGTGCAACTACATGACATGCACCTAAGGGTAATATGCATGTATCACTATATATTTTTTTTCATTCTATGCAAAAACATGAAAATAACAATGCAAAACCTATCTACATGCCATGCACACAAAAGAAATTGAAACTGCACTTTACTTCCAATTCTTGGGTGGATTATAGGAAATGGGGTGGAATGATCACAAGATTAAGTGACTGAACCTTAGAAGAAAATTATGTGTCCCTCCTTACTGACATGTGTAGTAGTTTAAAGAGTTCTTTCTCTTACATCTGATTAAGGTCTCATTACCATTTGATTAGGTTAGGCTCAAACAACCGTTACTATCCACTTTTCATGAGTCAATGGGGGTGTGAGTATGACATATTGCTTCAAAGTTGACATAATCAATCATTTTCATAGAACAAGTTCCCCAAGGACAACCAAGTAAAGCTATCCAAATGACACAGAAAAATTTTAAATTCCCTTAATTTCCCCATGAAAACAACAAGATGACAATTTTTAAGACATCCACGATTACACTAGATAGATGTGGATCCTAAATAAAAACTTAAAATTGCAAAAACAAATAACAAAGCAGAAACTAAAAACAACTAAAGAAAAGATAAAAGATAGAGCTGTTCCAGCCACCCCCCTAAGCTTGAATCCGACTATGGCCTCATAGTCAAAAACTAACTTAAGGGTGGAACAGTGATACCCTGATCAATCTTGCGGAGGCGGTGGTGGGTATTGTGGTGCCGTAGGATCCCAAGACGGGTACTCCCCCTGGAAGCTTGGATCATATTGGGTCCTCGGCGGAGGCTGTGGATAACCTCCAAAGTAGTCTCGACTCCAGCAGTGGTCGAAGAAGGGCTCCTGTTGCGTCTCTATCCGCTGCAACCGGGTGTGCATTTGCTCTTGGTTGGCGAGGATGAGCCGCTCGTTCTCGAACATAGCCCTTTGATTATCAAGCAACCGGCCCGTTGTCTCATGGATACCGGTATACATACCCATGTGCTGCAGCTGAGTCTGTTGTATGTCCTGTAGCATGGTGTACATCCCTTGCATGGAGTAGGGATCCGCAGCTGGCTGCTCTTGCTGTGGTGATGGCGGCGGGGGCTGAGATGATGAAGATGCACCCGGGTGCATCCTAGGACGCTTCCGTGGTGCCACGCGTGCTCAAAGAGGTGTGAAAGCCTCCTCGTCTTCCTCGGCCTCGCCTTCTTGGTCTTCACCTCCGCCTTCTTCTGCGGAGGACTCGATGGCTATGATGGGCCATCGGAAATGCTGCTTGCCCTCGATGTGGAAGACGTCGTCTGGTAGGTATGCCTCCTGGTAAGCTTGGTTGACGTGGCAATGAGCGTACGCCAACCCGTCCCGGATAAGAATGAGGTTTGAACGGTGCAAGTGTTGCACGTTCACCTTACTCCGCGTAGAAATCGGAGTCATGGACTGAAAGTTCAGCCCCAAGTACAGCGCCAACCTGGTGACAAGACCACCAAAGTGTATTGGAGCCTTCCTTGTGCTCCGCTTCACCGCCATGACGCGCTGTAACCAGAATGCTCCCCAGTTGCACTCTTGACGTTTCAGGAGTGCATAGAGAAAGAACAGGTCACTCTCCTAAAACTTGCTCAAAGCAAGATCGCTCCGAGCGAAGAAAGTCAAGCTCAACATCCTGTGCAGGACCCGGACGAACGGGTGCTCAAAATCCGCTACTGCGGCATTGTGGTAGCTCACGGTCTTCCCTGCCGGCACTGTAACTAGCTCGGTGAAGATTTTGTCGTAGTCAGTGCGGGCGTCGGGGCGTCGGTGATCGTGGCGGCTGTGGTTCCAGTTGAAGATGTCGTTGAACTGCTTCAACGTGATGTTGTAATTGTTGTTGAAGAGTCGGAAGGACACCCTTCCCTGGATCCACGTCTGGTCCGATGGTACCACATCATTTGGTACGACGCAGATATCAAGAGACGCCATGAACTCGGCCACCAGTTCCTTGTATGTGGGCCAGTCGCCGAAAAACGGCTGCCCATCTGCATGACAGTCCATCTCATAGAAGCGATTGGTGTGCCGCGCTTGCCCGTCCAACACATAGGCCAAGTTGGCCTCGAATCCCAGACCCCTAATCATTCCCCGGTCCACATACCGGGTGGCCTCGAACTTCCGCTTCATTATCTCCTCGTATACCTTCCTTACATCCATGTTGGCATGAATGAGGCGTGGACGAGAGATGGAAGCAGTTGGAGGAGGAACAAACTCCTCGATCTCCCTGGGGTGCGTGCTTGATGAAGATGCTCCGCCCGTATGCACCATGATTGCGAGAAGAATGAGATTGGGAGAAAAGAGCTCGGTGAAGATGGAGAGAAATTCTCCGCTCGGTGAAGATCTTCGCTCGATGACGCTTCTCCGCAGGTGTAGAGGGCTCGGGGGAGTGCTCGGCGCAATGGGAGATACTTGCTCTGAGGGTGTGATGTCATATGACGTTGCAAGTCCCCTTAAATAGACTTGATCGGCGCCCCTGTTGACCCGTCGATACCATCGACGCAGGTCGATGGTATCGACACGTCTCGCGGGTAGCCGCATCTGTCGCTGGTATCGACGGCTGACGTTTGCTGGATCGAGAAACCCGGATCGCTGACGGGTCGATACCATCGACAGAAGTCGATGGTATCGACGCAGCACCCGGATCGCTGACGTGGCTGTTGCGATCGTCGTCGATGTCTTCATGCGGATCGGTGACATGTCCGTCGATGCCATCGACGGGTGTCGATGGTATCGACTTGCTTTTATTGCGACACCTCCGTTTATTGCATTCAACCTGTGATGATGTCGATACCATCGACGAGGCCGTCGATGGTATCGAGTTGACTGAGCAAAATTCGTCTGAATATCTCCAGAGATCTCGATGGTATCGACTGGGGTGTCGATACCATCGACACTTTTATTGCGACCTGCCTGTGACCATGTCGATGCCATCGACGGGACCGTCGATGGTATCGACGCAGTGCGATTTCTGCTGGTGTCAACCTGAACCCATGTCGATACCATCGACTGATGTGTCGATGGTATCGACCCTACCTGTTCCTGCACATTTAACAAATGGATCAAGGTATCATTTTTAAACTAAAAAGTAAACAAAATAAAAGCAAACTACACCTAACATTAAACTATCCTAATGTACCAATGGTTGGGTTGCCTCCCAACAAGCGCCTTTCTTTAGCGTCTTAGGCTAGACGTCGGTCCTTCTTCTCATTCATGTACAAGTGAAATGAGTTTGACCTCATTCACTTTCCTCTTATAGTTCTCACCAAAGTACAGCTTCAAGCGTTACCCGTTCACCAAGAACGTGGCCTCTCCATCTCGCACGAGAATCGCTCCGTGCGGTCTCACTTCTTCCACCTCGAAGGGTCCACTCCATCGGGATTTCAGTTTCTCGGGATGCAATTTGAGACGAGAGTTGAACAATAGGACACTGTCTCCTTTCTTGAACGTGCGCATCTCAATGTGGCGATCGTGGATCAGCTTTGTGCGCTCCTTATAAATACGGGCATTCTCATATGCCGTCATGCGTAGCTCATCCAATTCATTCAATTCAATCATTCTTTTCCTCCCGGCCTCGTCATAGCACAAGTTCAGCCTTCTTAGCGCCCAATGGGCCTTGTGCTCCAATTCTACCGAAAGATGGCACGCCCGGCCATACACCAACCTAAAAGGTGTAGTGCCTATAGGTGTTTTGTACGCCGTTCGATAAGCCCAAAGTGCATCCGGTAGCAATGCACTCCAATTCTTCCGTGTAGATGCTACGGTCCTTTCTAAAATCTTCTTGATTTCCCTGTTTGATACCTCCACCTGTCCTTGCGTTTGTGTATGATATGGGGTGCCAATGTTGTGCTTGACCCCATATTTCTTCAAAAGTGAAGCAAATTTCTGATTTCAGAAGTGTGTGCCTCTGTCACTAATGATCATTCGAGGAATCCCGAACCTGCAGAAAATATTCTCTTTGACGAACCTGCACACTACATTCGAATCATTAGTCCTTGTGGGGATTGCCTCTACCCACTTCGACACATAATCCACAGCAAGCAAAATATAAAGATTTGAATTTGAGGACACAAAGGGTCCCATGAAGTCAATGCCCCATAAATCAAATACCTCGACTTCCTGAAACACATTCAGGGGCATTTCTTGTCTCCTTGAGATATTACCTGCACGCTGGCACGGGTCACACTGCCTAACAAAATCATAGGCATCCCGGAACAAAGTGGGCCAATAAAGGCCGCTCTCCAACACCTTAGCTGCTGTCTGTGAGCTAGCATGATGTCCTCCCGTAGGCGACGCATGACAATGATGTAGAACACTTTCGTACTCTACCTCCGGCACGCACCTGCGAAGAATACCATCCCTGCATTGCTTCAACAATATTGGGTCATCCCAAAAATAGTATCTCAATGAATGGAAGAATTTCTTCTTCTCTTGATAAGACCAATCTTCCGGGATGATCCCGCAAGCCAGATAATTCACAATTTCCGCAAACCATGGTTCTTTAGAATCAATTTTTAAACGTTGTTCGTCGGGAAAAGTCTCGGTAATGGGTATATGCAAACCTTGTTCATCCACCCTCTCTAACCTAGACAAGTGGTCAGCCACCACATTTTCAATTCCCGACTTGTCCTTGATTTCAATATCGAATTCTTGTAGGAGCAAAATCCACCTAATTAGTCTAGGCTTCGCATCCTTCTTCTCCATTAAATATTTTATTGCGGCGTGATCCGTCCACACAACCACCTTAGAACCCACTAAGTATTGCCGAAATTTCTCAAAAGCAAATACAACAGCAAGTAACTCTTTTTCCGTGGTTGTGTAATTTAATTGAGCATCATTAAGTGTTTTTGAGGCATAGAAAATCACAGCAGGCTTGTTATCTACCCTTTGCCCCAAAACAGCCCCCACAGCATAGTCAGACGCATCACACATCAACTCGAAAGGCTTTGTCCAATCCGGCGTTTGAACAACCGGAGCCGAAATCAGCTTTTCCTTCAAAACCTCGAATGCGTGAAGGCATTTCTCATTGAAATCAAAAACTGCATCTTTTTCCAACAATTCCGATAATGGCTTTGCGATTTTTGAAAAATCCTTGATAAAGCGCCGATAAAACCCAGCGTGTCCTAAAAAGCTTCTCACCCCTTTTACAGAATTTGGTGGGGGTAGCTTAGAAATCACCTCAATTTTTACAGGGTCTACCTCTAGACCCTTGCTAGACACCTTGTGTCCTAGCACAATTCCTTCTGTCACCATCATGTGACATTTCTCCCAATTGAGGACCAAGTGTGTGTCCTCGCACCGCTGCAATACCTTATCTAAATTATAAAGGCATTCATCAAAAGACGCTCCATAAACCGAGAAGTCGTCCATGAAGACTTCGAGACACCGCTCCACCATGTCAGAGAAAATGGCGAGCATGCAGCGTTGAAAAGTCCCCGGCGCATTGCATAAACCAAACGGCATACGGCGGTAGGCGAAAGTCCCATAGGGACATGTAAACGTAGACTTCTCTTGATCCAAAGGATCAATAGAAATCTGGTTGTACCCCGAGTAACCATCTAGGAAACAAAAATGCGACCGACCGGCTAAGCGTTCCAAAATCTGATCAATGAATGGCAATGGAAAATGATCTTTCAGAGTTGCGGCGTTCAATCGGCGGTAATCAATGCATACACGCCACCCGGTTACCAATCGGGTGGTGACAGGTTCATTTAGAAGATTTGTAGTGACAGTGATTCCCCCCTTTTTAGGGACTACCTGTGTGGGGCTCACCCACGTCGAATCAGATATGGCATAAATAATCCCTGCAGCAAGCAACTTAATGACTTCCTTTTTGACAACCTCCATCATGCTCGGATTTAGACGTCTTTGAGGCTGTATGACTGACTTGGCTCCTTCCTCAAGCCGAATCTTATGTTGACAAAGTGTAGGGGAGATCCCCTTGATGTCCGCCACTGACCACCCAAAGGCTCCACGGTGGTTCTTGAGCACTATCAATAGCTGCTCCTCCTCATCCGCACTCAAGTATGCAGAAACAATCACTGGCAACTTGTCCTCCTCAGCTAGAAAGACGTACTTCAGGTGCGGGGGCAATGGATTTAACTCCAGATCAGGTGGGCAGATAAGGGATGATTGTAGCGGTGGGGGCAGTGTACCCAAATCTTCATAGTGCCTCGTGTAGAAACATGGAAGCATTTGAAGCATTTTGGCGCACTCCTTGAGTGAAGTACTCCGCATCCAATCATAAGTGACATTAAGCAAGCACGCCTCTAGAGGCAATTCCGGATATGCATCACAAACAGAAGTAATTATCACATCATCCTCCCACGAAGGTGGAATGTCCTCATTCTCATCATTTGGAAACCCGACAGCCTTGCATAAAGAGACAGCTTTCGTTTGCTCCATAAGGTCTACCGCCAAAGTCCCATTGTCTATCCTGCTCATCACATGGGCCATATCTAAAAATGGCTTCCCGAGACAAAGTGAGATATTTCTTTCCACATGCTTCACCATGTTGCACTGTGCCTTTGCTTTAGTAGATGTATTGCTGTTGGGCATGACCATCTCAAAGCGATCATCCGCAATGCCTAAGGTCAAGCGACCTCTCCCCATCTCCAAGATCATGTCAGCTGTAGCTTGAAATGGGCGACCAAGAAGTAACTCATTGCCGTGTTCGTCCTGCATCTCCATCACAACAAAATCAGCGGGAAAAACAAAGCGGTCTACCTTTACCAAAACATCCTCACAGATTCCATATGGTTTCACCACAGAATTATCGGCCAATTGGATAGTCATATTGCTTGGCCTTGACTCCTTCAATCCAAGTTTCTTGAATGTAGAAAGGGGCATCAGATTGATGCTTGCCCCAGAATCACAAAGCGCTTCGCCAAATTTGAACTTCCCGATAAAGCATGAAATATTGAAACACCCGGGATCCTGTCGCTTTGGCGGCAAAGTGCCCATAATAAAAGCACTCACTTGCTCCTTCAATACCACAACCGCAGTGTCGGGTATCTTCCTCTTCTTGGTGATTACATCTTTAAGAAACTTTCCATAAGACGGGATTTGTTCAATTGCCTCTAACAAGGGAATATTCACAGATAACTTTCTAAAGCTGTCCAGAAATTTTTTAAACTGTGCATTCACCTTTCTTGCTTTTGCACTATTGGGATAGGGAACCGGAACGGTATGTGCCCTTTGATGAGGTGGCACATAGGGAGTTAATTTCTGTGGTTCCTCCTCAGTGGCTTGTCCTTGGTTACCATCTTCGGTTGTGTCATCAATTTGCTCTATGACTGGTGCAGGCTGCTCCTTAGCGGTTGCTTCTTCGACTGTGTCCTGCGGTGTGCTTGTGTCATCCGCCCTTGGATTAAGCACCTTCTTACCGCTCCTCAACAATATGGCCTTGGCCTGTTGGTTTCCCCCGGGAACATTGGTGTTCCCCGGAAAACCCGGATGTGCCGGCTTCTTCAAGTTTACAATCTCCGTTGCCATCTGTGCCATGGAAGTCTCTATAGTCCGCATCTGAGCCCCGTGGCTCTGCAACGTCTGCCCGAACTGGTTCATGAATTCACCCTGCTGCTTTATTTGCTGCCCAAAAGTGTTCATCAACTCTTGATTTTGCTTTATGACTTGATTGAGCAACTCCGTGCTCTTGTCCTCCGTGACCGGTGCAGGTTTGGCGTTCGGATCTTGCAGGAAGTTGTTTGGATCCTTCCATGAAAATTTCTTGTCCTTCCGCCATGAGTAATCGTTGTTCCTGTACCCTTGCTGTTGCCTCATATACTTGACCTGAGCCTCATCCTCGGACTCATTGTCTTCCTTCTGCAGCAACTTCTTTGCGAGAATATCCATCTTCTCATTCAGCTCTCTCATTGCCTTTGATTCACTGGCAACTCTTGCTTGCTCAACTGGGCCTCTTTCTCTTTCTCCCCAAGATTGCTTTCGTGCCATATTCTTCAGTATTTCCCAGCATCTTGTATCAGTGTTATTTAGAAAGAATCTAGAACCGGCCGAGTCCAAGTTGCTTCTATCATGCTCGGAGAGAGCAAAGTAGAAGATCTTCACTTGGGTTTCATGTCCAATCCATGATGTGGACATCTCCTCAACATGACTTGAAATCGCTCCCAAGTCTCAGAATAGGTTTCACCCGCCTGTTGGGTGAAATTGTGGATCTTCCGGATCATATCATTGGTCTTCTCAGGAGGAAAGAACCTCTCGAAGAAAACCTCCACCATGTGATCCCATGATTCAACAAACTCGTCGTCGAGGTTATGAAGCCACTCTCTTGCCACTCCAGCCAAGGAACTCGGGAATAACTTGAGATAGAGCACATCCTGCGGAAATCGATCTAGCTTCACCATATCGCAGTTCTCCACAAATTGACTAATGTGTGCCACTGGATCTTCGTTTTTCAGTCCGTGAAATGCATTGGATTTGACCAAGTTAATCAGTGCTGGGTCGATCTTGTATGTAGGTATGTTTAGCCCCTGTTTCTTTATCGGCCCCTTTGATGCCGAGGAAGAAGACGCCTTGATCTTCTCCCATATTGTCTGTGCTTCAGCCATTACTTCTTCTTGTTCTGGCTCAGATTCAGAATGTATATCACTGTGGTGTTCCTCCTCGTAGTACTCCTCGTCCTCTGGTCCCTCAGGTGGAACCTTAGGTGTGCGATTCACGTAGTCTCGACTACGTGTGTGCACCATGCAAAGTACCTGAAATATGGAAATAGGGGTTCAGTACAATGCGTTGAACGAGTCAACACAATTATAGAGAAATAAAGGAATTTTTGAAATTGTTTTAAAATAAATAAAAAAAATGTGGCCTAGAGTGGCCGCTCTTAGCACTCAAAGTGCCAATAATTCGCCGTCTCCCCGGCAACGGCGCCAAAAACTTGACGTGTATTTTACTACGCGCTAAAAACGCAAGTGTACGCGTCGAGTAATATAGGCCTTGTGAGGCCCGAGTCGAACTCAGGGATACGTGAATTATTGGAGACTTCTACTAACTAATCGCAATCAGCTAGACCAATTAACAAAGTAAGGTTTTGTTGTTCAAATTAAAAGAAAATAAAAATCAAACAAAGAAAACAATCGATTAAAGGTTAATTTAATCAATTAAAAGGATATCTTTAGGATGGCAGTTTCACCGCGGGTCAACATTGTATTAGATTTCATATAATTCCTCACACTTCTCTCTCTATCCGGGTAGTGGCCTGAAATGAGAATTACCCACTGTCGTGGTGTAATCCACTACTTAGATTTAGGTTGATTCCATCGTCATAGTAATCATTCCCCTAAACTAAGCGCATTAAGATCGGTCCCTCAGTTCCCACCATTAATTTTACAACTCCTTTGTCAAGGGTTTTATTAATTAATGTAGAATTCGTCTCTTTTCAACCGTTAATCCTTCTGTCGAAGTGATTAAGGGCATTAATTTATTATTATGGTGATCAAGCATAACAATAGCAATGGAGAAAACGAATCTATACCACGGATATGAGAGAAAAAATATGAATTATCAATATAAAATCATCATACAATGTATCCCCGGGCTACTCCCGGTCCTAAAGATTGAGGGTTTTAGCCTCTCATGTTCATCTTACACGAATACATGGTAGAAATTAGGGAATTCATAAGAAAAACGTGAAATAAATGGGAAAACCCCTGAACGGAGAAGAACCGGTGGATCCTTGGCGTAGAACACAAGCTTTCCCCGCCTGTCGGTGGTGGAAATTGTCTTCGGCAGCGTCCGAATCACCCGGAATGAGCTTCTCGGCCTCCGTTCTCCTTTTTCTCCTCCTCGGCACTTGTGCAATCCAAAAAATGAGATGATCATCACGTCTGGGTGTCCGTCATTAGGTATAAGTCCCTAATTAGGTCGTCAAATAACAACAGCCGTCTGATCGAAATCAAAACAAATCCAACGCATATCTGCCGGCGTCGATACCATCGACGCGGGTCGATGGTATCGACCCAGCGGATTAGCGGCAGCTTTCCTTTCTTTTATTCTGAGCGCCTGTGGTGATCTCGATACCATCGACTTGGGTGTCGATGGTATCGACTCCTTTAGCGTCGGTTGTTGTCGTTTAGCGACGCTGTAGCTCTCCTTGAGTCGATGGCATCGACTTGCGTCGATGGTATCGACTTCATCCTCGCCAGCATCCTGGAGACATCTCGATGCCATTGACATGGGTGTCGATGGTATCGACTCTGTATTTCTCTTCTCGGCTGACAACCTGTGGCTTGGTCGATGGTATCGACATCCGTCGATGGTATCGACGGATGCAGATACTTGTTCTTCCTGAAAATTCACAACAGGACCAAGTAAATCCACACAATTTATAATAAGATGATAAATAATGCTCAAAATAGTAAAACAAAGGGGATTTGATATAAAATGATGGCAAAGACCAAATAAAGTGAATTATGCAATAATATCCATGAAAATGAGTAATTAAGGCACAAAACACATATGAAATCGGTCTATAAATGCGACTCAAAATCATCGCATCAGATCCCTTTACAGGGTGTACAGTGGCGCACCTGAAATGGATGGACAATGTCAAGTGTAATGGCTGGCATCACCACAAATTCATAGTAGTCTCCAGGTGTAATCTTCCCTTTTAAAGTAGTGAAATCCCTTAGCTAGGCAAAGCTGAACATCTACTCTGCAATGTTGCTATCAGTAACTAGTTAACAGAGAAATTCTAGTGATTTTGTTTATATTATGCAGATTACATAGGCTCACAAACAATAGATAACACTCTCAATGAAATACTTATAATCTTGTTTGAGAAGATGGTGTGGTTCATCTTTTTAGCAAAGAGTTTCTGGAAGAAAAATATAAGTGTATGCTTCGGCATGTTTACAGTGAAGGCTAGGCGAGAAGACAGTGTTGGAGTTACAGAGGGGAAAATAGCAAATAGAGGAGGGGATGCAATTAGGATTTGGCCGATCTGAGTGATTCTGGTAGTATCATATCAAGAGAGAAGCAAGGGACCACAACGTCATAGGAGCCAGGGATCACAGTGTCTCTCTCACACATGGGGTAGACATTCTTGGACTCCTGACATTGATGATGTGTCTTGGAAGGTGAAAGTCCTATCCGCTTCACCATCGGGGTGATTGAGTAATAGACTGGTGAAACCAAATTAGGGAAAGGAGAAGAAATTAAAGGAGACGGGAAATTCACCAGTGCACCAACAAAACACCATCTTCTCAATCATCGACATCTTCGATCGGCCCTGATTCTACAAGAACTTCATCCACATCAGCTCCTCGGTGAGCTCTATTCTATCTCAGCCTCCCTGCTAATGATAGCATGGAGCATCTGAATATAGTAGACAAGGCACAATGAGTTAAGCTATTCAACATCTTTGACAGAAATCATCGACTCAGTATCTACATCAGATGCATCTGGGCTTGTGACCTTGGACGGTTTTGCTGGAAGCATAGGATTCCTCTTCACCAAGGTTGCCAAGGTCAACATAGTGGCTCAATGTACTCAATCTGATGGTGTGCTTGCTAGGAGAGGAGTATTGTTGAAGGTGGCGAATTGGTAGCTCATGTGTCATGGTTTGCGAAGCCGAGTAGTTAGGGATAGGGGCAGGGAAGGGAGATTGGTGGCGAGTGAGGAGGAGAGTCCAACAGTTCACACAAATAAGGGGGGCGTGCAATTAGCCAATTATCGAATTTAACTGCAAACAATTGTTTGCATGCTCTCTATTTTAATTTTATTATATGCATGTCCCTACAACCTAGCATCAAAGGAAAAAAAATGATATGCCAACCAATATTCTAAGACCAATCATTCATATATATTATATGTAAATCCCTTGTGACCCAAACAACCTCTATTTTCTCATCTACTTTTAAATGTAATTTTTAAGTGTTTAATTAAGGTTGTCCAATATTACCATGAAATTTTCCTCAACATCATACTATCCAAAAATCATAATTTTTCCCTACTCTTATATATAGAATCACGATAACCTCTTTTTCCTTCATCACATTCATTCTTACAACCTATCTTCTTTTTTTATTTCCCATGAATAAGTTGTTTAGTTAAAACTTATTATATAGTATGAGTACACGTAATCAATATGTTTTTATTCTTTTTGATCCAACTAAAATATTTATCCTTCATCTTTATCAATTAAATATCACTTCTACATCGATACTTTTATATATGATGGTATTCCAATGATATCAAATTAATTGTATGGAAATTAGTTTCATTATCATGTAATATTTGAAAAAATAATTATCCAGTGCCACCTGTCTTCATCTCTTTCTTTTATGTATTGGACTTAACAATACTATCATTTCTATTTTCATCTACTCTCTGTCGTTGGATTTCACGAGTGGAAGTGAATCTGATATTAACGTATAAAACTTCTGGTGACTATTTTTTATTGTAAATTCCAAGTTTAGTTTCACTAAATTCATCATCACCATCTAAGCCTCAGTCCCAACTATGTTGGGGTCAGCTAC
This sequence comes from Alisma plantago-aquatica, assembly GCA_963693085.1. Taxonomy (NCBI): domain Eukaryota; kingdom Viridiplantae; phylum Streptophyta; class Magnoliopsida; order Alismatales; family Alismataceae; genus Alisma; species Alisma plantago-aquatica. The sequence continues at coordinate 1,152,847,468 of OY856412.1, forward strand.
TAAATTCACCATATAACAAAGTAATAAAAATTTTAAACATGTTTGATGAATGTTGATTGATACTTTTAGCTATTTGTGCCCCTTTCCATAAGTTCTCTCATTTCATGCCAATGTGACCCATAGGAGGGGACTTCCATGTGATATGAGGAATTTACCTGTCATGTCAAGTCAATGAAATAGTATTTATGACAAGTCATTAAGGCCTTCTATGCTATTGAGGAAAGTTACCTCTCACCACAAGAAACCAAAGCTACATGGGAGATTACTCTAGGACCACATCATGAGAGTGATATAATATACATAAGCTATTAACATTTTTTATGGTTAAAATTATAGTATATAATGACTAACATGAAATGCTAAGGTGACCTAGACAGAGGACCTTCAATGTTGGGTGAGCCAAGGTGACACAAATAGGAGTGAATTCTAATGATAGAAGAGCCAAGGTGACATGAGGAGGAGTTGGGGACCATATTATGATAGTATCCTCCCACATCAACTCCCTGGAAATGAATTTGCAAGAAGCCAAGGCCCACATCTTGACGGTGTGCTCTCATGGAAAGTCCCTAAAAATGGTTTTTAGAGGAGATGTTGTCAATATCATGATAGTTTCCTCTCATGACAAGTCCTTGAATATGCATTTGGGAGGTATCGAGACCCATATGATGACAAATATCATATCACAAAAAGACCATAAAAAATGTATTTGTGAGGTGTTATGGCCCATATCATGATAGTGCCCTCTCACAGTAAGTCTATGAAAATGCATTTGGGAGGAATACCATAACAATATCCTCTCACAACAAGTCATTATAAATGCTAAACTAAATGGATTGATATATCCCTATGAAACTACATTAAGCATGTAATTAACCCTATCTTTTTGAGTGCAATATAATAGTAATTGAAAGACAACACATCGTGAAAATACTATCATACCAATACGTTTTAGGGAGGAGGGGCCATGTTGGGTGAGAAAATACCTTCTCATAGAAAGTCACTGAAACTAGACAGAGGATAATCTTTGAGAGTGCCCTCTCATAACAAGTGAGAGAAATCACAAATTAGAGGATCTAAACTCCAAGGACACCCATGGAGAAGGGAACTTCCATATCATATAAAGAAGTTCCATCTCAACACAAGTCACTAAAATAAGAATTGGGATGTATTTAGGCCCTCCTCATTAAAGTCCCTATCACAAAAAGCGTGATAAGTCAGATCATGGAGGATCAAATTAGGATCAAATTTTCACTCATCATGAGAGAGTCCCTCTCACAACCAACAAAGGCCATGACAACACAATATATATTTCTAAATTTACTTCCATTTCAATGATTTCACTTCAACCAACAAGGATCCATGACCCATATCTTGATGTCATCCTCTTACATAAAGTCCCTAAAAATGCATTTGAGAAGTTACATGGCATGTATGATGACAATGTCCTCTAACAGTATGTCCCTAAAAATGCACTTGGGAGGAATATTGTGACAATGTCTTCTCACATCAAGTTCCTAGAAATGCATATGGGAGGAGTCATGGACCATATCATGAGAGTGTATTATCATAGAAAGTCCCTCAATATACATTTGGGAGGAGTCATGACCCATATCATGACAACGTCCTCTCACAACAAGTCCCTTAAAATGCATTTGTGAGGAGTCGCAGTCCATATCATGACAGAGATCTCTTGCAACAAGTCCCTAGATACGTATTTGTTATGAGTCAGGGCCCATATGATGAGAATGTCCTCTCACAACATGTCCCCTTGAATGCATTTGCAAGGATCTAGGATCCTTATCATGATAATGTCCTCACGGATTAAGTCTATGAAAATAATCATGGGATGATCTAGGACCCATATCATGACAATGTCCTATCACTTGCTTGCGGGCTTGCTACACTTGGTTGTTGTACTTGTAGCTCTCTCTATCGGGTCTTGGAGCATTTGCTTGTGGGGATTGAAGCTCTGGTTTTCTTGGCCCATATCATGACAATGTCCTATCACAACAACTCCATGAAAATGCATTTGTGAGGAGTCGGGGCTCATATCATGAGAGTTTCCTCACACACCAACTACATGGAAATACATTTGTGGGGAGCCATGGCCCATATTGTGACATTGTATTCTCACAACAAGTCCCTACAAATGTGTTTGTGTAGTATCGTGCCCGTATCATGATATTATCCTCTCACAACAAGTCCCTAGTGCATAGCAAAGGAGACAAGGCCGATGTCATGAAAGTTTACTTTGACAACATATCCTTCGAAATGCATTTGGGAGGAACCACACCCCATATCATGGTAATTTCCTCTAACATTAGGGTTGGAAAAAATACAGTAACCCGACCCGACCTGACCTGACCGAACCTGAAATTTGGGTTTTTCAAATTTGAAACAAGGTCTGGGTCCAACTCGGGTAGACCCGGATCAGGTCTTTTAACCTAGGGTCGGGAACAACTGCATCCTATAAAACACAAGGACCTTAGGGCCCGGGGAAAGAATAGCAGAACTATGGAAGACACAGCCGTTGGCCCACTAGGTGCCTCTTATGATACCCCAACCCAATATTTGGATGCCCCAACTTCACAGTTCTATCATCCCAATTCTAAACCCTAGGGTTTGCGAGTTGTGGCTCCCACACCTCCTCTCATCCTGAACCCTAGGTTTCTCCCTTGCCCAGTCGGCACAGTCTCCCACTTGTCCAATCGGGACTCCCAAACCCTACGTGGAGGCTGGAGCTAGATCCGCGACTACGATGCCAAGGAGTCAAGGATACAAAGAAGGAGATTGTGTGCAACGGGGGCTAGTGCGGAAACACAAGCGGTCATTTGTCTCGTGACTCGTCTCCCACTTAGTGGTCGGCGAACCCCAGGGAGTGTGTCTACAGTGGAAGGCTCGAGAGAGGGATGGCGACACGACTAGTGGCATGGTAAGAAAAATGTGAGTTGGGTCGTCAGGTCCTCAAGGTGTTTGTGGTCGTGTGAATTAGTGTGCTTCGTCCACGCATCTCTGATTTCCAAATTGGTTACCTGTCCACCTCCCCAGTCACCTCTCCACCTCCCTGGTCGCCTCTCCACCTCCCTGGTCACCCTTTTTTGTAGCTTCTTGTAGTAGGTTTTCCTCACTCTAATGTTGCTTGCTAGATACCCATGATCTTCTAATTCCACCACTCCAATCTTCGCTAGTAGGTTTACCCAAATCCCAACTTCGTCCCGTCTCACTACATGGTCAGAGCATCTAAGGCCATGGGACTAAAAGGTGACACTAGCTCTAGTCAGGAAGGGATGTCCTCTAGTTTGACACCATGACAACTACACAGTTGGGTATGTATCTATGTGGTGGAACATTTTCAAAGGCTCATCAGTCTTCAATTCCTTAATAATGGTAACATACATGAAGATGACTTGTCTTCCTTTTTATCTAGGTACTGAAATGAATCATGAGAAGCAACTAGATGCCTTATTAATTAGTGTCAGCTGACGAATAAAGTATCACGATTGTAGAATTTCATCCCCCCCACCCCCTTATATTTATCTAGTATAAACACAAAAATTATCTAAAAATATGCTAGGAGTCTTTTTGGGTGGGTGGAGTAGTATTGTGAATAAAAAGAAATTCAACTATTGACAAAGAAATTAACCTAGATTAGGTTTGTTGCCGTTCATATATGGTCCCATCTCTTACCTACTTGGTCATCAGTTCAGTTCCCTTCCTTCCCATTGTTGCTCCATGCCCTCCTCATGTTCCTCATGTTATTGACCTATGTGATCTTCATCCCCTTCTCCCCCTTCCTAAATTATTGACATTCTTTTATTTGCCACCTATTTATTTACTTCTAGAAATATTTGCATTTGTTCTTCGTAGATATAGTTATTGATAGTGTACACCTACAAAGTAATTATTTACAATACTCTTACATGACGGCTAGTAATTGTTAATAACTCTCTTGCATTAAAATGTAGATCTATAGCTATGACCTAATACTATAAGCTAAAATGCTTTTGAATTGATGGTTCAATTATGTAATACTATAAGCTGAAATGAATGTCATTTGTTCAATAAATGTGTTGGTTCCATTTACTTCCAAATAAAAATTCCTGGGTTCAATAACTATGTAGGTTCCATTTACTGCCAACTAAAAATGTCCTTTGGTTAACTAAAAATGTCTTTTGGTTAGCTAGATGAATGATAATCTATTTTGCTACTATAACAATATTCATGATGTTTTTTATAACTACAACTGTTAATTCTTTTGAATTTCTAGTTGGTCTGGTTTTTGTATACTTCACACTTAAACTAATGGATCATGATAAGGCCTACACCAAGCTGAATCGAACCATGACTTATCTGAAAATCTACATGCCTATAGTGTACCCGTTCATGATATAACCATTAGGGTTGTATATGAACAGTCCCCAGAACTTGGGACTATTTTTTAATGTCATGATCACACTTAGGTAGTTAACATATACTTATTTCTTAATTCTAACAAAAATCTGACAACATTTCCATACTCGTTCTCTGGATACACATGTAGAGTTATTTATAACTCTATATCAGGGTGTATTTGGAGAATTGGGGGGAAATGTTGCCAGATTTTTGTTAGAATTAAGAAATAAGTATGTGTTAGCTAGTGTGGTCACACATTCAAAAATGGGTTAGGACCTATCTGAAAATCTACACACCTATAGTGTACCCGTTCATGATATAACCATTAGGGTTGTATATGAATAGTCCTCAGAACTTGGGACTAATTTTGAACGTCATGATCACACTTAGGTAGTTAACACATAATTATTTCTTAATTCTATAAAAAATCCGACAACATTTCCCAACTTGTTCTCTGGATACACATGTAGAGTTATTTATAAATCTACATCGGGGTGTATTTGGAGAACTGGGGGGAAATGTTGCCAAATTATTAGAATTAGGAAATAAGTATGTGTTAGCTGTTGTGATCACATGTTAAAAAATGGGTTAGGACCTATATGTAGTTAAATATTAATAATATGTGGTTGAATCTATAGTTAACATAAACTTGTTTTGGGTATTATCTATTATTAGGTTATTTGAATATGGATATTGAACCAACTATTGGTGATTCTACTCCCATTTCTATTGATCATGATGAAGAAGAAAGTCAAATACAAAGTAATGTTGGAGGGTCCACTAGTAGGAAAAGAAAAAGTAAAATTGATGTATGGAAAGAATTTACAAAGACCATAATAGATAGAGAGACCAAGGTTGTATGCAACCATTGTGGCAAACCATTATCTAGAGGTTCCAAAAATGGAACCAGACATTCGCTCAAACATTTTCTCTATTCCTGTCCTGCTAGGAAAGGTTTGGCTGAATAGAGTGTGACAAGCAATACTGACCTAGCCGAAGGAATTATTATATCGACTGGTTCTTTTAGTCAAGAAGATGCTAGGAAAGATTTGGCTCGCATGATTGTAATGCTTGAGTACCCTCTATCAATGGTGGATCATGTTGGATTTAGGAAATTCATAAAAAATCTTCAATCTAAGTTCACATGTCCATCTAGAAAAACAACTAAGAGTGACATATTATCTACATATAAGTTAGAGAAGTCAAAGATGATTGGAGTGTTCATTGATAATGATTCTAGGGTTGTTATAACCACATATATGTGGACTTTTGACCATCAAAAGAGGGGATATATGGTCATCACCGCGCATTACATCAATAGTGCATGGGAGCTGTATAGTTTTATCTTGAGGTTCTTTTATGTCCCATGTCCTCATACTAGAGAAGTATTGGGTTCTGCTCTGTTGGAAGGGTTGATGGATTGGAAGGTCCATAATAAAGTATCCACAATCACTTTGGATAATTGTTCCATGAACGATGCAATGATTAGAGAAATCCTTCATCTTAATTCATTGATGCTATTTGGAAAAACCCTACATATTCATTGTTGCACGCATATTTTGAATCTTATTATAAAAGATGGGTTATCTATCATTGAAGGTGGAACGGAAAGTATCTGTGATACTATATCCTATTGGATGGATACACAAAAGAGAATAGAACAATTCAATAAAACAACAAAATTGTTGAAATTTCAACTGCAAAAAAACTTGCTCTCGACTGTCCTACACGTTGGAACTCTACACTTCTTATGCTCCAAATCACATCCACTTATCAGAGTGTTTTTTTCGATTGAGACAAAGTGAACCAAATTATCAATCACTGCCCTAAGATGATGAGTGGGATTTCACTTCTGAGATATGTGATAAACTTCAAATTTTTCTCAATGTTACTAACTTCGACCAAAACCAAGTTGGATATCTATCTAGAGGAGGACATGCAATCCATAGATGACAACTTTAACATTTTACACTAGTGGAAAATGCATGGAGGAAGTTATCCAACATTGTGAGAGATAGCTAGAGATATTTTAGCAATTCATGTATCCATAGTGGAGTCTGAGTCAGCATTCAACACATGAGGTCGACTAATCAACCCTCTTTGCAATAGTCTTCTTCCAAAAATAGTTGAACCACTAATGTTCCTTCAAAGTTGGTTGTCCATGACTCATGGTATGTATGAATATATTTATTTTATTTTATTTGTTATTCTTCATTTTCAATTGATATATTATAATTTTGAAATAGATGTTGGTGGGTCTAAAAATATTGGTACTTTCCTTGAATCTGTCGATGTGGAGACTCCAGGTACATTTAATTATACTTCATTTGCTGATATTATATGTTTGGTATTGGGACCAAATTGTAAAGTGATGGTTTTTTGTTGCAAAATCTGATGCTTTAGAGTAGATCGTCAAGTGGAGAACTATGCACACTAGTTATTTCCAGGTCTACCAAGCTAAACTATCTCCTCTCCTTTCTACTTCTTCAACAAACTAATATTAATTATTTGTGTTTGATGATCCTGTTTGTATTTTATGGATGTTATTAAATGTTCATGTTTGATCCCCTTTTTTGGCACACTTTTTGGTTGTTCTTTGTAATACATATTGTATTTATGTGCATGTAATACAATGTGGTATATGATTGCATAAGAATAATGTCCTCCCCTATGTTTTCTATAGACTACTATTGTTGTGCAGATTAAGAAGCTACCTGTGCAAAATTTGAAGTAGCAAAATAGGGGATTTGAAGAGTTGTTTCAAACTTATCAATAAATTAGAAAGTAGACTTATAATATTAAAGAACTTAAAAATCTAATCCTTGATGGATGATTACTTGTGTATGTTTCAAACAATTGTGTTCATTTTTGAGGTGGTGCTACTGGTGGTTGTTGTCACGTGTAGAACATCAATGGGGTGTATGTTATTGGCATCAAGCTAAAGTTGTGTTTACTTGTGTATGTTTCAAACAGTTGTGTTCATTTCTAATAAGGTGCTTGTCACAAATAGAATGCCAGACAATTTTTGTATGTGTTGCTTTTAGTATTTCTTAAAAATGTATGTTATTGGCATCAAGCTACATTTATGAATATCAATGGTGTATGTTATTGGCATCAAGCTACAACTATGAATATCAATGGTGCATCTGAACTTTATATCCACTGAATCTACTAAAGCATGACTGTGCAAAAAATAATATTAGGGTATTACGGGTCTGGTCGAATCTTAATTTTTGGTTTGGAACAAACTAGGTCGGGCAGATACAGAAAAAAAATATTCGGGTACTACAAGTCGGGCCGAGTTCCAACTTTTGGTGGTCAAAAAATGGGTCAGGAAGATACAAGGAAAAAAAATAAATTTTGGGTATTACAGGTAAGACTGGGTCTCAATTTTTGGTTTGGGTCAAAAACGGGCATGGTAATTTTCAAATCTGAGCATGCTAAAAAATTCTGGGTTGGGTCGGGTCTAGACCCTATACCAATCGAGTCAGGTCGGGTCTCAGGTCGGGTTTGAGAAACCTGACCCATTGCTAGCCCTATCTCACATTAAGTCCCTCGAAGTGCATTTGGGAGGAGCCACAACTCATCATGACAGTGTTATCTGACAACAATTCCCTAAGAATGATTTTATGAGGAACCAAGGCCCATATAATGATGGTTTCCTCTCACAACATGTCCTTGATAATGGACCTGGAGGAGCCACATCCTGTATCATGATAGTTTCCTCTCACATCAATTCCCTGGAAATGCATTTAGAAGAAGCCACGACAAATGTCGAGATAGTGTCCTCTCACAACAAGTCCTTGAAAATGAATTGGTGAGGATCCAAAGCTCATATCATGACACATTCCTCTTATAGAAAGTCCATAAAATGAGAGGATCCATGGCCCATATCATGATAGTTTCCTCTCACGACAAGTCCCTAAAATACATTTAGAAGGAGACATGTCCAATATCATGACAATGTTCTCTCACAACAAGTCATAGAAAATGCATTTGAAAGGAGACATGTCCAATATCATGACAGTGTTTTGTCACAACAAGTCACAAAAAATGCATTTGGAAGGAGCCACAACCCATATCATGATAGTGTCCTCTCACATCAACTACCTAAAAATTCAATTGGGAGATAGTTTCCTCCCAGAACAAGTCCCAAGAAATTATTCGACAAGGAGCCATGTCCCATATCATGAACATGTCCTCTCATAGCAAGTCATTGGAAATACTTTTGGGATGAGACAAGGCCCGTATAATGATGGTTTCCCTCACAACAAGTCTCTAGATATTAATTCAGAAGGAGCTAGGGCCCATATCATGACAATGTCATGTCATAGTAAGTTCTTGGAAATGCATTTAGGAGGAGCCACACCCTATATCATGGTAGTGTACTATCACATGAAGTCCCTGGAAGTGCATTTGAGAGGAGCCACAACTCACATCATGATGATGTTATCTAACAAAAATTCCCTAAGAATGGTTTTATGAGGAACCAAGGCCCATATCATGATGGTTTCCTCTCACAAAATGTCCTTGAAAATGAATATGGAGGAGCCACATCTTGTATCATGACAATTTTCTCTCACATCAAATCCCTAGAAATGCATTTGGGAGAAGCCACGACTCATGTCGAGATAGTGTCCTCTCACATCAAGTACTTGAAAATGAATTTGCGAGGAGCCAAAGCTCATATCAAGAAGTGGTCCTCTTATAGCAAGTCCATGAAATGGGAGTAGCCAGGGCCCATATTATGATAGTGTCCTCTCACAGAAAGTCCCTAAAAATGCATTTGAGAGGAGACATGTCCAATATCATGACAATGTTCTCTCACAACAAGTCACAAAAAATGTATTTGGAAGGAGCCACAACCCATATCATGATAGTGTCCTCTCACATTAACTACCTAAAAATGCAATTGGGACATAGTGTCCTCCCACAAAAAGTCCCTAGAAATGATTCGACAAGGAGCCATGTCCCATATCATGAATATGTCCTCTCATAGAAAGTCATTGGAAATACTTTTGGGATGAGACAAGGCCCGTATCAGGATGGTTTCCTCTCACAACAAGTCTCTAGAAATTAATTTAGAAGGAGCTAGGGCATGTATCATGACAATTTCCTCTCAGAGAAAGTTCTTGGAAATGCATTTAGGAGGAGCCACATCCCATATCATGATAGTGTCCTCTCACATTAAATACCTAGTAGTACATTTGGGAGGAGCCACAACTCATATCATGATAGCATTCTCTCACAACAATTCCCTAACAATGATTTTGTGAGGAACCAACACCCATATCATGACAGTTTCCTCTTGCAGCATGTCCCTGAAAATGGACTTGGAGGAGCCACGTCCTGTATCATGACAGTGTCCTATCACAACAAGTCCCTGGAAATTCATTTAGGAGAATCCACGACCCATGTCGATACATTGTCCTCTCACAACAAGTCCTTGAAATGAATTTATGGGGAGCCAGAGCTCAAATCATGACGCAGTCCTCTTATACCAAGTCCATGAAATGGGAGGAGTCAGGGACCATATCATGATAGTGTCCTCTCATAGAAAGTCGTTACAAATACATTTAGGAGGAGACATGACCAATATCATGATGATGTTCTCTCACAACAAGTCACAAAAAATGCATTTGGAAGGAGCCACAACCCATATCATGGCTATGTCCTCTCACGTCAACTACCTAAAAATGCAATTGGGAGATAGTATCCTCCCTCAACAAGTCCCTGGAAATGAATCCACAAGGAGCCATGTCCCATATCATGAATGTGTCTTCTCATAGAAAGTCATTGGAAATGCTTTTGGGAGGAGACAAGGCTCGTATCATGATGGTTTCCTCTCACAAAAAGTCTCTAGAAATTAATTCAAAAGGAGCTAGGGACCATATCATGGAAATGTCTTCTCACAACAAGTTCTTGGAAATAGGTTTAGGAGGAGCCACATCCCATATCATGATAGTGTCCTCTCACATTAAGTCCCTGGAAGTGCATTTGGAAGGAGCCACAACTCATATCATGATAGTTTCCTCTCACAACATGATATAGGACGTGGCTCCTCCAGGTACTATCAACTTTACATTCGATACTAAAGAGTCTTCCCGATCAGGAAATCTGAAGATAGCACTCTAATCCAATGGCTAGCATTATTTTGCACCTTAAGTGATTCCTATGACTAGAGGGGAGTTTGGCCAGACCTAAGGAGGTATTCGTTTTTCGTTGCACGACACCAGAGAGAGAGGAGAGAAGAGCACTGCATCTAAGGCTTCATCCGAGATGATCTTAGCATCTCCAGCGGGTGAATCTACAGCTGGAAAATAGTAACTCGCACGTACGACATAGGGAATCATATGAACCGGCCATTCTCTAGGGGTTACTTTAGTTTTTCTAATGTTTCCCACACTTTTCTCTTTTATTACCATGTATTCATTACTGAATACCATGCATGGATAAACCCCTTGATTCCTTTGGTTCTGAAAGTAGCCCAGATATGCATTGTAATTGATTTTCATGCATTAATATCATCTTTATCCCTATTTTCTAGATATTAAATCTAAGAAATTGTCTTGTTCTATTTATGCTTGATCACCATATATAGATTATAAGACCCTCAATCATTTTTGAAGAGAGGTTAATGGTTGGAAAATTTTAGATTTACCTATTTATTGCACCCCTTGGGAAAGTTGGAAAATAAATGGGAGCAAAAACCCATAGATTAATTGTAAAGCATCTAACTAATCAACCAATTACTATGGAAATGGGATTGGCATTAGAATAGGTAGTAAACTACACTACAAGAGTGGGTAGTTCTTGATACATGCTCTTTATATAGATAGGGGTAATGGATATTAGTGTGTGGAGTTAATTGCAATGTTATCTATGGTGAAACCATTGTCTTGAGGAATTCTCTTTAATTTGAGAAACTCAATCTTTAAGCTTATTTCATTTCTGCATTCATTTTTACATCAATCAAACCAATTCAACTATTTTACCAGACTAGCTGATCAGATCATAGTTAGTACTAGTATTCTGGAGTACATTTCCCTATGTTCGACTCAGGCCTCACAAGACCTGTATTACTTTGATGCGTTCACTTGTGTATAACACACGTTAAACACATGTCAAGGTTTTTGGCGCCATTGTTGGGGAAATGGAAACATCCAACACTGTGAGTGTTGTGGTCGACCACTATATGCCAACCCTTTTTAATTTTTAGTTTTATTCACTAAAAGTTGAATTATAATGTCATTATTGTTTCCAACTCCACAATCGTAATCTGACAATTATTTTTGCTACTTTAAGGAACTAGTGCATGGTGCATACCCAAGCCCACGAGTATGGGGAGCCATCTTCACCGGGTTTAGGTCAAGCAAAACTCCTTCACAAAGAAAGGGAATTCAGAAGATTTGTAGATAGATTCAACCGAACTCCACCACAAACACCTCCACCTGAAGGACTTGAAACACCACAAGAACCTGAACCAACAGAAATGGGAGATGGAGCAGAAGTGTAAGGACCCTGACCTCCATTTTGGGCTTACCCTATTTGCTTTTCCTCATCCTTGTGCTTAGATGCTTTCTAATCACCTGAAGTTGTGATTAGGGTTTGTTTGTGCTTTGTTGAGAGGTTTAGGTGAAACTTGCAAATTACCCAAGTTTTAGGGTTGGTGTGCAAGTTTGTCACCTTGAGAGATGTCTTTCTCTCTCCTTGCATCCTCTAGGGTTGAGAGGATGAGTTGGGAGCCTTGCTTTAGTTGTTTTGGGCCTCATTTGAGCTTGTTTAAGCTTGGACTTGTTGTTGGGCTTGAAGCCCTTCCTCCTTGCTTGAGTGTGTCAGGCAAGGGAGAGCTTGGAGCCTTGGTGTATCGGCCATGAGCGTTGTTGTGTCAAGCATGGAGCTGTATCGACATGGTGTGTCAGGTTTTCATGTTGGGCGACACACACCCCTCCACCTAGCCTCGTTTGTGTCACCCTTCTTTGGACAAGTGGTTGTTGCTTTGCTAAGTGGGTGGCAAGTCATGGACAAGTGGTTTTGGGTGCTAGCATGTGGCATAACCCTTGGAGAAGTGTGCTAGGGGAGGGTGCCACCTTGCCTTTCTTTCCTCCTTCACCCCATGGTATATAAACAAACCCCTTCTTTACTTGCTAGGCTCTTTGGTTCCTTTAGTTCCTTCCCTTCTTGTGGTGGCTGATACTACTGGTGTGTTGGGTGAAACACCTTGCTAGCTTGTCCCTTTCCTTCACTTATGGTAGGTATCTCTCCCTTTCCTTGGCATCTTCTTCTTCTTCTTCCTTCTCTTCGGCCATGGTGGTTACAGTTGTTCTTCTTTGTGTTGGCCGAAGGTGGTGCCTTGGAGCTTGGAGCTTGGTGCTAGAAGCTTGGATCTTTAGAGCTTGAGGCGGGTTACATAACTCCTAACCCTAGCTATACTACTTCTTTTTCATGTTACATGCTATATGTGTTATCTTGATCGTCCATGTCATCTTTTAGCTATGTTTCTTGCATTAATGGTTATAAGGTTTCTTTAGATGTACCATAGACGTTGTGGAGATGGTTATCTTGGGTTGCCTTGGGTTGGCTGAACCATGGATGTGGATTTCCTTGGGCAAAACCCCTCTCTCACTTAGTTGTTGAGAGGTGAGCTTAGGGTCTCCAAATCCAATGGTGAGTTGAGCTTTGGTTCATTGGTCGATATAATATGATGGACCTCCTTGTTACCTGATAGATGATGGAAGTTGTGCAATACCCCTCTCTCACTTAATTGTCTTGAGAGGTGAGCCAATTCTCCTTAACTTTTAGGGCTTCTTGGTAGCAGTCTTGAGGTTGAAGATGACCAACCCGTCATGGTCTTTGAATCATTGCACGATGGCCCTTTGACATGTTCGGCCCGATATTCCTCTTCTAGGGATGAGTCTTGGGCAATATGCTAAGTGGTGTAATGTTAACCCTTTGACTGATATGGACCTTTCCCCTAGATGGTTTTGTTGGGCGTTATGCCTTTGTCTCATATAATGCTTGGTTGACATCCCTTCTTGAGTGCCTTGGGCGACATGGTTAGGCCATGCCTTGTTGGTTGAGCAACACCCATCCTTCCTTGAGTTGTGAGGTGAGCTCCAATCTCTTGGTCGACATGGTGCTGCCTGATATGGACTCTTGGTTGATGTAACCCAGGATGGGCGATATAGTGGTTGGTTCCCTTGACCGATATGTGTGTGGTAGGTAGACCTTGTGTTGGGCTTTATGGTTTGTACCTTGCATGACACTCCCCTAGTTTTGCCACCCGACATGGTTCCCTAGTGGCTATGTTTCCTGGAGCAAGATGCAGCTTGGGAATTAGGTTTTAACCTTGGGCATTATGGTTGTGGGCGACATGGTCTTGATGGTTTCCCGGTATGGAAACCCTAACCCTAGCTTAGGCAATAGTGTGTCTTGGCCAATAGGGTGAAGGTGCTACCCGATACAGGCTTGTACTTGGATGCCCGATATCCTCTTGGTTCATGGCTGCACGACGCACCCTTGGTTCTAGTCTGCTCGATACCCTCCTTGTGCTTGGGTGCACATTTTGCTTGTGGCCGATATGTTTGGCTTGGCACCCTAGGTTTTGTGGTGACTGATAGCGTTTTGGGTGAGGGATATGACCCTACCTGATATCCCTTGAGTGATGGATAATGCTACCTACCACCCCTTTAGTGAGGGTAGACGATACCTTTGGTGAGGGATGCACCTAGCCCGGGAACCCTAGTTGGTGAGCTTGTTATCTTAAGCCTCGTCTTTGGTTATGATGTTGAGATATGATAGATGGGTTGTGACCAGTGACATGTTTGTTACCTAAGGTTAATGATAAGTGAGGTGATAAGATCATGGTTGTGTAACCTTTAAGGATGTATCCTTAGGGGTGGTTGTGTTCATGATGTCATAAGAGATAGGGCATGGTGGATGCTCACAGTTTGGCAACTTTAATATGAGTTGATTGGTTTACCTTCTAAAACTTTATGCTTCATGTGTTCATTATGATGATTGTTGTTTCAAATCATATGCACCCTAAATCTTGATGGCATGATAATCATAACATGTTCTCTAAAGATCTATGTTTGTGGATCAAGTTATCTCTCTTGATATGCATACTAACCATGTAGGTGTTATCAAATGAATTCATAGCCAGGAAAGAGTTATGAAGGTATATGTGTTTTGTATAACGCTGAATAATGATACTCCTTGATGATGAGATAACATGTATTGCTACTATAATGAGAAAAGTCTAGTGACCTGATAAAGGTTGAGTGCCTGATTGAGGTGTTATCCTCTAGTTGTGATATGAGGGATTGATATCCCATGATGATGAAGCCTTGAGTGGCAGTGGCATTATGTGATGAGGGATTGAGATCCCATGGCAATATGATAATGGCAGTTATAGTGTGACACAATGTTGTTTATGTTTTATAACTTGGTTGCCTCAACAATTCACCTAAAATATATTAATTAATTACAATGGAACATTTCATGTAGCTTTACCCTGGCCATATATCCATCATCATCAGTAGCTGGTGATGGTGAAACGGGTTTATCCTGTGGGATTACCTGGAGCACATATTGTTGAATATGTGGGGTTTCTCCTAGAGGAAAATAGGAGTATTAGAGTGCAATTGTGGTTGTGTATAGAGCATGGTGAACAGGTCCATGGCTCAGTTTTATAGAGCATAGTGAACATGCCCATGGCTAAGTATTGTAGATGGGTAGCCTGCGGAGCTGACCCTGTGGCTGAGGCCACTTAAGCAAGAGATTGCAGTCCTACTTTGGATATCATGCACTGACCACTAGGAGTAGAGGTCACGGAGTCCGGCTCTCCCATTGACCTTGTATGACACCGGTTTTGGGCTTCGTAGCCAAAGGTTGTATTTGAGCGGGAGAACTCACTTCCTCAGGGCATAATAAAATTATAATCTAGCCGTATAGTATGTATTGCTTAATGAAAAACACAGAACATTGGTTTAGGCCTTGCTTGTATAGTTGCCCTAGTTATATCTTGTAGTTATTTGTACATTCCTCATATCTTGTGATAAGTTCTTATAAAGCTTATCTTGTCAATCATGTTCCATAAAGAAATATCTGGCTATATGCCTCATGGATATCTTGGTAAGCTGTTAATAAAGTTAGTTCTGCTTACAATGGCGTGTATATGAGCTGCTTATATCAGTTGTCTACATTATCTATTTTAGAACCTCTGAAGTTTTATAGTTCGGCGGGGAGTTATGTTTCTCACTTGGACTGTGTGTCGCACCCCGCTGGTTTTAAACCATTTTAGGTGATTGTGCTAGATGTGGTGGTGGTCGTGAGGTTGCGGCCAAGTAGCAGGAAGAACAGTAGTAGGCAAGTGATGGATATGGTGTTGTTTTGGTTGTTTTATTGTAGATTCCTAGAGTCATCCCTGTACTCTCAGGTCCTTGGAGGTTTTTTGATGACGTTTCATGATGTATTGATGATGTAGCTTGTTTATCCTACTGTTGGTCTGGTATGGCATGTTTTGTATATAAATACGTGGTGAACTCTTTGTATCTATGTGATAGTTGGATCCTATGAACTATGGACACGTATCAAGGTTTATGTATGTTTATATAACATGTTTCCTTGTAGGTTGTGTATCTATATGTAATAGGTCTTTTCTTATCTGCTTTCTGCAATCGGTTTTAATTAACCTGTGTTTTTTGTAATATGATGTTGATGATAGTTCCACACATTTTCACATGGCATTTCATTGTCTGTGTGACAGCGAGATGTCATAATAAGTTTTGCTTTCAGAGCGCTAGGTTTTGTGAGTCTACACAGATCTAGGAGTAGGTTTTGTGTCAGTTCTTGTGATTTTCCCAGATTTTCTCATAACAACTTTCTACCCCCGGCAGAAGATAAAGCTTAAAGATGTCTGGGAAACATGAAGAACATGCTGCCGAGAGGAGTGCCGCTACATCGGCTGATGGAGCGAGTGTGCATGCACATGAAGATCGGGTGCCTGAGGTCCCCCAAATCAACCTAGCCATTCTTGAGAACCCTGTCTACCAGCACCTCATGGAACAGGTAATGGCTACGATGAATCACATGGTGGATAGATTGCCAGTGCCTCCGCCAAGAGCACATGCTCCCCATGGTGAATCTTTAGGTATTGGGAAGACCTTTGAGCAGCGTCACTGAGTCGGAGCTACAGATTATGCTGGAACGACTGATCCAATGGATGCAGATCTATGGCTGATAGGTCTTGAGAAGCCTTCCGGATCCTTGACATCCCCAAAGCAAACAAATTCAAGCACACTGTCTACCTTCTGAAAGGTAGTGCTGGCCACTGGTGGGCCATAGAGGAGGAGAAGTGGCCTGGTGAGAAGTGGATCATGCAGGGAGATAGGAAGATTCTTCCGACGTGTTTAGTATCATCCATGGTGGCAGAGAAGATGCTGCAGCAAGGATGTAAGGCGTTATTAGCTCATGTTGTAGATATCAAAGCAAAGGGTCCTAACCTTGAGGAGGTGCTTGTTGTCTAAGAGTTCACCAATGTGTTTCCCAAAGAGTTCCCTAGAGTTCCCCCACCTCGAGAGATTGACTTTGAGATCAATCTAGTGCCAGGGGCACAACCAGTTGCTCAAACACCATACAGAATGGCTCCATCTGAGATGGTAGAGTTAAAGAAGCAGTTACATGAGTTGCTGGATAAAGGTTTCATCAGACCAAGCCCATCATGGTGGGGTGCTCTAGTTCTATTCATAAAGAAGAAGGATGGATCAATGCGTCTGTGCATAGATTACCGGTAGTTGAACAAAGTTACGATCAAGAACATGTATCCTTTTCTGAGGATAGATGATATGTTTGATCAGTTGCATGGTGCTACAGTGTTCTCAAAGATCAATCTACGATTTGGATATCATCATTTGAGGATCAAGGAGGATGACATACTAAAGTCAGCTTTTAGGACAAGGTATGGTCACTTTGAGTTTGTGGTTATGCCGTTTGGGCTAACCATTGCACTTGTTGCTTTCATGGATCTAATGAATAGGGTGTTCCGTCCGTTCCTAGATCAGTTTGTTATGGTCTTCATAGATGACATCTTGATCTATAGTCGAGATAGTCAACAGCATGAACAACACCTTCAACAAGCGTTGACTCTCCTTCGCCAACATGATTCATATGCCAAGTTTAGTAAGTGCGAGTTCTGGTTGAAGGAAGTGACTTTCTTGGGTCATGTGATATATGAAGAAGGAGTTAGAGTGGACCCCAGGAAGGTGGAGTCAGTTGTAGAGTGGGAGATACCAAAAATGCCGAATGAAGTCTATAGTTTTCTGGGTTTAGCAGGATACTACTGGAGGTTTATAAAGGAATTTAGTGTGATCATGTTGTCGTTGACGAAGTTAACCAGGAAGGGTGTACCTTTTGTTTGGGATGATCATTGTCAATGAGCCTTTCAGAGCTTGAAGGAGAGGCTGACTAGTGCTCCAGTGTTGGTGTTGCTATAGCCTGGAAAGGTCTATGTTGTTTTCTACAATGCTTCCAAGAAAGGCTTAGGTTGTGTGATGATGCATGATGATCATGTGGTTTCTTTTGCTTCACGACAGCTTAAGAAACATGAGGAGAGCTATCCAACACATGATTTGGAGTTGGCAGTGGTGGTCCATGCGTTAAAGATATGGAGACATTATCTTTATGGGGAAGTGTGTCAGATCTTTATAGATCATAAGAATCTGAAGTATATCTTCTCGTAGAGTGAGCTGAACATGCGACAATGTCACTGGATGGAGCTGATCAGTGATTATGATTGCACCATTGAGTATCATCTTGGTAAGGCAAATGAGGTAGTTGATGTGCTTAACAGGAAGTCTTCTTCTCTTCCTACAAAGAAGGCACAACTGAGTTCTTTGATATGCCATAGGCGGGATATGTTCTTCTCTTTGCGGCAGATGAATGTACAGTTGGAAGTGTCCTTGTTGGCAGGACTATTGGCAAAGATACAAGTGAAGACTATGTTGAGACAATAGATCAAAGAAGCACAACAGGCAGATGGTGTAGTTCAGTTGATCAGATCAGAGTTTGGTAGCGAGAAGCGTGATGGCTTCCATGAGTCCGAGGATGGACTAGTTTGTAATCATAACAGGATGATGGTTTCCGATGTTAATGATCTAAGGAAGTTAGTACTCGAGGAAGCGCACACGTCAATGTATGCTATGCATCCAGGTGTCACCAAGATGTATCATAATCTAAAGGAACTGTTTTGGTGGCTCGGTTTTAAGAGAGACGTAACCGAGTTTGTAGCTAAGTGTGCGGTATGCCAGCAGGTTAAGGCTGAGCATCATAAGTTGGCAGGTACATTGCAACCCATGCTGATACCACAGTGGAAATGGGATCACATAACCATGGATTTTGTAGTTGGTCTCCCGAGGACAGATATGAATAATGATTTTGTCTGGGTGATAGTGGACAAATTGACGAAGTCTGCCCATTTCATACCTCTGAAGACAACATATACAATAGAGAAGCTTGCTTAGGTGTATGTGGATGAGATAGTGTGTTTGCACGGTGTGTAGGTAATGATAGTCTCTGATAGAGGTCCCCAGTTCACGAGTCATTTTTGGGAACAGTTGCACAGGCCATTGGGAACATAGTTGAGATTCATTATCGCTTTCGACCCATAGAAAGATGGACAGTCTAAAAGGTCTATTCAGACTTGGGAAGATCTTCTTTGAGCTTCTGTTTTACAGTTTCTAGGTAGTTGGGATGTGCATCTCAGTTTGATAGAGTTTTCCTACAACAAAAGTTACCAACAGAGTATCAACATGGCACCATATGAGGCCTTACATGACAGGAAGTGTAGATATCCTCTGTGTTGGTATGAGTCTAGATTGTATCAGCTTTTGGGTCTTGAGTTAGTACAACAGATGATAGAGAAGATCAAGGTGATATAGCAACAATTGAAAATGGGACAGGACAGACAGAAGTCATATGCAGATAATTGCTGATGACCTCTAGAGTTCCAGGTTGGAGATGAGGTGTATCTCAAGGTCTCTTCCATGGAAAGGCGTGATGAGGTTTGGCCGGAAAGGCAAGTTGGATCCAAGGTATATGGGGCCATATCTGGTAATAGCATGTGTTGGCAAGGTAGCTTACAAGTTAGAACTACCTCCAGAGTTGCACATGTTACATCTGGTGTTCCATGTCAGAATGCTGAAGAAAAGTCATCCGGGGATAGAGACGGTGATACAGCTGGTTGAGGATGAGCTTGATGAAGATGTGACCTACGAGGAAGGTCTAGTAATGATCCTTCATAGAAGAGTAAAGAAGTTGAAAAGGAAGGACCTGGTGCTTGTGAAGGTTCTTTGGCATCATCGTGGCATTGAGGAAGTGACGTCCGAGCTTGAGGAAGAGATGAGGAGGAAGTATCCCTCACTTTTCTCTTTGGATTTCGGGCGAGAAATCCCTTTGTAGAGGTTTATGGCTTGTAAGGACCCTGACCTCCATTTTGGGCTTACCCTGTTTGCTTTTCCTAAACCTTGTGCTTAGATTCTTGCTAATCACCTGAAGTTGTGATTAGGGTTTATTTGTGCTTTGTTGAGAGGTTGAGGTGCAACTTGCAAATTACCCAAGTTTTAGTGTTGGTGTGCAAGTTTGTCACCTTGAGATATGTCTTTCTCTCTCCTTGCATCCTGTAGGGTTGAGAGGATGGGTTTGGCCGCTTGCTTGAGTTGTTTTGGGCTTTGTTTGAGCTTGTTTAAGCTTGGGCTTGTTGTTGGGCTTGAAGCCCTTCCTCCTTGCTTGAGTGTGTCGGGCAAGGGAGAGCTTTGTGCCTTGGTGTATCAGCCATGAGTGTTGTTGTGTCGGGCAGAGAGTTGTATCAGCCATGGTGTGTCGGGGTGCCATGTTGGGCGACACACACCCCTCCACCTAGCCTCATGTGTGTCACCCTTCTTTGGAAAAGTGTTTGTTGCTTTTCTAAGTGGGTGGCAAGTCGTGGACAAGTGGTTTGGGGTGCTAGCATGTGGCATAACCCTTATAAAAGTGTGCTAGGGGTGGGTGCCACCTTGCCTTGCTTTCCCCCCTTCACCCCATGGTATATAAATGAACCCCTCCTTTGCTTGATAGGCTCTTTGGTTCCTTTAGTTGCTTCCCTTCCTGTGGTGGCTGAAACTACTGGTGTGTTGGGCGACACACCTTGCTAGCTTGTCCCTTTCCTTCTCTTGTGGTTGGTATCTCTCCCTTTCCTTGGCATCTTCTTCTTCTTCCTCCTTCTCTTCGGCCATGGTCGTTACAATTGTTCTTCTTTGTGTTGGCTAAACGTTGTGCCTTGGAGCTTGGAGCTTGGTGCTAGAAGCTTAGAGCTTTAGAGCTTGAGGCAGGTTAAATAACTTCTAACCCTAGCTATACTACTTCTTTTTCATGTTGCATGCTATATGTGCTATCTTGATCGCCCATGTCATCTTTTATGTATGTTTCTTTCTTTAATGGTTATAAGGTTGCTTTAGATGTACCCTAGACTTTGGGGAGATGGTTATCTTGGGTTGCCTTGGGTTGGCCGAACCATGGATGTGGAGTTCCTTGGGAAAAACCCCTCTCTCACTTAGTTGTTGAGAGGTGAGCTTAAGGTCTCCAAATCCAATGGTGAGTTGAGCTTTGGTTGGTTGGTCGATATGATATGATGGACCTCCTTGTTTCCTGATAGATGATGGAAGTTGTGTAATACCTCTCTCTCACATAATTTTCTTGAGAGGTGAGCCAATTCTCTTGAACTTTTGGGCTTTTTGGTGGCAGTATTGAGGTTGAAGATGACCAACCAATCATGGTCTTTGAATCCTTGCACTATACCCCTTTGATATGTTCGGCCCGATATCCTTCTTCTAGGGATGAGTCTTGGGCGATATGCTAAGTGGTGTTCTATTGACCGTTGACCGATATGGACCTTTGCCCTAGATGGTATTGTTGGGCGTGATGCCTTTGGCCGATATAATGCTTGGTTGACATCCCTTCTTGAGTGCCTTGGGTGACATGGTTAGGCCATGCCTTGTTGGTTGAACAACACCCCTCCTACCTTGAGTTGTGAGGTGAGCTCCAATCCCTTGGCTGACATGGTGCTGCGCGATATGGACTCTTGGTTGATGTAACCCTAGATGGGCGATATAGTGGTTGGTTTCCATGACCGATATGAGTGTGGTAGGCATACCTTGTGTTGGGCGTTATGGGTTATACCTTGCACGACACTCCCCTAGTAGTGCCGCCCGACATGGTGCCCTAGTGGCTACGTTTCCTGGAGCTAGATGCAACTTGGGCATTAGGGTTTTGATCTTGGGCGTTATGGTTGTGGGTGACATGGTCTTGATGGTTATTCAGTATGGAAACCCTAACCCTAGCTTAGGTGATAGGGTGTCTTGTCCGATAGGGTGAAGGTGTTGCCCGATACGCTCTTGTACCTAGATTCCTGATATTCTCTTGGTTCATGGCTGCACGATGCACCCTTGGTTCTAGTTGCCTGATACCCTCCTTGTGCTTGGGTGCACATTTTTCTTGTGGCTGATATATGTGGCTTGGCGCCCTAGGTTTTGTGGTGACCGACAACGTTTTGGGTGAGGTATATAACCCTACCCGATATCCCTTGAGTGAGGAATAGTGTTACCCGCTACACCTTTAGTGAGGGTAGGTGATACCTTTGGTGAGGGATGCACCTAGACCAGGAACCCTAGTTGTTGAGCTTGTTATCTTGAGCCCCGTCTTTGGTTATGATGTTGAGATATGACAGATGAGTTGTGACCAGTGACATGTTTGTTACCTAAGGTTGGTGATAAGTGAGGTGATAAGATCATGGTTGTGTCACCTTTAAGGATGTATCCTTAGGGGTGGTTGTGTTCATGATGTCATAAGAGATAGGGCATGGTGGATGCTCACGATTTGGTATCTTTAATGTGAGTTTATTGGTTTACCTTCTACAACTTTATGCTTCATGTGTTCATTATGATGAATGTTGTTTCAAGTCATATGCACCCTAAATCTTGATGTCATGATAATCATAACATGTTCTCTAAAGATCTATGTTTGGTGATCATGTTATCTCTCTTGATATGCATACTGACCATCCAGGTGTTATCAAATGAATTCATATCCAGGAAAGAGTTATGAAGGTATATGTGTTATATAATGAATTCATATCCAGGAAAGAGTTATGAAGGTATATGTGTTTTTTATAACACTGAATAATGATACTCCTCATTGATGAGATAACATGTATTGCTAATATGATGAGAATGGTCTGGTGACTTGATAAAGGCTGAGTGTCTGATTGAGGTGTTATCCTCTAGTTGTGATATGAGGGATTGATATCCCATAATGATGAAGCCTTGAGAGGCAGTGGCATTATGTGATGAGGGATTGAGATCCCATGGCAATATGATAATGGCAGTTATAGTGTGACACAATGTTGTTTATGTTTTATAACCTAGTTTCCTCAACAATCCACCTAAAATATATTAATTAATTATAGTGGAATATTTCATGTAGTTTTGCCATGGCCATAGATGCATCATCTTCAGTAGCTGGTGATGGTGAAAAAGGTTTATCCTGCCGGATTACCTGGAGTGCATATTGTTGAATATGCGGGGTTTCTCCTAGCTAAAAATAGGAGGATTAGAGTGCAACTACAGTTGTGTATAGAGCATGGTGAAGAGGCCCATGGGTCAGTGTTATAGAGCATGGTGAATAGGCCCATGGCTCAGTGTTATAGAGAACGGTGAATAGGCCCATGGCTCAGTATTGTAGAAGGGTAGCTTGCAGAGCTGACCCTGTGGTTGAGGCCACTTAAACAAGAGACTTTGGTCCTACTTTAGATATTGTGCACTGAACACGAGGAGGTGAGGTCATGGAGTCCGGCTCTCCCATTGACCTTGTATGGCACCAGTTTTAGGCTTCGCAACCAAAGGTTGGATTTGAGAAGGACGGCTCACTTCCTCAGGGCATAATAAAATTGTAATCTAGCTATATAGTATGTATTGCTTAAGGTAAAACACAGAACATTGGTTGAGCCTTGCTTGTATAGTTTCCCTAGTTATATCTTGTAGTTATTTGTACATTCCTCATATCTTGCGATAAGTTCTTATAAAGCTTATCTTGTCAATCATGTTTCATAAATAAATATCTGGTTATATGCCTCCTGGATATCTTGGTAAGATGTTAATAAAGTTAGTTCTGTTCAGTATCCCGTGTATATGAGTTGCTTATATCAGTTATCTGCTTTATCTATTTTAGCTCCTCTGAAGTTTTATAGTTCGACGGGGAGTTATGTTTCTCGCTGGGATTGTGTGTCTCACCCCACTAGTTTTAAACCATTTTAGGTGATCGTGCTGGACATGGTGGTGGTTGGGAGGTTGCGGCCTAGTAGTAGGAAGAATAGTAGGAGGCAAGAGATGGATATGATGTTGTTTTGGTTGTTTTGTAGTATAGTCCTAGAGTCATCCTTATACTCTCACGTCCTTGGAGGTGTTTTGATAACGTTTCATGATGTATAGCTGATGTAGCTTGTTTATCATGTTGTTGGCCTGGTATGGCATGTTATGTCTATAAACAGGTTGTGAACTCTTTGTATCTATGTGACAGCTGGATCCTATGAACTATGGAGACGTATCAAGGTTTATGTATGTTTATATAACATGTTTCCTTGCATGTTGTGGATCTATATGTAATAGTTCTTTTCTTATCTGCTTTCTGCAATCGGTTTTAATTAACCAGTGTTTTTGGTAATATGATGTTTATGATAGTTCCGCACATTTTTGCATGTCATTTCGTTGTCTGTGTTATAGCGGGATGTCACAAGAAGAGAAGACAATATGGGAGAGGATCAAAGCCTCTTCCTCTATAATTCAAAAAGGACCAATAAAAAGACAAGCCATCGATGTGGGTAGCTACATGATCCATCTAGGATTGATCTCTTTAGTGAAATACTAAGATTTTCATGACCACAGTTCTGAAGACCCGATGATGCACATCAATAACTTTGTTGAAAATGGTGGTATGGTCAAGATAGATAGAATACCAACAACTATCATATACCTGAAACTGTTCCCATCATCTCTAGAAGACAACACAAAGTTGTAGTTTCACAATCTCAATGATGAGTGTATCGAGACATGTGATTAGATGATCAATGCTTTCTTTGAGCGTTACTTTCCTCCACAGAAGACAAATGACATGTTGAAGAAGATCTATAATTTCAGACAGCAGTCTGATGAATCATATTCTAAAGCATGAGAGAGGTTCCAAAATATGTTACGGAAGGTCGCTCATCACGATATTGATTTGTTAGGGCAAGCAAAGATCTTCTACTATAGTCTGCATAAGGGAGAGAGAACCACGCTTGACAATGCAGGAGCAGGTTTCTTCCTCAACAACAAACCCACCCACTGTAATGAGATATTAAATAACATGTCCAAGAACCAATCATGGGGGATGAGAGAGAATTTCTAGAAACCATACAAAGTGTCAGGGAATCTAAGGTCATCTCTGCGTTAAATGAGAAGCTAGACTTGATTGCAAAAAATTGTCTGCTAATGACATACCACCTTAATAAGAAGAAGAAGAAGAGGAATTCAAGTTTGTGCACCAACAACAATAGTATAGGACCAATGACTACTCATGAAAGAAGGATCCTAAGTTCTCAGGGAAGGATCCCAACAATATCCAACAAAACCCAACTCAGACGCAATAACCCAAGCCATAACAGTTTGGTGGCGAAGCACAATATCAAAAAGAACAAAAGAAGATCGACCGTATTGAAGAAATGCTTGGAAATTTGGTCATCTAGAATGAAGTTCTTATTGGTCAGACTTAGACAGAACTCCATAACCAAGGGGAACAGATCCACGACATGGAAATCCATATCTCTCATATAATAGTGGTAGTGGACAAAATGAAGTAGCCAAACCAGTACTGATTCCTAGCAAACACAAATGTGCCTTTTGGAAATCAACATGTCAGGGCAGTTCTACTCCACAGTGGTAGGAAGATGTTGAATGATGAACCATCAAGTTTAGATGCAGGTGACGTTATAGGAACAACAACTCAGACTGTGAGAGTGGATGTAGATGAACTAGACATGTTAGAAAAGGAAAAGACAAATGAGGAGCATGATGATGAGGTGGAGGGTACAACAACAAAAGCTTATATGCCACCTCACCATAGGAAACCCATGATCCCAGTGCCCTTACCAAATATCTTGAAAGCAACAAAAGTAGACTGATAGTTCAAAAAGTTCTTAGATGGTTTAAGGAAATAATCTATCAATATTCCACTCATTGATACAATTGAGAAGATACCATCATATGGTATGTTCTTAAAGGAAATAATCACTAAGATGAGAAGGATACCTAAGGTTGATGTGGTGGTGTTAAAGGAGCAAGTTAGTGCTTTCATTCTAGGAACACTACCTCCAAAAAGATCAGATCCAGGTTGTTTCAACATCACTTGCTTCGTAGGAAAGACCAAGTTCGGAGAAGCTCTATGTGATTCAGGGGAAAGCATCGACCTTATGCCCCTGACAACTTTCAAAAAGCTCGGTCTTAAGGAATCTAGGAAGAGCAATATGACTATTCAATTAGTAGGCAATTTTGTGGTCAAGCCATATGGTATTTGTGAAGATGTTCTGGTGAAAGTAGACTTATTTGTCTTCCCTATAAATTTCATGCTCATGGAAATGAAGGATGATCATGGCAATGAGCTTTTCCTAGGGAGGCCATTCCAAGCCACGGTGGACATGATTTTGCAGATGGGTCGAGGATGTCTGACAATGGGTATCTAGGAAGACATGTTTGAAATCAAGATGCTTGAGCACACACAAGCTATGGGGGACAAAGCACAATGCAACATTCTTCAGCAAGTGGAGGGAAAGATTTCTTTATTTCTAGGGAAGCCATTCCTGGACATGGCTCATGTGATGATTAAATTATAAAGGGACACTTTAGCAGCTGATATCTTGGAAAACACTAAGGTGATCTCGCTAAACAAAGTAGTGCATTACCCAGAGGATGAAAAAGAAGACTATGACCCGACTACCATTGAGGAGGCTACTGCTGATACCTTGTTGAAGACATATCCAAAGTTACCTTTGGAAGCGTTCTTGATGAATATAGTGGAGCACAATACATGCAACCACTCTCTAAAAGAGTGTGTATTGATGTTGAAGGAAGTACCCTACTACTATGCAAGAAATTTTGAAGATCTAGGACCACCTCTCCCGCCATTGGTCCCATATCTATTGAACCCGCCGAAGTTAGAATTGAAGTCATTGTCGTTGCATTTAAAGTACGTCTTCCTGGCTGCAGAAAAGAAGCTTGTAGTGATTATATCATCATCCTTGAGCCGTGAAGAGGAGAAGCAGTTACTTACTGTACTGAAGAACCACCGAGTCAGTTTTGGGTGGTTAATAGAAGACATCAAAGGAATCTCTCCAAGCTTGTGCCAACACAAAATCCGACTGGAATAAGGAGCCAAGGTGATATTTCAACCTCAGCGACGACTCAATCCTATCATTACTAAGGTAGTGAAGAAAGAAGTGTGCAAGCTCCTATCGGAAGGTATCATTTATGCCATTTCAGATTCTATGTGGGTTAGCTTAACTCAAGTAGTTCCTAAGAAAGGGGGGATCACCGTCACAACCAATGATGCTAATGAGTTGATCTCCACTAGGCTAGTGATGGGGGGCGTGTATGCATAGATTACCAACATTTGAATGTCATCACTTTAAAAGATCATTTTCCTTTGCTTTTCATTGATCATATTTTGGAACGACTCATCATTCATTCACACTTTTGCTTCCTCGATGGGTATTCTGATTATAATCAGATTTCAATTGAGCCAAAGGATCCGGAGAAATCTACTTTCACCTGCCCTTATGGCATGTTTGCATATAGACGGATGTCATTTGGCCAATGTAATGCCCCTACCACTTTCCAATGTTGTATGCTTGCCATCTTTTCTGATATGGCAGAGCGGTGCTTGGAGGTGTTCATGGACAATTTTTCTGTATATGGTGAGTCATTTAGTGATTGCTTGTATAATCTCGACAAGTTTTTACAAAGGTGTGTGGACACTCACTTAGTCTTGAATTGGGAAAAGTGTCATATGATGGTGAGTGAGGGCACATTTCTTGGACACAAGGTGTCCAACAAGGGTATGGAAGTAGACCCAGTTAATATAGACATCATCTCTGAGCTACCTCCACCGACATCGGTGAAGGGAGTAAGGGGCTTTTTGGGACATGCTGGTTTTACTGTTATTTTATCAAATATTTTTCAAAAATTGCTAAACCTTTATTGAAATTGTTAGAAAAGAAGGCTGAATTTTCCTTCGATAGACAATGCTGGAACGCCTTTAAAGTGCTAAAGGAGAAGATTAGATCCACACCTATTGCGTAGGCTCCTGATTGGAGCCTACCTTGTGAGCTGATGTATGATGCATCAGATTATGCGGTGGGAGTTGTGTTGGGTCGAGACAAGGATAAGGCTCCTATAGTCATATATTATGCATCTAAAACCTTGAATGATGCACAACTAAATTATATTACCACAGAAAAGGAGTTGTTGACAGTTGTTTTTGCATTTGAATTTTTTTGCCAATACCTAATTGGGGCTAAGGTGATTGTTTGGACCGACCATGCTGCCATCAAATACCTGTTATAAAAGAAAGATGCAAAACCTAGATTAATTAGGTGGATTTTATTGTTATAGAAATTTGACATAGAAATTAAGGATAAGGCCGAGATGGAAAATGTGGTAGCAGATCACCTATCTAGGTTGTAAAGGGTTAGTGAAAAAGATTTAGATATCCCTATTGTAGAGGATTTCCCTGATGAAAAACTTTTTTTGTTAAGACCACGGATCCCTAGTTTGTAGACATTGTCAACTATTGGGGATACCAAGAGAAGAAGTGATTTTGCCATTCATTGAGGTTTTACATCTGGGATGACTGAATTTTTCTTAAATAGTGTAGGAATGGAATTTTGAGGAAGTGTGTACTCAAATGTGAGGTTGAGAGCATTTTGTCACACTGTCACTCTCTACCTATGGGGGCATCACACTAGATCTAGGACTGCAGCCAAAGTCGAACCGAGTGGGTTCTATTGACCAACACTATTTAAACATGCTCACAATTTTGTTCATCATTGTGATGCATGTCAATGTGCATGTAATATTTCTAAGTGGCATGAAATGCCACTAAATGTGTTTTAAGAGGTTGAAGTGTTTGATCTATGGGGCTTATATTTGATGGGCCCATTTGTGTCATATAATTCCAATCTCTACATTTTACATATGGTTGACCATGTACCTAAGTGGGTGGAAGCAATTTCAACCGACACCAATGATGCACAAGTTGTGTGCACGTTTTTTAAAGACTACATTTTCTACAGATTTGGTGTCCCCTGACTGATTATTAGTGATTGTGGATCACATTTCACCAATAGGAAATATGGATCCTTATTGAGTAAATATGGGGCAAAACACAGAGTGGGTACTCCCAACCACCCACAGATGCAAGGGCAAGTTGAGGTGTCCAATAGAGAGGTGAAAAAGATATAGGAAAGGACCGTCTCAACTAACAGGACAAATTAGAGTTTTGTCCTTAATGACACCCTTTGGGAATATAGGACTGCCTATAAATCATATATAGGAACTACGCCTTTAAGGTTGTTTTATGAACATGCTTTCCATCTACCGGTGGAGCTTGAGCATAAGGAGAAATGGGCATTGAAAAAGCTAAATTTGGGACTGGATGAAGTAGGTAGGAAGAGACTATTAGAGTTGAATGAGCTACATGAACTGAGGATGGATGATTATGAGAGTTATTTAATTTATAAGGAGAGAAGGAAGAAGATTCATGATAGACACATCTTGAATAGGGTGTTACATCTGGACAAGTTAAGGTTCAAATGGAGTGGACCATTTGTGATTGAGCAGGTTTTTCCCCATGGTTCTGTGAAGATTATAGATGGGACTTGGTCATTCCTTATTAATGGATAGAGATTGAAGCACTATTTTGGTGGGGAAGTAGAACCAAAAATATAATAAGTGAAACTCATGACAATCTAGTAGATTCTTGTTCTTAGGAATGTCCAGTCTAGGACTTTAAACAATGGCACTTGTTGGGAGGCAATACACCCTTCATTTCTCTTTGTTTATGTTCATTTTAGCTTTTTAGTTGTTCTTTGATTTTGATTTCATGAAAAAAGGTACCTTGACTCGTTTGTTGGAGTGTGCAAATCATATAGAGTCAGTACTACCAAGTCCCCAAGTCAGTAGTACTGAGTACACAATAGTGAGTCATCCACAAAAGAAATACAAACTCAGTACTACCAACCAGACCAATTAGTATCACTGAGTTTCTGAAGATTTTCATGTGCCTAACTGATAAGCACTCGGTAGTATTGACGTGCATGTTTGTACTTCTGACTTTTTGGTGCTTCCATATTTGAGATGCCGAGATGAAATTTCACAAATACTGAGAAAATTTGCCAACTCAGCACTGCTGACTGAAAAGTCAGTAGTACCGACTCATGATGTCAGCAATTCATGTGTGCCACATCCAACGGTTGGTGTGACTTTCATTGAGTGGTCGGTAGTAGCAATCCATGTCAATAATCAATATTACCGCCAAGTAGTCAATACTACCAACTCCAAGTGATCCACGCTCGAGACATCAACAAATGTCAGCTGTCAATACATCTGAGCCATGGATCCATGTTTACAACTCTATAAATACTGATTGAAAAGTCTATAGTATCGACTCTTCCTGAGCTCAATTATATAAGGAGGGGTGGTGAACCATTTCCTTCACACCACCTCTTCCACTCCTCTTGCAACTCAAAGCAAAGCTACACCCGACACCACCACTATTCACTAAGCCTCTTTCTCTCCATCTCCCTTCTTCCATCATCACCATGGCACCAAGCAGAGGTGCTTCTTCATCAGTGGAGCATGGAGAGTTGGTCCCTTTTCTAATCCACATTCAACATCCAAACCCAGATACCAAGAAGGTGTATGAGGAGCTTCTGATGAGGAAGATTGTGCGAACGCTATATGGAGATTGTGCCCTGATCGAGCAAGCGAGCTTCACCGACAACCTACGGTGGGTATGTCAATGCCAGTTAATGGATGGGGATGATCCATTCTTCAGTGACCAACATACCTACCTGAAAACCATTCTTGAGTTCTTGGCATTACTTGAGGTCCTTGTCGCCCTAGAGCAACAAATAGGAGGTGAATGGCAGGAAGGAAACGTCAGTTTGTGCCTCTTCAACACTAACTACTCAATCACCTTGTGGGCATTCAACCGCATCTTCAACTGGCCTCATGTACCTGAATGCTCCACTCCTTCAAACTTTGACTATGACCTTGCATGGGAGCGGCTGACTGAGGTGCCAGAAGGTTTCTGCATTAGTTCGCACGTCAATTCCATCACCGTCATTGAGCATCCCTTTGCTCGAATTCTTCACCACCTCTACACCAACACCATTTTTTCTTGCTCTGCCCAAGCCCAAGGGAAGGTCCAAAAGATGGACCTCTAGTTCCTCTATAGGTTGTTGGAGGGAGAAACTGTGAACTTTGGGTTCTTCCATCTCCTCCATATGATCATGGTTTGGCCCATGGAGCAGAGGAAAGTTCCAATGGTGTTTTGGGGGCTGATTACCCCAATTGCACTACATCTTTGCCTAAACTTATCCCCCCTCACACCGATGGAATATATGAAGAAATTGGATTTCTAGTACTTTTGAAAGGTAGGAATCCTCATCTTACACAAAAACACAGTGTATGCAAGTTGCACACGTAGAGGACGGTTCAAGGAGTGCAGCCTCCCTGACCGCATCTTCAATCTGTGAGGAGTAGTGCATCTTTGGTAGCCGGTAAATGAGAGAGAGGAAGAAGACGAACCTAGGGTAGAAACCCATGACGACCCCAAGCAGGAAGATGATGATGGAGACTCAGACGACAACATTGAGGAGGTGGATCCCACCATCCCCATTACTCAGAGATCATTCCCGCACAAAAGGGCCAGCACCTATCTAGCCTTGACTTCATCTTCCCTACCCCCTTCTCTAGAGGAGCAAGACCCGTATGATATGGAAGGTATGTATGGGATGTTGTAGGAGATTCAAACAGGACAACAACAACATTAGGTGATGTTGGCTGTTGTACTGGAGATACAAGGACAAATGTACCAAAATCAACAGGCAATATATGAGAATGAACATCTTCTCTTAGCCAACTAAGAGAATGTCCATATGTTCCTACAACAGATGGAGCAATATCAGCAGCCTTTCTTCGACCACTATTGGAACCAGCGTTACTTTGGAGGGTACCCAGAACCACTACCAATGCCACAGTCAGATTTGTCTTTTCAGGGGATGTTTCCTCCCCATGACCCCAACATGCCACATCCACCACCTCCTCCATTTTGGGCAATGGTACCTCCATTCAACCTCTTAAGTGAGAGTATTGACTATGTCGACATAGTCTTATTCAAGCTTAGAGGGGTGCTGGAACAACCATCTATCTTAGCATTTTATTGCATTTTATCTTATTTGTTTTTTTTGGTTTATGCAATTTTAGGATCCACACCTATATAGTGTAATATTGGAGTAGTAAATGCATGGTTTTGTATATCAAAAAGATTGTACTCATTGGTGTCTTTGCAAGGAAATGGTCACCTCTTTATATCTTAATTGCAAAAATCTTTCGGGAACACCACTTGAGGAAGTGTTTGGTTAAGTCTACTTTAGGACGTAGGACATGAATGAACATCTAAATCAACTTGGAATGTGAATGACGATGTTGTTGAGTCTAAGCTAATCAAAACTTTAATGAGATCTTAAATGGAAATATAAGAAAGAAACCTTAAGATTACCATGTACACATGTCATTAAAGAGGGACACATCATAATCTTATGAAAGGCATTGTCTCTTAGTTATGTGATTCCATCCATTTCTTTCATCCATTTTTTATTCACCACCTCAAGATGGATGAGTACTCCCATTTATTTCCTGCGATTGCCTTGAATTGCATGGAAAAATAGGGACATGATAGATTAGCTTATTATTTGTTCCATTTGAAAAAAAGAATAAAAGTTGCATTTGTATGCATGAACAATTAGTCCATACCATTTTAGTTGCATAACAATTTCATGTAGATTACATACGTTTCACAGCATTCAATTATTTTTGTGATGTGGATTCTAGTCTTAAGTTTTTAAGATTGAAGTGCAGGTACATACCTCCACATCAAAAAAGTAATGGAAGTCAGAACATAAACTCAATCATGCTAATAAAAAAAAACAAAAAGAAAAGTGTAGGCTAGACAAGAAAAAACAATGTCAAAGTTTCTTAGGGTTTAAGTAAAGGGTTTGGCGGCTCTGCTAGGGTTCATGCGCGGCGGCGGGAACGGAAGCCAGGGAGGCCGTGGAGGACGAGGATGTTTCACCGAAACTCGACCACCGGAGGCAGCGGTGAGGGAGGAGGGACGAGAGATGGATGTGATGGAAGGTATGGAGGAGGTAACTGGAAATGAAGAGGTCGAGACAAGCATGAATATTGAACCCGCTGCGGCGACATCTAATGAACCAGGGGGAGGAAAGGAAGGACCGCTACCAACCATCGTCTTAGACAGGTCTAACAGGTCGGCAGACTTGCACAACAACCCACTAGCAGAGACAGTCCGAACGAGTAAGAAGCAATCGCAACACGAGATTCTCAGACGGCTGGGAATTTCCTTGAACTTCAGAAATCGTAGAACGAAAGAGGCGTGCACAAATGAACTCGGAATCGGAGGGGGTCATGGCCCACCGGCGATAGAAGAATTCCCGTTACTATAAGGCGGGAAAGGCGGTGAAGTGCTGGCAGAGGGAGCAGCTCCCAGGAAAGTTGTGTCATATAAAGACATAATCAACGACGGCGAAGGAGTCGGCAAGTTGTTGTTCCTCAGATTTGATGATCCGAATGCAAAACTACAAAAGCAAGACATCATAACAAGCACGATACAAGGAACACCGTCGTTCAAAATTGAGTATGAGAGATTCGAAGCACTGATGAGGCCATGGATGTACGCGGTGGTGGTGAAGGTCATCGCCAGGAATGTTGGATTCCTTACATTGCAGGATAGAATCAAGGCTATGTGGCGACCGGGTGGGGCATTCAAGCTCATCGATCTGGAGAACAACTACTTCATCGTGCAACTGACGCGAGAAGATGACTACTTGACGGCTCTTATGGGAGCACCATGGCCATTGATGGGGTCCTACCTTAGTGTGCAACCATGGGACCTATTGTTCTCACCATCATCAGTCAACCCAAAGCATATGGTAATATGGATAAGGATCCCGCGATTACCTATATTCCTTTACCAAACACAGTTCCTAGAGGAATTCAGAGACATAATAGGGAAAACAATCAAGGTGGACTCAAATACTGATCAAAGGAGAAGAGGGAAATTCGCAAGAATAGCAATTAAGCTAGATACCAGCAAACCTCTGGTGCCAGAAATAATGGGACAAGGAGTGTGGTACAACATTGAATACGAAAACCTAACTAGCATATGTATGTTTTGTAGGAAAGTCAGACATCTATCTAAAGAATGTGTTGATCGTAAGAAGGCCATTGAAGCCCAGATGAGTGCAGGGAAGAAACCCGACAGAGCTGAAGCATCGGTGAAACCTTTGGGGAATTTCTCAGAAAACCTACATGCACAACCTTTTCTCAGGCAGCCGAGGAAGGAACAAGACACACAAGGGAGGAAAGGAGGTATCCCAACAAACAACATGTTTGTGGATTTGGACGCTGAAGAGGAACAATAAGAGGGTTCGAAGACGGAAGGTAGTGTCGGTCTGAAACCAAGATTTGAATGGCGACAGTGGAAAACATTGAACAAGAAGAAACGGACGGTCGAGGACGTCAATAGAATCAACACTTGCAGGACACAGAGTAAGAGGGAACAGACACGTACGGCCGGAGAGGAGAAACAACACAGAGCCGTGGTCATATATGGAGAGAATACAGTGATCATACCGGAAGGCGAGGCAGATCAACAGGAAGGGCTAAAATTCGTGTTGGGGGAAACACAGATGAGGAGGACCACACTGGGCAGTCTGAGCAAGCCGATGATGTTTGGGGCATCGGTAGGGATCCATCTCAGGAATAGGAAGGTGATCAACTCAAAGGACCTATCATAGAATGGATCAAGGAAAAAGAACAGAAGGAACGATGAGGTACGGGAGGAGAGTGAACCGAGATCAGAGGACCCGAGATCTACAGAGATGGTTACCCAATGAAAGTGGCAACCTGGAATGTCCAGGGTATCTGTGAGAAGGATACCCAAAACACAATACGAGATCTAACCAGAATTTATAAGATCGATGTTCTTGCCGTCCTGGAGACTAGGACAAGTGGAATGAATGGAATAGGATTGTGAAATCATTAGGGTTTGACAGATCCTATAGAGTCAAGGCGATAGGATATTCAGGAGGTATATGGGTTCTATGGAAGAGCAGGATAGGGGTGATGGAGATAGTAGATGGGCACAAACAGTTCATTCACTGTCGAGTTAACAAACAGATGAGGCTGACTTTCGTGTATGCGAGCACAAAGCAGGCAGGAAGACGACTGTTGTGGGATCATCTACAAACTCTTGCAGAGACTTCACCTTCACCTTGGTTGGTTGTAGGCGATTTCAATGTGGTTCTATGGGCTGATGAAAAGGTGGGGGGTGAACCCGTCATGGTGAGCAACTGTAGGGAGTTTGCCATGGGCCTTACGAATGCCAGCCTGGAGGAGATGGGGGCATCTGTCCCAAAGATGACTTTCAGACGGGGGTGGTTGACAGAGAGGCTAGATTGGGCAGTGGCCAACCATGCGTGGTTGGAAGCTTTTCCTGCAACTAAAGTTGATATGCTACCGAGAATCAACTCGGATCACTCTCTGATTCTTATTATGAAGGATGACAGAACCAGGCGGTGTGTGCATAACCCTAAGAGGAGCACTATTTGGTTTACGAGGAAGACTTTCCCGAGGTTTTTGCAGGAGAACTGGGACAACACCATACCCTACCATGAGGAAGTGGCAAAGATGATGAAGAGATCAATTGAATGGGACAGATCGGAAAGAAGACATCTCACGGAAAGGAAAAGAACATTGTTGAATGGAATAAACAAGCTCCAAGCAGACACT
Source organism: Alisma plantago-aquatica (assembly GCA_963693085.1). Taxonomy (NCBI): domain Eukaryota; kingdom Viridiplantae; phylum Streptophyta; class Magnoliopsida; order Alismatales; family Alismataceae; genus Alisma; species Alisma plantago-aquatica. The sequence continues at coordinate 1,152,883,074 of OY856412.1, forward strand.
AGAGTTAGGGGAAAGAATGGCATGATGAACAGATAAAACAGATGCAGGTGGAGTACAATGGCATTCTAAATGCAGAAGGCGAAGAATGGAGGCAAAAGGCACGATGCGACTAGATGAAGGCAGGAGATGCTAATACTAAATACTTCCAATCGTTGGTGCAAGCCAAGAGACAGAGGAACAAGATAACTAGACTAAAGACCGACGATGGATCATGGGAGGAAGACGATGCTGTTACCAAGACAATGGTGAGGAATTTCTTTATCAATCTTTTCAAAAGGAAGGAAACGAAGATAAGAACTGAAGAAATCACTGCATATGCGGGCAATTTCCCGCAGATTTAGGAGAAGGACAGGGCGTACATGGGTCGAGCACCAACAAAGGAGGAAATCAAAGAAGTTCTTATGAAAATGAATCCTATAAAAGCTCCAGGACCCGACGGAGTGGATGTCGAATTCCTACAAAGGAACTGGGATCAGCTGGGCGAGTCCATTACTCTATTGATTCTTAACTGTTTTGTAGGGGGGTCGATTGCAGATAGCATAGCAAATGCAACATTGTTCTTGATTCCCAAAAATCCGGCACCAGAGAACTGCATCCAGCTGAGACCAATTGCTCTAAACAATGTAGGACTTAAGATGCTATCCAAAATTATGGTGGAGAGGATCAAACCTTTCTTGCCCGACTGGATTTCACCTACACAAAGCAGCTTTGTGTCGGGAAGACGAATTACTGATAATATCATTTTGGTCCAAGAGATGATTCACTCCATGAGAACCAGGTCGGGGAAAAGTGCAGCAATGGCCATGAAAGTGGACCTCTCAAAGGCGTATGATCAAATGGGGTGGGAATTCATTGAAGATATGTTGCGCCGAACTGCTATCCCAACGGATATGATCACTATCATCTTAAATATAATCAAGGTAGGGGAAATTACGATCAATTGGAATGGAGAAAACCTCAAACCTTTCAAAGCATCCCGGGGGGTGAGACAAGGAGATCCACTATCTTCGTATATTTTTGTTCTATGTCTAGATAGTCTAAGACAAGTAATTGCAGCACAAGAACGGGAGGGAAGCTAGGTTCCATTCCGGGCAACAAGACGAGGAGTCAACATATCTCACATCTACTTTGTGGACGACCTCATTCTCATTGGGGAGGAGACACATCAACAGGCCCGTACTATGATGAAGGTACTGAAGAATTTTGAACGAGTGTCAAGACAGATGTTAGCCAAGGAGAAATCAACTATATTCTTTTCTAAGAACACTACTAATCCGGTAAGAAGGGAAATTACCAGGATCACAGGAATACACCAGACGAATAATCTTGGGAAGCATATGGGAGTTCCAATCATTCGTGAGAGGCCAAAGAAGGAGCTATATCTCGACATCATCCAGAAGATTGAAAACTGTATATCAACCTGGGCGAATAAGTCACTGTCACTAGCGGGAAGGACAACGTTGATTAAGTCGGTTCTCAATACCCTCCCGGTATATTTGATGCAATCGACGATCTTTCCTATGGCGGAGTGTGATGCCATCGATCAAGTGGTGAGGACTTTCCTATGGAAGGGGGCAACGAGACAAAGTGGCATACACCTGGTAGCCTGGGACAAAGTCACAGCCTGCAGAAGTCAAGGAGGGTTAGACATCAAGAGGGTGAGAGACCAAAATGAAGCATCAATATAGAAAACCTACTGTGATTTCATGTTGAATAGGGAAATGGTTTGGAAACAGGTGATGATGGAGAAATACTGGCATAAATCCAACAAGGGAAGGACGTGCGCATCGGGTTTGTGGAGATCGATAGTCAGAATACATGATGAGCTGATCAATGACATTGGGAAGATTATAATGTCAGGTGCTAACACTAAGGTGTGGACGGACAAATGGTTAGATGGTGGTCCTTGCCCGGAATTGAGGCAAGGTAGAACTATCCCTGAGGAGCTCAATGACCTTAAGGTCGAGGCAATGGTGGATTTGCACGGAAACTGGGTTGAGGAGTTCACCCATAATTGGTTTACGGACAACTCAGCACAAATAATCCTATCCATGCCTCCGCCAGATCCTGCTTCCGGAACTGATGAACTGTGGTATCTACAGGATGAAGACAGAACACTCACTACAAAGCGGATATATAGAAATCTACAAAAGGAACACTCAACGAAGACTCCTGGGAGATGGAAGACCATATGGCAGTTATAGGTGCCTGAGAGGGTCAAAATGCTGCTTTGGCTAGGACTGCATGACAACTTAATGACAAATAAGGCAAGAATGAGGCACGGGTTTACTGAGGATACCCAATGTCCATGATGTTGAAACGGGAGTGAATCCCTTTTGCACCTGTTCGTCACTTGTTCGGAAAGTAGGAAACTGTGGAAGCTCATTCAGGACACTACTCAACTCAAGCTGAAAACAGGCACATCATTTGAGTAATGGCTATTGGTCAATTTGCGGAGGAAGAAGGACACTACATAATGGAACACCTGGTTAACGATGACTTTATGGAAGATTTGGGGAAGCCGGTGAGCAGTGGCTTTTTAGGAAACTACAACTAGCACAAATGGCTTATTTGCAACAATCAAACAGGAAGTGAAGATCTGTAGGAAGGCGTTTGCTCAAGGACAAGAACTGTCAAAACCCAGGGGAGAATCAGCTTGGACACTGCCGAGGGAGGGTAATATAAAACTTAACGTGGATGCCGCAGTGAAGGGGAGTGAAATGGCTTCTGCATTTGTGATTAGAGACCACACAGGTCGATGGCTTGGAGGGGGATATGATCAAGGTTCTATCACAAACATTCTCAAGGCGGAAATGAGAGCTATTGCTTATGGCATTCAGGAGTGCAGGTGTCGATTCAACAATCTACAGGTCGAATCAGATAGTAACAAAGTGATAAGCATGATTCAAGGTAGAATGGAAATCCCAGTAAGCTGCAAGCAGGAGTGTAGATTCATCAGGAAGCTCGCATGCTCATTCCAATCAATCGATTTTTCTTTCAAGAGGCGATCCGTTAACAAGGTAGCGGATTTCCTAGCCAAATGGGGAAGAGGCAGAAGTGAAATTCGGGGTAGGTGGCAGCAGTGTCCTGAATACCTCTCTGAGGTGATCAAAGGGGAAGCTACATTGCGCCACAATGTAATAGCAGATGATGATGAGCCTGTACTGAGGGAACAAGATGAATAATAGTTTCCCCCAAATAAAAAAAAAGTTTCTTAGGGAGAAAGTACATCCACAAGTCTTCTTGAAGAGATGAATTAATCCACATGATGCATTCTTTTGTTTTCTTCTATCAATCTCATTTATTGATGAGATTTCTTGACACATGCATCATTGGATAGGGGAAAAAAGACATTAGCCATTAGGATTCATGCATGACATTCTTTTCACTCATGTAGGTTGATCATTCTTTTTCTAAAAATAAGTTGGTTGTACTTGTGATTCTTAATTTTCAACCCATTTCATATCATTAATTGATCTTATTGGTAGGCCACTCAAATGATTTATCTCCTCATCCATTCTTATCAGGAGATCTGCTTCCAATTAGTTGGTAGTTAGGAGAGAGAAATATAGAATAGGGAATCACATAATGCACCAAGAAAATGCCTGAATAATTATGATGTTAACTGCTTTCTTGATAGTGTTCATTAATCAAAAGGTGGACAACTTTTATGGAAATTTTTGGTCACTTTCTAGCAATTATTGGTTCAGTGGTCATTGATGGCCGATTTAGGGATAGTTTGGTGGACATGTTTAAGAAAAGAGTATGTGTTATGCCCTTTTATTGTCTTATATCAAACAGATCTAAGAGAGTGTTGCTAGATGATGAGCAACATTTAAGCTTAGGGGAGTTTGATGCATGGGTTTTTAGTCATTTTCATAGGCATAATATCCTTGATTTTATGTGTCGAATTGTCATTTGTTTGATTAATTATGCATGAAATGCTATCAATGGCCTATTCTATCTAAATGCATCAAATGATGTGATTTTTACTATTTGAAATGGTTTAATATTCATCCCAAGTACTTATCTACATTCGTGTTCAATTTCAGGTACAATTGAGCTTCACAGACTCGGTACTAATGACATCAAAATTTAGTGGTACCAAATTCACATCAGCTGTGGACTAGAAACTCACCCAGACTCAATACTACTAACACCCAAAGTCGGTAGTACCAAAACCACATTAGTTAGGTGCAAGAAATAAATCACAAAAACTCAATACTACTGATTGCACCAGAATCGATACTATCGAGTTGGCATCAGGCAGTCTTCGAGCGACCTAAAGACTCAGTGCTATCGAGACAAGTTGATAGTACCGACATTGTGAGAAATCACGACAACCCTTGAAACTTGATACTATCGATTTTACAGTCAATACTACTGAGTCCTCCAGATCAAGCAATCTGAAGATAGCACTCTAATTCAACGACAGGCATTATTTTGTACCTTAAGTGATTCCTATGACTTGAGGGGGATTTGGCCAGACCTAAGGAGCCAGTCGTTTTCGATTGCATGACACCAGAGAGAGAGAGGAGAGAAGAGAACTGCTCTAAAGGCTTCATCAGGTACAATCCGAATACCTCTAGAGGGTGAATCTCTAGCCGGAAGACAACAGATCGCACGTACAACGTAGGGGATCATCTGGACCGGCCATTCTCTAGGGGTTACTTTAGTTTTTGTAATGTTTCCCACACTTTTCTATTTCTCTACCATGTATTCGTCAATGAAAACCATGTGGGGCTAAACCCCTTAATTCCTTAGGATCCAGGAGTAGCCTGGATATGCATTGTAATTGATTTTCATGCATTAATATCATCTTTATACTTATTTTTTGGATATAAATATATGAAATTGTCTTGTTGTGATTATGTATGATCACCATCGATAGATTATCAAACTCTCAATCATTTCTATGAGTGTTTAAGGGTTGGAAAAGCGTAGATTTACCCGTTTATTGCACCTCTTGGGAAAGGTGGAGAATAAACGGGAGAAGAAACCCAGAGATTAATCATGAATCACCTAACTAATCAACCAATTACTGTGAAAATTGGATTGGCATTAGAATAGGTTGTGAACTACACTACAGTAGTGGGTAGTTCTTGCTACAAGCTCTTTATCCAGAGATATGTGTAATATATATTAGTGGGTGGAGTTAATTGCAATGTTATCCTTTGTGAAACCATTGTTTGAGGAATTCCCTTTAATTTGAGTAACTCAATCGTTAAGCTTATTTTGTTTCTGCATTCATTTTTACATAAATCAAACCAATTCTACTATTTTACCAACCTAGATGATCATATCGTAGTTAGTAGTAGTATTCTGAAGTATGTTTCCCTTTGTTCGACTCAGGCCTCAAAAGGCATGTATTACTTCGATATGTTCACTTGTGTATAATGCATGGTAAACACATGTCTGGTATACATATGAACAGACTCTTAGTTTCACTTCAAGCCAATCACCCATGAACTCAATAGTGATCTAACATGACCATCATGCTTCTTCTATGATAGTGGTTTTGCAAATGAGTCAACAATATTTCTTTTGGTTGGCACTCTAAAAATCTTCACATTTCCTCATTGTACGATCTCTCATATGAGATGGAAACACCTTTGTATGTCCTTTGAATATTGATGTGATTTGGGCTTATTGGCTTGTGTCATGGCTTCATTGTTGTCACAATATATCTCAATTGTATCAATGATTCTAAAAACCACCCCAAGTTCAAAAGTAAACTTCTTGATACATTCAACTTCCTTTCATGCATTGGATGCAACAATATACTCGACCTTTTTTGTAGAATATGCAACTATCTTTATCTTGAAACTCTTCCAACCTACAACACCATTTTTTAGGAGAAAGACAAATATTGATTGCAATTGATAATCATATTTGTCAATTTGGAAACTCTCATTAGTATAACCTTTCACCACCAATTCTTCCTCACCACCATAGACAAGGAACTAATAGTTAGTTCTTATCAAGTACTTAAGGATATTCTTCATGGTAGTCTAGTGGGCATCACCATGATCTGACTAGTATCTTCTCATCATGCTCAATTCATATGAGACATCATGATAGGTACATAGAATTGAGTATATGATAGATCCAGTTGTAGATGCATATGGAGTCTGATTCATAGGTTCCCTTTTCTCACAAGATTTGGGACATTGAGCTCTATAGTTAGTAACACCATGAGACATGGGCATGTTTCCTCTATTTGAATTCTCCATGTTGAACCTCTTCAACACTTTGTCAATGTATGTGGTCTGACTTAGTCTAAGAATCCTTCTAGATCTATATCTATAGATTTTGATTCCTAAGATATAGGATGCTTCACCTAAGTCCTTCATAGAGAATGTATTCCTAGCCAGGTCTTTACTATCTGTAAAGAAGGGATGTCATTCCCCATCAAAAGTATGTCGTCCATATACAATATGACGAATACAATCATGCTCCCACTAACCTTCTTGTAAACACACAATTCATCTTCATTTTGATTAAAGTGAAACTCTTTGACTGATTTGTCAAAATGGAGATTCCATCTTTGAGATGCTTGCTTCAATCCATAGATTGTACTTTGTAGATTACAAACTTTATTTGTATCCTTTATATTTATAAAACCCTGAGATTGTATCATATACACATCCTTAAGAGGATTCACATTAAGGAATGTGTTTTTAACATTCATCTACCAAATCTCATAGTCATGATAGGATGCAATGGCAAGCATGCTCCAGGTGGACTTAACCAGGGCACCTAGAGAAAAGGTTTCATCATAGTCAACACCTTGAACTTGTTTGAAACCATTGCAACCAATTGATATTTGTAAGTTTGTATGTTACCATCATGTCAATCTTCTTCTTGAAGACTCACTTGCACCCTATGGGTTTGACCCATTTAGGTGGATCCAAAAAGGTCCATACCTTATTGGTATACATGGATTACATCTTAGATCTCATGGCTTCTAGCCATTTCTCATATTCTGGTCTCTTAACAACATCTAGGTAGGTAATTATCTCATCATCAATGACCAATCCATTGCCTTCTTGAGTCACAAGATAACCAAATCTTTCTAGGTCAAGGTGTCTCCTACTAGATATGTGAGATTCATGTGTTACATGAGGAATTTGAGATCCCACAATGGTTTGTGACTATCTATGTTCCTCTTGTACCTCTATAGGTTCAATACTTTCTTGTTGGTCACAAACCTCTTCAAGTTCCACTTTCCTCCCACTGATTCCTTTGGAAATGAATTCCTTTTGTAGGAATGCAACATCTCTAGCAACAAACACTCTGTTGTAAATTGGGTTGTACAAGTAGTATCCCTTGGTTTCTTTGGGATAGCCAACAAAGTAACATTTATCTGATCTAGGGACAAGCTTTTCAGGAAACATTTTCTTGGTATAATCTTCACACCCAAATTCTCATAAAATACATTTTGGGAATTATCCCAGTCCATCTCATATGGTGTCTTTTGAACCAATTTATATGGTATATAGTTAAGTGTAAATACTCTAATTTCAAGAGCATAACCCCAGAAGTATGTAGGAACTCCAACAAAACTCATCACCGATTGCACCATATCTAGTAATGTGCAATTCATTCATTTTTTATACACCATTATGTTGTGATGCTCCAGGTGAAGTCCATTGTGATATGATACTACGGTCCATAGAAGGTCCTCGAACTCTTGACTTTCATATTTACCACCTTGATCAGAATGAAATTCCCTAATACTTTTACCAAGTTAGTTTTGTACTTCATCCATGAAATCTTTGAAGTTTTAAAGAGATTCTGACTTATATTTCATCAAGTAAACATAATCAAGCCTATTGAAATCATAAGTGAATGTAATGAAGTATTCAAGCCCACCTCTAGCATTTGTTCTTACAGGGATGCATACACTAATATGTGTGAGTCCTAGTAGATCACTAGATCTCTCACCATTACCAATGAAGGGTGTTTTGGTCATCTTTCCAAAACAAGGCTCACATATCTCCATTGATTTGGAATCAAAAGATTCCAGATAACCATCTTTACGGAGTCTGGAAGTGTGATTCTCATTTATGTGCCCAAGACGACAATGCCTTTAATTAAATATTTCTCTCATTATTTTGTTCAAATTGATAACCTCACGTATCAAATTGGAAGATTGCATCGTACAATTTTCTAGTGAGCCAAGTTTCGTACTTCATCCAATCATGAGTTAGATTTTTCTGATAGCCCACAACTTGACTATATAGGTAGGTAATTTCTATAAACTGCATCTATATGCAACTCTTGGATAGATGGTGTGAACAACGCTTTGTCACAATCCATATTTATGATTCTAGGTACTAAATCTCATTAAGATCGCTTAGTTAAGCCTGACCCAAAAGCCATCATAATAGAATATGCACCCTGCTTTGGCAGCTCTACATATATACTATCACGCTTCCACGAAATAGACACGGCACCAAGCTTTGGTGTAACCTATGGTTAGTCGATCATGTTTTTTATGCATGATGCGTATGAAAAGAATTTAAGACTTAATATTATATTAAGAGATGTGATAAATGTATATTTATCCCTTTTATTTATATATTTTTGATATTTTTTTATGTTTATTTTATTATTTATTCTCTTAGTTTCATAATTAATTGTGTGATTTTAGATTTTTCCCTTTAATTGGAGTTTTAATTCTATTTTCTTGGGTTTTGTAGGAAAATTACACAATTTGCAGTAGTCCTGAAATCCATATATACCCTCCACCAAAAGTGACATAACTCTTGCATTCAAACTCCAAATTGAGTGTACAAGTATTGATTGGAAAGGAAATTTAATTTCTTAAAATAAAATCATATTATTTGGACTGTTTTGTGCTTTTAACGGGAGATAAATATGTTCTAAATCGCTTCTATGAGAATCTGCATTAAAGGGAGTTACATGGTCAAGATAATTAAAGACAACCATCTTTTGATTTGACCAGATCTAGTAAACTCAAAAATTGGTCTCCCTCTCTTTTTTTCCCCTCTTTTGAGGGCAGCCTACCCCTCCCCCTCCTATAAAAGGAGGGACTCTTCACTTGTAAAAACATTCCATTCTTCATTCCATTTCATCCAATTTTTAGTTGTAGACCACATCTTGTATAATGTTGGATCTCATTTTAGTTTGCATTTCTTCTGGTCTTGTTATGTCTGAGTAAATTTCTTTGCGGCATGGGAGTAGCCCCTTATCCCGGTTCTATTCAATATAATCAGTTATATTCCTCCATGGAACAAAAGTCTTCTCTCTATTTTTTTGTGGTTATTTGGATGATCTGATATATTCTTATGGAGTGATATGACCGTGGATCTTTGTAAGAATGAAAAAATAGTTCCTTAATTGTGATTATCATGTTTTCATCTATTTAATCTTATTCTTGTTATAATCCTTGGTGACACGACCACCTGAGCCTTGGGTTTGAACGCCAGTTTGAATTCATATGCTTTTTGATATGACCGTGGATAATGGCATGTTAGACGGTTGGGCAATGATCTGTGAATGTCGGGACCAACGGGTTCATGGGAAGTCTGACCATTGTGAGTTTGTCCGTAAGGACATGTAAACACAAGGTCCTGATTTGATCCTTGGAGTTTATAATTTGATTAGTTGAATAGAAACGTGGTTTTGGTGGTGATCTTCCGGACCCCAAATTTTTATTTCTGAATTAGTTAAACTTTATTTCAGCACTTTTATTTTTGTTTTTAGCATTAACAACTCTCTCAAATTGGGATTTAATTCTTGTACTTGTGATCGGATTTGGATTTCAACTTTTCTTTCCAGTCGTCCCTTGGATCGATACCTATCTATACTAAGTTGACTTGTTGTTCGCAACAAGTTGACAACCAGGTTAGAAGGTTAAACTCCTGGACTTTTCCTAGTGATTGTTGCGTGTACAACGACACACATCAATTTGGCACCGTTGCTGGGGATGGCACAGTTATTTTTCAGATCCGGTTGCCTGTATATCTTGTATAATCCTTTTTCATATTCTCAAACTTTCATAAATAGTATTTTTTATAATTTCTTTTAGATTTGTAATTTCTTTTTACCTTCCGAGCACAATTCCAGAATTGCATCTCCTGTTTCTGTTGAGTTTCCATTCCAACAGTACTACTTTCTAGTTACCCTGTTTTGTAATTTTAGTTTATTTCATAATTTTTTTTTAGATTTATAATTTTTAGTTCTCTTTGTAATTTTTGACTAACCTTTTATCTCGCAATCTTTCTTCTCTCATTCGTTGATTGACATATCTTTCAAGAACTTTTCTTTTCAAATGGAGTGGGCATCCCAATATCCCCCACAATGTTATTATTGTGGTTTTTACCACAATGCATCTATTTCCTGTCTGACTCTACCCCATGTTTATAATAGCACCCCTTTTAATTGCGAGCCCTTTCATCCTGGTGGGTACAATGTGAATCCACTTTTTTCCAGAGAACCATTATGGGGAAACTTGCTATCCATATTCTAATGGGGGATATGATCAACAAAATTTTGTGGGGTGTAACCAACAAAACCTTAGGGGTTATGAGCATGTTTATGAAATCCAATGTAATCTTCAATAAGAAGAGACTTAGGGCCCTACATAAGATAGCAATAGAAGGAGAAAAAAAACTAAAAGCCAGCCAAGCCTTCTTAACCACCCTGCTAGAAGCCCAAACCCGAAATATAGATTGTTCAAATATGTTTTCCTCATGATTTGGTGACACCTTATAATATTGAATCTTCCTACCAAGATGGACGCAATGGAAATTACAATCCACCATATTCTGGAGATTATTATGAGGAGCAATGCCACCCAAAACAATATGAGGAGTACTATGGCCAAGGACACTATGGGGAGTGTGGCGAGGATGACCAAAATTTTGGGGTGTATAAATCCTATGGTGAAATGCAAATTAATCTTGAATTGGAAGAGAGACTTAAGGCCCTAGAAAATATGGTAGCAGAAGGACAAGCAAAACTTGAATCCAGTCAAGCCATGTTAGCTACCTTACTAGAGGATCAATCACAAACTCCCCCTATAGAGCTTGAGCAACCCAAGATGGTTCTTCCTAACGACGACGATGATGATCCTTATTTTGTGTCATATATGTCGGATCCTGATGAAATAGAACAAACCATGGAGCCATATTTTGTGTGTGATGATGACGTTGGTATCCCTATCTTTCCTTTAGAGACTCTATTACTTGAATGTGAAATGTCAAAGCAGGAGAGTCATTCTAAAGATCCAACAACTCCTACCATCCTCAACATAAATCTGAATGATACCATAGACCAATACCCTTTTTTTATTCTATTTTGGATAATGAGCATCTAATCCCCTTTATGATTCTTCCCAAGCCATCACAGCCAATTTCCATCCCATACATGGCTGATCTAGAAGGGGAGATACCACCGTTGGAAGAAGCCCACACACCCCCTTCTGTTGTTTGCAAGGAAGACATCATCATCCCTCCTAAATACTTGGGGAACCCTTGTATAAAAGTATTAGAGACATATGTTATATCAACAATGAAACTTACCAAACCCAATGTTGATGGCATTAATTTTAAGGAGAAACAAAACACTTTTGCAAATGATTTTAAATTTTTTGTATTACCATCAATTCTCCCATATACAGGTCATCATGATGGTGGAAAACCTGAACTAGATCCTCCACCCGACTCAGTTCATCATGCTCTACTGGAATTACTGGTCAGGTACCCACCAACCTCCCCTAATCCACATCCATCTTCAACACTTACCTTGCTATCGAAGGAAGATCTATGGATATTATTGGAGGGAATGCGAGGTGAAAGAAAATATGAGCACCCCACTGAGCTTCTACAATTACCCTACCACAGGGTACATTATGAACCTCCTCAGATAAAGGTCCTAGCCCTCATACACATCCCCTTTAGCTGGATATTTTTTGAGCTACCTGGGCCACTTGGAAATCCTCACTCTTCTCTTCCCTCCATCTCAGGTTTCGATTTTTCTCGGGACAAGCAAAAATCTAAGTCTGGGGTGGAGGTGGGTGGTATGTTATCTTTTTTATTCTTGCATTATTTCCACTTTTGTTTTTCATAGTGTTGCTTTGTTCATGGTCATTATCTAGTCGGCCATGTTTTTATTTCTTTTGTTGCAAAATGGCCTTTATCTAGTCGTCTAATATGAATAGATTCTTATCATTGTACCCCTTCGAGTTTAGCAAATCTTTTGCAAAAAAAAATTATTACAAATTGCCATGTCTGAAACCACCATGTCACCTAGGATCCCAAAATAGCATCACTCCTTGGAAAAGTTGGCAAGCCGTATGGAATCAATCAAAACCAAACACAAATTTTCTCTATTTTTAAACATTGATTAACTTGATATAAATCTTGTATAATGTGATTGACATGAATGTTCTTTCTGATGTAATGACACTTTCAAAAAAAGGAGAAAATAAATATGTGAAGTTATAGGCATAAGGACACCTTTTATTTCCCCCTTATTTTCTCTCTAAAAAAAGAGAAGCAAAGAATCACCACCAGACAAAAATCAAGTCCGGGGTGGCATGCTTCCCATAAAAAAAATTACATACCCCACAAAGGGGTGTACCATCAAAAGATGCCAAAAGTGCACATGAAAAAAAAATTGTGACCAATGTAGCCACAACTCCACAAATCTAAATCCCAAGTCGAATAGAGGAGGGATAAAAAAAAATTCATCACTTCCTTCTTTGGTTTCACACCCTCTAATTTCATCTAGTTCTTGTACAAAAACTTACAAAAAAAATACATTTATAAAAATGAGAGTGTCAAAGAAAAAGTAAGATGAAGCATGTTTTTCTTCAAAATCTTGATTTAGAACCAAGATATGATATTTGTTTTTAATAGGGAATATAGAATTTTGTGTTTTGTGGTTTTAGGAGATTGGGTTTACTGGACAAATTTAGAGGTAAGGAATAAATTGATGTTACAAGGGTGAGGATAGACATGTTGTTAGTATAAATTGGAATAATTTGTGATTTTATTTGTTTGAGGACAAACAAAGATTCAAGTCTGGAGTATTTTGATAAATGTATATTTATCCCTTTTATTTATATATTTTTGATATTTGTTTAGGATTATTTTGTTATATATTCTCTTAGTTTCATAATTTATTGTGTTATTTTAGATTTTTCCCTTTAATTGGAGTTTTAATTCTATTTTCTTGGGTTTTGTAGGAAAATTACACAATTTGCACCAGTCCTGAAATCCATATATACCCTCCACCAAAAGTGACATAACTCTTCCATTCGAACTCCAAATTGAGTGTACAAGTATTCATTGGAAAGGGAATTTAATTTCCAAAAATAAAATCCTATTATTTGGACTTCTTTTGTGCTTTTCACGGGAGAGAAATATGTTCGAAATCACTGCTGTGAGAATCTACATTAAAGGGAGTTACATGGTCAAGATAATTAAAGACAACCAACTTTGGATTTGACCAGATCTAGAAAATTCAAAAATTGGTCTCCCTCTCTTTGTTTCCCCTGTTTTGAGGGTAGACTACCCCCTCCCCCTCCTATAAAAGGAGGGACTCTTCACTAGTAAAAGCATTTCATTCTTCATTCCATTTTATCCAATTTTTAGTTGTAGACCACATCTTGTATAATGTTGGATCTCATTTTAGTTTACATTTCTTATGGTCTTGTTATGTCTGATTAAATTTCTCTGGGGCATGGGAGTAGCCCCTTAGCCGAGTTTTATTCAATATAATGATTTATATTCCTCCATCGAACAAATGTCTTCTCTCTGTTTCATTGTGGTTATTTGGATGATCTGATATATTCTTATAGAGTGATATGACTGTGGATCTCTGTAAAAATGAAACAAGAGTCCCTTAATTGTGATTATCATCTTTTTGTCTATTTAATCTTATTCTTGTTATAATCCTTGGAGACACGACCACCTGAGCCTTGGGTTTGAACGCCATTTTGAATTCACATGCTTTTTTATATGACCGTGGATAATGGCATGTTGGACGGTTGGGCAATGATCCGTGAACGTCGAGACCAATGGGTTCACGGGAAGTCTGACCCTTGTGAGTTTGTCCATAAGCACATGTAAACACAGGGTCCTGATTTGATCCTTGGAGTTTAGAATTTGATTAGTTGAATAGAAACGTGGTTTTGGTGGTGATCTTCCGGACCCCAGATCTTTATTTATTAATTAGTTAAACTTTATTTCAGCACTTTTATTTTTGTTCTTAGTATTAACAACTCTCTCAAATCGAGATTTAATTCTTGTACTTGCGATCGGATTTGGATTTCGACTTTTCTTTTTTGCCATCCCTTGGATTGATACCTATCTATACTAAGTTGACTTATTGTTCACAACAAGTTGACAACCGAGTTAGAAGGTTAAACTCTAGGACTTTTCCTAGTGATTGTTACATGTACAATGACACGTATCAAGATGTTATATATATATATATATATATATATATATATATATATATATATATATATATGTGTGTGTGTGTGTGTGTGTGTGTGTGTGTGTGTATATATATATATATCCAGTCACCACATACTTATGGTATGTATCATATATATACTATAAATACAATGAAAACATGTAATAATAAACATAAGCAATGGAAATGTCCATCCTATTTTAGTTCCTTGGAGCCACAAGGAGCTACTACCACCTAAGGTCCACATCATATGTAGAAACCTATTGTTAATGATGATCTCTATTGGATCCAGTCTAGGTCGATCAGTTCAACACTTGAACATGTCATCTGGCCTCCTAATCAGTCAGTTGGTCTCGTGAATCGATTGTCTGGCCTCCAGTCCTTGTGATGTTTGGACTCCTCCCTCCAATTGATTAGACATCTAGATCATTAGTTGTCTCCTCCTATCATCGGCCTCCTTGGTCCTCCAGCCAATCGGTTCATCTCATGAACCGATGAGTTCTCCTGGTGCAGAATGTCCTCTTTGTAAATCTATCCTAGTACTATATAGCATATTACACTGTAAATGGGAAACCTCGAGTTACATTCAAGGGGAGCACAAGAAGGAAAGAATTAATACCTTTACATATGGAAAATAAGAGAGTGGCTCATTAGGAAAAGTGAGATATAAATGGGAACAAGCAACCATCCGACCATGAACAAAAGTTTTAAGGGTATAAGCCATAATCATGCTTTCAATCGCCATCAAAATGATTTTAAGGCGACACGTATTGCATATATATAATATCATATGTATGGGGATAGTATATGGTATTTAATAAAATGTGCACATTAATCATTTTAATATTCACATCACATGTAACAAATAAACAATAAAACCAAAATCTGATCATATCGATTAAATCCCAAAGCATAGTAAATTTATCTAGCCATGATACCACTGTTGGGAAATATGACATCAAATATAATAATGGTAATAAAAAAATTACTTTCCATATTCCCCATTGAACAATAGATCATGTCCATAACTATGAGATGGGTAACAGGGTTGCAAGGTTATATGTGGTCCTAGAGCAAGTCCAGTGACAAATCCCTTATAGTAGCATGCACCTTTCTTCAAGTTGCACCAGGACGGTTGTCGTTGTCAACCTCCTAGTCGGACACCATAGACAGCGGTTGACAGTGTCATCCTATAATGCCTCTCTACTATAGAGTAGTCTACGTAGACCATTGGGAACTCCTATCATTCTAGATAAATGGAGAGGAAGGATTTGTCCCTTCTAGTTGAGGTGCTAGTGTCAACTTGCTCTCCCACAATTGTCTCTCCCTTGTTATTCCTCCTTTTGATTGGCAGAACTTGCTCGGTCTCTCTTGGTTGTGATAACTAGAGAAGACAACAATTGTTAGATCTTATCTTTCTATTTATAGGCGGGTCAGGTGATGTGTGTTTACTACTTGAGTTAAATGCAAGTGCACATATCACAGTTATATATGCCAAAAGAGGCTCAGATATCAAACATGGGGAAACTTGAACCCAAAGAATACTACTAACTATGAATCGATCAACTAGACCTAGTGAAAAAAGTGATTGATTGATTAATTGACTAATTGCAAGAATTAAAACTAAATTTCTAAGGTTGTGATCATAGATGGAATGGATTCCTTAAGATTACAGTTTCATCATGGTTCATACTGCAAATGATATTACTTATTAGTGTTTAGTTCTCCTACCCCTAGATCAAGGAACCTGTATCAAGAATAACCCTCTCTCACAACATGATTCACTACCTAATCTAATACAAACCCTACTCTTGTAGTAGTTTAATTATTAATTAGATACTTTAACAAATCCTTTGGGCTTCTAAGGAGTGGGACCTCCCTACTAAAAAAATTTGAAGAGGAACCATCCCTTCCAAACACACTCAAATGTATGCTGGAATAGGTGTAAAATTTTCAAATTTCAATAAATGGTATTCAAAACAACCAAAGTGTAGCAACGGAATTAAACAAATAACTATATTCAATTTTCACAATAGATTAAAAAAGGACATCATAATATCCCATAAGGGTTTACATATATGATACAACATAAGGATCTAAGTAGAGGGAAGTCCAAACTACTTCAAATCTATCTCCAAGCAACATCTCCAAGAGCTAGGTCCATGTACGAAGATATGTTCTCCTTAGTCATGTTCAACACCTCGATCTGAACCTGGGTGGTTGGGAAATCACCCATCAAGAGAGAGAAATATAAGGTATGCGTCAAATAATGAACAAGAACAAAATATAAAGAATAACATGAAATTAAAGGCTAATATTTCATCATAAGATGAAGATTTCAAGAGTATGAGGCTATTTTTAAATAGATACTTTCCATAAAAAAAATATAATAAAAGGTTGCATGCATGATAATTATGACTACCTTAACTAAGTAGGGTTGAGGCACCTACCGAACCTCAACCTATATGTGAGGGGAGAATTAATACATTCCCAATCACCTACACATATTTTTATGGGGGATAATAAGACATTCCCTAGGGCAAATTAATACATGCCCCATCTATGGGGGGTTGTACATAAGTACCACTACTATAGATAAATAGTTCATAAAATCAACATGTTAGAAAAGAAATTATGGCAAGTAAAAGCATCATATCAATTAGAACATGGCGGTGGGGTACAAGACCTAAGAAAAATGTTATCATTACCAATTTTGAGGTAATTTAACAAAAGAATCATGAATACAGGAAATAGGGTTCATATAGTGCCTCGTTAGGGAATATAGGGTTTGGTTTGCAAATATCCCATCTTAGGGTGTAAGAATGCACATACATAAATAGGGATTGCACATACATAAAGAGGGATTGCACATACATAAAGAGGAATTACACATACCTCTCATTTGATTTCAACTACCAATTTTCATCACTTTTTTGAGTCCAAGACCAATTTCTCCTATTTCCAATGTATAACCATGTATTTTGGTATGTTATATTCATTAATATCAAGAAAACTCGTATTTTGGACTTTTTTCACAAAACTTTGATTTTGACTCTAAACAAATCACCATTGATCTAGTTAGGTTCTTCTGATTAAGAAAACATATAATTTTGCATATTTTGGAGTTATGAAGGTTAAAGTGTATTTTTGGTGATTTTTAAGTGATTAAATCATTTTCTAGAAAACCACCTTCGAAAAAACTCAAAACCAATACTTGACAATATTTTTATTAAAAAGAACATGTTTTTTCAAGTTCATAACATATTGTACTTTAATTTTTGGACAAATGAATCAAAAGTTATGAATTATTGAAATTCGTCCAATCAGAAATAGACACATCATCAAACCGAATGAGACAAGAGGAGAGAGAGGGATAAAACACCATTTGACCCAAGATCAGGGATTGGAGTTGCATAGGTAACCAAAATAGATCTACTAGAGAAGGTAAAATAGAAAGAAACCAAAACCCTAGAAGAACATGGTGACTAGAGATGGATATCATCGATTTTAAACATAGAAGCATGAGTTTTAAGCATGTAGTCAGCAATATATGAGAAAGAAGGTAATGAAACTTAACTCTAGAGAAAGTGGATAGGTCCAAGCAGCAAGATTACTGAGCTTATAGATGCTGGTTCCTCCAACAAAGCTTCTATCTCAAGTAAGAAGGACCTTCTCCACTTTAGGGGTGAAAAACCCTGACAAAAGAACATGGAGATGTGGTGTTTTAGGGCTCTAGGTGGAGTTTTACCATGGAAGGTCATGGTTCCAAACTGGAATCAGGTGGGAGGAAGACTAAAATCATGAAAATAGGGAAGGAAAGGAGGAAACTTACAACTTTTGGTCAAAATCACCAAGAAGGAGCTTTAGAAACCCTAAATAGAGCAAATTTGGAACCCTAGGAGCCTTCTTCACCAAGGTAAGCAC
Source organism: Alisma plantago-aquatica (assembly GCA_963693085.1). Lineage (NCBI taxonomy): Eukaryota > Viridiplantae > Streptophyta > Magnoliopsida > Alismatales > Alismataceae > Alisma > Alisma plantago-aquatica. Next base: position 1,152,901,452 of record OY856412.1, read on the forward strand.
TCTCTTTTACCTTGGGACAACACCTTCGTGGCTAAATAGAGTAGGAACAAGGATCTAATCTGGGGGAAATAGAAGGAGAGCAAGAGTGTTTGAATTGGGAGTTGGGAAAGGGGTAGATATGGCTATATAAAGAAAGAGGTCAAGCATGAGGTGTCTATGGGACTTTTCATGTGTCTTTAGCCTAGGGCTTCATGGGCATGCAAGAGGATAGATCATAGAGGCTATTTTTATATCAAAGGTAGGTCCTAAAATCCCATGTAGACTTATAAGCCATCCCCACCATCCTCCAATCAAAGAAATAACCTCATTGGTTGATAGCTTTTAAATATAAGCTCATTTATAAAGAGGGTAATCCCAAAAATGCCCTTGGTGAGAAACACCTTCAAACCAAGGCGCAACCACGTTCCCCCTTGTACAAAAGCTTGAGAATGGTAAGGCAGTATCTAAGTATGATAATTCACATGATAATTTGCAAAGAAAACCTACCAATTGGGTAAATTGCATAAAAATCTAGAATGTACCTAAAACTACATAACTTGCACAAACAACATCCAAATTCAGCCAAATTTGAAACTTAGGCTCATTTTATGGTTTCAAAACACATCAAAAAGTTATATAAACACTACTACAGAAATGGATTATAAAAAAAAATTTAGAGGCGTCAGTTGTATCCCAAAAACCGATGCCTAAACCCTACAACGTCGACAGAAAGCACAAACCGACATCTATATGTGAAGACCAGCCAGAAATGGGTATCACTTTTTATTTAGCATCGGTTGCTTAATAAGAAACCAATGCCTAAAATTTCCCGCCAAATCTAAATTTTTTGTACAAAAAAATTCCTCCAAAATTTCACATACGACATCGGTTGTTTACAAATAACCGACGACTAAATGTTTTTTGTGAGACAGAAATCGAGATCATTTTTGTCGTCAGTTTTCTTGAAATAACTGATGACGATGTGTTTTCACGTGTTGTCCCTGTGAATTTTTTTACCCCCCTTTGGCGTCGGTTTTTTACGACAACCGACGACTATGGTCATAATTCATGAATTTTTTTTTTGTCGGCATATGTAGATAGACGTCGGTTTTTCTAGTTGAAATTGACGACTATCATTGAACATAGGTGTCAGTTTTTTTTGTGGTGACCGACGTCTATTATTGTAAGCGTCAGTTGTTTATAATAATTGATGTCTATTGTTATCTTAATAGCGCCAGCGTGAACCAGACTCCTTCCCTTTCTCTGTTTCATTCCTGATTTCAAGTTAAGGCACTCGCAATTCCTCTACTCCGCACTGCTCCTGCCACCTGCCACTCCTATCGTTGTTGCTGCCTGCTGCCGCTGCCTCCTGGTGCTCCTCTTCTTCCTATTTCCACGTGCACCGCTGCCTACTCCTCTTCTTCCTTCTGCCATGCACACTGTCGCCACCTGCTCCTCTTCTTCCTACTACCACGCGCACTGCCACCTTCCGCTCCTCTTCTTCCTGCTGCCACACACACTGTCGCTTGCTCCTCTTCTTCATGTTGATGTGTGCAGTGCCGCCTGCCGCCGCCTACTCGCCTGCCGCCACTGCCGCTGTCGCCTACCGATCTCTCTACACTACTCAACAAGTACCTTTCTCCATGTCGGCCTGCTCCTCTTCTTCCTCCACTCTTCCTCCATCAACATCCTAGCATATACTTGATGTAAAACATAGATATCCATATATTTATCTATATTTGATGGTAACTAGAATAACATGTGGGTAAAGAAAATATTCTATCAAGTTTGATATGTGTTGAATGAATAGAATATGAGAAAACCAATATTCTGAAGAAGGTTGTTCTTTCATCATAATTATGGTTGACATCTTGTTTCAGACTATATTAGAATTTACTACTGGTACTACCTCCAATGCATACTTGTATATAGGGTATACTCAAGATTTTGATAATAAAATGTGTATAAACACTAATATACATGCATGTAACATGGACTTTTGTAACATCTCAAGAATTTTATTCTAAAATAAACATGTCCAATAATTTTAAATTACAAATTTGACTCCTAACAATGTGAAATCCTAATATGACTCCTACACATGATGACAAAATATCATACTACATATTAACTTAATTATGTACACAACTTAGCCATAGTTATGCAATAATGTACAAGTGGACTAAATATCAATTTACTCCATATGTGTTCATCTATTCTCTGTTACTTGGTATATTAATATGTGGTGATATATTATAGCCTCGTATACAATTTGGTAATCTAACTCCTCTCAAATAATTATTAATTCATTAATCACCCTAGGTATCTAATATTATGAATCACATAATCCCCTAGCTCAAACCTAGAATCTAATTATAATTTTGGGTTCTTCATAGTCCAATTTGTAAATCTACCAAATTTGAAGTAAATCATGTAATTAACGCTAGTTATATGTAATAATAGTAGGGAAAACAGTGAATAAACATAGACAAATAAACCTAATTAGATTATGATGTAGTAGATCTAAATCATATTGGACTAAGTTCCATCCTTAAGTAGTGTGTCAAGCTCAATATTTTATCACAGGCTCATTATGAACCATTAGATCTAGATCTTAGGGTATCTCTACCCTCCTAACTATGAAATTGGTAACTTGTTTCCTTGTTGAGTATATTGAGAATCCTAATCACCCTTCTTGCTTAATGATGAACTCTAATGCACTCATGTGTTATGCTAGGAATGTAAATGATGAACTTTGCCCTAGATTGCCAATCACGATTCTAAAGACATCAATAATCACCCTAACTTCAAGAACTAGGATATGAATGATGAAACGAGGATTGTAGGTATAAGAATGACAACATACATGTATTTGTTGGCCTAGAAACCCGTCCAATATTTACTCATTAGAAGTAAATCTTGGATAGTCCTCGGTTTGGGACTATTCTTGAACACTTATATAATCTCACTTAGGATGTAAGTGTATAATGTGTATTGGGTTTTCAAGAAAATTTTGGTAGCATTTCTCCATTTGTTCTCGAAGTACATATGTATTTGGAGAACAACGGGGAAATGCTGCCGAAATTTTCTTGAAAACTCAATACACATTATATGCTTACTAGTGAGATTAGGTGTTTAAGAATGGGATAGGTGGTACTAGTGTTTAGAAAAGTGGTAATCGGTGTACGGGCGGATAGGGTACCGATTAGAGTATATACGGTATGTGGGAGAATAAGCAGGAGTATATTCGGTTTGAATTGGTTTTGAATTTTTTTTAAATTAATTATATATTCACATAAATTTAAAACTTGACCCTATATAATTGTATATATTAATTAAACTATAACAAATGAGGATGTAACAAGAAACATAGATCCATTAAGAATGTTAATTAAGCAACATACATCACAAACATGAAGATAGTTTAACGCACGTCAAAAGGTTCAAAATAAGTAAACAAACACCAAATAACCAAGCAACTCATGTCCAAATTACAGAAAATAATACGTCAACAATCAATACAAAGCTAATCAAGGTAGCCATCTTCATCCTCGAACTCTGCAAAGACGGGCTCAGCATCATCATCATAACTAGATGGGTCCTCTGCAAGATCTTCTTCATCAATTTGAGACATTGATGTAGAAGTAGCAAGATGTGTAGTAGCACGTGTTTGTGAACGTGTGGCCCTAGCTTGTAGAACATCATCAACACCTGCTGCAGCTGCTACATTTCCCCAAGTAAATCCATCACTGCCAGGAGCCTCATCATTCTCAGTTGTAGCATCTCCCATCCACTCCATGACATGTGTCCTATCACTTGTTAGAAGAGGATCTTTGGCCTTTCTCTCTCGTTGCTCTTGCAGCTTAGCATTAAACTGGACATAGACCAAGTCATTAAGTCTTTTCACCTCAAGTTTATTCCTCTTCTTAGTGTGGATCTGCCATTAAGACATGGACATTTTAGAGGGGAATAGTCTATAACTCTACACAAATGAAAATAAGCATTTAATATATAAATTGTCAAGTACCCCTTCAAAAGTACTCCGATTCCTCTCACATCCAGAGGAGGAGGATGTTAGGCTAAGAATTTTGATGGCCATTTCTTGCAAATGCGGTGCCGCTCCACCATGCAGACGACACCACATAGCTACATATAGATAAGTTTAATATTTTATATCACCATTATCCTAATAATCAAAATAAAGTAAGTTTTCTATACCTTGTTTGTACTCATCATCATTAATTAAGCATTGTCTCATAGCTAATGCCTTGCCAAATGAGCCTAGCTTCATCATATAGAAACCCAACTCTATCATGTTGATCTTGTCTTGAATATCAACATCAGTGAAAAAGGTCTCAATGCACTTGATCAAGCCATCCATCAAATCAGGTTGTTTTTCTATCTCATCCTGATTCTTGTAGAAGTAATATGGATTTAGAAAGTAGGCAGCTTTGTGAAGAGGACTATCTAATCTGTCTTTGGTTTTAATTGTAATGGCATTGATGAATGGCCTAAAGGAGGCTTCAACTCCCTTGAAGAGGGTCTTCATCTCTTATTTAGTAGCTTCTAATTCACCATATACATATCCCATTGATGGTTTTTTATCACCATCAATGATTCTCAGCAAATAGATCAAAGGGGTACACAATTTCATGGCAGATGAAACTTGATTCCAAAAGGTTGGAGCCAAAATTGTCGTTGTAGCTTTGGCACCTGGTCTTGTCTTAGACCACTTGCATTGGTTCCATTCAGTAGAAATGAACATAAGCCTCAACTTGTCCTTCTTGTCAAGGAGGCTTTGCAATGTCAAGAAAGAAGTAGCATACCTGGTGACTCCAGGTCTCAAAATCTCCCCCTTTTCAGTGAATTTGTGCATCAAACTCAGGGTTTTTGTGTGAGTATAGATGAAGCCAATCAGCTCCCTTGCCTTTGTTATGGCAGTCTTAGTTCTTTGTTCTTTGCCAAACTCTTCAAGTATCAAATCAATGACACGAGCTGCACAAGATGTCCAAAATATGTGAGGATACTTATCCTCCAACATTCTTCCTGCTAATACATTTGCAGAAGCATTATATGTAACAATTTGAAGCACATTCTCCTGACCAACCTCCTGGATGCATCCATCAATAAAAGACATGATATACTCCCCTGTGTGAGACTCAACAGAGGCGTCAATTGCCTTAAGAAAGCAAGTGCCTAATTCACAATTTACAAGAAGATTCATCAAGCTCCTGCTTCTCCTATCACTCCAAGCATCTGTCATAATGGTGCACCCGTATCTCCTCCACATTTCTCTATGAGGTTGCAGATCATTTCTTGTATTTTCAACCTCCACTTTCAATAGAGACTCACTCACCTCATAATAAGATGGGGGCTTGAGGTTCTTTCCATATTGGCCAATAGCCTGACACATTGACTGAAAAGCATTGTTGCAAACTGCATTAAAAGAAATTCCATATCGATAAACCCACCTAGCAATATATTGATTCACCTGATCTCTTTGCTTCTTGTCTATAGCCTCCTTGATTCCTACTTGGCGCATTGAGGAATCTAAGCTAGGGATGGTGTTGAGGCAGGAATCATCAATCTCCTTCCCCTTAGCCATAGCAAGGTCAACTTCTTCTCAAACATTTGCTACAAGTTTTGACTTGTCCGCCTTCTTCTTTTGAATCTCCTCCATGTACTGCCTAATTTCTTGCTTGATGGCATTGTCAACTCCAGGGCATGCTTGTGTATTACCCTTTATGTGAGCTAAGTGTTGCTTCAGGCGATTCACACCCCCCCTAATTTCTTTCGAGCACAAGTCACATATAAAAACACTAGAGTTGTTTTTATCTTTGAGCGTGCCATACTTCCAAGCCGGATCAGTGGATCCAGGTGGAATCAAGCGTGACTGGGGCGTTTCTTGTGATTGGGTGTTAGTCCCAATTGGGGTTGATCCAAGACTCTCCATGATTCACTGGATATAATAAACAAAATCACATCAAACCAAATACACAAAACTAGAAGACATTATTGTATCTAAAAAGAATATCACATTACAATATGCTAATATGAAAGACTGACATAAAAATAATAAGAATGCTAATATGAAAGACTGACATAAAAAATAGTAAGAAACACATTGCTAATATGAAATTTCGGTAGTATTATTTGAAATAGAGATGGTCAGTAAAGGGAAATGGCGTAAAGGGAAATGGAACGTGGAGAGAGTTCATTAAAAATGTGAATACTTATATGTGAAATGTTCATAGCATTAGGAAATTAAGTATAATACAAAAACATGTTGAAATGATGACATATGAGGAAAAAATTCAACAGTAATGCACTTTTTAAAATACAAAAATGTGGATGCAACCAGCACTTTTTAAGTTCTAAGCATGCAAGACTTTGCTGTATTTCCAAGAATATAGAAAGCAATAGATTGCACAAGTGGAAAACAGTGATACGTGAACAAAGCCATAAGGCTAGATCTAACCATTTATTTTCAGTGAACTTAGACTATCAAATTAAATATATTCAAGATAAGATGCTACTGACGATGATGTTCACGTCTCATTATTTTCAGTATAAACTAGTTTCTTAACGCGTGTTTCCAATAATTGGAGGTAATAGCAATGAAGTTGCTCAATGCCATGAGCAGTAGCTAGGAAGGTGAAGCAATTATGTGAAAATGGATTTTGAACACAACTCTACTTTTGTGGATTCTCTACTCTCCCAGTGGTTGACGAGGTGGTTATTGAATTTTGATTCAAGTCCTATAGTTCAGTGGACACTATCTTGTCTGTGTGGTTCACTGTTAAAGCTCAGCATCCAAAAGCTGCACTTGTCAAATGTTATATGCCGAAGGTTGATGCTTGCTGATAGTCCCGACATTATTCAAAATGAAATTGGAGAGGAAAATGATGATACAAAATGTAGTCAAACAAAGATAATGAATCAATGGAAGGAGTTAGCTATCAGAATTGAAAGGGAGATACGGGAGAGGCTTGTTGCTTTTTCTTTCAAAGCATTTCTGACTCATGCTGCTTGTGAAACTGGTTTTCAGACTGACAATTGGCTCCCATCTGGAATCGCCCAGATGGAGCAGTGGGTACTTGACAGCCTTCTCGGTGTTTCTGATGAACTCAAGTTGCTAGCCTCAAAGATCATAGAACTTGCGAATAGGTACCACATGTTGATGCTAGCTACTGAATCTCACATCTCATTGTACTTTCACGATTTTGGCTTCATATCTTTAGTCCATTTATTACTCGAACAAGTTTAGCTAAGGTGACAGCATTTCAGATTTAAGAAAACTCTGTTACTTTTACAAAAAAAAAGAACACGTTGGGGTCTTGGACAGGTTCGTACTAGAGTAAAGGATGCACATTGGAAGTGGAGATGTTTTGATAATCAGCAAAGTGAAAGCGGAAAGAAGGTGGCGTGAGTAGTAATAATGAATGGGGAAATTGAGGAGAAATTGAGGAGTGAAGAAGACCTACCTGGTGGAGAACTCAAGCCAGTGCCGCCAGCCTGCTATGAAGAGCCGCCACCGCCGCTAGGTTGGTCAGGAACACTGAGGGAGAACTCAAGCCGCCGCCTGGTGGAGAACTCAAGCCGCCGCCGCCGCTAGGTTGGCACCCAGAGAGGAGGAGATGGAAATAGAGGCGGTCGACCAGACCTAGAGAGCGTCGGGGAAGGAGATACTGGAGGAGGAGATCACCGCCGAAGAACCAAGGGAGAGTCACGCCCTAGCGCTGCTGTTGCGACCGCTTGTGGTTTCGTGAGGGAGAGAGTCCAGAGAAGGGGGGTATCGGGATTGAGGGTGGGGAGTCGGGTTAGAGTCTTAGGCCCAGTGGTTTTTTTTTCATTTGTTGGGCCGGGTTTAGAAAATCATCGAATAATCGGCCGTTTAAGCGCCCTGGCGGCCGAGTAATCGGTCCATGGCCGAATATAGCTCCAATTTGGCTTATGCGGTTCGGTCCACCTACGAAACCGAATATTCGGCCAATTAGGCCGATGTTTTGAACATTGGGTGGTACACATTTGTTATATATAAGACCTTAAACCCTAAATGTTTAACCATAAACCCTAATCTTTTAACCCTAGACCCTAATCTTGTTCTAATATATATTTGTTTTCTCTTTGATCATAGAATGGATAGATCATGGATGTCCATTCCAAATCATTGCACCCAAAAGTTTATTTCTGGTCTTGATCAGTTTATTAGATTTTTCGAGGAACATAGGAAACAACTTGGAGATAGGTTCTACTGACCATGTAGGCATTGCGGTAACAACTTGAAAGTCAGCACTGGTGATGAAATCAAAAGTCATGTCATGTGCAATGAGATTGTACAATGCTATACATAATGGCACTGTCATGGAGAGATTTCAAACCTAAAATCAGTGGATGTCGATAGCAGTGCTTGTGTGGAAGATGAAATTGCCTCTGATGACGTAGATCTGAACGAACCCGTTCCAGTAGACATCGCTGATGCGATGCTGGATAGTTGTGGGGTAGAACACACTGATCCATCACCCATGTTTAGAAACATTGTGCATGGTGCTGAGATACCATTATACACAGGTTGTACTAAGTTTATGAAGCTTAGCGCTGTGTTGAGATTGTATAAGCTGAAAGCTAACAATAGACGGAGCGACAAAAGCTTCACGTCATTGTTGTCTTTGTTGAAAGAAATTCTTCCTGAAGGAAACGAGCTGCCAATCTCAGCATACCAGTTAAAAAAATTGTTCTTCCCAATGGGAATGGAGGCCAAGAAGATACACGCATGCCCAAATGATTGTGTATTACTTCAAAAGGACTATGTGGATTTGAAAGATTGTCTAAAATGTGGTGCATCAAGGTATAAATTGACGACTTCGGGGGAGTCCAAAATTGGTTTTGCTACCAAGGTGATGTGGTATCTACCTATAATATCACAATTTCAATGCTTGTTTCCCAATCTGATAGATGCAAAAAATTTGAGGTGGAATGTAGATGTTAAGAAAAATAATGATGGGATCCTACGACATGCGTCTCATTCCCCACAATGGAAGAAGATTGATTTATTGTACCCTAAATTTGGTGAAGAAGTCAGAAATATAAGACTTGGGCTTTGTACAGATGAGTTGAATCTGTACGGGACATTGAGCATCCAACATAGCACTTGGCCAGTTATACTTGTTATATACAATCTTCCTCCCTGGTTGTGCATGAAAAATAAGTACGTTATGTTGTCGTTGTTGATATCGGGCCCTAAACAACCTGGAAATTATATCGACAGTTATCTTGAACCTCTGGTTGATGACTTAAAGAAACTCTGGGGTGAAGGTGTGATGACCTATGATGCTTCACAAAGAGAGACATTTTGTTTGCACGCTATGTTGTTTTGCACTGTTATTGACTTTCCAGCATATGGGAACTTGTCTGGATATAGTGTCAAAGGATCTAAAGTGTGTCCTATATGTTAAGAGAACACTGATTCAATACGACTAAAACATGGTGGCAAGACTGTGTATCTTGGTAATCGAAGGTTTCTTCCAAAATTCCATTTGTATCGTAGGTTGCACAAAGCACTTAATGGACGAAGTGAGGAACGAAGTGCACCTAAACCTATACCAGGGGAGGTTGTGTATGACAGAGTAAAAGACTTTTCCAATGAATTTGGTAAGAGATCACAATGTACCATGGCCACACGGAGTTACAAATCTTTATTCAAGAAGAAGTCAATATTTTGGGATCTTCCTTATTGGATTTCTTTAGCAGTCTGGCATTGTATCGATGTCATCCACGTTGAGAAAAATATTTGTGGTAGCATCATTGGTACTCTATTGAATATACCAGGTAAGACTAAAAATGGGATAAAATTCGGAATGGACCTACGTAAAATGGGAATAAGGACAAAATTAACAGAAGTAGTTAGTAGCGATCGGAGAACATACTTACCTCCCGCTTGTTACACGTTGTCTAGAAAGGAGAAGAAAGCTTTTTATGAATGCTTGGTAAATGCTAAGGTGCCACATGGTTACTCATCCAACATCTGTAGATTGGTATCAATGAAAGATCTAAAGTTGATATGTCTTAAATCTCATGATTGTCACACTCTAATGCAACAAATATTACCCGTGGTAATTCAATCTATATTGCCGAAGCATGTAAGGTTTGCAATCACTAGACTTTGTTTCTTTTTCAACAATCTGTGCAGCAAAGTTATTGACCATGATACTCTCGATAAATTGCAAAGAGAAGTGGTTGTTACCCTATGCCAGCTTGAGATGTATTTTCCTCCTTCGTTCTTTGATATCATATGGTACATCTTGTTGTCCACTTGACTAGGGAAGTGAAAATGGTGGGACTAGTTTTCTTGCATTGGATGTATCCCTTTGAACGATACATGAGCATTTTTAAAGGTGATGTTCGAAACCGTTATCGGCCTGAAGAGAGTATTATTGAGGGTTATATGGCGAGAGAGGTTATGGATTTTTGCAATGACATTTTGAATGGTAATGGCGCTCCTGTTAATGACAAAAATATTGAGGAGTATTCCGACAAAGGAATTTTGAGATCACAGATGAAAATAATCAGCCGTGAGCAGTTGGAACAAGGTCATTTGTATATTTTACACAACATCGACGAAGTGAGTGTTTATTTCGAGGAACATACCAATTTCATCAAGAGACAATATCCTCGAGCCAATTCAATATGGTTTCTAAAGAGCATAACAAGACATTTATTAAGTGGTTTGAAGATAAAGTCTTATATCAATTTCTCAAACACCAAATAATCTTATTGAAACTATCAAATGTCTCACATTTAAACCAAAATTGAGTGTTATGTCTTAATGAAGGGTTTGACATGAATGAATTCTCATCTACTATTCTATCATTCTAAACACCACCACTCGTTTCCGTCATCCACTTTATCAGAAACATTGGACTTCCGTTTTTATCTCTCCTCTCCGCTACATGAAGCCACTGGACTCTTGTTATTCGTTGATTATATCCAAACTACTTAATCACTTACGTCTTACACTTCCAAAAATCGCGAGATTCTTGAATGTGGCACTGCAGCAGCCACCACAACAGGTAAACTAGGCAAGGACTCTTGTTTCGCTGAACCTTGTCTTTCCGTTATGGCGCTCGTCTCCGCCGTCGGACTTTGAAAGAATCTAAAGATATCTGACTTCGGATGTCCATGCTGCCCAAGCAGCGGTTGCAGGATGGGTTGCTACGGATTCAGTGTGGCACGCCGTCTTAGGTCACGCCTCAGGTGCCTAGAAATTAAGAAAGGCTATGACGGAGTCAATGCGGAAGTGTGATCATACGGATTCATACTCTATGCTCTTTCGTTTCCGAGAGAAAAATTTCCGTCCACCATTCTTTCTTCGATTTGGATGGATTTCTCTAAAACAAATGATGTGGTTTGATCATCCATGACGTTTCATGATGGAGTCCTTGTAGTGGCTTTAGTTTGGAGCCCTTTATACCGTGACCAACCATGCATGATTCGTTAACGTGGAGGAAGGTAGAGAGTTATTTGTTAGATAATTTAGGTGTAAACGTGGTTACATGCAACAACAAACAGTTGCAAATAATTAACAATTGCAGGTAGATCAAGATAAGATATACAAGAATAAAACATTATAGGAGAACATAAATAAATGAGTAAGAAACTCCTGACCGGATTGTCTCGTTGAGAAACAAGACATATATATTTGTATATACATATGTATACTTAAAGAAATCATTGCCTTACAATCCTTCGGATAAGCGATGTTCTTCCAGTCCATCCAGTCATTAAGAATGCACTAAAGTCTATATCCTTGGCTCGTCTCGCTAACGCTTGACGCCAAGTCGTTCTGCATATCTGCTTGTGTTTAACGTCGCTCTTCCGGCACGTCAAATTGACGCCGAAATATTTGCACCACCAGTGCAGCCCAGCGATCGCAGGTACCACCACCCGGAGAGATCGTGTCAAAGGAATAGAAGGACGACATTATTCGTCTCATTCAGGAGAAGGATCTCCATGAGACAATTTTTCTGAATACTCACTTCGTTCCGAAGACAAGTCTCCACAAAGTAGCAATTCAGATGAGCGAAGAGAAAGAAGAGAAAAACTTCGTCAAAGGGACACATCTCTCGTCTCTTGCAAATGGTGGCTGACGGATGTGCATTATGCAGAGATAGACTAAATTTGTTATGTGTGTTCAACCCTATTGACATGTTTCCCTATTTATAACCCTTTCACGCCCCACGTCCTAATCCTAGACGGACACGATCACTCGATCACTCTTGTACACGAAACGTACATGTCTTTACCATTAAGGAAAGGAGACCATTAATTATATGTAAATAATTAACTTCATCTCTTATTCACATAATGAAAAGTTGTTGAACTGTTTCAGAATTGTACATGAAACATATATATTTTAATCGTTAAGGAAAGGAGACCATTAATTATATAAATAATTAACTTCATCTCTTATTCACATAACAGAAAGATGTTAAAACGTTTCAGAAAGATACAATTAATTAAATCAATAATTAATAACATGATTATCCTTTTATACAAAAGGAGTAACTTACGTTCCTTTCCATTATGTACTGGCTGCGCTACATTGGGCTTAACCCATGCTAAATAATAACTACAAAAGTTATATATCCAACAATCCCCCACAAAGTCCAATGTGTAGTGCCCTGCCAAACAGTCATCCATACTATGCTTTCAGTAGATACCTTTCGGTTTGAATCTACCTGAGTTATCCAACGTAGACTCCCACAGTAACTAAGTGAACTAAAGTCTTGAACTTGAACCTTGGTTGTAAGAGTATCGATTGGTAACAACACAATAAAGACATGGAAGTAAAGAAGTAAAACGATGCATTAAAGGCCATGCATCCAAATCAGGGAATCATGCTTGATATAGGAAGCAACCCTATTCCTTGTTGCGGCCCACGCAACATCAATCACTTAGTTGAAGTCTCCAAGGATGTACTGCTAGCATCCTGTCCTAGGACTTGACTCCATTCAGAGACTAATCTCTTACTAACTTGCAGCTTATGACACTAAATAGGTTTTCAGGGGATAGACACACAGATGCATGAAGCATCAAACATAAATTTATATAGTGTCATCAATTCACCCGACAGCTTGTTATTACCACATTGAACCTAATTCGTGGGATCGCCACTCTTTTGGGTTGGGTTGCTACTGCCTATGAATAAGAAGGGGTTTCAGTCCCATCCCCAACCTGAATTTCTCAACTAATGCCATATTAAGACATATAGTCAAAGGATTGGCTTTATAATAAGAAAGGTACCTACGTAGCCAAGCCTTGACCCTACAAGACACTAACTCCCTTACAAACATAAGTCTGACTTGGATGTGTCAAAGTTGTTTTATTATACTTGTCCATCTTTATATCTTTTATAGTTGTACTGATATATATATGAAACGAAATTACAGGAGTCATATTTATTTTTAATGGCTAACTTAGATTAAAATCTATGCAGCCATTCAACTTCCAATTCAATTTCATATATAAAACACCCAACTAAACTTCAGAAGAAGACCAAGACAAACCATAAAACAACACATTTTCTTATTAGGAAAATACATCACAAGACACCATTACTCCTAGAGTTCATGACAAACTGGTATGCATTATTATATCCTTCTACTACCAAAGGATATTTGTTATAATGAAGTCAAGGTAACGCGTTCCCATTACAGACCTCAATACTCTATCAAGAGATTTCTAAATGGGTCTTAGCATGATCATTGGTGTATCTACTCAACTTGCATATAACAAACATAATGTATGTACATGTGTGGTTCTTAAGATACATCAAACTTCCAATATCCAAAAAGTATCATAATTAATTCATTAGAGCTTCAGTCACATTCTTATGCAAGACATTTTGATGAGTTCATATAGAGTCTTAACATGGTTGCATGATGTGTACTCAAACTTCTCTAGTACCCTCTCAATATAATGAGACTTTTAGAGAGTAATACCATCATTAAACCTCATGATTTTAGGCCTTAAAATCACATAAACGACTCTTATTTATATTTCATCTAAAACTTGTTACATAAGAATGATAGCCTAATTTATTACTTTTATATTGGAAACAAGACATCATCTATGTATAACAACATGAATCAACCATCGACGATATTTATACAGTAGATACATTTATCAAATTTATTAGAAATGAAGCATTTCATTGATATTACTCTATCAAACATCTCATATCATTGCTTAAGAGCTTGTTTCAGGCCATGCAATAGCTTTAATAAAATTACACACTTTTAAGCTCATTCCTACAATGCACAAATCCATCAGGTTGTTCCACACATATATATCTTCTCGTGAATATTACCATGTAAGCATATGGAATTCTCATTCGTTTATTGAATATGAGATTATATGTGACAACCAATGCCTTAAGCATTTAGATTGTGTTCATGTAGGAAACATAGAATATGTATCAAAATACATTATTCCTTCAGGGTGTAAAATCCTTAGCAACTAGCCTAGAAAAGTACATTATTGATTATCCAGTCTGTATTTATTTTCATCTTAAGGATCCATTTACTAACAACTTTAGAACAACTAGAAGACAAATCTATAAATTCCTACAATTGATTTGAGAGAATTCATAAGATTTCTTTGTTAACAAATTCTTTCAAAACTAAGCTTCTAGAGAATCCATAGCATGTTTTGAAAGGAACAAGATCATCTTTGATATTATAAGTGAGAAACTCACTTCTATCATCCTTGAAAATCTTAGTACGTTAACTTCTCCTTTGTTCAGCCATTTCATCAGAATCAATAAATTCATAAATAGCAAATTCTAAGTTGCCCCCCACATTTCTCATCCTTTCTTCGTTCTCGAGGAAAGACCATGTGTATAATGAATCATTATGAGACATTTATTTAGATACACCCGTTTTTCATGAGAAACACATTATCATAGAATGTCGTACGTAATATCACAATTGTATAAACCTAATAGCCTATGATTTCAGATTTTACAATCATAAATCTAAAGGCGTAACTTGTTTTTACATGACCCAATAAAATGACATCAATTGTTTTTCTAATTTCTTTTCTTTTGTGTTTAGAGACATATACCTTAGTAAAATGCCCCCACATTTGAAGGTATTAGAGAAACAATTCTTTCTCAATCAATAACTCAATCAGGTTACTCTTATTATGTCTACAGAAAACTTTATTCAAAAAATGGCAAGCCATAGTCAATGTTTCTTCCACATATGTATGAGTAAACTTGAGGTCTGGAGAAAGTTATTAGCCATTTAAATAAGGAATTAGATTTTACGTTTTACAATCCCAATAAACCGTGGTGTATATGGAGCAACAACCTTCATGAACTACACAGTGGAGTTGTCAAAAATTCCAACAAACAAGTTCAAGGTATGTCCTTCTCCCCATCAGACCTTGATCATTTAAGTACCTTCACTACTACAGAAACGGCCTTTGGCGTCGGTCGTTTAACCCCATTTGGCGTCGGTTTCCGACCGACGCCTATGTGGGCGCCGCTAAAGGTCGAACACTTCGGCGTCAGTTTTTTAACCGACGCCTATTTGTTCTATAGGCGTCGGTTGTTTAGTACATAACCGCCGCCAAAAGTGTTCGCGCCATAGAAAATGGCGTCATCTAGGGCACTTTGTGCGTCGGTTATTTACTAAACAACCGACGCCTATATAGATTATAGCGTCGGTGTTTTAGTAGATAACCGACACATAAAGTGCCCTAGATGACGCCATTTTCTGTTGCGTGAACACTTTTGGCGTCGGTTATATACTAAAACACCGACGTCTGTACTTCAAGACGACACGGCCGTGCTTCCCTGCACGGCCGTGTTTAGTACTATAGGCGTCGGTTTTATATGAATTACCGACGCCTTTTCCACCACGGCCGTGCTATCCTGCACGGTCGGGTTGTTTGTACTATTAGGCGTTGTATGTCTTTGCTGACGGTTTTCTATAAATAACCGACGCCTATTTTTTTTTTTTTCATATCAGTTTGCAGGCCTGCTGTGACTGGTCAGCAGGATGAGAACCTGCAGTTCAGTTTTCTAAACTGCAGGTTTACGACATCCATTGATATCAACCTACAAACAGGCCGCAAACCTGCAAAAGTCACAAGGAAAATTCTACACAAGTACATACATTCAGACATGAATTCAATTCTCACATTCACACATATAGAAACATTCAAATACATGTATTGACATTCAGAAATATTCATTTACAAAGTATCATTCATTATCGCTATCAACATCCCAATTATATCTTACAGTTGCCACTGCTTGTATGGCTTTTGCCCATTCTTCCCTTACTTCATTTAATGCTTCCATCGTATATGGAGCATGTATATTTTTTAAGCATTTACCTGTAGTGTTGTCAGTTTTAAACACCTGCAAAGAGAATGATGTATATATATAAGTAATAATATAAAAATAAGATAAGATTGATATATTTCATACTAACTAATGAGACTATATATAATACCTCATGTATGGTATCGATGTCCAATGCGGCATATTTGATAATCATCTGCATAAATCACATCACATAGTATGTGCATGCCCAGCCATTGTCTTGTGTAGCACACTATAAATTGAAACATACAAAATAATACAACTAAGCACAATTCACATCAATAATATATATATTCGAGTCGGGAACTTACTTGTACGTTCTGCCAATTTATTGGCTGGTTCTTTTTCCTTGGGACCGTTCCTCCAGCCTTTTTGAATGCATCTAAACCCCTACATGTTAATATAACACAATAAATTTCCAATAAATTGCTTCGGCAATATAGATCGAATTGCCACGGGCAATATTTGTTGTATTAGAGTGTGACAATCATGAGATTTAAGACCTATCAACTTCAAATCTTTCATTGATACCAATCTACGAATGTTGGATGAGTAACCATGTGGAACCTTAACATTTACCAAGCATTCACAAAAAGTTTTCTTCTCCTTTCTAGACAACGTGTAACAAGCGGGAGGTAAGTATGTTCTTTTATTACCCATTTCACGTAATTCTGTTAATTCTGACCTTATACCCATTTCACGTAGGTCCAGTCTGGATTTTATCCCATCTTTAGTCTTACCTGGTATATTTAATAGAGTACCAATGATGCTATCACAGACATTTTTCTCAACGTGCATTACATCGATACAATGCCTGACTGTCAAAGAACTCCAATAAGGAAGATCCCAAAATATTGACTTCTTCTTGAATGAAGAATTGTCACTCCGTGTGGCCATACTACATTGTGATTTCTTACCAAATTTATTGACAATGTCTTTTACTCTTTCATAAACAACATCCCCTGGTATAGGTTTAGGTGCACTCCGTTCATCATTCCATCCATTGAATGCTTTGCGCTTCCTACGATACGGATGTAATTTTGAAAGAAACCTTCGATGACCAAGATATACAGTCTTGCCGCCATGTTTTAGGCTTATTGAATCAGTGTTTTCTTCACATATAGGACACGCTTTAGCTCCTTTGACACTATATCCAGACAAATTCCCATATGCTGGAAAGTCATTAATAGTGCAAAACAACATAGCGTGCAAACGAAATGTCTCTCTTGCTGAAGCATCATAGGTCATCACACCTTCAGCCCAAAGTTTCTTTAAGTCATCAATCAAAGGTTCAAGATAAATATCGATATCATTTCCGGGTTGTTTAGGGACCGATATCAAAAATGACAACATAACGTACTTATTTTTCATACACATCCAGGGAGGAAGATTGTATGTAACAAGCATGACTGGCCAAGTGCTATGTTGGCTGCTCAATGTCCCGTACGGATTCATCCCATCTGTACAAAGCCCAAGTCTTAGATTCCTATCTTCTTCACCAAATTTAGGGTACAATAGATCAATCTTCTTCCACTGTGGGGAATCAGACGCATGTCGTAGGATCCCATCATTATTTTTCTTAACATCTGCATGCCACCTCAAATTCTTCGCATCTTTCGGATTTGCAAACAAGCGTTGAAACCGTGATATTATAGGTAGATACCACAACACCTTGGCAGGAGAACCAGTTTTGGACTCCCCCGAAGTCATCAATTTATACCGTGACGCACCACATTTTGGACAATCTTTCAAATCTACATAGTCCTTTTGAAATAATACACAATCATTCGGGCATGCGTGTATCTTCTTGGCCTCCATTCCCATTGGGTACAACATTTTCTTTACCTGGTATGTTGAGATTGGAAGCTCGTTTTCTTCAGGAAGAATTTCTTTCAACAAAGTCAACAATGAAGTGAAGCTTTTGTCGCTCCATCTATTGTTAGCTTTCAACTTATACAATCTCAACACAGCGCTAAGCTTCGTAAACTTAGCACAGCCTGTGTATAACGGTATCTCAGCATCATGCACAATGTTTGTAAAGATAGGAGGTGGATCGGTGTGCTCTACCCTACAACTATCCAGCATCGCATCAACGATGTCTGCTGGAACTGGTTCGTTCACATTTACGTCATCGGAGGCAATTTCTTCTTCCACCCAAGCACTGCTATCGACATCTACTGGTTTCGATTTTGAAATCTCTCCATGCCAGTGCCATTCTGTATAGCCTTGTACAATCCCGTTGCACATGACATGACTTTTTATTTCCTCACCAGTGTTGACTTTCAAGTTGTTACCGCAATGCCTACATGGACAGTAGAACCTATCTGTAGGTTTTTTCCTATGTTTCTCGGAAAATCTAATAAACTGATCAAGACCAGATATAAACTCTGGGGTGCAACGATTACGAATGGACATCCATGATCTATCCATTCTATGATCAGAGAAAACAAGTATATATTAGGAAACAAGTATATATTATGAAAAGATAGGCAGCATTTCCCCGCTGTTCTCTAAGTACATATGTACTTAGAGAACAAACGGGGAAATGCCAACAAACACATGTGATGTCATTCTTATATATAATAAATGTGTACCACCTATCCCATCCTTGAACACCTAATCTCACTAGTAAGTGTATAATGTGTATTGGGTTTTCAAGAAAATTTCGGCAGCATTTCCACGCTGTTCTCTAAGTACATATGTACTTAGAGAACAAACGGGGAAATGCTACCAAAATTTTCTCGAAAACCCAATACACATTATACACTTACATCCTAAGTGAGATCAGGTGTTCAAGAATAGTCCCAAACCGGGGACTATCCAAGATTTACTCCTAATGAGTCAATCTTGGATGGGTTTCTAGGCCAACAAACACAATAATAGATATCTACAATGAAGCCGGACTCCATACAAACAGTATATAATTTAGTGATTGTTCATTCTAATTTATACCAATGTACAAGTTATATAAAAAACAATGATTGTTCACATTCTAGGCCAACAAACACATGTGATGTCATTCTTATATATAATAAATGTGTACCACCTATCCCATCCTTGAACACCTAATCTCACTAGTAAGTGTATAATGTGTATTGGGTTTTCGAGAAAATTTCGGCAGCATTTCCCCGCTGTTCTCTAAGTACATATGTACTTAGAGAACAAACGGGGAAATGCTGCCGAAATTTTCTCGAAAACCCAATACACATTATACACTTACATCCTAAGTGAGATTAGGTGTTCAAGAACAGTCCCAAACCGGGGACTATCCAAGATTTACTCCTAATGAGTAAATCTTGGACGGGTTTCTAGGCCAACAAACACAATAATAGATATCTACAATGAAGTCGGACTCCATACAAATAGTATATAATTTAGTGATTGTTCATTCTAATTTATACCAATGTACAAGTAATATAAAGAACAATGTGGATTATATGGGACATAAATTCATTGTTCATTTTCCAACATTAGGTTCAATACTTGAAACATACATTCATTTTCAACATAAAAAAATTGTATCATTAGGGTCCAACATGTGCATTATATGGGACATACACATCAAGGTGGTCATAAGGGAGGATATTTTCTTATTTATGAGTAAGCGATATAAGATTAAGATCCATATAAAAATTAGGGCAGAAGGAAGAAATAAATCTTCTTTAGGATACAATAGACCCTTATGGATGTATTTAGGGCCATAGGTACCATCATAGAACAAAAGGGGTACACTCTAGGATTTAAGATCACACTACATCATGTATTTTATACAAAACTACATGTATGTGTATATAAAAAATATATTTATAAGGAACTTCTATACATATCTAATCAACAAATCAGTAATTAACTAAGTATTCATCAATACTTACTATTAATCAGTATCTCTAATCATGAAAATCGGCAAGCAGATCAGTAATTGTAAATAACAAACTACGAATTGTTGAATTAAAGTAATCACTAAAGTAATACTAACCAGTAGTACCAATCATTAATCACTGAATAGGTGGGCGACAGCAGGGCGAGGTACCTGGGCAAGCGAGCAGGGCGAGGTCAAGTAGGTCGAGTAGGTGGGCGGCGGTGACACCGGCGAGCTCCAGGACCACCGCCACAAGTTAGGCAGGTAGCAGCAGCGACACCGACGAGCAGGGAGCGGCAGGCGGCGGCGGGCAGGCAGGCGGCGGCGGGCAGGCAGGCGGCGGAGAAGGAGCAGGCAGGCGGTGGCGACACCGGCAGCAGAAGGAGCAGGAAGCGGCGGCGACGCACAAGCAACAACAACAGCGGAGGGTCGGGCGACGGTAGCGGAGGGTGGCGGGCAGCGGCGTCGGTGAGTAGTAGCAAGCGCGGGCGATGAAGACAATGAAACACGAAAGGGGACCTAAAGTCGATCGATCGTGCGTCTAATAAGTTCGTAAATGGCATCGGTTATCTAACAAAACCGACGCCTAAAGTCTTCAGCGTCGGTTCCTATTACAAAACCGACGTCCAATTAGATAAAATTTGCCCTAAATAAATTGGTGGGAACCACTATCGGCGTCGGTTATCTAAGGATAACCGACACCTAAGCTGTAAATTTTCGCGCAAATTTTCATCTTATATAGGCGTCGGGTTTGTGGTAAATAACCGATGCCGTATGTGACATATATTTTTTTCTCAAAAATTGGATTTCGCGGGCAGTTTTAGGCGTCGGTTTTTTACCAAAAAACCGACGCTGAATACAAAGCGGTACCCGTGTCTTGGCTACAGACGTCGGATGACCTAGATGACCGACGTTGAATGTTATAGGCGTCGGTTTTTCTAAATAACCGATGCCCAGAAAAGCGACACTGAATGTTGTTTCTGTAGTAGTTCTTACTAGTTTGAGTTTTAGCTTCCATCTAAAATATTTTGAATTTTCTAATGTCTCAATTTTACTTTTAAGTAAAATGACATAACAATATCTACACAAATCATCCACATATGTTATTAAAAACAATTTCTAGTTCCTATACGTAACTTCATTAAATTCACAGATGTAATGGTGAACTAAATCTAGAATTTCAGAATTCTTATTATAAAAGAAATTCTTCTAGTCAATTTAGTTTATATATATATTTTACATCTTTCAGAATTAATGTTGGATTTCGGAACCAATTCATGATTCATCATTTATTTCATCGAGACAACAAAATATGTCTCAAACAATAATGTTATATATTAGATGAAACAAGATTCATGCATACAGAACTATAGTCATTCAAATATTAAAGTATAATTTGAAATATGTTCAACAAGAATCTTAAACTAGTTCTCCACGTTATACAAATATCACTTGCTAAAGAACATAGTATCACGAAGGTATGTAATAATAACTTATTACAGTCTATTACAAAACCATCTCATTTACTAATCGACATTTCAGGTTTAAAGACACATACCCATCATTAAGGTTCAAGAAAATAATTATCTAATTATAATCTCCTTAATTTCAGATGTGGCTACCTTCTATCCTTTGTATATAAATGACATACTTTATTCTTAGCCATAGATATATGTACTATCTTTAATTTCTTATCTTTGGTCTTAGCACTAAAATTAACTGTCGGGTAAGAAATAACATGTAACTTGACATTTGTATCTTTCAGGTGTACATCTTGTTTATTAATGTCTAATATGAGACCGCTCATTGATATTCTCCTTTATATTTGAGATATATATCAAACGACTTCCTAAAATATTAGGAATATCTCAACTATAGACATAACAATAAAATTATCAAGTGTACATCTTATTTATTAATGTCTAACATGAGACCGCTCATTGACATTCTCCTTTATATTTGAGATATATGTCAAACGACTTCTTAAAATATTAGGAATATCTCAACTATAGACATAACAATAAAAATTATCAAGTGTACATCTTGTTTATTAATGTCTAACATGAGACTGCTCATTGACATTCTCCTTTATATTTGAGATATATGTCAAACGACTTCCTAAAATATTAGGAATATCTCAACTATAGACATAACAACAAAATTTTCAAGCATTTAATGCATGCATCCAAAATTTTGTACACCAAGAATTAAATCAGTAATTATTTGTTCAAGAATAGATTTACCTCTACTAAATAAAACATTTAAAATTATTATAAACTTTGAAACGCGGCACTAATTAGTACCTTTATTTTCAGTTTTATATTTTATTTCTACCATCCCTATACAATGTCATGGAAATAAGTAATACTTGCTAAGAGTATAAATTATAAAGTTTGTATTTTTAACACAAACGAAAATTAACTCTTGGCATCTCGTATCAGCCTTTTTCCAACTAGAAATAATATTCACCTTGTTGGGATCAGTTTTATTTAGTTCCGGTTGTTCCTATTCTTCATACCCATATATTATGCCAATTATATATTCAACATTGCTAATATACAACGTTTAAAACAATAAATTTCAGGCATATGTTTATTGTTAATTCTAGTGCACGCACCATGATCTACATTGTTAATTAACGACAAAGATTGATTTCTTTAAGAACTCTACTTGCTGCTTCTAGGGAGTTGGTTGTTGTCTCATGGAGATTTTTCCTTGCAGCCACGGTGCCCTGCAATTGATTTTGTACCGTATTTAATGTCAACTGAATAAAGATGTTAACTTTACATTTAATTAGACTCCACGGTTGAGGGGTTGAAGTCTGCTGTCATTTGCCGAGGAGGAACAGATGATCCATACGTGCTTGTTTTGGAGATCGTTGTTCCTATTAGCAGTTTATCACTGCCGGGTCAGGTGGTGTTAACACATCCGTATTGTGGATGCATGCTGGACAATCTGTACGTGGTGGCATCCCCGTAATAGTGGATGACCCACATGCTTTCTAGATCTGGCTAAGAACAACTTGCTCGGCGATGAATTGCCCAAGTACAATGACAGTATAGTGATACGTGAAGAATCATGTTAGGAGTTTCCAGATGCGATCTTTAGCGGGCTACCTTTTTTAATCAAATGACGATTGAGAGCCCTCTAACATGGGTATGGTGACTACAAATTTCCTCGAGGACAAAGATAATGCAATTAGTAGTTCCTTAGAAAAGATTAAAACATGGGGGAAATACAAAATTCTAGAGGGGAGAGACGATCTATTCTTCTTTGAGTTTTTCGTTAATGTCTTGTCGGGTGTGGATAATAACATACAAGTCAGCGCGGCCGTAGAAATGGTGAGATCATTACAAGCTCAAGTAAGTTTATAGTTTGCATATGCATGATTCACTACATATCATTTTTCTTTCAGGTATATTTTCAATATCTATTAACTAGCGATGCAACAGACAAGAATATTTCTTGTCTAAATATCTCAATTCCAACGACAGTTTTCAAATAAATGATCAACTTGTGCGATTTTTTTCTGCTCCTTTTTCGAGTTCTCACTCATTATCACAACTACTATAGATTTGTAAATTTACAACCACACAAGGAAACCTGAAAAGAAGATACATTTTTTTTTTAGAGCAAATGGATCGATTCATTACTTGTTAGCCATACGGCATCTACTATTGGGGAGAAAAATACAAACAGAACATACAAACGTCACGTTCAGTAACCCAAGGACACTACAACTCATATTGAAACGAGAGAGAGACATTTCTGCATTGATTCTTCTTCCTTGAGGCTGTCTTAAGCAGCTTTTCCTGAAGAATTCCTTCAACCTGAGCGTTAAGTAGTGGTAGAGGGGCTGGAACAAGACGGTATTCTGCTGGTATATCAACTCAAACGAAGCCATACAACTGAGTAATGAGATCAATCCAGAGCAAAGATGAGATTTAGCCGTACCAAGGTTGAATTACCGGGGGAACCCCAGAAAAACCACCGCCTTCACAGAGGAAGGAGTAATGATCCTTATTCAAAGGAAGAAACAACACCGATATATGGCGGAACAAGGCAGATAGTCTGCTAGAAACTAGCACCCAAGCGAAGCGAAAACCTGCAAGGCAGAAACAAAGGAGGGAAACCCGCCTCCTCCGGAACCCCAGCGAGGACACCCCCACTAGCCACCCACCTCAGCCTCAAGGCAAATCTGAGCAAGACACTGTCAGGAGAAGAGCACCACCACCTCCTACAAGCAACACGCCGAAGAGAAGACCCGATCACAACCCGGTCACACGGCCGCCGCCCAGAGGGGAGAGATGAGGAGCACGGAGAGGCACCTATAAAGGAAACCGGAAAGAAGAGACAAGTCGAGGAGGAGGCCCGGGGGAGAAGGTGACGGCCCAAAAGGACGCCTGACCCCCTCCCCCAAGCTTGAGCGCCGCACGCGGGGGAGCCCTAGATCCCCACCGTGGTCGCCCGAGCCCTAGACGACGCACCGCGATGCCTCCCTTGAAAAGAAGATACATAGTACTCATTCTACACCACTTACAAAACAAAAAATATACAAAAATTGTGTTCTACGCATTTTATACTTGCACATTACACTATATACAGAAACACACAATTAATACATAACAATATGCAAACAAACTTTGACTGTTACAAACTGTTAGAAACTGTTATTAGATGTGGGGTTTCATTTTAATATAGTCTTCATACTATAAATTTATACAAAAGACAGTAGATAAAATATATATAGCTGGTACAAAACTGATCACACAACAATACACAAAAAATTGGTCATTATTGAGCTATTTGCTGGTAATTGATATTTTTATAGTATACATTTATACTAAAAGTAGTAGACAAAATAAACATGTGAACCACAAAATACAAACCGTCAATACATAAAAATAGTGGGCCATGACTAACTTACATAGTTGTGAATGAGATATATTTTAAATTTTGATTTAGAGTATGTGTACCAACACCCACTTTTTCTTTCTCATCCAAAGATAGTCTGGTCGTCTTCCCGCTAACATTCTTTTACCTCAGTTTAAACTACCTTAATCGATAAGAAGATATGCCAGCTATATAGGATGACCTAAGAATGACTCTCAACAAAAATTTATCAATAAATAGGACGCAACATAGTGTTATGCGAACCTATATATGAGGGGACATCAGAATAGATCCAACCATAACAGGTGGTTTGAATTGAGACAACATCCATGTAGAGACGTAGAAGCATAAATTGTATTGATGTAAGAGTGACAAAGTCACATAGTTGGATCCCTCTTAATTAGACCTATTAAATTTTGACACTCTCCCTCCTTATTACTCTATTAAATATTATCTTTCACCCCTAAGTATTGTACACTAACACATGTAATTTAGGTTTGAGTTTGGAATATGATCACACATCTAATATCTAACATCTAACTTGAGTATGGTGTGACACAATCCACTTATTCGAGCATTGTAGGTTGAACTATGCACATCCAAGCGTGAGTTATCTCATGAAAATAAGCTTTATCTTGTCATGTGTTTAATATAATAACATTCACATAAATGCATAGTACCTATGATGTCTTATTTGATAATATTTTACCTTAACAAAAGCAATATAAAACCATTACTTTTTTGTTTTACTTTAATTAGTAGAAAGTATATGATATTT
Source organism: Alisma plantago-aquatica (assembly GCA_963693085.1). Taxonomy (NCBI): domain Eukaryota; kingdom Viridiplantae; phylum Streptophyta; class Magnoliopsida; order Alismatales; family Alismataceae; genus Alisma; species Alisma plantago-aquatica. The sequence goes on from OY856412.1 coordinate 1,152,927,354, forward strand.
TGTGTTATTTTTACATTTACAGTGATTAAGCCCTACATTCTATTTTTTTAAGTCAAAATAAATAGATTATGACTTGTTCTTATTTATAGATTAAGATTAGGGACCCATGGGTTGATATATCATACTTATTGTGCACCCATGGGTTGATCCATGACCCAAAACTCATTAGTTTATCTCGAGTGAGTGTTAGGGGACCCATGGTTTGATGCATGATCGATTTCCCTTTGGGTTCAGATTGGGGAGTTTTTCACCACATATTAACAATGGGTCTTTCAAAACCGCACTTGTGACACCTATTTATGAAATCAACAAAATCAAATTCAAATCAACCCACCTATTCTCGAGGTCTACTCGTGACATATTTTTCCTAATAGTGCTTCTACATTAAGCAATGAGTGTTGAGTCAAGTCATATTGAGTTTTGTTTGGCTTTAACCGAAGATGTTAAATTGACCACATGGGAGATCGAGGGGACCACACCATATAAAAATGGTCTCCCACATTTTGTGTGATCAATAAATTTGGGTTTATCTAGTGGGATATTTTAAAAAGTGCATAACATCAAACCTTAATCTACATATATATTAATTTATAGTGGGAAACCAATTGATATGTTATAATACACATGTGTAATAATATGTCGTAGAGTCCCTATCAACATTCTTATCCACCTTATCAATAACATCCTAGATACTAAGAATGTTGAAAATTTTCCTTTGATTTACACCAAGAATGACATGTCAGGACTAAATGAAAAACTATTTTTAGTATAGATGTATGTTAGGTGTTGAGACACATGTAAGAAAATATTAGAGAACACAATACTCAACATAGAGGCATTGTAACTTGAGGTTATAGATACTTCATGAGTTCAATCAGAAAAACAATGCAAACAATAGAATAGATCCAATGAGAGGAGGATGTAAAGTGGTGGAACTTAATTCTTGGTTTTTTTGTTTCTTTTGCAAGAAGGGATGTTCAACAACTATGACACACTAATCTAATATACCACCAACTTGCTATTTGTTTCATTGTGAGGTGGAGAGGCCTAGGTAATCCCAAAATTATGAAAAACACCATTTATTTGTTGATATAAACCTCCCATTGGGGTTCTGCCGATGGATATCGAACCTGCAACATGTGTCTTACAAGCTGACTAGTCTTACTTATTGAACCAACTGTGGAAGGCACCTTCACCATCTTGTTAATACAAAATAATGGATATCATGCATGTGCAAAGGAGTTTAATCTATGAAATTGACTCTAACATAACTTTTTGTAATGTTAACAAGTAACTGAAGGATAGGAAATCTTTGAACTAATTAAGAAATTTTTGTATAGGGGACAAGTCAACATGTTCCCATATTTGTTGTTTGTTAGTCTAGAAATTGTAAAATTGATGAAAGGTTTTGAAAATTAGATTTGATATGTAGTGTCAATAAATGTAGTTTAATACAATATTTCCTATTTCTAATTTCATATAACCTTTTTGCAATTAGGTTCAAATAGGCATACATACACATATGGTCCTCACTATAGTAGTTCCTATTGTCTACTATCAATGAGCACCTATCATCTTACTATATATGTATACTAATAAATCTATTATAAATTATTAACTTTTCATGGGTTAGTGTTTTGTTATAATTGATTGTGGTGATAATTAAATTCACAAGAAAATTGATACTTTTTTCTTTTAGGAATGAAATTCTCATGGTTTCAAAATATATATTTTAAGTATTGGCTCTACTATACAACTCATACAAAAATAGTTTGTATGGTAAGTAACAGTAACTCTCAATTCCAATTGGAAAGGGATGAATGCAAAAATAAGTGGTGGAACATAGTAAAATACATTCTTTGATTAAAGAAATAAAATTTCAAACATACAAGGATGTAAAATAATAAGATATACTCATACATAAAAATATAAAAATAGTGATCAATGTAAACTTTCTGAAAGTAAATTATAATATTATGTCAAGGTTTATGACCAATTTCCAAAATGATAAGATACTTAGAATTAGTGAGATTTAAAATTGAATGAAATGAAACATTAATTCTATGCTTAATGTTTTGACAAATTAAAAATTAAAAATCATCATTTGGTGTTATCATAATATTAAAATTAAAATATTCATTCTAATATAATCAAAATATGAGTTTCATGTCACATAAAAAATTTCATAAGACTTCTTCAAAATATTGATTGTAATTAAGCTTGCTACAATAAATCTTATCGAGTTAGCATGTTGTCTATCTAATTACCAATGAATAACTTAAAAAATAATATTATGGCATAGTTCATGTCATTTACAAAATCTTAACGGATATACAAATATTAGATCTATTTATTTAGTCTGGATTTTTAAGTAAACTCGTGCAAAGCACGTGCATTTACTAGTATTACACAAAGTGTCAGGATGATAAGAGTGTCATCCAAAACGGTGGGGTCACCCTTCAAGCGTCTTTATTGTTTTTTGCAAGTGTAAAGGATAAGAGTCCACGTGAAGCTAAAATGTCATATTATGGTGTCATTGAAGACATATGGGAATTTGACTACGTAGATTTCCGAATTATCCTCTTTAAATGTAATTGGGTTGACAACACCAAAGGAGTTATAGTGGATGAATTGGGTTTCACATTAGTGAACATTGAAAAGATTGGTGATGTAACATCCCTGACCTGGGTTATGAGGTAACCCTATTTTTTTGGCTAAATAAGTTTCTTAGACCTTTAATATAATCCTCTAAGGTGTTTTGATATCATGTGACATACTTATGTTCCATTTTGGTCCTGATTGAATGTTGTTTGAGCAATGTTCCTTTATTTTGGACCAAAGTGCAAATTACCCAAGTTGAGGGGTTATATTATAATATGTCATATGTTGAACATGCCTCATGTGTTCTAGCATCATTATAGAGAGAATGATACAAGGTGGTGGCTGGTGGAAAGCCCAAATTCCAAGTTTAAACATCTTTGAATAATGTTGAAATAATATTTGTTTATTTTGGACTAAAGTGCAATTTACCCAATTAAAGGGGTTATCTTGCAAATGAAACATGATAAATGTTCCTCAAGTGTTATAGGATCATAAGAATGAGAATGATGCTGAGGTATGGCTTCCACAAGCCTAAGTTCCAAGAAGGAGCTTGTTTGAGTAATGCTTGTGTATTGAATGCTAGTTTTGGTGTAATTTACAAATTACCCAAAATCAAGGTTTGAACATGTAAAATACCACTTTAAGAGTGTCCCTACTGTTTCTTAGTATCATTTAGAGAAAATAAAATGAAAGAGGCATCTTGTTGGAACTACTTTTGAGGAGAGATAATCTTGATAATAAAATAATCAAGATTTAAGCATAATTGAAACCCTAATTTATTTTGTAGAAAAAATAAATATATTAATTGAAGTGACCATCAACTAAAAAGGCTATAGTTGAAATACTATAGTGCAAGGATGACCAAATTCCTTGATTTGCACCGAAATATCCTAAGTAAGTGAAGAAATCCACTCACATTTGTTAATTAAAAAGTAATGTCCACTAAAAATGGATAATAATATGATAATGATTAAGGTGCTTAAAGTGGTTGTTGTTAATTCAAAGATAAAGGAGAGGATTTTTAGAGCAAGGACGATGGATTCAGAAGAAAGGAAGTGGAGGGGGCATGTGGCAAGAAAGTGGAAGGATTTCCTTCTACTTTCTCTCTCCTAGAAAATCAATTACATATACTCGATTTTCTCCTTACTTGAAAGGCTATTTTGCAAACCACTTTCTTTCCTTTGCTTTGGCCGACGACCAAGGAGCTTAGGAGAAGGAGTAAAACGTTCCCCAAGTTGAAGGTAAGCTCTTTGATCATCTTCAACCTTGAATTGATGGTGGAAATCAGATTTCAACATTGAATTTGCTCTCTCCTCCATCCAATGCTCAATCTTGGCTATCCTTTGCATCCAAAGAGTTGGAAATGAGCCTTGGCTAGTTGAAGGAGCTTCATTCACCATTAGAGATAAGAATCTTGAATCTTTGAAGCTACTTTGAAGGCGGGTTATATAACTTGAACCCATTAATGTTGTTATTGATTTCAATTTCTCATCATATGTTAATCTCTATTTTCTTCTTGAATAATTGTTGAATTAATCATATAACGGGTAGTATATTTCATAGGTTTGAAGCTTGATGATGATGACATCATCTTAGCACACACCTCAAGAAATATCATGATCAAACAGTTTCAATTTTGTGTTGGTCAAACGGTTTCAAACCGATTTCGACCAAACGGTTTCAAAACCGATTAGAGGGCAAATGCTTTCAAACCGTTAGAGACAAAATTGTTTCAATAGGTTCATGGATTGATTGGTTTCATGACCTAATAACTTCAAACCAATAAAATTCAATTAATTTCATAACCATAGCTCAATTGGTTTCAAAGCCTTAAATCAATTAAGATCATAACCCTAATTTAGGGTTAAACAGTTTCAAACTGAATTGACCAAACAATCTTAGACAGTTTGAGGACTAAATGGTCTCAAACTGTTTAGGGATTAATCAATATTAAAATCAATTAAATATCAAACACTCTCAAACCATTTAGGGTTGATCAATCATCAAGACCGTTTAAGGTCTAACGGTCTTCAAACCGTTTGATGAGTTAGAAGTCAAGACCATTTGAAGGTCAAGTAACCTCAAGACCATTTGAAGGTCAAGTAACCTCAAGACCATTTGAAGGTCAAGTGACCTCAAGACCGTTTGAAGGTCAAGTAACCTCAAGACCGTTTGAAGGTCATTGGAGGTTTGGGGCCAAAACCGTTTGAAGGTTCAATTGGTTCAAACAATGTGAGTACTAATGACCTCATAAGTGGTTGAAGAGTATCTCAAGGTAGATTTCAATGGATGTACCTATAAAGTATTTAGGTGAATAGTACATTTAAAGTGATTATTGATTGATGCCTACAAAGGTAATGAATTCAATACACTATGATAAGTATAGGTGTATGTACTTAGTGAAAGGTTAAGTCAACTGAATAAGGTATGATGGTGATGTGTGTTCCTAGTACATGGAATAATGATAAGTATGATTTAATACTTAAATAATGATATGTGCTCCAAGATATGTGGAAGCACTGACTTAGGGTTTGGATTAATGAGGTAATCATAAAACCCTAATCATTAAAGAATGGAAACCCTAATCGATAAGGAAAGTTACAATACATAAGTTTAACTGAATACTTATGAAGGTATTATGAAATTCTAGAGATGTGGAACAATGAGTTAGGTTTTGGATATTAATTGTAATATCAATGCATTCTCCAAGATGCATGGAGTTTTGAATTAGGGTTGGATCCTAGATAATGTAATTATGAAACCCTAATCGAGAAAGATGGGAAACCCTAACCCTAATTTTGGTAATGGGTTGAGAAACCCTAATTGAAATGAAATAGGAGACCCTAACCCTAATATAGGGTGATGTTATGTGAAACCCTAATATAGGGTGATTTTATTTGAAACCCTAATTGATAAAGATGGGAAACCCTAACCCTAATAAGGGAATAGTGAGGTTATCTTTGTATTGCATAAAGTGGATATGTGATTGATATACTTGTTACCAAATATACTAATCATGCATGCATCTCATGAGGTGATGAGCATAACCGGTTATGAGCCATGTGAATAAGTGGTTGCCTAGTGAGAGGTGACAAGATGTGTAATGGCCTTGTGAGCCATATGAATGAGTTGTTTCCTAGTGAGAGGTGACAAGATGTTCAATGGGCTTTGTGAGCCATGTGAGATGCTTGTACAACAAGTATCATGTATACTTTGGTCTGTGGACCTAGAGATAATAGTTACCTGATAAGTGGTAATAGTGTTCTGTGATGAACTAAGGGTTTGAATACCCAGATCCAGTTATTATGATAATGATGATGTGAAGGGATGAGAATTCCCAGTAAAGATATAAGGGATTGAGATCCCGATGTTTTATAATGTTTTGAAAAGTATTTGATCAAATTATTACATGTTTCTTTGTAGCAATTCTCATAATAATTCTTGTTTGAAAACTTGATTGATGCTAAAAGAATATGGTAATGTACTTAAATAATCATGTGGAATCTTATCATGTAGAGCTCTGACCATAGATCCATCAGTGTCAGGATTTGCTGAATGGTGAAACGGGTTGCTTCGCGGCATAACCCGGAATGCATACTTTTTAGTATGTGGGGGTAATGGGTGAATATATCCTTACGCCTCATAGGAATGACTATGGGCCATATCCTATCCACATGAATAGTTATGGACCATATCCCAATAAGAGTATGGCTATGGGCCATGACTCCAAAATACCAGGCATTGGCTACAGGCCATATCCTGAAGAGAGTATATGCTACGGGCTATAACTCTATAGAGAAGTTGCCAGTATACCCTGGAAAGCTATTTTAGCAAGAGATACAAGATGTCCTGTATGTGGTCTCACACAGACCGAGACAGATAAGGTCATGGAGTCCGACTCTTGCATTGACCTAGGTATGGAACTGATGATTTACGCCATCGTGGTCGGTTAGAGTATGAGCGGTATACCTCATCTCCTCAGGGCATAAGTGTGATTGTAAAATGTAATCATCTGTGTAGCGTATTTACTTAAGGACAAATTACAGAAATCATTGATTGATATTACATTGCTTATTGTATCCAAAATGGATAGATGTTATACATGTTCTTCATATTCCTTATTAAAATGGATAGATGATTCACTACTTTATCATTTATAGTTGTAATGCTTTAAAAGATGATATTGCTCTATTCTACTTAATAATGACTAAATACTACTGCTCAATAGAGATTCCTCTGCTCAATTTTTTACTGTTTATGTACAATAATTATGTTTTTGGCAGAGAGGTATATCTCTTGCTGGGACAATTTCAATTGTCTCACCCCCGTTGGATCCAACCTTTTTAGGTGGACGGGGACGAGGAGGCAGAAACCATACAATAGGGAAAGGACAACAACATCAGGGACAACAGTAACATCTCAGGTGGAGGTACTGACTGTCGTGTCTTATAGATATGAGTCATATGTGTCGTCTCTGTACTCTCAGGTCCTTGGAGTCAGTAGTTAGTGCTTTTATGATCAGTCTGAGATTTTGGTATTGAATGCCTCGAGGTTTTATGTTGCTTATGTGTAGATTTAATAGAGCAATTTTTGTATGTAATCCTCGAGAACAGAAGGTACATGGTATGTACTTTGTGGATCAGAATGTATATATAATATTTTGGTTCTGTTTATAAGAGTTTCCTGGAAATAGATCTCTTTGCAAAAGGTTTTAATGTTTAGTGATTTTTGTTACTCCGCTGCTAATGTTTTATTCTGCTTAATCAGTAATGGATTTGTCGACTGTCATGATAGGTCAGAAGGGTGAACCATTCATATTGGCATCACAGGTGAAACAAGTATTTTATATAGATGATCCTGCAAATGATAAATGGTCGGTTGTTCTTCATGGTAAAAGACAGTTCATTGAAGATCCTATAGATGAAGAAGAGTACTATGAGAAGTATGACCACTCCAGTCCATTCTCAGTTGGGTTGTCAACATCACCAAATATTGAAGCTAATGATGACTTGTATGTGTGTGGAGATCACAATGAAGGATTTTTAATTGATAAAAGATCTCAATATTCGAGGCATGCATGTTTATATTTTTTTTGTATGTTTTATTTTTCTGAATGTGAACTTTACAATGTTTTATTATCTTCTAGTTATGTCAAATGCTAAATGTTTGATTTTTTAATGACACTTTCAAATGGCTGACCATGAGCATGATGACTGCGATGATGATTACCGTGAGGGTGAGGATATCAATGTGCTGCCTCACAATGTAAGTTTTAAAAATATATCCTATATTTCTATCTATATGTCCATTTATAGTTATATCCTGTAAGTGTATTTATTTTGTCATATTTTAGTTTGATGGTGTACCCCTTGAAGAACTTGGAGCACTTGATGAGCAGCAAAAAAAATTGAAAAAATGAGGGGCATCACTATGATGAACAAGTTACTACAACAAAGGGGCAATGGACCCAAATTGGCTGTGAATTTTGATCATGCAGGAAATCTAGTTGGAGTGAACCACAACTCATTTATTTCATATCTTGGGGTTCTTACTCGTAGCCATTGTAGTCCTAATGTAGAATCTTGGCATAAAGTTCCTAAGGGGAAGAAAGAGTTAGTATGGAAGGAACTATGCAAGAGTTATTATTATTGCAATTATATTTTATAGATTACTAATTTTTAGGATACTAGTTAATAGCAATTCTATTTTGCAGAGTATATTTGAACTGGATGAAAAGATGCATCGTAAATGCGTGATGCAACGCTGTGGGACGGTCATAAGGAACTATCGGGCAAATCTCACTTGAGATTACATATGAGATGCTGAGAAGAGGAAGAAGCCAACCACTGAGCAATGAAACTACCTGGACCCCAATTACTGGGAGGAGTTTGTTACCTAAAGAAAAACTGACGAATTCAAGGTATTAAGCACCACTCCCAATTTAATCAATATATGTACTTATGTGTAACATCCCTGACCTGGGTTATGAGTTAACCCTAGGTGTTTTGCCTAAATATGTAATTAAATCCTTGTGATTATCTTTTGGAATGTAATTAAGTTCCTAAGGAACATACATTTTCATTTATGTCCCTTTTAAACAATGATTGTAGTATTGTTTGGTAATACAGAGACCTATGTGCAAATTACCCAGATAAGGGGTTTAACTTGCAAACTTCACAAGTTAAGATGTTCCTCTGATGATGAGACATCTCATGAGTGGATATGATGAGGTATGATGGATTTCCAAGCGTGGGCATCAAGATGCAGCTTGTGGAATGATCCTTGTGCTTAAAAACCCTAATTTGGATTAAAGTGCAATTTACCCAAATGAGGGGTGAAACTTATAAAATACACCATCTAGAACATCTTTTATGATTTTTGACATCATTTAGAGTAATAATGATGAAGGGGGCACTTCCTTTGAATAATCATATAATAAGGAACACCTTTGTAATTAAATCATCAAGATGTAAGTAAGGAAACCCTTATGTACAGATGTACCTTAGTGATACGTTGACCTTCCTTGCCTTTAGTTCTTGGCTTTAGAAGGAGTTTTATCTTAGAGAAGAAGAGGAGGGACGTGCTTAAAAGAAAGGAAGGACCTAGTTGTGAAAAGGATAAACAAGTTGTCCTTATGTTGGAAATGACCCCAAGATATATATATACACCCTTCCTTTGTTTGTAAAGGAACGTTTCCTTCACTTCCTTTCTTAGTTTCTTGCTTAGACCGACTTAGGACAGAGCTCTGGAGAAGAGGAGAATGGCCAAGCAGTTCTAGGTAATCTTTGATCATCATCTTGCTCAAATTCATGGAGGATATCATGTTACAAGGTTGGTTTGTTAGTTTTCTTACTTAGCTTTCTCGTTCTAGCCATCTTTTCCCAACCTTTCCTTGGAGAAACACCCTTGGCCGACCTGTGGAGCTCAAGAAACCATTAAAGACTTGAAGCTTGGAAGCTTGGAGCTCAAGGAACGACCTTAAGGCGGGTTTTATAATTCTAAACCTTTTGCTTTGTTATGCATACTTTTATTGGTGCAAATATTAGTTAGTTCTTCTTTTTCCCCATCCTTCTTTGTACCCTTGCAAGCTTTTTCGTGAAGAACAGACCTTAGTTTCAAGGTTGAAGACAAGGGACGTTAATACCTATGTTGGTCCTTATCCAACTTTACTAAACGATCTTGGACCAATAGGTCAAACGACCTCACACTCGTTTCAATCCAAACGGGTCCAATAGGTCGGTTTGGGCAAACGGGTTCCAACCCGTTTGAGGGCGTTGACCAAGCGTTGACCATTTGGGATTTCTGTTCAAAATTATGTAGGATAGTGACGCACCAAGTTTGAAGGGTTAACTCCAAAGGAATCATAGGTTGAAGGCCAATCAATTAGGCAATCGAATTGAATTAAGTGCTGTGTTTTCTAAACTGATTAACTTGAATCTTTGGGAAAACGGGTTCCAACCCGTTTGAAGGAGTTGACCAAGCATTGACCATTTGGGATTCTTGTTCATAATATATTGACTTTCATTTCTACCAAGAATCATGATCTAATTCCTAACCAATTAAGAGTTGAAGGCATTTCAACACCCTAACCCTAATTGGGTTAAATTTGCTGATTTTCATATAGATTTTGATGAGTGTTGGATTGAAGGACCCAAACGAGCTCAAACCCATTTGGGGGTTCATCCAAACGATCTCAAGACCATTTGGACCAAGTTTGGACCCAATTGGAGTTCAATTGATAGGTTCAACCTTATTTTGATTCACATTCTTGAAAATTGATGAGTAGCCGATTGGAAACCTTAATTGAGTTAGACTTAACCATAATTGGCTTTCAATTGAAGGTCAAATTGGTGTCCAATTGATTGAGGCTCATCCTAATTGAATCAATTTGTAAGTGGTTAACATGGCTTGGGCCAATTGAGGGCTTCAACTTAAGAAATCATTTTCAATCATGACCTTTGTATCACCTTTCATGTCCATGCGGTTTAGACCCAAATGAGTCCACACTCATTTAGACCCAAACGAGTTCATACTCGTTTAGACCCAAACGAGTCCACACTCGTTTAGACCCAAGTAAGTTCACACTCGTTTGAATCCAATTGGGTTGACACCCGTTTCATCTTAAACGAGTTCAACCCGTTTCATCTTAAACGAGTTCAACCCGTTTCATCTTAAACGAGTTCAACCCGTTTCATCTTAAACGAGTCCAACCCATTTCATCCAAATGGGTTCACACCCGTTTCATCTCAGTGGGTCCGCACTCGTTTGAGAGTTCAAATGGGTTGAAGGTTAAACCCTAACCTAATTGAAGACTTTCAAGGATGATTATACTTAACCACTTGAAGGTATAAATAGTTCAATAATGATCCAATCTAAACCATAATGGTAACTTAAGACATTAAGGAACTAAGTGACTAATGAAGTGATCCATGATGATGATCAAAGGGTAATTTACCAAAATGCCCTTGAAAGGTTCAATTGAGTGATACTTTGTCCTAACCAAACCTTAATCACTCAATAGTGGTGATTTGGTCTATGTTAATCAAAGAGGACTTAATCTAACCAAATCTAGAGTGGTGTAATCACCATCTACTAGTAAGAGGAGAGAGAAAGAACCAATTATGATAGAAACTCCAGTAAAATACCTTCAATATACATGAATGTGCATGATTAGGGTATGATCCACCAGATGAGATCATGGAAACCCTAAATATGATAATTGATTAATCTTAATCTTATCTGAGGACTTTTATGATGATGTTTCTCATACATAGTGATGTTAAGAGATCAATTCACCAATATGTGAATAGTAAACCCTAATTCTAGGGTGATGACATGTAATGTGAATAGTAAACCCTAATTCTAGGGTGAAGACATGTAATGTGAATAGTAAACCCTAAGTGATGAAAACTAGGGAAAACCTAGCTCTTGTATGAGTAGGGAGATACAACTTCTTTAAATAAGTTATTTACTGTTATCAGTTGATTTAACCATGCAGGTTTATTTATAAGAATGATCATATCCAGGTATGGATGATGATACTATATTCATTGAAAACATGTTGTTAGCTTTATGAATAGTGATAAATCCTGATGCCTTGTTAATAGCATCTTATGAGATTGATAGGCTGTAAGGGCCATGAATACCATCAAGGTCATGCCTTAAGAGATGACTTGTGATGAGACTATTGAGAAATGATAATTGAAGAGAATTAGGCTTGTTATATTTAGTATTCTACTTTCATAACTGTTGTTCTAATGATTGATGTTTGAGAACCTGTATGATATTAAAAGAATACTGAAATGTACCTAACTAATCAAGTATAATTATTCCATGTACAGCCCTGATCATAGATCCATCATTGTCAGAGACCAAATGATGGTGAAACAAGTTTCCTAAGGGAACTCCTGGAGCACATACTTTTGAGTATGTGGGGTATATGGATGTGTAAAACCTTACATCCTAGTGAATGAATTGATGTAGATGTATCTTAAATCCATCAACCCTTTCACTATGTGTTTATGCCGGGGTGATGTAATACTAATCTCCCGAGGAACTCTTTTATACCGCATCGATGAGAGATAAACAAGAAATCTTTCGATGGCGAAGAGAGTACAGAATGCCACTTTGACTCTAATAGCGAAGTACCAGAATACCTTGGTAAGCTATTGTAACAGAGACACTAGATGTCCTGCATGTTGATCCTCATACTGACTGAGGAAGATGAGGTCATAAGAATCCGGCTCTTTTAATGACCTATGTATGATACTGATGCAACTTAATAGTGATCGGTTGGAGTATGAGCGGTATACCTCATCTCCGCAGGGCATAATGATGTTTGTAAAACATAATCAACCGCGTAGCATATCTGGTTAGGTTGAACCACGAAATACATTAGTTGATGATATATTACTAAGTATACATGTTTTTCATATTCCTTAAATGTTGTTGTTCTAATTGATAACAATCTACTGCTGATTACCTTAGAGCTTTTATTGCCTATGTTATTCTTGGTTGCTATAATAAAGCTTCTGGAGAAGAGTTATAACTCTCACTGGGACAATTATTTAAAATTGTCTCACCCCGTAGATTTCTATCTTTAGGTGGACAGCAGCAACAACAGCGAATTTAGGAGCAACAGTGAGTTCAGGTGGAAACACTGTGCTGTCTAGTCTTGTAGTCAGAATAGTCTTATGTCGTCTCTGTACACTCAGGTCCTAGGAGTTTGTTGATCTGAGAATTTTGAAATCTTGAGATTTTGTATCATGACGTATATAATCACTCGAGAAGTGATTCATCAGAGATGTAAACAGTTCATCTTACTTTTATAAAAGGATTTTCAGGTTTTTAAGATCTCGTTTCTGAAAAGTTTTAATTTCTCGTGATTTTCGTATTCCGTTGTTAATCGAATCGCTTCCGCTATGTTTATCTTGTGTTTTGGAGATCAGAGCCCACAATTAAGTGGTATCAGAGCTCTAGGTTCACTAAGTCTACAGAGACATAGGACTTAGAGTGTCAAGTCTATTCTTAGTACTTCTTTCTTATCTAATAGAGTCTTCTGCTCCTCAGGAGAAGAAGATAATTAAGGATTTTTGGACCACAGGAGGAGTATGAGGCCGAAAGTAGTGTTGCTGCGCCTCGAGAAGGTGCAAGGAACCTAGAAATAGAACAACCTGTACCCGAGCCACCCAGAGAACCACCTCAGTTTGACCCAACTGACATGGGAAACCCAGCTGTTCAAACTATGTTCGGGCAGTTTATGACTGCTATGACACACATCACTGATAGGATGCCCATGCCTGCACCTAGGGCATCTGCCCAGCCTGAAGGACAAGGTATCGGTAAGACGTTCGAGCGACTTCGTCGTGTCGGAGCAACCGAATACTTTGGAACAGCTGATCTTGCAGATGCCGATCTGTGGTTAATCGAGTTGGAGAAAGCTTTTAGAATCCTCAACATCCCAGAAGTTGAGAAGGTTAGACATGTTGTCTATCTTCTCAAGGGAAGTGCTGGTCACCGGTGGACCATGGAAGAGTAGAAGAGGCCTGGAGTGGAGATCTCGTGGGAGGATTTTCGTCGGGAATTTATCAATAGATATTTTCCAAAGACCTTCCTAGATGCGAAGATCTCTCAGTTTGAGAGATTGAGGCAAGGCATGATGAACATTAACGAGTATGAAGCTAAGTTTATGGAGTTATTGAGGTTTTGTCCGCACATGGCTGCCACAGAAGAAGAAAGAATCAGAAGGTTCGAGAAGGGTTTAAACGCCGACTTGACTACTCCCATGTCTGCCCTAGAGAACCGGGAGAGGTTTGCTACCTTCGTTGAGTCAGTCTGAAGGATAGATAAATCCATAGTCAAGAAGAGACAAACCCATAAAAGATATCCGCAGTTCCAGGGTTCTTCATCTAGAGACTTTAAGAAGCCTAGATTCTCTGCACCTACATCTCCAGCACCCAGAACTAGTGCTCAGACATAGTGGACACCGAGTAGAGGCAGGGGACGAAGCCTACCACTACAAGAGACTCACAGTTCAGCATCAATGTCAGTTACAGGACCAGCCATACCACAACAACTGGGGAGGAGCTGTTACAACTGTGGGAAGGTGGGACATTTGATGAAGGACTGCAGGTCTAGGCCTGTTAGTGTGACACAACCCCAGAGACAGAGTCAATAGGGATCACAGAGAAGGCAATCTCAAGAAGCAGCTTCAAGAGTTGCTTGAGAAGGGTTTCATCTGACCGAGCACTTCACCCTGGGGTTCTCCAGTTTTGTTTGTTAAAAAGAAAGACGGGTCAATGCGGTTGTTCATTGATTACAGACAATTAAATAAAGTAACAATATAAAAATTAGTACCCGTTACCGAGGATTGATGATCTTTTTGACCAGTTGCATGGTGCAACAGTCTTCTCAAAGATAGACTTGAGGTCTGGATATCATCAACTCCATATTAAGGATAGTGACATATCCAACTCTGCCTTTAGGACACGATATGGTCACTATGAGTTCACAGTTATGTCGTTTGGACTAACCAATGCACCGACTGCATTCATGGAACTCATGAATAGAGTTTTTCGACCTTTCCTTGATCAGTGTGTTGTCTTATTCATAGATGACATTCTGATTTATAGTATGGATGCTCAGTAGCATGAACAGCATCTCCGACAAGCTCTAACTTTGTTAAGAAAACATAAGCTATATGCTAAGTTTAACAAGTGTGAGTTCTGGTTACCGGAAGTATCTTTTCTTGGACATGTGATATCTGCCTCGGGTATTCGCGTTGACCCTACAAAGGTAGAATTTGTTCTATAGTGGGAACAACCAAAGACACCAACGAAGATTCAAAGTTTCTTGGGATTATCTGGTTATTATCGAAGGTTTATTAAGTATTTTAGTTCTATAGCCTTACCCTTAACCAAGTTAACCTGAAAAGATGTTCCTTTTACCTAGAGTGATAAGTGTCAACAATCTTCTCAGCTGTTAAAGGAGAGGTTGACAAGTGCACATGTGCTTGTGTTACCTGAGCAAGGAAAAGGATACATAATTTTCTGTGATGCCTCCAAGAATGGACTCGGATGCGTGTTGATGCAGGATAAGCAAGTGATTTCTTTTGCTTCACGACAACTTAAGAAACATGAAGATAATTATCCGACACACGATCTGGAGTTAGCTGTTGTGGTTCATGCCCTGAAGATCTGGAGACATTATCTCTACGGAGAGACATTCCAGATTTTCACAGATCACAAAAACCTTAAGTATATCTTCTCTCAGCATGGGCTTAACATGAGGCAACGTCGCTGGATGGAGTTAATCAAGGATTATGATTGCACAATAGATTACCATCCAGGAAAGGCCAATGTAGTTGCAGATGCCTTGAGTAGGAAATCAGTAACATCATCCTCTGATAGGGCACAATTAAACTCTTTAGTATGCCCTAGGAGAGATATGCTTATCTCCTTAAGGCAAGACAATGTATAGATGAAGGTGTCATGGATTGTCGGGTTGTTGGCTGAGATGCATATCAAACCCACCCTAAGAGAGCAGATTAAGGAGGCACAACAAGTTGATGTTGCAGTTCAGCAGATCAGATCTGAATATGGTGATGAGAAGCGAGAAGGTTTTCATGAATCAGATGATCAAGTGGCATGCTATCATGGGAGGATGATAGTACCAGCTATAGATAACCTGAGGAAGTTAGTCCTGGAAGAAGCTCATTCCTCAATGTATGCTATGCATCCAGGAAGCACCAAGATGTATCGAAACTTGAAAGATATGTATTGGTGGCCTGGAATGAAGAAGGATGTAGCCGAGTTTGTTCTGAGGTGTCCAGTGTGTCAGCAAGTTAAAGCTGAACACCAGAAGCCTGCAGGAACAGTGCAACCTTTACCCATACCACAGTGGAAGTGGGATCATGTAACCATGGACTTTGTTGTTGGTCTACCTAGAACAAACAAAGGACATGATTCCATTTGGGTAATTGTTGATAGGTTGACTAAGACAACACATTTCTTACCTGTCAAAACAACCTATTCTGCTGAAAGGTTATCCCAGTTATATGTTCAAGAGATAGTGTGTTTGCACGGAATTCCTGTCACCATAGTTTCTGACAGAGGTCCTCAGTTCACAAGTCGTTTTTGGAAACAGCTACATAGGGCACTAGGCACCCAGTTAAGGTTTAGTACAGCCTTTCATCCACAGACGGATGGACAGTCAGAAAGGACTATACAGACCTTAGAAGATCTGTTGAGAGCATGTGTTCTCCAGTTCACGGGAAGTTGGGATCTGCACCTAAGCTTGATAGAGTTTGCCTATAATAATAGATATCAACATAGTATTGATATGGCACCTTACGAAGCCTTGTATGGCAGACGTTGTAGATCACCCTTATGCTGGTATGAGATTGGTGAACATCAGTTGTTGGGTCCTGATCTTGTGCAGCAGACTACGGAAAAGATTAAAGTAATACAACAATAGATTCAGACTGCACAAGATAGGCAAAAATCTTATGCTGACAAGCGTCATAGACCGTTGGAGTTCCAGGTTGGAGACAGAGTGTATCTCAAGGTCTCTCCTTGGAAAGGAGTCCTTCGCTTTGGAAGGAGAGGGAAGTTAGCTACTAGATTTATAGGGCCTTATAAAATCATTGAACGGGTTGGAAAGGTAGCCTATAGACTAGAGTTACCACCATAATTACAAAAACTACACCCTGTGTTTCATATTTCTATGCTAAGGAAATGTCATCCCGATACCGAGTCAGTTCTACAACCTATGGAAGCAGAATTGAATGAAGATATAACTTATGAGGAAGGACCGGTGTCAATCCTTGATAACAGAATTAAAAAGCTAAAGAAGAAAGAGATTAGTCTTGTAAAAGTTCTCTGGAATCACTGTGGTGTTGAAGAATCCACTTGGGAACTAGAGGAAGAGATGAGAAGGAAATATCCTACTCTTTTCTCTTAATATGTTTTATCGATTTCGAGGAAGAAATCCTTGTAAGGGGTGGATAATTTGTAACATCCCTGACCTGGGTTATGAGTTAACCCTAGGTGTTTTGCCTAAATATATAATTAAATCCTTGTGATTATCTGTTGGCATGTAATTAAGTTCCTAAGGAACATACATTTTCACTTCTGTACCTTTTAAACAATGATTGTAGTATTGTTTGGTAATACAAAGACCTATGTGCAAATTACCCAGATAAGGGGTTTAACTTGCAAACTTCACAAGTTAAGATGTTCCTCTGATGATGAGACATCTTATGAGTGGATATGATGAGGTATGATGGATTTCCAAGCCTGGGCATCAAGATGCAGCTTGTGGAATGATCCTTGTGCTTAAAAACCCTAATTTGGATTAAAGTGCAATTTACCCAAATGAGGGGTGCAACTTATAAAATACACCATCTAGAACATATTTTATGATTTTTGACATCATTTAGAATAATAATTATGAAGGGGGCACTTCCTTTGAATAATCATATAATAAGGAACACCTTTGTAATTAAATCATCAAGATGTAAGTAAGGAAACCCTTATGTACACATGTACCTTAGTGATAAGTTGACCTTCCTTGCCTTTAGTTCTTGGCTTTAGAAGGAGTTTTATCTTAGAGAAGAAGAGGAGGGACGTGCCTAAAAGAAAGGAAGGACCTAGTTGTGAAAAGGAGAAACTAGTTGTCCTTATGTTGGAAATGACCCCAAGATATATATATATATATATATATATATATATATATATATATATATATACACCCTTCCTTTGTTTGTAAAGGAACGTTTCCATCACTTCCTTTCTTATTTTCTTGCTTAGACCGACTTAGGACAGATCTCTGGAGAAGAGGAGAATTGCCAAGCAGTTCTAGGTAATCTTTGATCATCATCTTGCTAAAATTCATGAAGGATATCATGTTACAAGGTTGGTTTGTTAGTTTTCTTATTTAGCTTTCTCGTTCTAGCCATCTTTTCCCAACCTTTCCTTGGAGAAACACCCTTGGCCGACCTGTGGAGCTCAAGAAACCATTAAATACTTGAAGCTTGGAAGCTTGGAGCTCAAGGAACGACCTTAAGGTGGGTTTTATAATTCTAAACCTTTTGCTTTGTTATGCATACTTTTATTGGTGCAAATATTAGTTAGTTCTTCTTCTTCCCCATCCTTCTTTGTACCCTTGCAAGCTTTTTCGTGAAGAACAGACCTTGGTTTCAAGGTTGAAGACAAGGGACGTTAATACCTATGTTGGTCCTTATCCAACTTTACTAAACGATCTTGGACCAATAGGTCAAACGACCTCACACTCGTTTCAATCCAAACGGGTCCAATAGGTCAGTTTGGGAAAACGGGTTCCAACCCATTTGAGGGCATTGACCAAGCATTGACCGTTTGGGATTTCGGTTCACAATTATGTAGGCTAATGACCCACCAAGTTTGAAGGGTTAACTCCAAAGGAATCGTACGTTGCAGGCCAATCAATTAGGCAATCGAATTGAATTAAGTGTTGTTTTCTAAACTGATTAACTTGAATCTTTGGGAAAACGGGTTCCAACCCATTTGAAGGAGTTGACCAAGCATTGACCGTTTGGGATTCCTGTTCATAATATATTGAATTTCATTTCTACCAAGAATCATGATCTAATTCCTAAACAATTAAGAGTTGAAGGAATTTCAACACCCTAACCCTAATTGGGTTAAATTTGCTGATTTTCATATAGATTTTGATGAGTGTTGGATTGAAGGACCCAAACGAGTTCAAACCCGTTTGGGGGTTCATCCAAACGATCTCAAGACCGTTTGGGCCAAGTTTGGACCCAATTGGAGTTCAATTGATATGTTCAACCTTATTTTGATTCACATTGTTGAAAATTGATGAGTAGCCGATTGGAAACCTTAATTGAGTTAGACTTAACCATAATTGGCTTTCAATTTAAGGTCAAATTGGTGTCCAATTGATTGAGGCTCATCCTAATTGACTCAATTTGTAAGTGGTTAACATGGCTTGGGCCAATTGAGGGCTTCAACTTAAGAAATCCTTTTCAATCATGACCTTTGTATCACCTTTCATGTCCATGCGGTTTAGACCCAAACGAGTCCACACTCGTTTAGACCCAAACGAGTTCATACTCGTTTAGACCCAAGTAAGTTCACACTCATTTGAATCCAATTGGGTTGACACCCGTTTCATCTTAAACGAGTTCAACCCATTTCATCTTAAACGAGTTCAACCTGTTTCATCTTAAACGAGTTCAACCCGTTTCATCTTAAACGAGTCCAACCCATTTCATCCAAATGGGTTCACACTCGTTTCAGCTCAGTGGGTCCGCACTCGTTTGAGAGTTCAAATGGGTTGAAGGTTGAAGGTTAAACCCTAACCTAATTGAAGACTTTCAAGGATGATTATACTTAACCACTTGAAGGTATAAATAGTTCAATAATGATCCAATCTAAACCATAATGGTAACTTAAGACATTAAGGAACTAAGTGACTAATGAAGTGATCCATGATGATGATCAAAGGGTAATTTACCAAAATGCCCTTGAAAGGTTCAATTGAGTGATATTTTGTCCTAACCAAACCCTAATCACTCAATAGTGGTGATTTGGTCTATGTTAATCAAAGAGGACTTAATCTAACCAAATCTAGAGTGGTGTAATCACCATCTACTAGTAAGAGGAGAGAGAAAGAACCAATTATGATAGAAACTCAAGTAAAATACCTTCAATATACATGAATGTGCATGATTAGGGTATGATCCACCAGATGAGATCATGGAAACCCTAAATATGATAATTGCTGAATCTTAATCTTATCTGAGGACTTTTATGATGATGTTGCTCATACATAGTGATGTTAAGAGATCAATTCACCAATATGTGAAAAGTAAACCCTAATTCTAGGGTGATGACATGTAATGTGAATAGTAAACCCTAATTCTAGGGTGAAGACATGTAATGTGAATAGTAAACCCTAAGTGATGAAAACTAGGGAAAACCTAGCTCTTGTATGAGTAGGGAGATACAACTTCTTTAAATAAGTTATTTACTGTTATCAGTTGATTTAACCATGCATGTTTCTTTATAAGAATGATCATATCCAGGTATGGATGATGATACTATATTCATTGAAAGCATATTGTTAGCTTTATGAATAGTGATAAATATTGATGCCTTGTTAATAGCACCTTATGAGATTGATAGGCTGTAAGGGACATGAATACCATCAAGGTAATGCCTTAAGAGATGACTTGTGATGAGACTATTGAGAAATGATAATTGAAGAGAATTAGGCTTGTTATATTTAGTATTCTACTTTCATAACTGTTGTTCTAATGATTGATGTTTGAGAACCTGTATGATATTAAAAGAATACTGAAATGTACCTAACTAATCAAGTATAATTATTCCATGTAGAGCCCTGATCATAGATCCATCATTGTCAGAGACCAAATGATGGTGAAACAGGTTTCCTAAGGGAACTCCTGGAGCACATACTTTTGAGTATGTGGGGTATATGGATGTGTAAAACCTTACATCCTAGTGAATGAATTGATGTAGATGTATCTTAAATCCATCAACCCTTTCACTATGTGTTTATGCCAGGGTGATGTAATACTAATCTCCCGAGGAAATCTTTTATACCGCATCGATGAGAGATAAACAAGAAATCTTTCGATGGCGAAGAGAGTACAAAATGCCACTGTGACTCTAATAGCGAAGTACCAGAATACCCTGGTAAGCTATTGTAACAGAGACACTAGATGTCCTGCATGTTGATCCTCATACTGACTGAGGAAGATGAGGTCATAAGAATCCGGCTCTTTTAATGACCTATGTATGATACAAATGCGACTTAATAGTGATCGGTTGGAGTATGAGCAGTATACCTCATCTCCACAGTGCATAATGATGTTTGTAAAACGTAATCAACCGCGTAGCATATCTGCTTAGGTTGAACCACGAAATACATTGGTTGATGATACATTACTTAGTATACATGTTTTTCATATTCCTTAAATGTTGTTGTTCTAATTGATAACAATCTACTGCTGATTACCTTAGAGCTTTTATTTCCTATGTTATTCTTGGTTGCTATAATAAAGCTTATGGCGAAGAGTTATAACTCTCGCTGGGACAATTATTTAAAATTGTCTCACCCCGTAGATTTCTATCTTTAGGTGGACAGTAGCAACAGCAGCGAATTCAGGAGCAGTAGTGACTTCAAGTGGAAACACTGTGCTGTCTAGTCTTGTAGTCAGAATAGTCTTATGTCGTCTCTGTACACTCAGGTCCTAGGAGTTTGTTGATCTGAGAATTTTGAAATCTTGAGATTTTGTATCATGACGTATATAATCACTCGAGAAGTGATTCATCAGATATGTAAACAGTTCATCTTACTTTTATAAAAGGAGTTTCAGGTTTTTAAGATCTCGTTTCCGAAAAAGTTTTAATTTCTCATGATTTTCGTATTCCGCTGTTAATCGAATCGCTTCCGCTATGTTTATCTTGTGTTTTGGAGATCAGAGCCCACAATTAAGTATTCACCTATTCAAGATTAACCTTTAGTGTTACTAACCAAATCAATGTGCTTACTAACAAGGCTATCAGCGATGCTCAAAGATCAAGGCGTGCACTAAATGTGCATGACCACACGATGGGTCCAAAAGGCTATGCAGGCATTCACCAAAGACTACATGATGAGTCTACTTCTCAGTCTACTACTATACAAGAGACTGCAAAGTCCTCTACTATTGGTCCCACACCTCTTCCTCACCATGCTATGTGGATAGCTGGGAGGCAAAACAAGAAAGGAGATATAACCATGCCCGCAACTGCTAAGGCGGATGTAAAAATGGTAAAATTCAACTCTTAGAGCAATCGATATTGATTATTGTTATGTTTACTTACCAATTTCTATTGATGACAATTAGCAGGAGCTTCACGAGCAGAAGAAGGAAGGAAAGTTCATACCTGAGGGCACAAGGGATGAATTGACAGTTGCTCTGGGTAACCCAGAGCATCTTCGACGTGTTAGGGATGCAGGCGCTGGTGTGGGCATAAATGCGTTCTTTGGGCAATCACAACACAAACATGTCCCAAAAGTGGGATTATCAAATGTTGAGGTAACATGTTCTTTTTTAGAATGTTATTGCGAAAGGGAATTCAATAATCAAAAGCTAGCATTTCTTTTGTCCATGCATAGGTAGATGAGTTGATTTATAGGAGAGTTGAGGAAGCACTTGATAAGAGACTCCATGAAGTAAGTAGCAAGTGGCAGGCGTCTCAGACTGCCACTCAGACAGTACATCTGGCGTACTGCTCTTCTCCTACTATAAAGGTGGTTGGGAGTAATCTTGTAGATCCACCACCTAGCACATCTACTGTAAGTATTTTTATGACATAGTAGCTAGTCTTTTCAAGATGATATGTTTATGTATATATGTATATAACATTCTTTACGTAAATTTGTAGGGGTTGAAGCCATGCCATCTAAAAAGTCAAGAATATATTATGGTAGAGGTCGAGGCTTACCCACCCCTTCCATGGGACATGTTTCATGGGACTCCAGTACCATATGTTGTGATTCGTGTGAGCCCGATACACGTACTCCCCAATTGGAGGGATCTTCCATTGTCATATGCCCACCCAGATTCTAAAACTCTTGGTGAGGCAGAAGGCGAAGTGATATTATGGCCCAAAGAGGATGTCATCTATACTAATATTGTATGGTAAATTTACATTACGTTAATTTGTTAGTGTGTATATATGAGTCAATTGATCTGAAATTATATATACAGGTCAAAAGGAAGACACCCCCTACATCTCGACCTCGACCTCCACCTCCACCTCTTGAAGTACCAAGTTGGCTTCCAATGGACCTACACACCTTGTTAGGTCTTAATTGTAGGGGTATGGTAGTATGGATAGGAAAACATGATCCAAATTTTCCTATAAATGTTTCTATTCCGAAGGATGCTGCAGGTCAATCATACGATAACAATCTATTTATACAATATATTTTGGAGTTGTTTCGTTATGATTGCTTGAATACATCTATGATAGAGCTATGGATATGGTGAGATCCTGTTTATACATCCATATACCTTGTTTTATATATGGTGATCTAGTTTCTTATATATTAATGCATACGTAAATCATGTTTTACAGCCACTTACACACGATATGTACAGATTTTTCATTTTCCCATGTGAGATTTTTAGTTCCATCTTTGATTAGTCTTGTAGATAAAGACCCTTCATCAGTTACTTCATATTGCTCTGCTACTTTTAAATATTTTGGTAAAATAAAAGAAGACGGTGATAATAGCTTCATTCAATGTTGAGTAAGTTTACTTTTCTTATAATTTGGACTTAAGAAAATTACATTTTTATTGTGGATTTTGAGTTATTAATTTTTAACTTTCTTACTTCTAGTGTTAGGCATTGGGAGTTACTAGTTATTATCCCCAAGATGTTCACTGTCTATTATCTAGATCCTATGGGAAAGGAATTGAATACATTATATGGACACACAATGAAGAGGTCATTATTCCCGTGAGAAATATTTCATATTTTTATATCCGTTAACATCTGTTATTACATTATTGTTTAATTATGCAATCTAATGTACATTAACATGTTGGGCTTTACATGAGTTCAAAAAAGCTGAAGGAAAGGTTTCCAAGAAAATGAAATAGCCACTAATTTGGGATAATATGAAAGTAATTTTTTGAATCCAATGTATATATTATTTATGTGAACAGTGCTTATTTGTATTTTTGAATATTTAGTATGTTTCAATTTATAGTGTGCTACACAAGACAACGGTTGGGCATGTGCATACTATGTGATGCGATTTATGGACCTAATTATCAAACATGCCGCAATGGAAAGTGATACCATACATCAGGTATTATATATAGGCTCATTAGATAATATGAAATATATCAATCTTATTATATATTATGAATTATACATATACGTCATTCTCTTTGCAGGTGTTTAAAACTGACTTCACTATAGGTCAAAAGTTATTATATGTACATACTCCTATACGATGGAAGACTTAAATGATGTGAGAGAACAATGGGCAAATGCCCTACAAGTAGTGGGAATGTTTAAATATGATTGGGATACTGATGGCGATAATGACGATCATTAATAAAGAATGATATTTCTAAACATTATTCTCATAAATATTTTTGTGTGAATGTGAATGATTTTTTCTAAATTGTCATATGTGTGAATGTGAAGATGATCAATACATGAATGTTTCTACATGTGTCTGAATGTGAAAAGAGATGAAATGAATGGAACTGTAGGTTGCTAAATGTGTGTGAAAATGGTGGAAATTTGAAATGGAACTACTTGTTTCGACATGTGTGTGATGAAAAATAATATGAATTAAATGTGCTTATACATGTGTGTGATCATAAATTGTTGTCCTTCTTGTTAATTTTGCAGGTTTGTGGCCTGTTGTTGGCTGATATCAATGGATGTTGTAAACCTATAGTTCAGGACTAAACTGTAGGTTCTACATCTTGCTGACCAACCATACAACAGGCCTGCAAACTGAGAAGAAAAAAAATTCAGAACATAGGTGTCCGTTATTAGTATAAAACCGACAACAAAGACATACATCATCGGTTATTAGCAAAAAACCAACATCAATGTGGCTAGGTACCACGGCCGTACTGGGAAGCACGACCATGGTGGGGTCTTCATGGCACCAGGGATATGGCGTCGGTTATATATAAAATCCGAAGCCAATGGTGCCCTTGTTGGCACATGCTATTGGTGGTGGGAAGGGTTATGATGTCGGTTTTTGTGAAACGCCGACGTGTTTGACCTAGATATAGTGTCAGTTTTATTAAATAACCAACGCATATAGTGCCCTTACTGGCACTTTTTGGTGACGAAAAGGGTTATGGCATCGGTGTTAAAATTGACGTTGAAGGTTTTGACTTTTAGCGGCTCCCACTTGGGTGTCTCTTTGAAACCGGCGCCAAAGGCCTTAAATAACTGACACTAAAGGTCGGTTCTGTACTAGTGTAAGGTTTAACACACTTAATTATGGTAATTAAGCTTGGTTAATACATTAAGCAAGGTTTGGGGCCTTGCACAAAGTTATTTACCATTGTTCCACTGAAGTGATGATTTCACATTTTAGATCCTTAAATAAACTTTCACTGAGGTATTTGTGCATAAACCCTTGTATTGGTTTAAATAGTGAATAAATATTCACCAAACCACTATAAATTCCACTAATTAAACATCAAAGCCAAAAAAAAGATAGAAAGGAAAGGAAAAGCTTGGAAAAGGGCCAAAAAGAGAATATGTCCAAGTTTCAGTATGTTACAACACTCCACCCCTTAAAGAGGATTTCTTCCACAAAATCTAAAGCAAAGTGAGAAGGGTGATTATGCAACATCTCACCACTATACTCCTAGGTTGTTTCCATTAAACTTCCACCAAAACGTTTACTAACTTAAACTCCTTGTTTTTCAATTGCTTAACTAGGGAGTTCAGAAACTTCTCTAGCAACTCCACATAGGTCAGGTTCTCATGGATCACCTAAAGGTTCCACTTTTACAATTTCTTTTTTAAAATTTTGGCATATTGGTATTATATACATTAGGATATCACATTATCATTATTATTCTTTTAATTGTGTCATGTCATATTTACTTTGTTTCCAAAAGAGTTATATTTCACTATTATACATAAATCCAATATATTTCTTATTTATCTCATAAAGAATTTTAGCACAACTAGAGTTATACCAAATTATCTTAATGTGCATTATTATATCTGACCATTATCTTTAATAATTTGGATTTAGACTCCATTATCAGTTGTATCAGATTATTTTGTATGAAATAGGACACGTTACCCAATTTGTTACAATTAATCCATATCATGTCACCTTAATTACTTACATGTATATTAGACATTGTTAATTTACCATTCTTGCTCACATTAATGACATAATTAATCATTCTCTCATATTTATTCACTTATTATTATTGATTATGAACATTTGTGTGAATCATTTACTTCTTATCCATATTGAATTCATTATATATATTTAATGATCAAGGTGGGACATATTACATATTAATGATTTGATTCACATAATAAGTCATTAGGTGATTAATTGGGTGTGTATTAGAGAACAATGTGATATGCATTTCATATCAATGACCTGATCAATCTATGATTAGGTGACTATATATCAATTATGTATATTAAAGTATGTTTATTTATTATGACACCTAATGTCACTAATGTATCAAGATTGCGATTAAGGATTTATAGGTTAAGGTTAGATGATTACAACTTAGAATTTAAGTCAATATGATCATTATTCTTATCCTATATATTCTTAGTATGCATTAAGTCCAAGATTGGGTTACAATTATCCTACTCATCATATCATTAGGGTTTATTGGTTAAAGAAATGTTTACCATCATGTGTACCCACTATTAGCATTAATATGTGAGTTACTCATACTATGTGCATTAGATATTCATTAGGGTTCAAGCATGTGAACTATTCATTTGATGATCGTTATATGTTCTTTTGGATACTAAGAAACATGTTGTTACAACCCCAATTTTGCATATGTTTTCATAATTGAAATGTAATGATTTTATGAATATGTACTTCACTGAAAAGGCTGTATACTTTGCTTCAAAGGATGGATTTATTTGCAATTATCCCTTTGATAGGAATTTCACGGTTCCTATTATTATGTTAATCCAATAATGGATATAAAAGAGAAGAAAAAAAGAAAAGTCCAAATAATGGAGAAAGATACAAGATAATGGATATTAAGAAAAATATTTATGAGAAATCCTTGAAGAGAAATCTTTTAATAAAAGAATAAGTAAGATAATGAGAAATAATGGATGTAGATGCATCTAGAAGGATAAAAAGCATCCTTAAAAAGGAATTTCAAAATATTATAATTTCTTGGGTTCCAAGGAGTCCAAGTTGCAAAGATAAAAGGAGAAGAAAGAGATAAAATCAAATAAAGCATTATTAAGAAGGAAAGTTGAGATAATGATGAAAATATAAGAAATATGTGGAAATATGGATAATGGAATCATCATGAATGAGATTTTGAGTCCACATGATTTCTAATGGTAAAAGAAATCCAGTAATAATAAAAAGAATATACGATGAGTTAATCTTTTTTTGAGAAATATGAACATCTTCATTACTGAAAAGCCATACAGCATCTACACATAGGAAAAGTGATTCTGGAAGTGCATACAACCAAGAGCAGGGCTATCTGATCCCCAAAACTCATATTGGAATGATAATAGAACACTTCTCCATTGATCTCTTTTTCACTAGGCTTACATATGGAGCTTTTCATAAGAGATTCCTTCAACCTGAGCATAGATCGGAGATGATAAACCTGCAAATGAAAAATATACAGACTAGTGTTTTCCGCCACATGCAGAGCCATAGACCCAGTAGTGAATCCGAATAGAAGAAATTGAGGCCAGAAAGAGCCAAGACTCGTAGCTCCCAAATAGAGAGAACAACAATGCCGACAAGCAGCGACAACAATGCCGATGAGCGGCGAGAAGCGGGCAGAAGAACCTGCAGCATAAAAAACAAGAAAAAAACAGGGAGGCCCGTGAAGAAGCACGGGGGAGGGGGGTCTGGACTGTTGTAGGCACTGACAATCAGGGCAAGTCGCCCACTCTCTGCTCCACCCTAGCGAGTCAAAGAACCACCAGGGCACGCCGTCCAAACCACCAGGGCCGCAGCCTCAAGATCTGATGCCGAGTACCACCGCCGAGAAGGTCGAGTCCTAGACGAAAAGCAGGCGAAGGCTCCGATCGTCGAAGCACCTTGAGATAGCCGAGGAAGAAGAAGCACAGGGGGAGAGGGAACACTATGCGTCGGCAGGCAGCCTCCCCCCCAAGCAGGGTCGGCGACGGGGAAAGCCCTAGATCATGGGAGCTAGGGAGAGAGCCGCCGCTCCAGATGGTTATCCATCATATTGTTCATCATCTGTTATTTAAACAAATTCCTGAATATTTTCTATATATGATGAGTTAACGGTATTGTTTTAATTAACGTTAAAAGTAGCAACTTATGTATGGGAAGGATATCCCAATAAATCATATTTACTAAATATAAATTGAAAAAAAAGAAACATCGTGGATTTCCTTGAAGGAAAGATAATTAATTTAAGGAGGGGAAAAGATAAAGAATAATCTAGAAGAAGTATTTCCCTTGTATACACTTCCCTCACTCGAACCAAGTACTCTTATCTAGATAATTTCCAAAATAGGAAGGAATTATAATTATCCTTACCTTGCTTATGTATACATTGCCAATTACGGAAAACTAAACTACATGGACTCAAGAACCCTAGTTGCTACATACTGATATATATATATGGGGTTACACCAATGAGATAAAGGAGGACTCACGATTAGATGTGCATAGATTCAGTAGCAGATCCCTCTTCCCTAGATATAGCAATGATTCGTCCTTGTTTCTACGATGTAGTACTAGAAAGGTCAGGGCATATATAACATAGAACCACGTCTATAGAGTAATGCAACTCGGGCAAGAAACTCTAGTAGTAGTAGTAGATTAGAGCCGACATGGAGCCATGCCTCGAATTTGGATAGCCTAAACATCTGCCTCCTTCTCCCCTCTCATTGCAGAGGTGTTGGACCTGTTGTTGTGATTTGTGCCTCAACTACCTTGCTTTGGCCATGTGGCCAACAACGCTGGTAGGGGGAGTCGAGCGGGCTCCATCTAGGCATCCGCGGCAGACGTTCTTGCAGGTCGCCGGCCATTGCTGGGGGGTCGCCAACCCCAACTATCAAGGATGGTGGCAAGCAGCCAGCTGTGTTCGGGTGAAGGGACGGAACCCGTGGGCACTCGCGCGATGATTCGAAAGCCAGGAGGCAGCGATGGGCGGCTAGCAGTGGGTAGGAAGAAGGAGCTCGCCGACACTCTATTTTACAAAGGAAACAAGGGACTAGAACCCTGTCCCCATGAGAACGATGAAGAGGAGACCCAGATCAGGTAGCCGAGTAGGTGAATCCACGTGAGGGTCCATGAGCCAAGAAACGATTTTGCCAGAAAATGGAATAAAAGGGACATGTGGCAGCCATTGATTGGCCATGGTAAGATTATTTTGCAAAAATTGTATCTATTTATTAGTAGCTCAGATGAAACAATTTAATATATGAAAGTTGATTAGAAAAACCCAAAGAATACGATAAAAATAGTCTTAGAGGCTGAGTCGGATTGTAACTATAAAAGTGGTTAATGTTGCCATCCTGAATGTGTTTATGACTAAGATCAATCCTAATTTGATGATTTATGAATTGAGGTGATTAATATGGATGTTTTATGATAATATTAACTTGTTTTTAATAAGAAAGACAGTTTTATGTCTAAAGAGATGATCCATATGGTTAATAGTTTAATTTAGGGTTTTGATATGTTAATGAGCATTAATGGGCTTAGAAACCCTAATCTAGGTGTTAATGGGTTTTAATGTGATATAATTAGAGATCCTTTGTATCAAATTGATGTTAGTTTAATCTCCAGCCTTATAGATGATAAAAAGGCTCTAATGTGATTAAGTTGAATAATTAGGGTTTTACCTCTAGATATGTTGTTGTTAGGGTTTTGTGGTTATAATGGAGAAAAGTTGTAGATAAACCCTGATGATACCCTAACTCAGATTAGAAATCCTAGAAAGTGGATCCAAGTTAATAAAGTAGATTCTTGATAAGCATGTGGTAAATATGTTATGTATACTCTTTAGGATCATGTGATTGTGTGGTTGAATTGCTTGCTTGGATTGCTTTCTTTGTTGGAATTTCTATTTGCTTGTGAAATCTACAAATAAGGTATGTGGTTACACTTATAGTTTTTTTGAGGGTTGGTTACACTTATAGTTAATTGATTTAGTTTCACGGAAATTCCCGAATGTTTTATCAGTTGCCTGAAAATAATTACTTGGATGACTTTTATTTCATGCAACTATAAAGTGACTATGATTATCACCTGAAATATGTATACCTAACTAGCTCAGATACTAGTCCTCCTTTGTGGCTTTTCTAATGATGAAAAGGGTAACCTGGTACAGGGCCTACTTGTTAAGTAGGACATCAAGTTATCATGAGTTATAAATTGGGCTACCCACGTGTAGTGCCATGAGACTCTTTAACACACCATAAGTTAAGGAGTGGGCTACCTATGTGTAGTGCCATGTGACTCAACCCTAGAAATTGATTCACCTGTTAGGTAGGATCATGAGGGGTTTAATGGGGATCTACCATAAGGAAGGTAGTATCCAGGTCCACTGCAGTGACAATGCAGAGGCTAGGGTATGGATGGATTGAGAAGTTATGTTTAAAACGTAAAGTTGTTTGTTAAATCATAATTGACTGCAATATGTTGTTACAGTTAATTGCATGAATTTTGTTTCCCTCACATACCGACATATTCATTTATGTTGACCGACATTTTGTTTGTCGGCATTTTAGGAAAAAATTGAAAAGGACAAACAGTAAAGTGGCATATTGTGAAATTAAGAAATAAAGTGCTAGGAGGATTAGTTAGAATAGTTCCTGTATGTGGATAGAAGTTTAGAAATCCAAGTTTCTTAAAAGGTATGCAAAATTTTATTTTATTACAGCTTTTCATTATAGTCTGGTAGAATTTGATAATTATTATTGATTATTTGTTGAACCTTTGATCCAGGTAATTGGGATAACGGCTCTGACCTCTTGGTCTCCCTTAATTAGGGGTTACTGGGAGGCGGGGTTGTTACATTTGGTATCAGAGCATTGGTTCCTCATTTAATCTTTAGTAATTATTAAATTTTACAAATTCCATAGAATTGAGGGAGTTATTAGAGGATTTTCTGAAAGATAGAGGTGTCTAGAAAAGGATCACGTCTGGGGGCTGGCAAGATTTTCCTCTGCACCGCTAGTCAAAATACGAGGACTCCCAAAACTGTGTGACTGCCTGGCCAATGTCTTAGAATCTGACTCGAAATAAGATACCTTTAGGACTCTCTCATCTATTTTCGTCCCTTCTCAACCCTAATTCTATTAAGATTCTAAGGTTTAGGGTTTTTCTCTCTCTTCCTCACCCTCTTGAGGTCAGAGTATGTATAATAAGGTTAAGGAATCCTCCACCAAATTAATGAAAAGCATGTAAATAAAAATCCATGGACCTAAGCTTAATAGTTTAAACATAAAGTAAAGAATAGTTTCATGCTTAGGTCGTATGACATGTGTTGTGATGCCCTCAGGAGAGACATGAGGTTAGACCTTCTTGTAAAGAGGATGAAGTAGAGAGTTGGTCTCGGAGGAAGAAACCTCCATTAAAGGTAGAGACCTGGCATATCCTCTGAGGATGGTGCTAACCCTAACCCTAAGTGGTGGTTGGAGAGAGAGATGGCATGATGAGATGGAGGTCATGGTCGACCATGTGTGTGGGATTGACATGCTTTTGGTTTTGGATACCTATGATAGTATGATCCATGTGAGGTTGGTACACCTAGTACCTTTGGCGACCCAACCCTGGGAAGGGTGGTGCATGCTAGGGTGAAGGATAACTCCTTCATTGATGAGGACCATATGGAAACCCTATGGGCTTATATGAGCATGGCAAGGTTGCACCCAAAGTACGTCTGTAGTACTGACAACAGGCTAAAACCCAGGCCAGAAGGGCATGTGGGATAGATTATGAGCTAAGCATAAATATCCTCAAGCAAAGGTAGGTTTCACCCATATAATTTTATGCATGTGAGCTTGATCCACCCTTTTAGAGAGAGAGCAGGACCCAAGCAAGAAGGTTGGGAGTTTAGACTCCAAGTTAGGAGAAACCCTGAGAAGTTGAGGATGATGTGACCTAAGTGGATGGTTGTGGTTGCCTCGTGTAGGGTCCTTGTGGTTTCTTGAAGAACTAAACTCTAGAAGAAGGATTAGGATGCTGGTATCTATGTACCAATGATATAGGTGCTTTTCTAAGGATAGGAAGAAGAGTTCCTTAGACCCTGGGGAGGTTTCGTAACAAGTTGTGAGGCCTTATACCTAGTTGGTTGTCCATGAGGAGGACTAGACTCTGAGGTGTTGCTTGAGTAGAAGATGATAGGAAATGCATGCCATACCTTGTACATGTTTGGTTTTTGGTTAAAAGGTTGGGCATGTAGTTGGACATCAAAAACGTGAACCTAGGGTTCCTAGACCTAAGGGGGGAGTAGTGTACCTGATGCTCATGATGAGATTTGAGTTTCTATAGATTCAAGCATGGAACTCCTCATGTTTAGAGGAAAAGGAAACCCCTCGGATTAAGGTGTATGTTTGATGAACCCCTACAAATAGTTTGGGGCATAGACATGTATGTATGATGATGATACAATGTTGATGAATGAGAACAAGTATGACCTATCATGGAGACCTAGCATGGTTTAGTAGGTGGTATACTTCATTAGCTACGTGCCTTAGTAGCTTTCTGGGTTAATCATGCTCATGTTGAGGTAAACCCTAGACATAAGGACGTTTGTGACTTTTGTTGCTATTAAGAGATAGTTTCCTCCCCTCCTGGGAGAGGATCCTTTTGTAGGGTATGAATCAGCCTTTGTTGGGTTTGAGGTAACCTTAAGAGGTCTCATAGAATCTTGAAAAGCTATGTGGAGAGTACATAGTATGAAAAATGAACCTTTAGACCCATAGATAAACATCTCTAAGTGCATGTGGATGTGTTACCATGGGGGTAATTGGTATGGGGCCTAACCAAGGTAGGTAGGTCGCCATGACCCCTACAAAAGGATGTAAGTCAGACCATGTTTGCAGAGAGAGATGATGGAGACTTTGGTAAGGTTTCACGCTGGATATGTACTATGTAAGAATCCTAAGTCTATCCTAGGGTCAGGTAGGGATAAGACCGATGGAAGTAGGAGTTGCCTAATTCCCTAGTTGCACATGACCATAGGGTCGGGAGGTAACAACTATCATTGTCTGAGGGCCATGGTTTAGGAGATTGATCACCTTCATGAACTCATGGGACCTAAAGGGAAGATGAGGAGGGCACTCTCTGGATGCATAAGGAAAGAGGGATGACCCCAAAAGTTCCGACACCCTACAGACCTAGAAGGAGATGACCAAGGATTGTGTGTGGACCCAAGTAGGTTCGAGACCAGTTTTCCATGGAAGTAACTTTGATATCAAGATGATCGTGATGTAGAGACATATGTTGCACATTTCAACTTAGGTTTGAAGGTGTACTGGCAATGTGGGATGTACCATCTCTACTCTTGGAACTCGAAGAACTCTGTATTTGGACTGCAGCCAAATTCTTATTTCCTCTTGTTTTGGGAGTGAGAGATAGGACAGTACGAATGCCATACACCAAGGATAAAGATGATGTGAGGTGGAACGTTGCTATAAAGTATGAGCACAGGGATGATAACTTACCCTTGTGGAATGAACAATATGTGGATGGTTTACAAACATCAAGAGAACTAAGGTAGTCATCTTGTGTGGATGTTTTTATCAGGAGCTATGTGAAATAAATGAGATATACAAGGTTGAGTTCGATAACCGAGAAGATGAGCTTTGAGTTCCCTTGATGAAGATAGACTTAGAATCTGAGATGAGATGATAAGTGGAATGCAAGGAAGTGTATGTCTTCAATGTTACCTGGCACCTAAAGATGAAAGGTAGTAATGGATGCTCTGGTTGAGATGCAGATGCCTAGTTCAACTAGAGGCTAGAAGAGGTTGTTAGGTTAACCCTAAGTTTGAAAAAAGGGAGATATGTTTGGCTAACACTGAAATGTAACGAGATCTGTTGATCAAGTTAGTGGTTGGTGATAGAACCTCAGATGCACTTCTATGGAAAAGAAGGTGATGAAACCCCGACTAGAGTGGTTTAGGGTTTCTGAGGAATCAATTTTGAGGAATCATGACATACAGGAGATCATGATTTTAAGATTTCTATACACGGTGGTACTACGAAGATCGTAAGTGACAATAGTACTTTGGATGCTTAAGATGAATTTGCACATGGCTTGTCGCCATGCAAGCCAGGAGGTGAAGGATGAACACCAGTAACCTAGTGTAGCGATATAGAGGATAAAAGTCCCTGAGAGGGAATGGGAGTTCATTGCTATGGATGTTGTAGACCAAGGAAGGTCAAGATGCAACATGGGTTATGGTAGATCGCCTTTCCTAGATGACATAAGAGTAAGTGTTTTGTCAAGGGACAGATCCGATTGAACTACATATGAGAGAAAGATGGTTCAACTACACCATAATGCGAGTTCAAAACTTCTTCAGTATAACCTAAAGATTCACTTCCATGCTGTGGAAGTAGGTACATGAAGAACGCGATGCTAGTACAATTTATCACCCCTAACTAATGGTTAGTATGACCTAGACTAGAGGGTCTGATGAGAGCATGTGTGCTCATTCAGGGTGATACATGGAGACAATTTTGTCCTATGAAAGATGTGGCATTAACGACCATAGCCAGTATTAGGATGTAAAGAAGCTCTGTAAGGGTGGTTGTGTCAGTCACCACTTCATTAAGATGATGTTGGTGAAGGGATCTCGCAAAGGTCAGAAAAGGACCACAGTGTGTGTAGATGAAGTCTCTTTGATCGTGAAATGGCTAGAAAAGAAAGCCTAGGGATGACATGAGTCGTGAGCTGATGCAAAGTAGACTGACATGTAGTTCACTGTGGGAGAATATGTGATATGAAAATCCGAACCCTCTGAGCTATAGATGAGAAAGTTGAGTCCCTGATACATGGGTCCATTTGAGATGGATTGGTGGAGATGGTTCTGATTAGCCTTCAGGATAATGTGATGTGTGATGAGTTCCATGTGTCCAATTTAGAGCACTATGTGAGGCTCCCCAGCCATGTGTTGAGCAATGAACCTAGTGAGCCCCAAGGGTGGTTGAAATGTCCTGAGTCGCGTTCTGAGATTTTAGATGCCAAGGTGAAAGAAACTTAGAGAAAGGAATTTGTGATGATAAAGGTTCTTTGGAAGCGCCATGGATAGGGTAAAGCAACATAGGGGCCAAAGATGGACATGAAAAAGTCTTATCCTGAATTGTTTATTTGCTTGATGGAATTTTGAGGACAAAATTCTTGTAAGAGGGGAAGGATGTTACAAACCCAATTTTGCATATGTTTTCATAATTGAAATGTAATGATTTTATGAATATGTACTTCACTGAAAAGGTTGTATACTTTGCTTCAAAGGATGAATTTATTCGCAATTATCCCATTGATAGGAATTTCATGGTTCCTATTATTATGTTAATCCAATAATGGATATAAAAGAGAAGAAAAGAAGAAAAGTCCAAATAATGGAGAAAGATACAAGATAATGGACATTAAGAAAAATATTTATGATAAATCATTGAAGAAAAATCTTTTAATAAAATAATAAGTAAGATAATGAGAAATAATGGATGTAGATGCATCTAGAAGGATAACAAGCAACCTTAAAAAGGAATTTCGAAATATTAGAATTTCTTTGGTTCCAAGGAGTCCAAGTTGCAAAGATAATAGGAGAAGAAAGAGATAAAATCAAATACATCATTATTAAGAAGGAAAGTTGAGTTAATGATGAAAATATAAGAAATATGTGGAAATATGGATAATGGAATCATCATGAATGAGATTTTGAGTCCACATGATTTCTAATGGTAAAAGAAATCCAATAATAATAAAAAGAATATACGTTGAGTTAATGGTATTGTTTTAATTAACGTTAAAAGGAGCAACTTCTGTATGGGAAGGATATCCCAATAAATCATAATTACTAAATATAAATTGAAACAAAGAAACAACATGGATTTCCTTCAAGGAAAGATAATTAATTTAAGTAAGGGAAAAGACAAAGAATAATCTAGAAGAAGTATTTCCCTTGTATACACTTCGCTTACTCAAACCAAGTACTCTTATCTAGATGATTTCCAAAATAGGACGGAATTATAATTATCCTTACCTTGCTTATGTATACATTGCCAATTATGGAAAACTAAACTACATGGACTCACAAACCCTAGTTGCTACATACTGATATATATATGGGGTTACACCGATGAGATAAAGGAGGACTCATGATTATATGTGCATAGATTATGTAGCAGATCCCTCTTCCATGGATATAGAAATGATCCATCCTTGTTTCTATGATGCCATACTGGAAAGGTCAGGGCATATATAACATAGAACCATGTATATAGCAGTAATGCTACTCGGGCAAGAAACTCTAGTAGTACCAGCAGATTAGAGTCAGCATGGAGCCATGCCTCGAGTTTGGATAGCCTAAACATGTGCCTCCTTCTCCCCTCTCATTGTAGAGGTGTTGGACCTGTTGTTGTGATTTGTGCCTCAACTACATTGCTTTGGCCATGTGGCCAACAACGCTGGCAGGGGGAGTCGATCGGGCTCCATCCAGGCATCCACGGTGGACCTTCTTACAGGCCGACGACCATTGTTGGGGGTCACCAACCCCGACCACGAAGGATGGTGGCAAGCAACCAGTTGTGTTCGGGTGAAGGGACGGAACCTATGTGCACTCGCACGATGATTCGAAAGCCAGGAGGAGACGATCGATGGCTAGTAGTGGGTAGGAAGGAGTCCGCCGACACTCTATTTTACAGAGGAAACAGGGGAATAGAACCTCGTCCCCACAAGAACAATGAAGAGGAGACCCGACTCAGGTAGCAAGGTAGGCAGATCCACGCGAGGGTTCGCGAGCCAAGAAACAATTTGCCAGAAAATGGAATAAAAGGGACACATGGCAGCCATTGATTGGCTATGGTAACATTATTTTGCAAAAATCGTATCTATTTATTAGTAGCTCGGATGAAACAATTTGATATATGAAAGTTGATCAGAAAAACCCAAAGAATACGATAAAAATAGTCTTAGAGGCTGAATTTGATCGTAATTATAAAAGTGGTTAAAGTTTCCATCCTTAATGTGTTTATGCCTAAGATCAATCCTAATTTGATGATTTATGAATTGAGGGGATTAATATGGATGTTTTATGATAATATTAACATGTTTTTAATAAGAAAGACATTTTTATGTCTAAATAGATGATCCATATGATTAATAGTTTAATTTAGGGTTTTGATATGTTAATGAGCATTAATGGGCTTAGAAACCTTAATCTAGGTGCTAATGGGTGTTAATGAGATATAATTCGAGATCCTTTGT
The DNA here is from genome assembly GCA_963693085.1 of Alisma plantago-aquatica. Classification (NCBI taxonomy): domain Eukaryota; kingdom Viridiplantae; phylum Streptophyta; class Magnoliopsida; order Alismatales; family Alismataceae; genus Alisma; species Alisma plantago-aquatica. Next base: position 1,152,964,688 of record OY856412.1, read on the forward strand.
ATAAATTGATGTGAGGTTAATCTCAAGCCTAAAAGACGATAAAACATCTTTAATGTGATTAAGTTGAATAATTAGGGTTTTACCTCTAGATATGTTGTTGTTAGGGTTTTGTGGTTGTAATGGAGAAAAGTTGTAGATAAACCATGATGATACCCTAACTCAGATTAGAAATCCTAGAAAGTGGATCCAAGTTAATAAAGTAGATTCTTGATAAGTATGTGGTAAATATGTTATGTATGCTTTTCAGGATCATGTGATTGTGTGGTTGAATTGCTTGCTTGGATTGCTTTCTTGGTTGGAATTTCTATTTGCTTGTGAAATCTACAAATCAGGTATGTGGTTGGGCTTATAGTTAATCACTTTAGTTTCACGATGATTCGCAAATGATTTATTGTTTTCCTGAAAATAACTGCTTGGATGACTTTTATTTCATGCAACTATAAAGTGACTATGATTATCACTTGAAATATGTATACCTAACTAGCTCAGATCCTATTCCTCCTCTTTGGCTTGGCTAATGATGAAAAGGGTAACCTGGTATAGGGCCTACTTGTTAAGTAGGACATTAAGTTATCATGAGTTAGAAATTGGGCAACCCACGTGTAGTGTCATGAGACTCTTTAGCACACCATGAGTTAAGGAGTGGGCTACCTATGGGTAGTGCCATGTGACTCAACCCTAGAAATTGATTCACCTATTAGGTAGGATCATGAGGAGTTTAATGGGGATCTACCATAACGAAGGTAGTATCTAGGTCCACTGCAAGGACAACACAGAGGCTAGGGTATGGATGGATTGAGAAGTTATGTTTAAAACATAAAGTTGTTTGTAAAATCATAATTGATTGGAATATGTTGTTATAGTTAATTGCACAAATTTAGTTTCCCCCACATACCGACATATTCATTTATGCTGACCAACATTTTGTTTGTCAGCGTTTTAGGTACAAATTGAAAAGGACAAACAGTAAAGTGGCATATTGTGAAATTAAGAAATGAAAAGCAAGGAGGATTAGTTAGAATAGTTCCCGTATGTTGATAAAAGTTTCAAAATCTAAGTTTTTCAAAAGGTATGCAAAATTTTATTTTATTACAGATTTTTAGTATAATCTGGTAGAATTTGATAATTATTATTGATTATTTGTTGAACCTTTGATCTGGGTAATTGGGATTACGACTCTGACCTCTTGGTCTCCCTTAATTGGGGGTTACCGAAAGGTGAGGTTGTTACACATGTGGTTACAACTACACTAACTTCTTAATTAGGGAGTTAGGGTTTCTAAAGTTAGAGTAGCTAGATTTCAATATGGTACATGACTCCATCTCCTTGGAAAGGATTTCATCGACAAAATCTAACTACCCAAGCATCATCAAACCAACTACTCTCCACCCCTTAAAAAGTTTGACCTACCAAGCCAAACTAATCTAGAGGTAAAGGGTGAGCCTAAATAAACCATATACAAGATCCATCATGCTTCACTGCACACTCTGATTGGTTACTAAACGCCAAACTTCAAAGTCTAGGTTCTAGGGATAACTATCCAAACATGAGGTTCTATGGGCCATAAGGGAATTATATTGGGCATCCATCCTAAAAAAAGTCATTACATCTGGGAGACTAGTTCAACATATTAGGGTCCCTAAAGATAAATCATATAGATGTTTAAGGCTACTATTGCCTAAAAGCATGCTATTTCGGACAATTCATATCAACTCAGGACAGGCTGGTATCATATCGATTCGAGAGTCCTCGTAAACCAAGCTAGTGGTGCGGACAAAAAATTTGCTAGCCCCTGAACCCTGATCCTTTCTAGACACCTTTGCTTTCAACTTCATGTTCTAGTAGTTGTGTAAAGGTCATGCTAAAAAACCTCAAGTTACTCTGGTTACATATGCATCTTTTACTTGTAAGTATTTTAAGGATCTATTCATCATTATTCTAATGTGAAACTATATGATCCTAAATCAACCCTTCATCAACTATTGATCAAATATAGGGTAAACATGTCACTTAAAGGTAAGGCAAGTATTCTAACTAGGGAGACAAAATTGAAACAGTCATATTCTGACTAACCTGGCTTTGATACCATGCTGTAAGGAGTGGGACCTCCCAACTAAAAAAAATTGAAGAATAAAACATCTATTTCGAACACACTCAAAGGTATGTTAGAATAGGTGTAAAATTTTCAAATTTCAATAAATGGTATTCAAAACAACCAAAGCGTAGTAGTGGAATTAAACAAATGACTATATTCAATTTTCACAAATGATTACAATAGTCCATCATTATATCCCATAAGGGTTTACATGTATGATACAACATAAGGATCTAAGTAGAGGGAAGTCCAAACAACTATAAATATGTCTCCAAGCAACATCTCCAAGAGCTAGGTCCATGTACGAAGATATGTTCTCCTTGGTCATGTTCAACACCTCGATCTGAACCTGGGTGGTTGGGAAATCACCCAAGAAGAGAGAGAAATACAAGGTATGTGTCAAATAATGAACAAGAACAAAAGATAAGGAATAACATGAAATTAAAGGCTAAGCTTTTATCATAAGATGCATATTTCAAGAGTATGAGGCTATTTTTAAATAGATGTTTGCCATAAACAAAATATAATAAAAGGTTGCATGCATGATAATTATGACTACCTGAACTATGTAGGGTTGAGGCACCTACCGGACCTTAACCTATAGGTGAGGGGAGAATTAATACATTCCCAGTCACCTACACATATTTTTATGGGGGAGAATAAGACATTCCCCAGGGCAAATTAATACATTCCCCATCTATGGGTGGTTGTACATAAGTACCAATAATATAGCTAAATAGTCCATAAAATCAACATGTTAGAAAAGAAATTATGGCAAGTAAAAACATCATATCAATTAGAACATGGCAGTGGGGTACAAGACCCAAGAAAAAGAATATCATTACCAATTTTAAGGTAATTTAACAAAAGAATAATGAGTAGAGGAAATAGGGTTCATATAGTGCCTCATTAGGGAATAAAGGGTTTGGTTTGCAAATATCCCAACTTAGGGTGTTAGAATGCACATACATAAATAGGGATTGCACATACATAAAGAGGGATTGCACATACATAAATAGGGACTGCACATACCTCTCATATGATTTCAACTGCCAACTTTCATCACTTTATTGAGTCCAAGACCAACTTCTCCTATTTCCAATGTATAGCCATTTATTAGGGTATATTATATGAATTAATGTAAAGAAAACCCCTATTTTCAAATTTTTGCACAAAACTTTGATTTAGACTCTAAAAACATCACCAATGATCTAGTTAGGTTCTTATGATTAAGAAAACATATAATTTTGCATATTTTGGAGTTATGAAGGTTAAAGTGTATTTTTGGAGATTTTTAAGTGATTAAATCATTTTCTAGAAAACCACCTTTGACAAAACTCAAAACCAATTCTTGAAAATATTTTTATTAAAAAGAACATTTTTTTCCGAGTTCATAACATATTTTTAATTTTTGGACAAACAAATCAAAAGTTATGAATTATTGAAATTCGGCCAATCAGAAATCAATACATCATCAAACCGAACGAGACAAGCAAAGAGAGAGAGGGAGAAGACACCATTTGACCCAAGATCAGGGATTGGAGTTGCATAGGTAACCAAACTAGATCTACTAGAGAAGGTAAAATAGAAATAAACCAAAACCCTAGAAGAACATGGTGAATAGAGATGGATATCATCGATTTAAAACATAAAAGCATGTACTAAGCAATATATGAGAAGAAGGTTATGAAACTCACCTCTAGAGAAAGTGGATAGGTCCAAGAAGCAAGGTTCCCAAGATTATAAATGTTGGTTCCTCCAACGAAGCTCCTATCCCAAGCAAGAAGGACCTTCTCCACTTTAGAGGTGAAAAACCCTAACAAAAGAACATGGAGATGTGGTGTTTAGGGTTGTAGATGGAGTTTTACCACGGAAGGTCATGTTTCCAACTGAGAATAAGGTGGGATGAAGACTAACAACATGAAAAAATGGAAGGAAAGGAGGAAACTTACTATTTTTTGTCGAAATAAAAAAGAAGGAGCTTTAGAAACCCTAAATAGAGCAAATTTGGAACCCTAGGAGCCTTCTTCACCAAGGTAAGCACTCTCTTTTACCTCGGGACATTACCTTCCTGAATAAACATAGTAGGAACGAGGATCTAAGCTGGGGGAAATAGAACTAGAGCAAGAGTGTTCGAATTGGGAGTTGGGGAAGGGGTAGGTATGGCTATATAAAGAAAGAAGTCAAGCATGAGGTGTCTATGGGACTTTCCACGTGTCTTTAGCCTAGGGCTTCATGGCCATGCAAGAGGACAGATCATAGAGGCTTGTTGTATATCAAAGGTCGGTCCTAAAATCCCATGGAGACTTCTAGGCCATCCCCACCATCCTCCAATCAAAGAAATAACCTCATCGGTTGATAGCTTTTAAAGATAAGCTCATTTATAAAGAGGGTAATCCCTAAAGCGACCTTGGTGAGAAACACCTTCAAACCAAGGTTCCCCATGGTTTAAAAGCTTTAGAATGGTAATGGATTATATAAGGATTATAATGCACATGATCATTTGCAAAGAAAACCTGCCAATTGGGTAAATTGCATAAAAGTCCAGAATGTACCTAAAATTGCATAACTTGCACAAACAACATCCAAATTGAACCAAAATTGAAACATAGGCTCATTTTATGATTTCAAAACACATAAAAAAGTTATATTAATGGTTATAGAACTTCATTATGGTAATTAAGCTTGTTTAATACATTAAGCAAAGTTTGGGGCCTTGCACAAATTTATTTACCATTGTTCCACTGAAGTGATGATTTTGTATTTTAGATCCTTCAATAAGCTTTCACTGAGGTATTTGTGCATAAACCCTTCTATTGGTATAAATAGTGAATAAATGTTCACCAAACCACAATAAACTCCACTAATTAAACATCAAAGCTAAAAAAAGATAGAAAGGCAAGGAAAAACTTGGAAAAGGACCAAAAAGAGAATATGTTCGAGTTTCAATATGTTACATGGTTCTACACTTCATAGTCATAATACCTCTCTCAATGTTCAGTCTAGGATATGTAAATATATGACTTGTCCAACCCTTAATCCCTCTCTCAAAGTCATTAATGGTCTAACAAATCAACTATGGTGATCAAGCATAGATAATTCACAAAAAGCCATAGAGTTATGTCCAGAAAGGAAGAGAAATATATATATTATTGCATACTATTAAAAATAGTACATAATCGGGCTAATCTCAAGTCCTAAACAACAAAGGGGATTAGCCTCACGTGATCTCCATTGTCATACACTTGGGAGAAGAAAAAGAAACCATGGGAAACATTAGAAATCTAAAGTAATCTCTGAAGAAGTTGATCTGAATGACTCCCTTTGACAAACATGATGGTTTGCTGTCCTCTAGGTGCAAATCCGCCCATCAGATATGCCTCAATTGTCCAGAACATGGATTTCTCCTCTCTTTTCTTCTCTCTTGGCTCTCGACTGTCATGCAATGGAATAGAAAATGATGTATAGGTCTAGCAAAACTCCTTTAGGTCATAAAAAGGACTCATCCTTCATTAAGTCATGGTTGTTAGATTAATCATGAATTTTAATCTTGCCTAATTGTGACAAGTCAATACCACCAAATGTCGGCAGCATCGAGTCCTCTTCTGAGTCACGACTCCATGTGAGATGTTGATAGTACCAACTGAACCATCAATAGAACTGAGTTTCTCCCTGATATCTCCAGACCATTTTCCAGGTAGAAGTCAGTACCACTGACAAGTGGTCAGTGGCACATGAAAACTTTGGTTGTGTTACTATTTAGTGAGTCAGTAGTATCAAACCTTTGGTTGGTGCCATCAAGCGTCTTTGGATCATGCCTCTTCTTTTTTCTTCAATTGTCGGTACCACTAAAAAAATTGTCAGTAGCACCTAGTTGAACCAGGCCTCGTAAAATTACCTAAAAATCAAAATGAAAAACACATAAATTTTAACCAATCAATATGATATAGTGGAAATAGGCAATATTTGATGAAAATATATACCACAGTTAGATGATGATAAACCATGCACAAATAATGTCAAAACGAGCAAATGTGTGTGAAATACATAATAAAATATCCTGTGAAACTGACTAATATTTAGTGCATCAAAATCCCTAAGCTTAAATGTTGCTCGCCCTCGAGCAAAACTACCCTCAGATATGTTTGAGAGAAGACAACAAAAGGACCAATACTATGAACTACACTTCTCATCTACACTCACCTGGCATTCCCAAGTCGGCCCTTACCGATCACTGAACAAATTGCTACTCTCGAGTGACTGAAAAATGTTCATTAAAGATCTTCACCCCTGGACTAGTGATACATTATCAATAGAGCAGTTGATATCATAGTCAATAGGGCATTCACTTGGTGCATCATGTGATTTCGTACTCTTTTCTGCCTACAAAACTAATTGGAAGTAGTTCCTCTTGTAAGAATGAATGAGGGGATTAATCATATATTGCCTACTGTAAAGAGAAATGGGTGGAATGGAGTAGCTAGATAATGAAGAATCACAAGTAATGTTCAAATTGTTTATGCAAAAAGTAAACATGATGAATGTATAACACGAAGAAGGTGAGAAATACATGAATCGTAATGCCTACTTTTTTTGTTGAATGATTTATGTACTAGAAGTCCCTTCTAATTAATGAGTGTGGATGAAAGAATGCACACATGTACCTATTTCACTTCTCCTTGAATGAAGATTTAATATGTAGTTCCAAACATCCTTCTCTCCTTCCTTATCGAATTTTTTCTCTCTTTTTGTTTCACCTTTTTGTCTGCCCACTTATTTAGCATGATTTACAATTTATGCTCAGGCCTTTCTCAACATATAGCATTTTTCTTTTTTTTCTTCTTTGAGGCTAAGGATGTATTTCTTTTAATAATGTGGAGAATCTATGTAGGATATGCATGTTGCAATAATATAAAGAAAATGTCAAAAGGGATGCCTAAGAAAAATGCAACTACATGAATTTTTATGGAACAACTTTATTTGTACATGATTATTTTTCTATTTTCCACTAATGCAATGTAAAAACTAAATATAATATCACCTATCATGCAATGCAATGCAATGCAATTAGGAGGAAACAATTTGGGTTACTTACTCATCTTCAGGTGGTTGATCAAATGTATGAGAAGCAGATGAAATCACAGAATTAAGAGACAATGCCTTTCTTAAACTATGATATGTCCCTCTAATATCAACTTGTGTACAGGGTACCCTTAGGATTTCTTACAAAAAGTCCATTTAAGGTCTCATTAATTGTTTGGTCTTTTCAGGCTCAAACCCCATCGTCATCCTCAATTCTTTGATAAATTAAGATTTTCATTCATCTTAAATGTCCTCAAGCTGACTAACCCATACGCTTCCTCTAGGTGTTGTTGTTTTGGGCTCTACAAATTCAGCTTGTAAAAAGTTTTAATTTCCATTGCAAAAGCACAAAAACACATTCCTTGATGATAAATGAAATTATTAAAGTTAAGCTCCACAATTACACTAGATAAATGTGGTTCCTATACCTACAAAAACAAAATAACTAATAGAAAATAAAAGATAAAAAAAGAAAGTCATTCCAAGACACCCCTAAGCTTGAACTTGACTATGCCCTCATAGTTAAAAATCGAATCTAGAGTTGGAATGGGGGTACCAGATGCTTTGAGGGGTGGTTGTGGTGGAGGCATTGATGGCTCTATAGATCAAGATATGCTAGCATATATTCCTCTTGTTGATGCCACCAACTTGCGTCTCAATGGTACCAAAATATTACATTCTCTATCCTTCTTAGATCTATATGAGTCGGTGCCACTGATATGTGTGTCGGTGGTATCGACAACCTTTTCCTATAGCTCTGCAACTTCTGCTGAGAAAATTTGATGGTACCGACTTGGGTGTCTGTGGTGTCGAATTGTTTCCCTGGAGTCATGTGATTTTTTTAAAAAAGTCAGTGGTACCAACTTTGGTATCAGTGGTATTATCTTTCTGCAGACTTTAACCTAACAAGAAGTTGGTACCACCAACTTGAGTGTCATTGGTATCGACTTTGACTCTTCCTACACACCAAAAAAATACATCAAGGTACCTTTTAAAATTAAATAAAATATAACAAGAAAAATATGAAATGTAACTAATGAAAAGACATAAACCAATAGTAAATAACAAACAAAAATTGGGTTGCCTCCTATAATCGCCCTTGTTTAATGTCCTAGGCTCGACAACGTGATTTTTTTCAACTTTAGTTGTCATGGGATGGTGGTGAAGAATCATATGGCTATCTGAACTCCACTCTATCATCATCTATCTCAAGTGTCAAGTAACATCTACCCATGGCAATAATCACATCGTCTATAGCTTGGAACAAACTTCCTAACAACATATATGATCATCACATATCATGCATGCCCATAACCACAAAATCAACTTGATAAATGAATTTGTTGACTTTGACTAGAACATTCTCACATATCCTATACGGAATCACTATTGATCCATTCGCCAAATGGATTGTCATGGACATATTTGTTGGTTTCTTCAAACCCAACTTCTGAAAGGTAGGAAGAGGCATGAGATGTATGCTTGCCCCAGAGTCACACTGTGCTTGCTAGAAATACTTGTTTCCTATAGAACAAGGAATGTAGAAGCATCATGGGTCCTTTCTTTTAATCATAATCCTTCACTGAATCATATCACTCACCACTTCATCAACACATAAGATATATGTATCTTTTATCCATCTCCTCTTGTTGATGATGTCCTTAAAGAATCTTCCATATACAAGAATTTGTTCTATACAAGTGGGATGTTGATGTGGAGCTTTTGGAAGATGTCCAGGATCTTCTTAAATTACCTTTCCTCTTTTTTTGGCTTTATACTATTTGTGAATGGAACATGTGGCTTCTTAGCACACTTGTGAGGTAGAATGTATGACACCTTAGGGATCTCCTCCCCTAAGCTTTCTTCAATTCCACCTTTTAGGACAGAATCTAGAATAGAAATCGACACATCCCCTGTAGATGGAATGACATGTGGCTATTCCTTCTGCATTTTGGGTGCCTCCTTGTTGACTATGATTGATCCACTATAGAGTAGAACCTTTTCATGTTCTTGGTGCATGAGCACCTTTTTTGGAATGAGAGGCGCGGTAATGGAAATTGTGGGACTTTGAAGTTCCTTGTCCCTCACAAATGGTGAAGATGTGGTATCCTTGTCACATATTACTGACCTTGTATTTTTTGAGGTGCATGTGTGAGTATACTGCACTTGTGTTCTACATCCTCCTGGTCTTCCATATAGACTACGGGGAAATGGGAGTTTTGTTACATACACCAAATCTGTCTCTATAGAGTTCTACTCTGGTGACTCCTCCATAAGATGAATTGGGCTCCTTGACAATAAAGACAAACTTTACTTGGTGATGTTGATGAGTTGTCTCTGTATTCCCAAGAAATCCCAATTGAATGGGATTCTTTATGGAATCCAACTATACTGCTAGATGATAAGGTTGATTTTTGATGATGTGGGTTTGCACTCATGATTCTACTACATCCATTTTTATGGTCCAGTAAGGTCTTGTTCTTACTCACTAGCTTGCCTAGCATGTCTTCAATTTTATCTATCTTACTGGGGCCCCTATCTGGCAGATACTACTAAAGGAAGTGCATGCAAACTTCCTCTTCACCTCTAAATGAGGTACTAGATTTTTTATCAAGCTTCCTTGTGAGTCTGTCCATCTGGGCTTTGAGTTCAGTTATCTCTCTAGATTCCATAGAAATTTTAATTGTTTCTGGTGCTTCTCACTCCTGCCCCCATGACTGATTCTTGTCCATGTTCTTTAAGATCTCATGACATCCGGTCACTTTATTGTTTAGAAAGAAACTTGCTCATGTTCTATCTAGACTAGTCATGTCCCCTTTATGTTGGCCATAGTAGAATGTCTTTGACTGTCCACACAAATTGATCACATGATAAGGGACCTTCTTGAGCATGTTCTGAAATCACACACATGTTTCAAAATATGACTCTTCAATTGTTTCTTGAAGTTGTAGATCTTTCCAACCAATTCATTGGTATTCTGGGGTGGAAAGTATCGCTTGAAGAAGACAACTATCATTTGATTTTAGGTCTCTATTGATAATGGTGGAAGAATAAGGAACTAGGCTTTGGCATTGTCTGATAATGAATAGGAGAACAACTTCAAATATATCATTGTAGTTGGGACCCTATCGATCTTCAACATATCACATCTCTCCATAAAAGTGTTGATATGCGCCATTGGGTCCTCCATGTTGTGACCATGAAATGACTGTGATTTGAATAATGCCACCAGACTAGGATCTATCTTGTAAGTTCCCACATTGACTGTTTGCCTTTTGATTGGTCCCAACTGAGTTGTGGTTGAGGATGCTTCTATTTTCTCCCAAACTATATGCTCCTCAGGTTCTTCTCCAACTCACTCTTCAGCATTGGGATCTTCTCTTCCATTTGTTGGTTGCTCTTCACATATGGTGATGGAGTATGGATAAGCTTCTCGGTTGAAGCTCCAAACTCTTGTGCCCAACCAAAAATCCCCTATTGATATACAACAGTTGGGGTAGACTCTCTGTAATCAGTGGTTCAAGTGTGAACCATGCACCAGTACCTGGAGCTTTATAACAAAGTGAGAACAAAGAATACTAGTGAATTGTTGCTAGTAAAAAATTTCATTGTAAAAATGATGAATCAAAATATTATATATATATATATATATATATTTATTTATTTATATATATATATTTATATATATATATATAAAGTGTGGTTTAGAGTGGCCAGTCATAATAGTCATAGTGTTGGATTGCCATTTCCCAGGAAACAATGCCTAAAACTGAATGCATGTTTACTACACGTGTTAAACACAAGTGCACATATCACAATAATATAGGCCAAAATAGTTTTGGATATCTAACAGAGGGAAATGTGAACCCAAAGACTACTTCTAACTATGACTTGATCATCTAGACTTCATGAAAAAGGTGATTGATTGTTTAATTGACTAATTGTAAGAAGTAAAACTAAATTTCTATGGTTGTGAACACAAAAGGAATGGATTCCTTAGGATTACAACTTCACAATGGTTCATATATCAAATGGCATTGTTTATCAATATTTAGTTATCCTACCCATGGACCAAGGCACCTGTAGAAAGAATTACCTACTCTCACAGCATAATTCACTATATAATCTAATACAAACCCCACTCTTGTTGTAGTTTAATTATTAGTTGGGTACTTTAACAAATCCTCTAGGATCTACCATCTCATCTTTAAGCCCTTTCTCAAGGAGCGGTCTAATGTATACAACTATACAACTTCTCAACCCTTAATCCTTATCTAGAAGCAATTATCGGTCTAAGAAATCAATTGTGATGATAAAGCATAGATAACTCATGAATCAATCATGCATTTATGTCTAGAAAGTAAGAGAAATATAGATATTAATTCATAATGTTAAATACACTATATAATCGAGATACTCCCAGGTCCTAAATAACAAAGTGGACTAGCTTCGCATGATTTCCATTGTCATACGCATGGAAGAAGAGAAGGAAAATGTGGGGAATATTAGAAATCTAAAGTAACCCCTGAAGAAGTTGATCTAGATGTCTCCCTCTGACAAATGTGATAGTTTGATGTCTTCTGGATCCAAATCCTCCCACCAGAGTTTCACAAATCTTCCAAAATGTGGCTTTCTGCTCTCCTTTCTTCTCTCTCGCCTCTCAGCTATCATGCAATAGAATAGAACATGATGTATAGGTCTGGACAAAGTTCCTTAGGTCATGAAAGGAACTCTCAACCGTCATTAAGTCATGGTCGTTAGAGTAATCATAGTTTTTAATCTCATCTGATCATGACATGTCGGTACCATCTATAGGACCGATTCCTCTTCTGAGTCACAACTCCATGTGAAATGTCAGTACTACCGATTGAACCGTTAATAGCACCAAGTTGCTCCCTCACATCTCCTAACGATTTTCCAGGTACAAGTTGTTACAATCGATAGTAGGTCAATGGCAGTATACCACTGATAGGAGGTCAGTGGCATTGAATGCATTTGGTTGCATTACTATTCAACGAGTCAATAGTGTCGAACCTCTTGTCGATACCACTGAGGGTCTTTGGTTCATACATGTTCTTTTTCTGCAATTAGCAGTACCACCGAAAAAGTTGTCAGTAGCACAGAGCTGACTCAGGCCTTGTCAAATTATGTGAAAATGAAAACAAAGAACATAAGTCCCATAAATTATAATCTATCAATAAGAAATAGTAGAAATAGGAAATATTTCATGCAAATGTATATCATAGGACAATAATGATAAACTATGCAAAAATAATGTCAAAATGAAAAAATGTGCATGAAATACATAGTAAAATACCCTTTTAAAAGTTACTAATATTTAGTGCATCATTATGGTCAGGGTTTCCATTCATCTGGCAATCAAAGAGATGGAATTTCATGAATTTTCTAGAATGTCAAACATCAAACCGGTCAGTTCACCTATGAAACGGTGGGTTCACATATGAGACAGTCTCTTCAACACTTGAACCAGTCATTTCACTATGTTTCCTATTTACAATTGTTTTTGCAATCAATATGCCATTAATGCAAAACATGATGTCATCATCTATCCTTGATCCAATCTCATTGATCTACCAAATGGTCGGTTCACAACCTGAGCCAATCGATTCATGCAACTGAGTCGATCAGTTCTCTTATTGAACTGATCATTTCAAAGTGAAGATTGGTAATGTTGTATAAATCGAATACCTAACACTTTAGTAATCAATTATAAACATCAATAATGAATAAAATGTTGTTCCAAGTGCATTTCCATGCATGTGACCTTATAGGTCCCAAATTACGCTGACAGTGAATGTCCATAACTAATTTTTCACATCACAAGAAAAGATTGGTATCTAGATAGACATCATTGTTGCCCAAGTAATTTGGAAAGTTGGAGAATAAATTCAACCTACAATACTTGATTGATGTTATAGTGATTGTCTAGTTCCTTTGTCTCTAATATCCAGATTGAACTCAAGGCATGGAATCACCATCCTCTTCAACTTTCACTCCACAATCCTTGAACTTAAATAGAATGTCTGAGATGTGTAAGCCCAATATCACATGTAGATTCACATAAGTATGGCCATCCATTTCTCAACCTCTCTTGTCAAGTGGACCACGATATTAAACTCGTGTAGGAGGGATAAATACCATCTCATCACTCATAGTCATTCTCGATGTGTCATAATTCATTTGAGCATCACCTTTATGGCAACCCTTACTAAGGGTCACATTTGATGATGACAAAGTACATCTAAAAACATGTGATGAGTGTAGTGACTTCAGGTCTAAGAACCATAATCATCACCATCACAATTATAGCTGATTCTGACTACCATTATGTGGTTTCCATGTATCACTCTCAAGGTGGGTATGTCTGATACACTGTTCTCTAACAAGTATCTATGTATTTGGTTTGATATCACATATCATAACTCATGAGATTTCTTCATCAACCAACACACATTGTCAGTCTTATGTGTTATCATTTTCCAACTTGCTTCCACAATTACATCTGACTAGGGACATATCAACAATGTATATACTCTTAACATCTGTAAGATCTCATTGTCTAGGTCCTTAACATGAAGACTTATTTCATTAAGTAACATCATTCTTTAGACATCTATGATGATATATCATTATCTCATAACTGAATAAAACAAAATAAACTGGAAGATTGCCTTTATTATTAATCAAATAATTTACATGTTATGCCATTACAATCATTACATGATTGACTCTCTAGGCATACATACCAATAGATTGCACATTTTTACACACCTAAATTTAACGAAGCACATTACCTAGCACTGAAAAGAATGATTAGGATTTATACAACAATGACCTTTACAAGTATATAATTATGCCTCTATTACATTTGATCATTTCGTGCTATATTAAAGTTCCCTTAAAATTTTGGTAGTGTAACTCCTTCTTAGTAATTAGTACTACATTACCCTAAATACCTAATCATGTAAAACATGTATTTTTCTAGATCAAAATGGAAGATTTAGGTTGATAGTTGGAATCATCAAGTCTGGTTTGGCAAGAATGACAATTTTCATTAGGATTACATAACCCTACTTATATTGATTAACATAGGAACAAATGGGAATATTAATATATTAAATGGTGTAGCTAGATGATTATAACCAATTAATGTATGCATATATATAAGTTTGTCTCATCATTTTCATTATGCATCACACACTAGCTACAACAATGAATTGTGTTCACATGTTTATTAGGAGTCATGGGATTCTACTCATACGGGTAAGGGCCCCGTCTTCAAGATCAAGAAAAGTGCACATTGTAGAGAATCAATAGTGGTGAGAGACCAGGACTTCTCCCTCCTACTACACTCATCTCTTCCCACTTTTCTCTCCATGATCCGCTTGTGGAGAATTTCCTGGGTCTAGAGGTCCCTAACTCAAGCCCCACCTTCCCTGCCAGCAAACATGCCCAAAATCCATGATTTTCCCCTTTGATATCTCATACTACAGAAGAAGCATATGTCCTTCTTGCCATCAAAGAATATCATTTGTATTGTCTATAAGGTTTATAGAACTCCCCCCCTTACTTTGATTGCACTAATATATCCCCAACCACTATGATTTAGTTGCCTCCCTCCTTGATCTCGCTGAAGACTTCCTTGACACAAGGGCATTTGTGGGTGAATTAATTCAACCACTATGATCCACTAGTCTCCCAAAATCTTGGAAAATCGAAAAAATTTGTATGTTGACCTCTCAATTTGGGTATATTCCTTGTGTGGACTAGGGTTCCCTAATATTGTAGTATAATGTTTGTGTGACACCTCATCACGCTTAATGAGATTTCTCAAAACACAAAACACGATCAATTACTAATTTATCACATAGTCAAAATGCAGAATTATTAAAATTGATTCCAACAATGTAAATAATCTCTATAAAATTTACAATAGGTCCATCATTCCATTTCCATATACTGTAACGAGTATTTACATATGGGTTGAAAGTCCTCAGTCACATCATGCATACAAAAGATATTTCACATGTACATGCCATATATTTACAAACATTGCCATACTACAAAATCTCATGTCGATAGGAGTATATCATCTAGAAAACGCATCCCATACCCGGACCTGAGAGTACAGGGATGACACTAGGACTCTACTACTAACATCTACAACTAACATATAAAACTAACCAACCTTCTGAATCTATTAATCACCAGGTTTGTTTTCTTCCATAGCATGACCTCAACCTCGTTGCCCGCGACCACCTAAAAAAATGTGGTGACTCACGGGTGAGACCTAATCCCAGTGAGAGATATAACTCTCTCCAAAATATATTGATTATAACATATTAATTAACTATAAATACATTGAGTAGTTAGGGTATTGAATAAACAATATGAATAGCTTGAACAATTTCAGCATACTAGGCAATTAAGAAAATAAGTTGTAACATCAAGTAGAATTGTACAATTTTCATAAGTCTGCATCATGTAGGAACTATGCAGTGTAAAGACAAGACAAGGGTTAATCAACCAATGTGATACATATTAAACCCTAGCAATTATACTACACATCTGGTATCACTTCTTTTATTACATTGCCATGAGGGATTTGAGAAATACCACTCAAGTCCCAACTGACCACTACTAAGTCAAAATCAGTGCCATATAAGATCTAGGAAGAGTCGGACTACTAATATCTTCTTCGCCTCCGGTCAGTACGGGTCTGCCACAACGACACATAAGGTCAAGTTACTAACAACCTAGTTTTTCCTTGGTATAGGTCACGAAACTAGTGAAAGGAGGTGGGTACACATACCCTACCATCCGAGGTACAACCACAGTTGTCCTCCAATCTCATCATCATATATATAATCACCGAGACACGACCACCACCATTCTCAAACTAAGGGTTAGGTATGACAACTGCCATCCTCCCTAAGACTTGAATTCAGGATGATAAGCACCCTACATACTCATCAGTATGTGCTCTAAGTATCTCTTAGGAATATTCATTTCACTATCTGGAAATTTCTAACACTCAGATAGATCTATGTCACAGGGCACTACATGATTAGAGTTTCACTTAATTAGTTATGGCAATTAGGTGAGTTAAGGCTAAATCATACAAATGGACATTCAAACCCTAATTCTTTTCTAACAAGAGTATATGTATAACAACTTCAAAACATATAAAACATTTGAGATATAAATCTTAATCACATTACCACATGCTATCATTCATTGCAAATTAATGGACTACACTTATCATCATACTTTTACAAGATAACAATATCTTATGACAAGTTCCAGCGTTTTAACCCTTATTGGAACATGAAAAGGATTTCACCTCAATCATGGCTTCAAACATGGCCAAAGGTCGTTAACACCATCACATTATTCATGGTAAGGTTATCATCATCATTCCATGCCTTATACAAGGCTCAAAAGATCATTAGCACATATGTGTCCATAGATATTAACATGGCAAGATATTATGATATTCAAATAGTACTACAATGTGGTTTCAACACAAAAAGAGTGTAATTCATTATCACATTAATCATTCAAGAGGTCTGATTATAACCAATCAACATCATATAATTACATTAAGGTTAGGTATAACAAGCTAGATCACATGTGAGTTACACATCCATTTATTATACTGATTTATATAATATAACTATATAATGGCAAAGGTAACACTACAAATTAATGGTATTGAACCATTGAATTATCTTCACTAGGATCCACATATAATACCATGTAATTTATTATAATCCATTGGATGTTGAAGCATCCAATATTATTCATTGGATTAGGTTCATTGTTCAAGGTTATCAATTGAAATATAAGTCTAACCATTAAATCAATTGAACCAAGGAACCATTGGTTTAAGGTTTAGTCAAATCAACAATTACATTCCTAATACATCATATATGTTGATGACATGATCCACCATTAATTTTCATAATTAGGTTACCATTTGTTTCTAGATCCATAATACATTCAGTTTACACCATCAAATATTAAGCCAATATAATCATTGACTGATAACATCATTAGAATACTTAGTGGATGATAATTAAACGTCTAATTGAGTCAAAACCTGACCTAAGGGGGTGACCATTGGTTTTCACCATAAATTTGACACCCTATCACGAACATCAGTTGCCAAAATAGCAGCACCATTGACTATTGAATGGTATGACCATCGATGGTGTGATAGGGAATGAAATAACTTGAAAACCCTAATTTGAACCATCAACTATTTTGTTCTTAACACCATAGGTTGATGCTATCAACCTGTCCCAGATCATGTTACACCTTAGAAAGGTCATAAGAATGTTTAAAAGTTCATATAGAACTGGAACAAAACAGGGAACACCACAAAAATTCGTATTCTAAACAAGCATGGTTTCTCTATCCTTAAATCAACACATTAAGGCATAAACATGAACTAACAAGCTTCTAGTAAGCAATATAAGTGAAGAATGTTATATAACTCGGCTCTGTAGATTAGGTATGATCTCAAAAAGCAAAAATCTAGAGAAAATAGGGCAAGAAAACCTTGGATTTAGATCTGAAGTTGGCCAAATAGTTACTTCTCTCCACAAAGAAGCAAAATCCTAGAAAAAGAAACAAGAAGGATAGATTTTTTAGTTGTAGAGCCACTTTCACCATGGAACAGCAGGGTTCAGACCTGGAGGAAGGTCTAAAGAATAAGAAGAGGAACGAAAACAAAGAAGGAAGGAAGAAAAGAACTTGCCTTAGTCCAATTCCCTAGATGATGACCTTGGAAACCCTAGGTAGGGCTAGATGGAGCCCTAGGAGACCTTCTTCTCCAAAAAGGGGTTGTCTTCTACCTTAGAGCAGTTGGTTCCACAGAAAAATAGAGTGTATATGTTGGTCTAGGTTAGAGGAAATAGAAATCAAGCATAGTTTCGTATTTGGGCAAGGAAGAGGTAAATATAGCCCATGGATAAGGATAGAAGCAAGCATGAGGTGTAAAAGTAGCTTCCCCATGTGTTTGTGGACTTAAACTATTATGAATTTACAAGCACACACTCAAGAATCTCCCCCACCGTCCCTATTTACCTAATTATCTATCCTTTGTCGAAATTCCCAGCCAATCACATAATTCATTAGTTGATAGCTACGAAAAGTAGCTCATCCGTGAAGGGGTAAACCCTAAAATACCCTTGATGAAAACACCATCAAAACATGGCTCAACTAGGAGCCCCGTGGCTCAAAAATCTCAATAAAGATAATATAACATATAAGGAACATAATTTATGTGACAAATTGCAAAGAAAACCCCTGAATTGGGTAAATTGTAGAAAAGTCCAAAATGTACAAAAAATTACATAACTTGCTCAAATAGTGTCCAAATTGGACCAAATTTGAAACTTAAGCTTGTATTATGATTTAAAAAAATATCAAAAGGTTATATTAGGGTTTTAAGCATTCAATGATGGTAATTAAGCTCATTCAACTCATTAAGCAAGTTTAGGGGCCTTATAACTATAAACCCATAACAAGGATTTTGCCCCGAAATCCTACGCAAAAAGAGTTGGGTATTTTTTATGCATCTCATTATCTAGTTCCCTTTTGGATTCCTCTATGCCATGATGATTCCACAAAACTTTCACTAGTAATATATCTTTTCTCTTTAGCTTTTTCACCCTTTTATCCTGGATCAATACAGGACCCTCAACATAGGAGATATCCTCATCTAACTCAACCTCTACTGGTTGGATTGTCTGGTCAGTATCTAGATGGCATTTCCTCAACATAGAGATGTGAAAGACATTATGCAATCTATGTAGCTCTGGTGGTAGCTCCAACTTATATGCTACCTTTTCAACACGAGCTAGGATAGGGTATGGTCCCATAAATATGGGAGCCAACTTACTCTTCTTTCCAAACCTCAACACACCTTTCCAAAGAGAAACCTTAAGATATACTCTATCTCCCACTTGGAACTCAAGTGGTCTGTGTCATATATCTGCATAAGATTTCTGCCTATCCTGGGCTGCTTTCAACTGTTGTTGTATTACTTTAATCTTTTTTGTAGTATGATGTACTAACTCAGGACGCAAAAGTTGATATTCACCTATCTCATACCAGCAAAGAGGAGACCGACATCATCTCCCATACAAAGCCTCATAAGGAGCCATATCTATGCTTCTTTGATAGCTATTGTTGTATGCAAACTCTATTAAAGTCAGTTGTACATCCCAGCTACCAAGAAATTGTAGCACACATGCCCTCAAGAGATCCTCTGAAGTCTGAATAGTCCTTTTAGACTGGCCATTGGTCTGTACATGAAAAGTTGTACTGAATCTCAGCTATGTTCCCATTGTAGAATGCAGACGCTCCCAAAAATGACTTGTAAACTGTGGACCTCTATCAGAAACTATAGTCACTAGAATGCCATGCAGACGGACTATCTCATCAACATATATTTGTTCCAATTTCTCTATTGTAAATGTTGTCTTAATTGGCAGAAAATGAGTTGACTTAGTCAATCTATCTACTATCACCCATATGGAATCATGACCCTTGGCTGTCCTAGGAAGACCAACCACAAAGTCCATAGTAATATGATCCCATTTCCACTATGTTATTGGCAAGGGTTGTAATGTACCTACAGGCTTCTGGTGCTCAGCCTTCACCAACTGACAAACTGGACTTTGGCAATGAACTCTTCCACATCATGCTTTAGACCTGGCCACCAATACATGTCTTTCAAGTTTTGGTACAGCTTGGTACTTCCAGGATGCATTGCATACATGGAGGAGTGAGCCTCCTCAAGTACCATCTTCCTCAACCCATCAACATCAGGAAATACTATCCTATTATGGTAGCAAACTGTATTATCATCTGCCTCATGAAAGCCATCATACTTTTCACTACCAATCCCTGATCAGATATTCTGTATCACAATATCATTTTGTTGTGCATCATGAATTTGCTGTCTCAAGGTAGGTTTCACTTGTAATTGTGTCAACATTCCTTCCAGTAAGGAAACTTCTAGTTGTACATTCATCTGGTGAAGAGACATTAGCATATCTCTCTTATGGCACATCAAGTAACTTAATTGTGCATTATCTACCATTGATAATGAAGATGACTTTCTACTCAATGCATTAGCTACCACATTTTCTTTCCCTAGATGGTAGTCTATTGTGCAATCATAGTCATTAATCAGTTCCATCCATCTCCTCTGCCTCATATTCAACTCATGTTTTGAGAAGATATATTATAGATTCTTGTGGCCAGTGAAGATCTGACACTTTTCTCCATAAAGATAATGTCTCCAGATCTTTAAAGCATGGACCACCACTGTAAGCTCCAGATCATGTGTTGGGTATTTCTCCTCATGTTTCTAAAGTTATCGCGAAGAAAAAGAAATCACATTTTTATCCTGCATCAACACGCATCCCAACCCATTCTTCGAAGCATCATAAAATACAATATAGCCTTTTCCTTGCTTTGGAAGTACTAACACTGGTGAACTAGTCAACTTTTCTTTCAAAAGTTGGATAGAACATTGACACTTGTCATTCCAAGCAAAAGGAACATCCTTCCTAGTTAACCTAGTTAGGAGTAACGCTATAGAACTAAAGTCTTTGATGAACCTCCTATAGTAACCTGGTAGACCTAGGAAACTACAAATCTATGTCGGTGTCTTTAGTTGTTCCCATTCTAGTACATATTCCACTTTCTTGGGCCCAGAAAAGATACTTCAGATAACCAGAATTCACACTTGCTGAACTTAGCATATAGTTGATGCTGCCTCAACAAAGTCAATGCCTGGTGAAGGTGTTTCTCATGTTGTTGACTATCCTTGGAGTATATCAGGATATCATCTATGAACACGATCACACACTGATAAAGATAAGGTCTAAACACCCTATTCATTAGATCCATAAAAGATGCAGGTGCATCGGTTATCCCTAACGACATAACTACAAAATCATATTGACCATACCTAGTCCTAAAAGCTGACTTGGGTATGTCATCAACATAAATTCGCAACTGATGGTATCCTGACCTCAGGTTTATCTTTGAAAACATAGTGGCACCTCTCAACTGATCAAAAAGATCATCAATCCTTGGCAAAGGATACTTATTCTTTATTGTCACCTTGTTCAATTGTCTATAGTCTATACACAACTTCATTGAACCATCCTTCTTTTTAAAAAAAACATGGGAGCACTCCAAGGGGAAGTGCTCGACCTGATAAAACCCTTTTCTAACAGTTCTTGTAACTGTTTCTTTAACTCATGCATCTCTAGTTGTGCCATTATGTATGTTGACTCTGCTATGGGTTGTGTTCTAGGAACAAGATTGATCTCAAACTCAATCTCTCTAGGAGGGGGAATGCTAGGGAATTCCTCAAGAAAGACATCCTCAAATTCTTGCACCACTAGTACCTCCTAGATACTACGACCTATCGCTCAGCTGTCATAGATGACATCAAACATGTAGGAAGAATCTTCTTATCACCCTAAAAAATCCACTATATATCTCTATCATGGAACATTTCCACCTTAGTACTACAGTCCAAGACTACCTTGTATTTTTACATGGTATCCATTCCTAGGATTACATCAAAACCATGCATGTCAAGTGGAAAAAGATCCACTTGAATGTTGTGTCCAGAGAAAGAAAGAACACAAGAAGGTTACACTTCCCGCTACTCAGTGGAATAAACTAAAGGAGTCTCTAGCCACAGGCTATTAGATCTAAGACTAACAGGTAGATAACAACTATCTAACACCTCTCTGGTGATAAAAGAGTGTGTCGCACTCAGATCTACTAACACAGATATGAAATAAGAAGTAGACAAATCAGAATGAAATAATTCCATCTGACCTTTCCTGACTCATGGATTGACCACTGCTTCCGGTTGGGTCATGGCATAGAACCTAGATGTCGTCTATTGTCGTCCACGTCCTCTGCTTGCCTATCCTAAGGATCCTACATGGGATGCCTGACCACGTCCTCTTCCACTACCAGTATCAAACTGTTGTTGTTGTGATCCCTGTTGATTCTGCCTTGGATGCTGAGTCACCTCCTTAACCTTCATAGGGCAAGTCCATCTAATATGCCCTGTCTGTCCACATTGATGACACACTCAGTTATCACTATGTGGTCTAAACGGCCCTGTACCTAAGACTGATGATGAACTACGAGCTCCTGTTGATGGAAAACTATGACCTCTACCCCTACTCGGGGTCCACTGTGACGGTGCATGTGATCTTGGTTCAGTGAAGGTTGACCTTGGTTGCGACGGTAGTGGGAAAAACCTTGGCTTCTTAAAGCCTCCATATGATTGCCCTTGAAACTGCATAGGTCGCTTCT
The DNA here is from genome assembly GCA_963693085.1 of Alisma plantago-aquatica. Classification (NCBI taxonomy): domain Eukaryota; kingdom Viridiplantae; phylum Streptophyta; class Magnoliopsida; order Alismatales; family Alismataceae; genus Alisma; species Alisma plantago-aquatica. The sequence goes on from OY856412.1 coordinate 1,152,987,252, forward strand.
TAGCATTAGCTTCACGCTTCTCTATGACAGACCTCTCAATCCTCCTGATAGATTCCACAAAGGTGGAAAACCTTTCCTTGTTCTCCAAGGCTGATGCTATAGTAGTCAACTCTGTACTCAGACCCTTCTCAAATCTCTAGATCCTTTCCTTGTCCATTGTTGCTATGTGCGGGCAGAACCTCAGAAATTCCATAAACTTTGATTCATACTCATTAATAGTCATAGCTCCCTGACAAATCTTCTTGAACTGAGAGATTTTATCATCTAGGTAGGTCTCTGGAAAATATCAGCTAATAAATTTCCTTTGAAACTCCTCCCATCCTATCACAACTCCTGGCATTTTCTCCTCTTCTATGGCCCACCAGTGGCCAACACTACCCTTCAACAAGTATATTGCATGCTTAACTTTGTCTTCTTCAGCGATGTTTAGGATTTTGAACGCCTTTTCTAGCTCAGTCAATCACATGTCAACGTCTTCTGGATCATAACTACATGCATATTCAATGTCCCCAACATGTCTAAGATGTTCAAATGTCTTCTCGACACCTTAGGACTCCACATTAGAGGCGGATGCCCTAGCTTGAGGTGATGGTGATCTGTCAGCAATATGTGTAAATGTGATCATCATCTATCTAAACATAGACTGAAACTCAGGATTGACCATCATTGTCGGGTCTAGATGAGGCATTATGGGCTGCTCTGTCCCTTCTTCTAGCACTCTCTCATCACGTGCATGCCTCCCTGCACCTCCTCCTGGTGCAACATAGATACTCTCAACATGTTCTTCATGTCCTCAAGACATATCTGCATAAGCATAAACTATGATCAGATATATTGGATACATAAGAGAAGACTCAAACCTAAATCATATGTCCATGTAGACTCAGTAAACCTAGAGCTCTGATACCAACTTAACTGTAACACCTCATCATGCCTAACGAGATTACTCAAAACACAAAACACGATCAACTACTAATTTATCACATAGTCAAAAATGTGGAATAATTAAAATTGATTCCAACAATGTAAATAAACTCTAGAACATTTACAAAAGGTCCATCATTCCATTTTCATACATTGTAATGAGTATTTACATATGGGTCCAAATACCTCAGTCACATCCTGCATACAAAAGATATTTCACATGTACATGCCATACATTTACAAACATTGGCATACTACAAAATCTCAGGTCGATACGAGTATATCATCTAGATAACACATCCCATACCCAGACCTAAGAGTACAAGGACGACACTAGGACTCTACTACTAACATCTACAACTAACCAACCTTTTGAATCTATTGATCACTAGGTTGGTTTTCTTCCACAGCACGACCTCGACCTCGTTGCCCTCTACTAACATCTACAACTAACCAACCTTCTGAATCTATTGATCTCTAGGTTCATTTTCTTCCACAACATGACCTCAACCTCGTTGCCCGCAACCACCAAAAAAAAGTGGTGACCCACGGGTGAGACCCAGACCCAGCGAGAGATATAACTCTCTCCAACAAATATTGATTATGACATATTAATTAACATTAAATACATTGAGCAGTTAGGGTATTGAATAAACAATATGAATAGATTGAACAATTTAAGTATACTAAGAAGCTAAGCAAATAAGTTGCAACATCAAGTAGAATTGTACAATTTTCATAAGTCTACATCATGTAAGAACTATGCAGTGTAAAGACCAGACAAGGGTTAATCAACCAATGTGATACATATTAAACCCTAGAAATTATACTACACAGTTGGTATCACTTCTTTTATTACATTGCCTTGAGGGATTTGAGAAATACCACTCAAGTCCCAACTGACCACTACTAAGTCAAAATCAGTGCCATACAAGATCCAGAAAGAGTCGGACTCCTAAGATCTTCTCCGCCCCCGGTCAATACGGGTCCGCCACAACGACACATAAGGTCAAGCTGCTTACAGCCTAGTTCGTCCTTTATACAGGTCACGACACTAGTGAAAGGAGGTGGGTACGCATACCCTACCATCCGAAGTACAACCACAATTGTCCTCTAATCTCATCATCATATATATAATCACTGAGACATGACCACAGTCGTTCTCAAAATAATAGCTAGATATGATCACTGTCATCCTCCCTAACACTTGAATTCAGGATGACAAGCACCCCGCATACTCATCAGCATGCACTATGAGTATCCCTTAGGAATAACCATTTCAATATTTGGCAATTTCTGACACTCAGATAGATCTATGGCACATTGCACTACATGATTAGAGTTTCACTTAATTAGTTATGTCAATTGGGTGAATTAAGGATAAATCATACAAATGGACATTCGAACCCTAATTATTTTCTAACAAGAGTGTATGTATAAAAACTTCAACACATATACAACATTTGAGATATAAATCTTAATCACATTACCACATGCTATCATTCATTGCAAATTAATGGACTACACTTATAATCATACTTTTACAAGATACCAATATCTTATCATATGTTCCAGGGTTTTAATCTTTATTGGAACATGAAAAAGATTTCACCTCAATCATGGCTTCAAACATGCCCAAAGGTCGTAAAGACCATCACATTATTCATGGTTAGGTTATCATCATCATTCCATGCCTTAAACAAGGCTCAAAAGATCATTAGCACATACGTGTCCATAGATAATAACATGGCAAGGCACTATGATATTCAAATAGTACTACAATGTGGTTTCAACACAAAAAGAGTGTAATTCATTATCACATTAATCATTCAAGAGGTATGATTATAACCAATCAACATCATATAATTACATTAATGTTACGTATAACAAGCTATATCACATGGGAGTTACGCATCCACTTATTATAGCGATTTATCAAATATAACTATATAATGGCAAAGGTAAGACTACAAATTAATGGTATTGAACCATTGAATTATATTCACTAGGACCCACATATAATACCATGTGATTTATTATAATCCATTGTATGTTGAAGCATCCAATATTATTCATTGGATTAGGTTCATTGTTCAAGGTTATCAATTGAAGTATAAGTCTAACCATTAAATCAATTGAACCAAGGAACCATTGGTTTAAGGTTTAGTCAATTCAACAATTACATTCCTAATTCACCATATATGGTGATGACCTAATCCACCATTAACTGTGATCATTAAACCACTGTTGGTTGCTAGATCAATAATACATTCAGTTAACACCATCAAATATTAAGCCAATATCATTATTGATTGATAACATAATTAGAATACTTAGTGGATGATAATTAAACATCTAATTGAGTCAAAACCTGACCTAAGGGGGTGACCATAGGTTGTCACCATAAATTTTACACCCTTGATCATGAACATCAGTTGCCAAAATAGCAACACCATTGGCTATTGAATGGTATGACCATTGGTGGTGTGATAGGGAATGAAATAGCTTGAAAACCCCAATTTGAACCATCAACTATTTTGTTCTTAGCACCATAAGTTGATGATATCAACCCATCCCAGATCACGCTACTCCTTATAAAGGTCATACACATGTTGAAAAGTTCATATAGAACTGGAACAAAATAGGGAACACCACAAAAATTCGTAATTCTAAACAGACATGGTTTCTCTATGCTTAAATCGACACATTTAGGCATAAACATGAACTAACAAGCTTCTAGTAAGCAATATAAGTGAAGAATGTTATATAACTCACCTCTATAGAGTAGGTAAGATCCAAAAAAGCAAGAATCTTGAGCAAATAGGGCAAGAAAACCTTGGATTCAGATCTGAACTTGGCCAAACAGGTACTTCTCTCCACAAAGAAGCAAAATCCTAGAAAAAGAAACAAGAAGGATATATTTTTGAGTTGTAAAGACACTTTCACCATGGAACAGCAGGGTTCTAACCTGGAGGAAGGTCCAAGTAAGGATAAAAGCAAGAAAAACGAAGAAGTAAGGAAGAAAACAACTTGCCTTGGTCGAATTCCCTAGAAGATGACCTTGGAAACCCTAGGTAGGGCTAGATGGAGCCCTAGGAGACCTTCTTCTCCAAAAAGTGGTTGTCTTCTACCTTAGAGCAGTTGGTTCCACAGAAAAACAGAGTGTATTCGTTGCTCTAGGTTAGAGGAAAGAGAAATCAAGCATAGTTTCGTATTTGGGCAAGGATGAGGTATATATAGCCCATGGATAAGGATAGAAGCAAGCATGAGGTGTAAAAGTAGCTTCCCCATGTGTTTGTGGCCTTAAACTATTAAGAATATACAACCACACATACTATCAGCTCCCCCACTGTCCCTATTGACCTGCTTAACTTTCCTTCTTAGAAATTCCCATCCAATCACATAATTCATTAGTTGATAGCTACTAAAAGTAGCTCATCTGTGAAGGGGTAAACCTTAAAATACCCTTGATGAAAACACCTTCAAAACATGGCTCAAATAGGATCCCCATGGCTCAAAAATCTCGATAATGATAATATAAAATCTAAGTAACATAATGTATGTGACAAATTGCAAAGAAAACCCCTCAATTGGGTAAATTGTAGAAAAGTCCAAAATGTTCAGAAAATTGCATAACTTGCTCAACCAGTATTCAAATTGGACCAAATTTGAAACTTAAGCTTGTATTATTATTTAAAAACGTATAAAAATGTTATATTAGGGTTATAAGAATTCAATTATGGTAATTTAACTCATTCAACTCATTAAGCAAATTTAGGGGCCTTACAGTTTGTCTGTCAAGGATAAAAAGCAAAATCTTGATCATGGATGTGTAACCCCACCTAGGCCAATGTAGAGGCTAGAACTCTAAATATAGGGAATGAAATTCATGATTTACTTTTTTTTTAATTGTGGATTCATTCATCTTATCCCTATGGGGTGTTCAAACTTATGACCTCTCAGTCATACAACACCAATTTCACCACTCGAATGCCACTACTTTTGCAAAAGTAACGATCTAATCTTCATTGGAGGAGACCTATTAGTTTGAATGAACATGTGATCTCTCAAATTTATGACCTAGAGATGACATCTCTCAATTTATGGTTTATATAGTGATCTTCCCAATTTTTTGATCTATGTGACTATGTTCACTATGATGATCGATTTCCTAATGTTAGAATCAGAATGATTTGTAAAGTAATGATGGTGCCTTTTTAGAATATGAAGATGATTGTGATATGGAACTTGAAATACTATCCCAATTTGAAGATTGAGTTAATTTTGGGGACAAAATTTCTTTTAAGGAGGGGAGAATGAGTTGATCTGGTTTCTTCTCTCTCCTCATATGTTCTAACTACTTTTCCTTTTCCCTCCTTTCTCACTCTTGCTATTAGTTTCATGATTTGAGTTCTCATGAAACTTTTCTAATTTATCTTGTGACCAAATGACAAGAGGTGAGACTCAATTTTATACGAACCCAATCTTGTACCTAAATTTTACATCATCCTCTTCATCCCCTTTTGACCCACTTTATGATTGTCTTTGCACCATCAACTTGTGATACTTGTGAAGATCATACTCTCACACATCCAACACTCCAAATTTCATCCCACTTCGAGATTGGATGAGTAAGATATGCTCATTTTAAGTCTAGACCTTGAAACCTTCATATTCTAATAATTTTAACTTGTTATTTATCCTCACGCCAAAACACAGTTGCACGGTTGCGTCCCACTACCCCCCCTCCCTTTGTTCCCCAAAAATTCAGTTTCTATTTTGTTGACTGATCGCAAGACACTTTTCGTGGAATGTAGGTCCTTGGATCTAACTATTTTGGAATGTGCTCCAGTGTCACAGGATAGGTGTTGTCTTCCAGCTCATATCATCCATAGAGTCCATAGTGATGCACTTCACTAACCAACATCTTTCTTACAACCTTGATACCAATTGATCCCACTTCACCTTTAAAGATTTTTCTACTTCATTTCCCCTTCATTTTCCACCATTTTTTATCCCTAGCTCAACCAGCTCCTTCCATTTTTCCGCTTCCTCCAGCTTCATTGCGTTGTTGCGTTACACCGCTTTAGGCATTTGGCCCTAGGGGGCATTAGTGTAAAAGAAGTCCAACACCAGCCTCGTCGTGGCTGGGAGGATTTGGGCAGCAAGTCCCTATAGCACCACAAGGGCCCTGGTATCTACTCCCACAACCCCAAGTGAGCCTACTATGACACTCCATAATGCTAAATAAGATTGCTCAAAACCAAAATGTGTCAATAACTAATTAACCACATTGCTAAAAGGGGGATAATTAACACTGAATTAAACATGTCTAGAAACATTCACATTAGTATCCTACATTTTACATGATATATCACCATACCAGGTATCTTTACATCTGTCCAGTGGCCTTAGCCACAACCTGTATATCATCATCCATATATATACATCGTGTATAAACATCAACATATTGCCAAAACATGAGTCAATATACATTAACTACCAAAATTTCCTCACCCGGACATCAGAGTACATGGATGACTCTAGGACACACTAACTACTTTCCAACCTTCTTATACTGAGTTCCAAACTACTCCTCCTCGCTACCATGGGTCTGATAATGTTGCTGACAATTACATAAAAATATGTGGTGATCCACGAGATGAGCCCCATATCCCAAAGAGATATATAACTCTCAACAATGTTTATTGCTTACATCACATTATGTAATTAGATGGATAAAGCATATAATATGGTAGAACTAAAAGATTAATATAATTATCACAAGAACAGTCATAGCTAACATTATATGTACAATTGATTACTATTACTACATTATACATCATCTAAACATTTAAAAGGGGACAAAACAACGATCATCATCCAACATGAATTGCATAACAACCCTAGTAGATATGTTATGCATTCGAATTACATCTTTTATTAAACACTAGGGAGTTTGGGGCATACCACTCAAACTTCTAGTTGACCATTGTGAAGTCACAATCAACTCCATACAAGATATATGAGAGAATGAACCCTAATGTGAAACATTGTCATGCTAAACGAGTTTAACTAAAATATAAAACACAATCAACTACTAACTAATCACATAGAAAAATAAATAGAATGATTAAAACCGATTCAAACATTACCAACAAGCTTAGGAACATTTATATATAGGTTCAAAATTTCCACAGTTCATATGCCATACCAGGTATTTACACCTGGATATACAGGCCTCAGCCACAACATGTATATAAAAGAGATGTTCCACACATAATTCTATATATTTACAACCATGGGATACTGCCAAAAACTCGTGTCAACACATGTATCATCTAAAAACCACATCTCATACATAGACCTGATTACATGGATGACACTAGGAGTCTACTACTAACAACTACAAATGTCTAACCTTCAATGTCTACTGATCCCCAGACTTCTCCTCCTCCAAAACACGATCTCGACCACGTCACTAACGACCACCTAATAGAAGATGGTCACCCATGAGGTGAGACCCATGTCCTAGCAAGAGATAGAACTCTCCACAATGATATTTATTACAACAACTTATTTAACATTTAATAAACTAAGCAAATTGAGTATATAATAAGAAGTTGAACAATTCAAACAATTTTAGTATACTAAATAGGTTAAGTATATAGGCTTCACAATGAGTATGATTATCAAAGTATATAAAGAAAATAAATAAATCTATTTCATCTAACAATTGATCTCTCAGATTACCTCCTATAACAGCTAACTAGTATAAGAGACACATCAAGGATTAACATCCAATGTGAAGCACATTTAACCCTAGCAGATATACTACATTGTTGTATTACACCTTTTATTATGTCCTAGGGAGTTTGCATTGTACCACCCAAAGCCCAAATAACCACTGAGAAGTAGAAATAAGATCCACACAATATCTAAGAGAGCCAAAAATCCTAAGATATCAACTACGACCGGTCAGTACGGGTCAAATGCAGTGATGTATTAGTCAAACTACCAATAACGACATATAGTCTAGATGATAACACCTAGTCTGCCCTTGGTACAGGTTGAGGCACTAGCCACCAGGGTATGCGAAGCAAAACCCTACCACCTAAGCTACATCCTCAGCATACTCAGTTACAATTATCTAAGAAATGTCCTTGACCTCTCTCAATCTGAGGCATGACCGCAACCATCATCCATAACTTGTAAGTAAGAATGTTAAGGACACACATGGCCTCTTGCACCTCGCATACTCAACGGTATGCACTTCAAGTTTTCCCTTAGGGATACTCATTTAACCATCCAGCAAGTTCTGACATTGAAGATGGATCTGAGGCACAAGGCACTACATGATTATGGTTTCACTTGATTTGTTATTTCCAATTTGATGAATTAATGTGAATCAAACAAGTGGACATACAAACCCGAATTCATTTCTAAGTAGTGTATAAGTATAACAACACCATAAGATACAAAATGTATGAGGTATAATTATTGATCACAATCACCACATGGTACTATTCCACTTCCATTCATTAGACCACACTTGTCATCATACTAATACTATGATGCCCATCGCCACACAAAGCGAGATAACTGAAAACAAAAATAGAACTAATACTAAACATCCAGGCTTACCATAAAATAGGGTAAATTAAAAGTGATTCCAAATTATCACAAGAGAGGAAACATATTGCATATGGGTCCACATGAAGCCACATGTGTTACACATATGCCATAAGATGATGCATATCATTGTTCACTTGGCCAACTTGCCAAAGCATGTTATGTATGATATCATATTCACATATATAATATCCATATATGTACAACCATGGTCTACTTCCAAAACTCGTGTTGATATACAATGTCTACCAAAACACCCCCAGGACCTGAGAGTACAGGGACGATACATCGATCTCTACTACAAGAACACTAGAAGCATATCCAAAGTTTAACATCTACTGCTCGTCTTATTTATCAACTTTAGTCGCACGATCTCTACCTCATTGTGCACGACCACCTAAAAGATGTGGAAACCTACAGGGTGAGACCAACATCCCAGTGAGAGATATAACTCTCCACTAAAACTATTATTAACATAGATAATCTAAAGCAGGATAGTAACATTATTATCAGGTTGAGCATATTCAGCTAAATGATGTGCATAAGGTAATTAACATTGTTTAGATAGTTTGTACATCTACTGCTAAGCAGTAGAACAACTTATACTCTAGAAGAAATATGAAGAACATGCATAATAGTTGATTTCTCTTACCGCATTATAAATCAACTAAACCATACAAGAGATAAGGGAAAGGGTCATCCAATGTGAGTCATGTTTAACCCTAAGAAAATCACTACATGGCTTATGTTACATCTTTTATTATGCCATGCGGATATAAGGTATACCACTCATGCTCCAAAAAACCACTACTAAGTCAAAATTAGTGCCATTAAAGATATTGGATGAGCAGGACTCCTATGATCACCCACACTCTCAGTCAGTTCAAGTCTGTGGTAGTGACATATATAGTCCAACTGCAAAACAACCTAGTCCGTCATGGTATATAGGAAAAGCATTAGTGAAAACTGAGTTATGACCACATCCACAGTCCTGCCAAGGTATGACCACAGCCATCCTCAAAACATATCATATACATATACTAAATCATATCACTTAAGATACAGCCTCGAATGTTCTCCTCCAGGGTATGACCACATCCAATCATGTTAAATGCATATACTCAACAGTATACGACTTCGAGTTGCCACTAAGGGAGAACTAGTTTCACCATCCATCATCTATTGATGATGTAGATGGATATATGGCATCGGGAAACTAAATGATTAGGGTTTCACTTGGTTAATTAAGCCAATTGAGTATCTTTTAGCATCAATCAAGTTACAATGTATAAACCTTAAACCAACTCTATAAAGATAAGGGTATGTTACAACTCCAGAAGATATAAAACGTATGAGATACAAACATGTCACATCATCACTTGATACCACTACCATAAAAGACCATCATCATTATCACATCGTAAGGGGATATCAATCCCTCACCACATCACTAGAGGATATCACCTCAAACTAGGCACAAAGCATCTTCCAAGTCATAAGACACACATGATATAGTTCCTGAACAACATTATTACATTATCTCAGCATGCCTTACATTATCTCACCCCCATTACCATATCAAGAGTACCATAGCATTCACAAGCCATGTTGTTTATTCAACCTACAACATTTAGGTTATACAAGTAGAAGAGAGAAAGAATATTCATTGCATTCTAGATACTTCAAACAACATAAGAATTAAATCATGTGTTTATTATCATGGTTAGGGTTTACTTATATGTATCTCATTAGGGTTTCTAGAATATCAATATAACACATCAAGCATTACACCACTACTTCCCATATTCCTGGAGTATATGGATCAACCATAATCACCATAGCCGACAACATAAGTCAAAACATGTGTCCAAGCATTACCATCGACCGAAGGGAGCATAAGTTCATAAGGCTATGCAGTCATAGAACACATATTATCAAGGTCGAAGACCATGACCAAGGCAAACGACTAAAGACACTATCTCTACACCATCACTCGAAGAAAGAACCCTAGTCGAAGACATATCAATGACCGAAGGGAAAAGAAAACAAGGTCAAAGAGAACTAGGTCGAAGACATCACACAAGACCAACGACCAAGAACATCAACAACATACCAATGGTCGAAGAGATTCCATAGGTCGAAGACAATATCAATGACCAAGAACAAAACTAAACTTCATCAGTCAAAGGGAACCAACTTTTCTTGTGACCAAAAACTATCAAACCCACACTCATCGACCGAAGGTCAATGGTAGATTAAGCAAATAAACCCAGAAAATCCATCTCAACAACCAACAAACATCACCAAGCCTTCGACCACTTGGAACATAGCATGAAGGACATCTTACAGAGAAAATCACTATCAAAGCATGATCAAAATAGGTGTTTATCATCTTGAAAAGTGAAGCTTCAAGAAAATAAGTTTATTAAGGAAAAACATGTGCAAAACCCTACAATCAAGCATCACATATGATCAACATGAAAACCATGAGATGATAGATGGAAACCCAAGATTGAAGCACATGTGATCAAAACCAAACTCCATCTCATGCAAGATTACCGAATCAAAACCAAGACAACAAAACCATGGTCGAGTTGCATATAAAACCATCATCACTCCATCACTTAGATTTTAGGCATATGAATTAGGGTTTAGGTAAAGGGACAAATACATGCAAGTTCATGATAGGAGCAAAACCCTAAACAAGATATCATTATCAACAACATGTAATCACTTTTTAGAAATAAGTTTTGCATATAGAATTAAGGTGAAATAATAGTAGGGTAAAGAGTTTTATAACCCGCCTTAGATTATGGTGCAACCACCTCCAAACAAGAAGATCCAAAGACAAGAGAGAACCTAACTTTGACCTCCTCCATGACCAAAGTAGTCACCACCTCAAAAGACAATAAAACCCTAGGTTAAAGGTCAAGGAAAAGAGATCCAAAACCCTAGGTCAAGAAAGAAAGGAAAAAGGAGAAGATCTCCATCCCACTTAGGTACTACCATGGATTCAAACTCTATGGAGAGAAGTTTCTCAAAAGACCACCATGGATAAACATGGGTTCGGACAAAATAAGAAGAAAGAGGTAGGGTTTTACAAAGAAACAAGATCAAGAAGATGGATCACTTACCAAGGATCAAAGATCACCAACAAAACAACAAAAGATGATGCTCCAACTCAAGATCACCACATGCAATACGGTTGGCCACTAAATCTCCAAGGATGATCTCATGTTCACTACCAAGATACAAGGGCCTAACACCAATAAAGGAGAGAAAGAGAGGATTCAAAAGGATCATATGCTTGAAAAAGATAGGGTACATATACCTAAAGGTCAAGAGAGGTGAAAGGGGTTAGGTGTCATGTACATAAGTGTCATTTGTCCATCAAAGAACAACCATGAAACCACTAAAACCATGCATGAAAGATAGACCGTAAAAAACAAGAAAATCCAACGATCTCACCTGGTCCTATAGGACCATCGGTCTAAGGGAAACATGGCCACAAGGGCTCATGGTTGAAGAGAAACATGACCAAACACATGGAACCCTAGGTCATCTTCAATCCAAAAGAGAGTTCCAACCTTCTTTGAATTAAGGGAACTCATGGCTCCACCAAAACACAATTCATCGTAGGGATTAAATCTAAGGAAAACATAATGGTTGCTGCTAAAAAACAAGAACTAGGACGATCAACATATGGTTAACAGCAAACTAGGGCATCCAAACAAACCCTAGAAATAACATTGAAGGTGTCACCACTTCTCTCCTCATCAAGCCAACGCATAACAAGGCACCCATTAGCATCACTCTCTTTCTAATAATGCTAAAACATGTGAGAAACATCCAACATGTGATAATTTGCAAGATAAACCCTCAACATGGGTAAATTGCAATTCGGTCCAAAACAAGCATACATGTAACAAAACTAGCTCAAGCATCATTCAAATAGGGAAAAACTAAAAACATAATCATGTCACATGTTATTAAAGCATCTCATGCGATTAGATTACATTTCAAGCATTTGACTAAGCACAATGAAGCACTAAGCTAGGTCAGGGGTCTTACAAATACCACACGATACAAATCATTATCACATTGTTCCAACGTTCCAACCCTTATCACATCATGAAGAGGATTACACCTCCATTAGGGATCAGCCATGCCCAAGGGACATTTATACCATCACATCATTCCCTATAAGATTACCATTATCTTTCCATGCCTTGTAATTAGGCTCAGTAAGTTGTCACCATACATGTGACATGAAAGTTAAACATAGCAAGGAACTATGATGTTCCTATACCACCATATTAGGGTTGCATATCATCCCACCATGGTGACTATCAACTATATTCATACGAGGGAAAAGGTAAGACTACAAAGTTAAGATCATTGATCCATCAAATCCACACCACCAAAACCAAAACATTGATCCATGGGCTTCACCCAAACCATCGGATGTTGAGGCATCAAACGTAACCATCTAATCATAACTCTCACTCAAAACCATCAGATGTGGGTTACAAAAACCATTGGCTGTAATTCTAGATAAGATCATCAAATTTGAAAGTGTTCTAACCATTTGTTGATGAAACATTGTCCAAGTACAACCAATGATTGATGAACCATTGACCCAGTGCAACCATTGGTTAATGAACCATTGACTGAGTCCAACCATTGGTTGGTAAACCATTGTGTTAGGGAAACCATTGGTTGGACCCATCGACCCAGTGACACCACTGGTTGAACCATAGACCCATTGAAGCCATTGGTTGAACCATCGACCCAGTGCAGCCATCAGTTGTCTGAAATAGTGAGAAAACAAGGCAAAACACAAAGGAAAACCATCATTTGGTGAGGGAAATGAAAACCTTTGGATGTGGCCATTTGTAGGCACTAAGCCCATCGATTCTTGAGTAGAAAAGGAACCATGTAGAACCTAAGGTAGGACAATCAATTGGAAAGAGAAACACAACAAAAACAACACTAAGAAACAAGTCCATGGGTTCTATCAAGAAAGCAACCCAACGAGTGATGCACAAAGTGGAAAACAACTCAAACCCTTAGTGTAACCCATCGTTGGTGAGGTACCAAGAACCATCATTTGTCATGTAAGAAAGATCTACAGATTCATCTACTCAGGAAGGTCGTTCATAATGTTTTAGGTTCGTCTAGGGTTTAAAAATACTCAAGAAACAACACTAAAGTTTAAACCCTAGGTAGAGATAGCTTCTTTATAATTAAAACTTCATTTTTAAGCAAGAAAATGAGCATACAAGGTGGTAGTAAGAGATAAACGTGAAGAAGTTTATATAAATCACCTCTAGAAAGAAGAACAAGCTAGAAACAACAAGAACACTTGAGCAAAGGAGGAAGGAAACCCTAGATTTAGCTCTGAACTCGTCCAAGCTAGTTCTTTCTCCACAAGGGAAGCAAACCCTAGGTTAAGGAAGCAAGAAATAAGGGTTATTTAATCTCTATATCAAGTTGTACTATGATAAACTATGGTTCCATCCTAGAAGAAGGAAGAAGGAGGTAGGAAAGAAAGGGAAATTTAGGAGAGGACGAACTTACTTTCTTAGGTCAGGAACAAGCAAAGGAAGCTCCACATGCTAAAAAAGAGAGCAGATCCAAACCCTAACTGCTCAAACAAGAAGGTCGAACACCTTCTTATACCTTCGGCACCTTCTTCTCTAGAATTAAGTGGAGTACAAAGATCTAGACAGAAAAGAAGAGATACTGATAGGGTTTGTTTGGGTGCAAAAGGAGAGGTATATAAAGCTTATGGATAAGGAAGAAGAGAAGCTTGAGGTGTCCTACTAGGTTTTCCATGTATCCATGGCCTATAACTATCAAATCCATGGAAGAAGAAGGTCCATAGGTTGTGGAAGTTTTTTAAGATATTGGATTTTGGGTGCCCAGGCCAACCATACAGTTTCATCACTTGGTTACCATCAGTTATTGAAACCCTAGGTCACTTGGTGGTAAACCATTGCTTGATTACCCTTTCCAAGAAAACCACCAGTCCCAAGGGACCCCAAGAGAGAAAACCATCGACCTACCTTACCACCTATAGAGATCACTAAAATTTTCCTACCTAAGGATGAAACCAGTTTTCATTCATCCACGGGAACCATCACTTGATGGCCTCTCATGGTAGCTCATCTATGAGGGCCAAAACCCTAACTTACCCTAGAAGGATAACACCACCAAACCATGGTACATCTAGGTGCCCCATGGACCAACAAGCTCAAGACTGATTATAAAACATATAAGGCACATAAATTATCTGAAACATTGCAAGAAAAACCTTAGATATGGCTAAATTGTAGGAAAAAAAAAACAAAATGTGCACAAAATTCGGTAACTTGCACAAATAGTGTCCAAACTGGATCAAACTTGAAACTTAAGCTTGTCACATGATATACAAGAACCTCTTAAGGTTTGGATAAGGTTTTAAGAACCCACTTATGATAATTAAGCATGTTCAACCATTTTAGAAAGGTTAGGGGTCTTACACCTAGGATCTCTTTCCCTCGCTCAGTGTGAGTCCACCGCAATGACATATCAGTCAAGATGTGGTCAATCTAGTTTGACCTGGGTACCATTCCATGACGTTAGAGGATAGGGTATTAAACCCCATAATCTGATGTACGACTGCAACCATCCTCAGTCACATAGCATATATATATACATCCATATTCATCTGAGAAACGACCTCAAGCATTCTCAAAAACCTTGAGATCAAGATGACAAGGATATACCCTCACTGCACTCGCTTATACTCAACAATATATGGCTATGAGTTTCCATTATGGAATACTTGTTTTATTACCCAATCAATTCATGAAACTGGAATAGTTCTATAGAATAGGGAACTACATGATTAGGGTTTCACTTTATTTTTCAAAACAATTGGATTATTTTAGACTTTATCAACCAAGTTACATACAAACTGAAAATTGTTTCCACAAAAATAGCAGCATAAACAATTCCAGAAGATATATAACATATGAGACATATTCCTTATCAGAACACCATAATATACCAGTTCATTATTACCCATGGAGAGTGTTAAACTTCCATTAGTGCTCAAACATTCCCAAAGGCCATTTAAACCATTCACAATATTTTCTACAAGAACGCATTATCTTTCAATACTTTTGTAGAGGGTTCTACAATTCATCAATACACTTGTTGTATGCTGATTTGGCATACAATTTCATCAAACATAAGAGTGATGTTATTCTCAAATTAACATAGTAGGGTTACCATTACCATTACAAGACTATCCCTTCATCATTACAACATTAGAGGAAGATAGATGTATTAATAACATCACCACTCAATCATTTTAAATAAGATTCAACAAGGTGGATTGGATTCGTATCACAAATTAACACCTATAGATAATCCATCAGTTCATACAAACACTTAAGCAAATACTTAGACAAGACATTGTTTCATTAGTATGCATAGGTAAACCATCGATTCTTTAGCACATATAGAAAGACCATTGATTCGTTCTTAGACTTAGTCAAATGCATAAATAATTATACCTAGCATCCCCATTGGATCATGGATGTACTTAACAAAAACATAACCATCAGATCATTAAGGTACTCAACCAAAATCAAAACCATTTGATCATGGTCAGTAGCAAGACCATCAGTTTACATAGCACAATTATAGAGTCATATATCACACAAGGCTTAACCATTAGAACATGGGTTTTAAGAAAACAAACAATATCCATATATATTAACAAAACATCAGTTCCTTATGTGCACTAGGAAAAAAACATAGATTGAATCAAGGACTTAGAAAAATCATTTTATTCATGTGATAAATAAAACCATCAGATTAGGTACCTAGTGAAGCCATCGTTTCTTTATATAGTTGGTTAATCATTCATAGAGTAGTAGAGACATCAATTGCAAGAAATAGATAAACCACCACTTCCTAACATTAAGAGAAAGCAATTCTTTTGAATAATTAAAACCTTCATTTGATGTGCTAGGTAACCATCATTTCTCAAGCTAAGTAAACCCATTGTTTCACTGACTAGTGAAACCATCAATAGATATGCACAAGTAAAACCAACAATTCAATGACTAAGTATAAACCATCATTTCTCATGAGGAGTCAAACCATCATTTCATAGTTCTAAGTGAGAAATTAGTTCATTACACTTAAGGAGAAACCATCGTTTCTATACTCAAGGAAACCATCGGTTCATTGTTGCAAGGTTTAGGTAGCTTACTCTAAAAGAAGAACCTGCACAAGATCTAGGTTTACCCACATAAATACTATTACATATTCCCATACCTTACCCAAAGGATCATCTTTCTACATATTATCACTTTCTTAGAGAAAAAACTACATATAGCAAGTCAGAAGTAAGAAATAAATGGGATGAAAGTTATATAACTTGCCTAAAGGAGGAGGATGAATGTCCAAACAACATGGTAGCTTGAAAGAGAGAAGAGAAACCGTAGCTCTAGGACTCTAAAAGTTACATCTCCTTTCTTTGAGAACAAGGAAGATCTATCGAAAATGAGAAGAGAGTAGAGGTTCTTCAACCACATGCTCGAGTTCTACCTAGAACACCATGAATTTGCCAAAAAAAGAAGAGATAAGAAGGGAAGCAAAAAAAATGATACGGAGGAAGAGTTTACTTGTTTAGGTCAAGAAACTAAGTTAGGAAGCTCCAAATGACCCTAGAGTAGGTATATATAAACCCTAGAGCAACATGTAACCAAGCTTGACCAGGCTTCATCCTCAAGAACTCTCCTTCTTCCACCCAGAAAGAGGGTCGGACCCCTTAAGAAATAGGAAGAAAAAGAAGGTATGCAAAGAGTTCGTTTGGGAGAGAGAAGAGGAGTATATAAGTTGAGGATGAGAGAGAAAGGTGGTTGAGGTTTGAAAGCATGCTTGCCATGTGTCAAAATGTTGAAAACTCCCATCCATGCAAAATCAGATCTAGCATCCATTGTCAACCTAGGAGAACCATCGGTTCGCATACTACACAAAAAACCATCAAGTTGTTTAATTAGAAAAGCCACCAGTCATGCCCATACTTAGCCATATATTCAAACGCTGATCCACCACAGGTTGGTGCATACTACATGGAAAACCATAACTTCTTGTGCCTCTAGATAAAATAATCAAATCCCATGCTACAAGGGAAAACCTTTGGATCCTTCACTCTCATAGTGAAACCATCGGATCCCTAACCTACCTAGAAAAACCATCGATTTAGGTATTTAGGTGAGACACTTGAGGTCATCAACCCTAATAGAACGCACCACACATTGATGGTTCATATAGGTGTTCAAAAGTGCAACTATATCACATATGTTAAGACCATTTATGAAGCACAATATTCATGTTTTAAAATTAGAAATAAAACCCTAGACATGGAAAAAGTTGCATAAAAGGTCCATATAAGCACATAAATTGCTAAACTCAATTAGATAATTTCCAAACTAGACCAAATTTGAAACATAGCTTTTTCACATGACATCAAATCATAAATTATGGTACGATTAAGGAATCAAACACACAACTAAGTTAAGCAAGAATGTCTAAGCCTTAACAAGGATAGGGGTCTTACAACCATACACACCTAATAGGGATCCCCCCAAAGACAAAGATCGATACTTCATATGCATATCATCCTCTAGATTCCAAGTGACTTCCTCCATCCCTCGGTGATTCTACAACACCTTTAATAAGTATATGTCCTTCTTCCTTATCTTCTACACACGCTTATCTAGAATCAATACATGACTCTCCACATAAGAAACAACCTCATCTAACTCAATGTCCACTGGTTATATCATGTACTCTACATTGGAGTGACACTTCCACAACATGGAAACATGAAAGACATCATGCAACATGTGCAACTCTAAAAGTATCTCTGGTCTGTATGCCACCTTTCCAACTCATGCCAAAATAGGGTAAGGTCCCATAAGCATAGAAGCCAACTTACCTTTCTTACCAAATCTCAACAAATTTTTCCATGGGGAAACCATGAGATACACACAGTCTCTAACTTGGAACTCTAATGATCTGTGATACTTATCGAAATATGAATTTTGTCTCTTCTGAGCTGCTTTCAACTTTCACCGGATCACTTTGATCTTTTTTGTAGTCTTCTACACTAACTCAGATTCCAAAAATTGTTACTCACCTTCCTCATACCAACAAAGAGGTCATCGACAATGCCTTCAATACAAATCTTGATGTGGTGCAATATCTACACTTCTGTAATAGGTTTTGTTGTAGGAAAACTCAATCAGACTCATATGGACATCCCAACTGCCAATAAATTGAGGAGCACACACTTTTAGAAGATCTTCTAATGTCTGAATGGTCCTTTCTGACTGACCATCTATTTGTGGGTGAAATGTTGTTATGAATCTCAACTGTTTCCGCAAAGTTGTATGCACACGTTCTCAAAACCTGCTCATAAATTGAGGACCATTTTAAAACACTATGGTAACTGGTATACCATGCATACAAACTATCTCATAGACATAGAACTATGCCAACTTCTCTTCTATACAAATTATCCTGACTGGAATAAAGTGGGCTTACTTTGTCAATCAATCAGATATCACCCAAATAGAATCATGACCTTTGGCTATCCTTGAAGGATCAACTGAAAAGTCCATGGTTATATAATCTAATTTCCACTATGGTATTGGAAAAGGTTGCAATGTCCCTACAAGCTTGTGATGCTCCACCTTGACTTGCTAACAAACTAGACACTTATCTAAAAATTGTGCAACATCACACTTTTAATCTAGACACCAATAAAAATCATTCAGATTATGATACATCTTTGTACTTCCAGGATGCATAGTGTACATTTAGGAATGAGCCTCCTCAAGCATCATCTCTCTCAAACCACTGGCATCAAGAACTATTGTTCTATGGTCCAAACACACTGTCCCATCGTCTAACTAATGAATGACATCATGATTTCTATTGCTAGACTCTGATTTGATATTTTGTATCACTATATCCTCCTTTTCAGCATCTCTACTCTGTTGTGTCAAAGTCACCTTAACCCGTAGTTGTGCCAACAATCTTGCCAATGGAGATACTTCCATCTACATGTTCACTACCACAGTGAGACTAGAATTTCCCACTTATGACAAGCCATAGAGTATAATTGTGCTTTATCTGCAGACGATGATGAAGATGACTTCTTGATTAGTGCATCAACTACCACATTCATTCTGCCAAGATGGTAGTCTATTATGCAATCATTGTCCTTTATTAGCTCCATCCACCTTCTCTAACTCATGTTCAAATCCTACTTTGAGAAGCTATACTAAATATTCTTGTGAACTGTGATGATCTGACACTTTTTCGATATAGATAGTTCCTCGACATATTTAAGGCAAGAATTACATTCACTAACTCTAGGTCATGTGTTGGATAGTTCTCCTCGTGCTTCTTAATTTTTCACAAAGCATAAGCAATCACATTCTTGTCCTTTATCATCATGCATCCTAAGCCATTCCTCGAGGCATCATAGAAAATTAGGTAGCCTTTCCCCTGCTCTGGAAGCACTAACATTTGAGAACTTGTCAACTTCTCCTTCAACAATTGAAAAGAACATTCAAATGTGTCATCCAAAATAAAAGGCACACCCTCCCTAGTCAACTTCGTTAAAGGTAGTGCAACCACACTAAAATTCTTTATGAACCACCTATACTAGCCAACTAGTCCTAGGAAACTTTAGACCTCAGTTGGTGTCTTGGGTTGCACCCACTCCAATATTGGCTCCACCTTCTTAAGGTCGACAGAAACATCCCTCATAGATATGACATGACCAAGAAAAGACAACTTCGTTAAACAAAACTCAAACTTGTTGAACATAACATATAGTCAGTGTTGCCTCAACAGTTCCATTACTTGATGAAGACGTTGCCCATGCCATTGACTATCTCTACAGTATATCAAGATGTCATCAATAAACACTACTATAAACTAATCAAGATATTGTGGCAACCCTATATTCATCAAGACCATAAATGTTTTTCTTGCATTAGGTAGACCAAAGCATAACCATCAACTCATAATGACCATACCTAGTCCTAAAAGCAGTCTTAGGTATGCCATCCACCTTAATGACCATACCTAGTCCTAAAAGTAGTCTTAGGTATGCCATACCTGACATCATGTCTATCTTGTAAAACACTATAGCACCTCTTAGTCAATCAAACAATCATTTATCATTGGAAACAAATACTTGTTCTTCATTGTGACCTTGTTCAATTGTCGGTAATCTATGCAAAGCCTCATGAACCATCCTTCTTCTTCACAAAAAGCATTGTATCACCCTAAGGAGAAGTGCTCAGTCATGTTAAACCTTTTTCCAACAACTCCTGCAACTATTTCTTCAACTCCTTCATCTTAGTTGGTGGCATCATATAGGGTGTTTGAGCTATGGGTTGTGTTGCAAGAACTAGATTGATCACAAAATCAATAACTATAGGCGGTGAAACACTAGGAAACTCATCCGGAAAGACTTCATCAAACTTAAACACCACAGTTACATCCCAGATACTAGGACTCCTCACCTTGGCATCCACAACAGGCGCTAAGAAATCCTCACATACTTGTCTCATCAACTTTTATTCTATCACAATCGACACCAAACATCTAGGAAGAATCTTCTTGTCTCCTTGGAAAGTCCAAACAAAATTCTCATAGCAGAACTTCTCAATCTCAGAACAACAGTCCAAAACACCTTATACTTGTCCAATGTATCCATGCATATCAAGCGGTCTGAGGTCTACATGTATGTTGCTTTCTGAGAAAGAAAGAATGCAGGATGGACAAACCTCCTACAATTTAGTGGAGCCAACAAGATGGGTTTCTAACAAAAGTGTATCAGATATACTACAAACAAGAAAACTACAACTACTTATCACCTCTTTGGTGATAAATGAGTGTGTTGCACCTGTGTCAACTAAAATAGATTAAAAAAAAGAAGCAGATAAGTCAGAATGAAGAAGTTCCATCTATCATATCATGACCCGTGGATTGACCACTCCTTCTAGTTGACTCATGGCATAAAATCTAGTTGTCGCTTGTTGTCGTCCTTGTCCTCTACTAGATGGTCATGATGACCCTACCTGGGATATCTCCCAGAACCTTTGTTGCCAACACCCTGGCTAAGATGTTGTTGTTGATGTGAGACCCGCTGACTCTTCCTTGACTATTATGTCTTCCCTTCATCTTTCACATGGCATGAGAATTTCAAATGCCCAACTTGTCCACACTTGAAATGTGTCCTTGTATCTTACTGTGGCCTAGACTGTCTAAGTACTAACATTGAAGCTGGATTGTTATACCTGCTAGAGGAAAGTTGTGACCTCTCTCTTTACTAGGGGATCACCGTGACTGTACTATGCTCTTGGCTCAAAAATTGTCGATCTCTATTGTGACTGCTGGTATTACGGTGATGAGACCTCAACTTCTTAAAACTACTAGACAATTCTCCCTAGAATTGAGCTGACCTCTTCCTTGCATTGGTTTATCGCTTCTCCAAAGTAGATGTTTCTATCCTCATCAGGACTCCACAAAGGTAGAAAATGTCTCCTAGTTCTCCGAAGTAGATGTTATTGTAGACTGCTCGACATTCAAACAATTCTCAAACCTTTGCATCCTCTCACTCTCTTTGGCTTTCATGTGAGGACAGAACCCCAATATCTCTATAAATCTCACCTCATAGTCATTTCTAGAAAAAGACCCTTGGTGCAGCTATTCAAACTAGGCTATCTTCTCAGCCAGATATGTCTCAGGAAAGTAGTGGCTCACAAACTCCCACCGAAAAGCATACCAAATGACTGTAACTCTTGGTCTCTTCTCCTCCTCTATGGTCCCCCAAAGGCCAACACTGTCCTTCACGAGGTAAAATGCATGCTTCACGTTGTCCTCATTTGGGTGTTCATGTTCATAAATGCTTTCGCCAACTCCATTAACCATGTTTCAGTGTCTTTCGAGTCCTCTATATGCACATACTCAGTGGCTTCCATGTGCTTCAACCTCTCAAAGGTCTTCCCTAGACCCTGATATTCCTCATTAGGGACAAGTGCCATTGGTCAAGGTACATGCACCATATCTGCTAAATGTGTAATTATCACAATGAGTTGTCCCAAACATAGGCTAGAGGGCTAGATTACCCATGGATGAAGGGTCAAATGGAGGCGAGACAGATTGTTCTGGCCCTGTCTCAAGTACTCTCCCATCTAGTATCGGCCTCCTTTCATTGCCTTATAGCACCGCATAGATACTCTTGACATGTTCTTCATGTTCTTTAGACATATCTTCATAACCAAATGCTATAAACAAATATGTTGGATTACAGAAGAATAAAATTTAAGAACATTTATGAAGCACAACAGTCATGTGTTAAATTACAAATAATACCCTTACAATGGAAAACTTAATAAAATATCCAAATAAGCACATAAATTGCAAAGATGAATCAAGTAATTTCCAAACTAGAATCATAAATTAGGGTTGTATTAAGGAATTAAGCACCCAATTAAATTAGGCAAGCATGTTTAAGTATTAATCCAAGTCAGGGGTCTCACAACTATAAACCCCTAACATGGATTTTGCCATTGAAACACTAAGCAAACAAAGACAGATACTTCTTACACATCTCATCTTCTAGCTCCCAAGTGGCTTCCTCCACCCCTCGATGATGCCACAATACCTTTACTAAGGCCATGTCCTTCTTTATCAGCTTTTGCACAAACTTATTTAGAATCAATACAGGACCCTCCAAATAAGAAGCATCCTCATCTAACTCAATATCCATTGGTTGTATCATTTTCTATGTATTAGGGTGACACTTCCATAACATTGAAACATGAAAGACATTATGCAAATTGTGCAACTATAGCTGTAACTCCAACTTGTAAGCCACCTATCCAACTCGTTCCAAGATAAAGTAGGTCCCATAAACCTAGGATCAAACGTATCCTTCTTACCAAGTCTCAACATACTTTTCCATGGGGAAATCATGAGATACATGTTGTATCCAACTTGGAACTCTTGGCATATGATTTCCTATCTGTACTGAGCTTCTTTCAACTATTGTTATATCACTTTGATCTATTTTATAGTTTTTTGCACTAACTTAGGACCCAAAAGCTAATACTCAATTGCCTCATACCAACAAATAGGTGATTGGGAATGCCTTCTGTACAAAGTTAGTTATGATGCCATATCAATGCTTCTGTAATAGTTGTTGCCATAGGAAAACTCATTCAGACTCAGATGGACATCCCAAATGCCAACAAAACTGAAGAACACACACTCTCATAAGATCTTCAAACATCTTAATAGTCCATTCTGATTGACCATCTATCTACTGGTGAAAGGTTGTGTGGAACCTCAACTATGTCCCCTAATCTATATGTAGATGTTCCCAAAGCCTGCTTATAAACTAAGGACCTCTATCAGATACGATGGTAACTGTAGTACCATGCAGACAAGCTATCTCATTGACATAGACATGTGTAAACTTCTATGTTGTATAAGTTGTCCATATTGGAAGAAAGTGGGTTGACATGTTCAACTTATCAACTATCACTCAAATGGGATCATGACCATTGGTTGTACTTGGAAGACCAACCACAATGTCCATGGTTATATGAATCCATTTCTACTATGGTATTGGCAAAGGTTCCAATGTCCCTACAGGTTTATGATGCTCTGCCTTGACTTGTTGATAAATTGGACACTTGACCACAAACTTTGCAACATCATGCTTCAGAACTGACTACCAATTCAAATCATTTAGATTATGACACATCTTTGTATTGATAGGATGCATCATGTACATTTATGAATGAGCCTTCTCATGTACCATTAGCCTCAGACCAAAAGCATCAAGAACTACTATTTTTTGTGGAAACACACTGTCCCATTGTCTAACTCATGAAATCCATCATGCTTCCCACTGCCAAACTCTGATCTAATATTTTGTATGATTGTTTCCTCCTTCTGTGTATCTCTGATCTATTGTATTGAAATCAGCTTAACCTGTAGATGTGCCAATAATCTTGCCAACAGAGATACTTCCAACTACACATTCATCTCCCACAGTGACACTAACATGTCCATCTTGTGACACACCAAAGAGTATAACTATGCTTTATCTACAGATGAAAAATAAGATGACTTCCTACTTAGTGCATCAACTACCACATTCACGTTGCCAGGATGGTAGTCTATCCTCCAATCATAGCCCTTGATCAGCTCCATCGACCTTCTCTACCTCCTATTCAACTCTTGTTTTGAGAAGATATACTAATGATTGTTGTGATCCGTGAAGGTCTAACACTTCTATCCATATAGATAGTTCCTCTAGATTGTCAAGTCAAGAAATACAATGGATAACTCTAGATCATGTGTTGGATAGTTCTCCTCATGCTTGTTAAGCTATCACAAAGGAAAGGAAGTCGCATTCTTATCTTGCATCAACACACATCCTAAGACATTCTTCTAGGCATCACAAAACATTATGTAGCTTTTCCCTTGCTCTGGAAGCATTAACACTGGATTACTTGTCAACTTCTCCTTCAACAACTAATAGGTAGGGAAAAGGTAGGGAAACTTGGTTAAAGGTAGGGCAACTTAGCCATGGATGAAGGATCAAATGCAGGTGGACAGGTTGCTCTAGCCCCATCTCAGGTACTCTTCCATATAGTACTGACCTCCTTCCGCTGCCTCCTGACTTCACATAGCTACTGTCGGCATGTTCTTCAAATTCTCCAGACATATATTCATAACCATAAGCTATGATCAGATATGTTGGATTACCTAAAAACAGACACAAAATGCAAGTCTTATGCCATGTAGACTCTATATACCCTAAACTCTGATACCAACCAAATCATGACACCCCTCCACGATAAATGAGATTACTCAATACCAAAACTTGATCGATAACTAATTAACCACATTTCTAAAAAGGGGGATAATTGAAATCCAATTAAACATGTCTAGAAACATTTACATAAAGGTCCCACATTTTACATGATCTATCACCATACCAGGTTTTTTACATTTGTACAGTGGCCACAACTTGTATACAAAAGCATTTTCCATATATATACATCATGCACAAACATCCACATATTGCCAAAAACTCGAGTCGATGTACATTATCTAACAAAACTTCCCCTCATGGATCAGAGTGTATAGGGATGACTCTAGGACATACTATCAACTAGCCAACCTTCTTGCTATATCAAGCTTCGAACTGCTCCTCCTCGGTACCATGGGTCTGATGACATTGTTGACAATCACTAAAAAGATGTGGTGACCTACGAGGTGAGATCGATGTCCCATCGAGAGATATAAATCTCAACAATGCTTAGTTCTTACACTAGATTATGTAATTAGTTAGATAAAGTAGATAACATTGTAGAATTACAAGATTAATATAATTATCAGAGGAGCAGACATAGATAAAATTATAATTGTAGTACCGCATTATACATCATATAAACATTTAAACAGGGACAAAACAAGGGTTATCATCCAATGTGAATCACATGATAACCCTAATAGATATGCTACACTGCTGAATTACATCTTTTATTAAGCCCTAGGGAGTTTGAGGCATACTAGTCAAACTTTTAGTTGATCACTACAAAGTCGCAATCAGCTCCATAGTAAATTTAGCACAGATGGAATACTAAGATCACTTCCCCTCGGTTAGTGCGAGTCCACCATAGAGACATATGAGACAAACTGCAATCAACCTAGTATGCCCTAGGTACATAGGCCACATCACTAGAAACCACAATATTCAATCCTATCATCTAAGGTACAACCATAGTCATCCTCAATCACATCACATATATACACATTCATTCATATTCATCCAAGACACGACATCGACCATTCTCTGAAACCTTAGGATTAGCATGAAAAGGATATACCATCCTTGCACACACTAATATTGAATAGTATACGACTATGAGTCTTTGTTCTATAATACACATTTTACTATCCAGAAAGTCATGACACTAGAATAGTTCTATAGAAGAGGGCGCTACATGATTAGGGTTTCACTTGATTAGTTAAGCCAGTTGGGTGATTTTAGATTGCATCAATCAAGTTACATAAAATGCTAAATTGTTTCTACAAAAATAGTGGTATGAACTATCCCCATAATATATATAACATATGAGACATATTTGGCATAAGATTTCATCAAACATAAGAGCTATGATATTCTGAAAGTAACACAGTAGGCTTACCATCAACATTACGAGTGTATCCCTTCCTCATTACAACATTGGATGAAGATGGATATATTAAACCATCACCACTCAACCCTTTTATTTAAGATTCAATAAGGTGGATTGCATTGGTGTTACAAATCAACACCCAGAAGTAATCCATCAATTCATTCACACACTTAGGAAAATACTTAGACAAGTACACATGAGTAAACCAATGATTCTTTAACATATATACCAAGAGCATCAGTTCATTCTTAGACTTAGTTAAAAACATAAACTCTTATATCTAGCATCTCCAATGGATCATGGATGTACTTAGCCAAAAACATAACCATCAGATCATTAGGATACTTGGCCAAAACCAAAACCATCAGATCATGGTCACTAGCAAGACTGTTAGTTCACATAGAACAATTATAGATTCATATATCACAGTAGGCATAACCATCGGATCATGGACTTTAACAAAACCATCAGATTCCATATTAAGCAAAACTATCAGTTCCTTCGGTGCACTAGTAAAAAATCATCGATTGATTCAAGGACTCAAAAAAAACCCTCCATTCATGTGCTAAACAAAACCATCAGATTAGGTACCTAGTGAATCCATCACCACTTAGTTTTGTTATTTAATCATTTCATAGAGTAGTAGAGCCATTGGTTGCAAATCAATAAATAAACAATCAACTCCTAACATTAAGAGAAAGTAGTTCTTTTTGTTAAGTAAAACCATTGTTTGTTGTGTTAGGTAAACCATCGTTTCTCAAGCTAAGTAAAACCATAGTTTCACTCACTAGTGAAACTATCAATTTCTATGCACAATTAAAACCATCAATTCAGACACTAAGTATAAACCACCATTTCTCATGAGGAGTCAAACCATCATTTCATAGTTCTAAGTGAGAACTTAGTTCATTTTACTTAAGGAGAAACCATCATTTCTATACTCAAGGAAACCATCAGTTCATTCTTGCAAGGTTTAGGTAGCTTACTTCAAAAGAAGAACATGCACAAGATGTAGGGGTAGTTTACCCACACAAATACTACTACATATGCTCATACCATACCCAAACAATCATCTTTTTACTTATTACCACGTTTTTAGACAAAATCTACATATTAAAAGTTAAAAGTAAGAAAGCAACGGGATGAAAATTACATAACTTGCCTCAAGGAGGATGATGAACGTCCAAACAACAAGGTAGCTTGAAAGAGAAAAGAGAAACCCTACCTTTAGCTCTCCAAATGTCAACTCCTTTCTTCAAGAACAAGGATGATCTAGAGCAAAAGAGAAGAGCGAAGAGGTTCTTCAACCACATGCTTGAGTTCTACTAAGAACACCATGGATTCACCCAAAGAAGAAGAGATAATAAGAAGGGAAGAAAGAAAAACAAAGATAAGAAAGAATATCTTACTTGTTTAGG
Source organism: Alisma plantago-aquatica (assembly GCA_963693085.1). Classification (NCBI taxonomy): domain Eukaryota; kingdom Viridiplantae; phylum Streptophyta; class Magnoliopsida; order Alismatales; family Alismataceae; genus Alisma; species Alisma plantago-aquatica. The sequence continues at coordinate 1,153,015,534 of OY856412.1, forward strand.
TCAAGAAACTAGGTTAGGAATCTCCAAATCACACTAGATAAGGTAGATCCAAACCCTAGAGAAACATGTAACCAAGCTTCATCCTCAAGAGATCTTCTTTTTCCTCCAAGTAAGAGGGTTAGACCTCTCAAACAACAAGAAGATGAAGGTGTACAAAGAGTTCATTTGCGAGAGAGAAGAGGAGTATATAATTCTAGGATGAGAGAGAAAGGTGGTTGAGGATTGAAAGCATGCTTGTCATGTGTTAAAAGGTTGAAAACTCCCATCCTACAAAAGTAGATCTACTATCAGTTGTCAACCTAGGAGAACCATTGGTTGGCATATGTAACATACTCAATTTTAACTACTTAATCTAATTTGAGCTAGAATTCATCAACATTGCAAATTAGCCATTCATTTGAAGTCTCATTTGGCCATTTTCGTCAACCAACATGTTTTGCAATTTTAATTAGACTTTGATTAAATTCATTGTGTCTAATGAATCAACGTTCCTCTCTATGAGAAACAATTATGAAATATCCCATTTGTTTTGTCCCATGAATCGATGTCATATCAAGTATTTTGATTTGAATTAACTATTCCAAGACATTTTAATTTGACCACGCATTCATGTCTTACTCTCTAATCAAAGAATAATGGCTTTGGATCTAATTGCAATATTAAATATTGAGGTCAAAATGGATCATTAACTACAATATTAATACCTTTAGCAAATAACTTCATAAATACTTGGACCCGTGACCAAGATTTTCTAGGCAACATAAACATATTAAAATGAAGGACTTAATTAGTAAAATGGTGAGCTGAGAGGTAAATGATAACTTGTCTCCCTCTCCATGATGATAAAGACTGATAGTTATATAGAGACTGACCTGGTTATCCCATCTCCTGAAGAAAACCCTCATGCCACCTCCATGTAATGTCATTGGTATCGACCGTTACAAAACCCCCCACACCTCCCTTTCCCCACATTGTAACGCTCCTCCTCAAATACACCCAAATCCCTAGCATACCCAGCCCCACTGACCTACAAATGGTAGCCAGTGATCCATCACCACAATGACCATTGCCCAATGCTTCTTCACCACCACTACAATGAGCAACCTAATGCACAATAAGAAAGAGCAAAGCTCTGCACTCACCCCGACCGGTAGAAAACCCAGTGAGACCTTTCCTCCTACATCGATCACCAACCTTACCCTGGTGATCCCTGCTCCCCTCCTCTCCAGGGAATGCATTCCTTCCTGAATTCTTTCAATCCCTTAATGTTTACCTGTAACTCTGACAAATCAATGCCTGCCGCTCAACAAATCTCACCAGCACCTCCTCTACCCACCGTCGTGACAACACCTTGGAACCACCACCAACGACACCCATCAGAACCTAAGCCTTCTTGTTTTGAAGACCATCGGAAGTCCTCTCTTCTCCCACCTACACACCAATTTCAACCTCTCTGCCACCAACAAAAAGTCCTAGACCTTGTCATAGGGACCAACCAACATCCTACAACTTTGTGGCCCATCAATGATGATTTCCAATACACCACCTACTCCTCCTTCCACTTGATGGGATTCATGCAGAAGACCTCCAAGCCCAATAAAACACCACACTAGGTACAACCCTAGATTGCATATTTGGCATAAGATTTCATCAAACATAAGAGCTATGATATTCTGAAAGTAACACAGTAGGCTTACCATCAACATTACGAGTGTATCCCTTCCTCATTACAACATTGGATGAAGATGGATATATTAAACCATCACCACTCAACCCTTTTATTTAAGATTCAATAAGGTGGATTGCATTGGTGTTACAAATCAACACGAGGTACCAAGCTCCACTCTTCAACTACTTCAGCACTGGACAATCTTTTAATATGTGGCTCTCCTTGTCACATATATAGCATACGCGTCTGCCTATGCCCTTTTGATTCTTCTTCCCGTGACCCTTGCTTTGGTAGTTTTCATCTGTTATAGCAAAAAAATTACCATATGAGGAGGAAGATTCAGATGGCTTCTTCAAAGACTCCGCCTCTAATAAATATGCAATCGCCTCATTGAAGTCGAGTGTAGTCTTCCCGAAAAGGATGTTCATCAGCAGTTGTTCCCATGACTGTGGTATAGATGATGCTAAGAGAGCGACCTTATCTGTCTCGCTGATCTTCTCCTCCATGCTAACCAGTTGTGTGACAAGCTTGTTGAAGACTATGAGATGGTCGATGAACCTTGTGCCTTCTTCCATGCACAATTTGTACAATTTCCTTTTCAGCACCCACTTGTTCATCAGCGACTTTGCCATATACAACTCTTTTAAGATCTTCCATAATTTCTTCGGTGAATCTTCATTGACCACTGAATACTTTACCTCCACAAAAAGACTCAGACAGATGTTACTGACCGCCTTGCACTCCATCATCCTCGAGTCACCTTCAGACATCTTGTCTGACTTTTCCCCTTCAATAGCTTCGATTAGCTCTTGTTGGACTAAGACGTCCTTCACCATGCTTTGCCACACATTGAAGTTGCTTCTGCCATCAAATTAATCAATATGATGACTCCCCACATTGCTAGTCGATGCTGCCATGCTTCGTGTGCCTCCGATGCTCACTGATCATCTCGTAGCAACCTTCACTTTGATACCACTTGATGGGATTCATGCAAAAGCCCTCCAATTCCATGAAAACACCACATGAGGTACAACCCTAGCTTGTAGAATAAAAGCGACAATGGTCTCCCAGTTGACAGGACAAACTGACAAACAAACAACCAATGATAGAACTGAGTTGGCAAAGAAGACCGCAAAATTCTATTAAGCAACTTCAGAAAGATTTAAGGATTGTCACTCTCCCACAATCCCATGCCCACAAGAGAATTTCACACCCCACTCTTGCTCTCTTCCTTCTTGGCTATCTGTATGCCTTCCCCTATATTGGCACACACAATGTTTGGCATTATACAACACACAAATAACCCACGGTGTCTACCTCTATTTATAGGTATAGGACATCCCCCTACAAGGAAGTAAGAGAGTTATGTCTATTTTATAAGGACTAGGAGAACGAAAATAGAATAGGAGAAGGAAAAAATTCTTAGACTCCATGTTGGACATTATTTTCGCTTTCCTAATAAGAACCAAATCCTAACACCTACTACACCAATGACCTACACTGGACTACAACCACCAGCCACAGGTCACAACCCCTACATCCATGCTCCCCCACCTTCTCATTAATGATGACATCAGAGCTGCAAGCATCATTGCAAGGTCACTACAATGATACCATTGCTAACCGGTCCCCCATAACCTCAGGTCTACCCAGACCCCTTGGCATCTCAGACTCCAGGAACCTTGAACAAAGAAGAACCAACAATCATGTCCCCAACCGGTGCTATTGCCCTCGCAACCCAGCCACACTAGAAACCTCCGAGCACATCTACTCTGCTCCTATAATCACATAGCCTTATCCTAGCTTCACAAACTCTAGGAGCAATAATTGTGTATTCCTCATGTCATTCAGGAGGTACTTTCATCCCTCACGTAGTCCTTTAATCTCTTGCTAACTTTTTAAATAGATAAATCACTAGTAACATGTAAAATTACATTGTAAGAATTCACCAAATATAGCTAGCAGGATGTGAATAGTGTAACATACATCATAGTCTACCCTAATTATCAAATACACCCAGTCGTGACTCATACACATATTCACATCTTAGTCCAACACGTAAGGGTATGCAAATGACTCTATGATTAGTAAAATACAAGTTAAATCAATATGGAAACCATAATTGTATATGTATATCATGACCTAAGTATGTGGTGATCTTATCTAATGCATATATGTATGATCTAGATGATTATATAAAGCAAATGATAAATCATTAGAAGTTAAAGGGAATCAATAAAAGACCAAATTAATAGAATCCATGGTTTAAACTATTCAATTGTTGGTGTAAAATTGCTTATTCTAACTAATGATGCATATAATGGAGAGTTCCAGCTTATATTGAGACAAAAATGGTAAATTGAATCAATGGACCTTTTTCCTTTAAACTATACATATACCCCTTCTAGGAACCTATATGTATATATGAAAATATGATCCTTGATAAGATGACATATAATTATATGATTATGATAGCACTATTTATGTGATTAATACTATGATTATATACACTTATATTTAATATAAGTTATAATAAAGCAATTATAATATCACAAATTTTGAGGTGAAAATTTGGAAAATTATTTAAATTTATTCCTTTACCTAAATTAGGACTTCTTATATTACAATTAACAAAACAAGACCTATCCAATAAAAATGGCTTCACAACTAGAATCTACTTGTAGTTCTCATGATATTGAAAGCGATACTTCCATTCTTTTTTAATGATCTTTATTCCCTATTATAGCTTCCCTTGATATATTAATGATCAAATTCTCTTTTAGCTTCTAGATGAGTAACATCAACTCACTTTGGATTTAAATAATCCCTTAGATCATCTTGATGTACTTATCATGACTGATGTAACCTAAAAGATGATTCTCTTATGTACGTGCATGATGTAGATAAATCAAATATAGAACTTTGACCTATTTTGTTATCATATTACTACTACACTTTGAAATTAGTAAACTTTATGTTGTTATATGACATGATTTCCTAAGATCGTATGCCCTTGTGCCATGAATAGTTCATATGACTCATAGACTCACGTTTATACCTTAAGATGCCCTAAAATGTGAGTGCTTAAGTAATTATATGACTGGATCTATAATCCTTATACAAAGTTGATCCTAAATGTTCAAACCTCTCTATTGAACTTCAAATCAGACCTTATAATGACTTGTGACACAAAATTCCATGCAACACACTGATATGCACTTTTGACTACAGTTGACATACAAATGACACCTAACATGATCTAAATGTACATGTTGATTATTGAACTACAATCTAGCAAGAACCATGATCTAATGTTACATGTGTATCGTATGATTTCAAATAGTAGATTTATCATACTTGTAGTTTTAAATCCCAAATCAATTTACTTAATGCTCATATATGATAATTATTACTTGGAAATATGACCATGTTGCATGGAATTTGTATAATATGACGACTATAATATTGCATGTGAGATATGGAATTATGGGTATCTCAAGATCCTTCAATTTTTTAACCAGAGATTATATTTATGTTGTATTAATAATAATGTGGATGGTTCACCTAGACCTAGGGTGTAATGTTGATACCTCGACTATGTCAAATAAATGCAAGCATGTTTCATTTGATTGGACTTTTATACTTGAACTATTTGAAACATAGTCCTAGGAGAAACATGCACATGACATAAGTGATGTTTATCTTATCAAAACCTAACCTATTTAAGACCCTATGCTACGTCTTTATACATCATAGTTCAATGTGGAATCTGACCTTCATTGTAAGGGCCGGAACTACATTTTGGGATAACCCTGTTTGTTTTGCCTAAGTATGTTGCTTAGCACCTTATTCTAATTATCTGAGATGTAATTAGGGAATGTTAAAGCATAAAGTTCCTTATTTGATCTTGTTTGGTTGATGCTTGTGTTTTTTGGTGAGGTTTTGGCGCAAGTTTCAATTCACCTGGAATAGGGGTTGATGTGCAAGTTTTCCACCTGTTGAGTGTTCCTTCTCTCTCTTGGCATCATCTAGAGGAGAGAGAGAGATGAGCACCTTGTTTGGGTCTTGGTGATGCTTAAAACACATGTGTGAGGTGTGTCTTGCACCTAGATGTGTCATCTCGGGCTAGAGAGCCCTATAGAGGGTTGTGTATTAGTTTGTGAGTGTATACAGTTGAGCCCTATTAGTTTGTGAGTGTGTAGGGTTGAGCCCTATCGATTTGTGAGTGTGTAGAGTTGTGTCCTATCGGTTTATGGATTTATGGAGATATGATATCGGGCATGACCTTGGTAGAAGATCAAGTGGGCGAGACCTTGCCTAGACCTTATCACCATGTCTTGCATGATGTTGTGCATGTGGCTCCTTTTTTGTGGAAAAGTGACACCTAACCTGCTAAGGTGATGACACCTCTTCAATGATCCCTCTCTCATACCCCTTGTATATAATCTCCTTTATATCCAAGAAAGAGGATCATTTTAGCTATCCTTGCTTCCTCTCCTTCTTGGTGGATGACCTTGAGAAGCTTAAGGAGCTAGAGAGTCTCTCTTGGAGCTTGGTGGATGAGTCCCATGTTGTGGTGTTCTTTGAGCATTCTTCATCTTCTACCATGGTAAGCTATGTTTCCTAGCTGTCTTTTCTTGTTCTTCTTCTTCTTCTTAGACATGGATCTTGATACCTTCTTTCCATCTTGAACCATCTTAACCTTGGTATCATCTTCTTCCTTGGAGGTGTAGTGGTGATCAAGTTTGGTGGATCATCTTTTACCTTGAGCTTGTGAGCTTGAAGCTTGACCTTGGAGCTTGGATCTTGGTGGTGATCTTTAAGGTGGGTTATATAGCTCTTAACCTTCTTTGTTATTTTCACTCTTCATATGCTTATGTTTGTTCTTCATCTCTTGATCCTTCATCTCTTGTATGGTAGTAGTCGTTAATGGTTTTAGAACTATTTTGATGATGGAATCATGTTTGGTTTGCTATTCATATCGTACACCTTCTTGCTATGTTAGTGGATGGACTAGTGCCCGACCTTATTAAGGTTGAAGAAAACAAGTCTACACACATGCCCTATGTTGAGGGTAGGTCATCACGACTTGCAATGCAAAAAACCGACATACCATTGGGCAAGTCGTCATGACCTGGAGATGCATAGGTCGACATGCCTTGTGGATTCTTAGGCCAACATGTGTTGAGAATGTTAGCCCATCATTCCCTAGGAGTACCTAAACTGATATGTGATGGCTAAACCAGTATGCATGAACGATGTTATCCATCATGCTCTTGAAGCACCTAAATGGATACAGAGTTTCTTAAATTGATATCCTTGGGAGGAGTTAGCCCGTCATGACCATGGGGGTCCCTTGTGTGAGTTGGTATATTTTGAGGACTAACCATGAAGCCCTGGTTGAGTAGAGGATGACATTCTTTTGTGTTAGAGTTTCCCGATACACCTTGACCTGTGATGCCTAGCTAAACCCTAACCCTAACAACCGACACACCAAGGGCTGCCCAACATGCATTGGTTGCCCGACACCTTTAGGTAGTGTTGGACGTCACACCTTTAAGGTGGTGTTGCCCGACACCTTTAGGGTGGTGTTGCCCGTCACACTCTTAAGAGAAGGATAAATCGATACATCTTTAGTAAGGATATCCCTTATACCTTATACGGTGGTAGTCAACATGTAGTGATGATGACAAGTCGACACCCTATGACAAGTACTAACTGGTAAACTGTATGATAGTCTCAAACGATACCTTGTGATGGTGGTCATGTTACATCATGTTGATGATAGGGTTACATGATATGATGTGATACCCTGTGAGGTGGTTGTGTGAATAATAAAGGAGTATTGTTTGTTGTATCTTTATCTCATAATATACATTATAGTGATGATGGAAGTAATGATCTAAGGGTGGTTGTTGATCCAACCTTATAAACCATAATTGATTAGTATAAACCCTAACCCTAATGATGTAATGTGAATGGCATGAATCTTATGAGATGGTAGTGTTGATGATGTATTGTTCTTCTTATTACAAGCCTCTAACCATGCAGGTAACACCAGTTGATAAGCATATCCAGGTATGAGATATGGTACTTATGATATGTGTGAATGGGCCTTGTGAGGCATATGTGATGTTGGCATCATTGAAAGAGAAGGTAAATGGTCTTATGACCTAATGATGGCTTGTTGGCTTAAATGAGATGATGATTTCCTCAGTGATGAGAGGAGGGGTTGCTACCCCAAGATATATGGTCCTTGTGATGGAAAATATGGTGAATGACAAGCATCAAGTGAAAATGTGATGAGATCACACCCTATATACCCAAATATGTTTTGGGGATATGTTATGCCCTTATTTATGTAGAATTTGTTTAGGGGTTGTACATTGTAACTTGATTGATGTTAAAAGACACTTAATTGACCTAACTAATAAAGTGCAACCTAATCATGTAGCTTGCCATGTGCCATATATCCATTCAGTGTCAATACTTGTTGAATGGTGAAACGAGTTTAACTCGGAGCCCATATTTTTGAATATGTGGGGGTGAGGACGAATATCCCCTTACGACTAAGGATATGTGACACATGATTGGCTACGGGCCGTATTTGGAAGAGTGTGGGTTTAGACCATAGATCAGTGATATGTTACACAGGATTAGCTGCGAGCCATACCCTGGAAGAGTGCGGCTATGAGCCGTAGCTCAGTTTCACTAGCGCCGTGACCTGTACCAAGGCGGACTAGGTTTGCACAGCTGGACTATATGTCTCTAGAAGCAGTCTGACTGATGATGTCATTGCATGTTTCACTCGTGTACTGACCATGAGGTAGTGTGGTCGTGGATTCCCACTCTTCCACTAGACCTGGTATGACACTGATTTTGACTTAACAGTGGTTGGTTGGATTTAGATGGTACGACTCAAATCTTCGGGGTGAAATAAAATATGTAATCAGCCCTGTAGTATACTTGTATAGGATCAAATAAGAAACCTTGTATGAGGCCTTGCGTTGATAGGAAATATAAATGTTCTTTATATTCTTTTTAAAGTGTTGAGATGTTTCATAATTCAATAGTAATTGCTCAATCTAATAATAATAATTACCTACTTCTTATAGTTATAACGTTATTACTAATTTAATTATCTCATCTGTGATAATAATAGAGTTAGTGTAGAGTTATATCTCCCAGTGAGATTTGGAATCTCATCCCATGGATTTTCCACATCATTTTTAGGTGGACGTGCTCGAGAAGGTAGAGATCGTGCAACAGAGATTGAGGAGCAACAAGAGAGGCAGTAGCTGAGCAAGTTGGGAGTGTTGTTAGATGTCTTTTGTTGATAGAATCCAAGAGTTGTCCTTGTAGACTCGGGTCTTTGGGGATGTTTTGTAGATGTTTTGTGGATGTACTTTCAGTATGTGGTTGGCTTGTGTGTCCCTTTGTATACAGATATAGTAGAAATATGTATATATTATGTTATGAAATAGGTTGTCTGGTAATAGGTCGATGGTACATACAGTAAGTGCTTTGAGGTATGAAAGGACTCATATGTAAAAGTTTTTTTTGTTTGACATTTTTATGAAAATTGTTTTAATTTTCAGTATTTTCCAGTAATATGTCTATTAATCTCTCTTCCGCCATTTTGTTTTGAGTAATCTCGCTTTTGTGGCATGGGGTGTCACATTCACTCCAACTCATTTTCAACAATCATAACTCACTCAATACTTAAAAGGTACGCTTAGTCTCTTGAACCTACTATGAGACTGGATTGTTTGTATGTATAAAATCATTAATACTTGGATACTTAACTACTTATTTGAGCTATTGTTCCTGTGAGTACTCTTTCATGTATGATTACACTGTGTTGACATACCTTAATATAATATAGAAATCTCTTATATAACCCTTATGTACCTGTCTGAATACTTGGGGTAAAGGCATAAGACATGTTGAAACAAGGTTAGCTCATTGACTTAGTTGATGTTCCTCACATAGAAACAAGGTGACATTTAGGCTTTTAGCCTCAATTGCCCGTCACAGACTCTTCCTTTAGAAGTTTCTCAAAGGCCTAATGTTTATAAAATGGAGAATGGAACCAAATACACTTTGTATAAAAGAATATTTTTTGAAGTTCTCACCTTGCTTTTTCTAAGTATTTTGTTCTAGACAAGTAACTTTTATATTACTCCTAAACTGTACTTACATATCTTTTTCATGTTTTACTTAATACTTTAGCAACAATACATTTTTTTTACCAAATATTTAGAATCCAAATGAAGATTCTTCTGCACTCAACATCATGACAGCTAATCTGGTGATATGTAATGCCAATGGGAAATCTTTAAAATAGAAATGGATACATGCCACTCTTCTCCATAATGTATCATGTTATATTTGTTAGTTATGTTTTTCCTTTTCATATATATTGTTTGTGTGTTGTTGTACTATTTTACGAATGGAAACCATGTCCACTACTCGCCTTTGGCTGTCTAGCTATTAGGAGTGCGGATTTAATATAATAAAAAGGTTGGTGACAATTCAAATCAATCTTTCAATGATTTACATTCTTGGTTGTGACCTTGACTACTTTTTTAATTACAAACTTGACCTAACTGACATCGAAACGAATTGTGACTATTGTTTTCTTAAACAGGTTCAACACTTTCTCGTGTGCCAAGAGATTGCCCTTCAGCTCACTACATAAATAGAATGAGAGATCTTTTGACTCCTCAATCACGAGGAACAAGAAAGCATACTTCATAGGCAAGCATATTATCATCTTTTAGGTTACCTTTCAATGAGATATTCTCTCACTAGGAGTTTACATCTGATTAACAACAAGACAAAGTTGAAAGAAGACATTTCTGAACGATTGATCTCGCCTTTTATAGACAAGTTTTATAAATTTCTAAAATGTGTCTGCAGATTTACTAAAAAGATTTGTGAGATTTTCATCTTGATACTCCAAACCTGTAGCTCTCAGCCTTGTAAAATGAGAATCAAGCTATGTTGCAAAGTTGAAATACGTATTGACAACTGACTTTTTCTTCAGCATATACTATAGGACTATACTCGTATAACTTCCATAAAAGGTCTGATATGAAAAATATTGTATTCTATAGTAGTAGCACTTTGATTAAGAGATGGTAGAACAAAATGAGAGAAATCTATTGATCATGTGCAAGGTGGATATACTATAAACAAATAGAATCCTGTACACTGCAGAACAAATAAGAATACACACCCTATGTTATAAACCCATCATCATCACTCAAAAATACCTGTTCGATGATAACGACACACATATTCAAACAAATAATCGCACACACCCCTTCATAAAGAAACACATGCCACATTACCTTCCAACACCTCCTTTCAACAGACAGTTGTTGTTTGAATGGACGTTGTAGCATTAAATCTGTCTTGGAAAATAATTACCGATGAGAGAAAGCGTTGGCAGTTCTATAGGTGTCCTCCACAAAAATTTTAGGTTGCTCCTAGCTATCAAGATTGATGTAAACTAATTCCTAATCCATCCGACAAACCGAGCAGTATGCTTTTCTGACGCTGGTACTGCGACAGTGTTGCGGTATACTTGTTTTTCTCAGACCATTCTATGGCCTCGTCAATTGAGCTCAACAGCTGCGTGTTCTGGCTTACTTGTAGTTGGGATGTCAATCCTTGGATCTGGATCACGCTCTTAAGTTTGTATGCATAACTCTCGAGCTGTTCCTTGGCTACAGCCACCTGTGCCCTCCGCTGCTCCTCAATTTTATCAGCTCTAGCCTCGTCAGTCATCCTGTTCCTCTCCTCGGCAGTAAGCCTCCCCCTGTCATCGCTGATTGTGATAGCAGCCGAGATCTTTGACCTCCTTTCCATGGCTGATACATTGAGAATACCATTGGCATCAATCTGGAATGTGACATCGAACTTCACTCTTCCAACACTCTGGGCTTGAAACCAGTGATGACGAACTCTCCGAGCAGATTGTTTTCTGCAGCAATGAGATTCTCACCCTCGTGAACAGAGAGGATGACGTTTGTCTGATTGTCGTAACCATTGGTAAAGACTGCTTTCCTGGAGCAGGGTATGGGAGTATTCCTCGGGATCATGACAGTCATATAATGGTTTTTGGCTTCGAGACCCAGGGAGAAGGGAGACACATCCTTGAGTGTGAGAGCAGGCGGCGGAGGTAACGGTGCTTTTTTTATGTTAGTAATTTCACGGCTGATGCTCCTGGCGAGTATGCCGGTACTACTGCCGCTCAACATGGCGGCCTGGATGGCGGCGCCACAGGCCACAGCTTCGTCGGGTTTTATGAAGTTGCACATCAGGTTGTCCCTCTGGAAGAATTCACATAGTAGCTGTTGAATCTTTGGAATACGTGACTACCCATCTACGAGGACAACGTGATTGATGCTATGTTTATCCAAGTTGGCATCCTTCAAACATGTCTCCACCACATCAATGCACTTCTTGAACAGCTCCTCGTTTATGCTTTGGAATCTGGCGCGACTGATCTCCAAGACGCGCTCCTCACCTGCGAACAGAGACTCGGCATGGAGTGTGGCGTCGGCGCAAGTGGTCAGCATCCTCTTGACCTTCTCGCACTCAGCCCTCAGCTTTCGAAGGACTCTGGGATTGCTGGATACCATGTCCAACTTGTGCCTTCGCCCCAGCTCCTCCATAACGTAACTCATGAGGCCATTGTCGAAGTCTGCGCCACCAAGATGGGTGTCCCCAAGAGTGGCATTGACTTCTAACACGCCGTTCTCGATCTCCAGCACCGTCAAAGGTCCCGCCGCCGAGGTCGAATATGAGAACGTTCTTCTTTCCGGCATGGCCGCTTCTGGTCTTGTCCAGGCCGTACGACAGAGCGCAGCCGCAGTGGGCTCGTTGATGACGCGGAGCACGTTGAGACCAGCTATGCTGGCAGCATCTCTAGTGGCACAACGTTGGGCTTCGTTAAAGTAGGCAGGGACGTGACCACGGCGTTTCGGACCCTGCTGCCAAGCCGCTTCTCAGCGGCTTCTTTCAGGTACATCAGCACCATGGCGGAGATCTCCTCCGCAGTCAACAGGCGGTCGCTGCCCCCGCCGTTGACTTTGATCATATATAGGTTTTCCATATTCTTTAGCCACAACAACCTGGAAGGGCCAAAGCTTGATGTCGGCTTGCACGCTTGGCTCCTTGAATGTTCTGCCAATTAGCCGCTTTACTTCTGCAGATTACAGATGATGACTTGAATTATAACTCACCACCGCGATACTGATGATGCTTGCAAATTACAGATGATGCATACAAACAAAGATGAAACAGAAAAGAAAATCATATATAACTCTTGACCGCGATACTGATATTCTACCAGCAGATTGCAGATGATGGAATATAAAGAAAGATTAAACAACCAAACATGGAAAAAAGTAATGATTCTGACCGTTGATCGTGTTGGACGGATTGATTGCGGCCTGCTTCTTGGCTGCTTTCCCAACCAAGCGACCGTGCTTGTTGAAGGCAACTACAGACGGCGTCAAACCGATCGCCAAGCTGGTTTTCGATGATCTCCGCTTGCCCGTGCCGGAACACGGCCCCGCACGAGGTTGTCGTCCCAAGGTCTATCTGGTCCAAATCGTCTGTCCATGTTCGTTCCTCTGTCTCTGTCCCAACTAATCTGGGCGCTGCGTTCTACAATCGCCTGCCGATGCATACTAATCACGTTAGGGGACACACGGTTCAGATTGGAGGGGACAGACGTTGAGACAGACGTCGAAAACAGAAGATCTGATCCCAGGTCTATCCCGATAGCCTCCTCGTTGGTACCAGCCATTAACTCGCTCTCCCGACCCAGCTAGAGATCTACTGAGACAGACGAAGAACTGAAAATTCTGCGAAAATTAGATCTTCATAAATCTTTTCATGTTTCAGCCGTGGGAGCTAGATGTTGACCGGTATATAAACGAAGGGAGCATTCCCTCTCTACCCCTGATTGGTTCCTAGCAACCAGCTGTACTATATTTCCAAAATTGTATATCCCGCAGAATCATGGCTGCCTCGCCAAGACATCTTAACCAATAATGCTGTGAAGATTGATTCAAACACCATTCACTCAACGGTTTGTTTAGTGTTTAGACAACTGTCACGCAGTTCCAATTCTTAGTTGACATTTTTGCTGATGTGGGTGTTTACTTTATTCCAGTGTACAGCAATATCAAATTTTGGTCTCCTCACATGGATGTGTTTCGTTTATTGTAGTCTACAATTCATCTAAATACCGTATTAAGGGCCTGTTTGGTAGGGTGTAGCCGGATGACAAAGTGTGTGTTTATCAGACAACTGCACCCAACCAAACTAGCCCTAACTTTTGGTCTCTCTATTATCTACAGTTTACGTGTGCAACACGTTTTGGCTCGCTAAATACGTAAAAATGAACAAAAGTCGCTTCCATAATACCGATTCCGCGGAATATTTTGCAAGGATTCTTGTTGTTGGTATATATATTATGCGATATACGGACACCCATGATGCGACGAATAATAAATTATAAGTGGAATCGATATGAATGATCATGTAAATCTAGGCTGAGAATCGCAAGCAGGTAGAGAAAAGAATATTAGCTTTTACACTGATGCTGTGAGGGAAAAATATGAGGCCAACCAACAGACATCAAATAAGAAGCAAATGTGCAATTCTTCTTCTCGGATTTTGATACCAAACCCGACATAATACAGTTAAAAGGACATATGAGAAAATATCACCGTAGGCAGAGATTTCCTACAATTTACCATGTACCAAAACTTTCTAAGAAGATACCCTCCTCCACAAAGTGCGCAATACAGATAGCTCGCAGTCTTGTCCCTTCTTTCTTTCTATTATTTTTCTCTCCCCCTCTCCTTTGCTTTTTCCTCCCATCACAAACTATTGAACTACAATGTTTTTCTCACGGCTACTTTGCAACTGGTGGCGGCTAATTGCCATTGGTTGCATTGCTTGACGGCTGCATTGGTTGGGATTGATAATCATGTAACCACAACAAATGCCCAAAGAAAAAAGCCCTAATGGGTCGTATCCATGGACTGAACCAACATGTAGGCCTAACAATATCTCCTTCTAGCCCAAGGAGGAAACTATCATCACTGAATCATTACTGGAAATGTATGTCGTTGAGTTTATTATAGAGCTCCAACTTATCTCTGTCACCACCATGTTCATCGTATCAGAAGCATTCCATTCAGATGGATCTTCTTCAGTGTCAGTAACTTCTTATCAATCACATCACGAAGCAAATCATATCACATATTAATGTACTTTGTTCGTGATTGATGCATTGTGCTCTTGCTCAATTCGATAATTCTCTAACTATCATAGAAAATAGTGAGATCAACCTGATTCATACCCAACTCTCGCACGAACCTCAAAATCTAGAGTATTTCTTTTTCTGCTTCAGCAGCTAAAATGTACTTTGCCTCTGTCTTAGAAAGTATAACGTACTTTTACAACATGGACTACTAAGATTTTTCTCCCCCTGCAAAAGTGAAAATATACCCAAAGGTATATTTCCTTAAATCAATGTTACCTATCAGGTCAACATCAATGAAGCCTTTCACAACTGATTCAGAATCACAAAATATCGAAAAATGTTGTTGGTGCCTCGTAAGTGTTTATAGATTCACATGTCCACCTCCCAATGATCTCTCTCATGGTTTGAGAGAAACTACCCACATCACAAACCACATGAGAAATATCAGGGTGAATAACATCATTATGTACATCAAACATTCCATAGCAAAAGAATAGAGAATCCAGCCATCTCCTCCTTCTTCTCCTCATTAGTATGTGTGCATGAATTCTAACTTACTTTGAAATGACTTGATAGTGGAGTACTCAAAATTTTAGATTTGCTCATGTTGAACCACTTTAGAATTGATTCAACATAGCTCTAACGTAACAGTCACAATATGCACAACTTCATATCTCACATGTGATCTGCATCCATAAAATATGTCATGTGGCTCCCAAAATCCTTCACCCCAAAGGATTTGGAAAGATCTATCTTTAGTTTTCTGACCAAACTAACATTTGTTCACTCTATCAACATACCATATACATAAAGTATCAAAATAATTAACATATCATTGAGAAACCTCCTGATGTAGACACATGTTATTTCACTTTTTTCTGGTAATCATGACTTTGCAAGAAAGAATAAAAAATTTTGTACCACTACCTGGGAGCTTTTTTAACCCGTACAAAGTTTTCTTCAATCTACAGACTAAGTGCTCTTTCCCCTTCACTTGAAATCATTATGGATGCTCCATGTGAATCTACTCTATTAGGTCAACATAAAGAAATGATGTCTTCACATCCATCTGCTCAAGCTCCTGATATAGACTAGCAACCAAGCCTAGAAATAACCCAATAGAAGGCATCTTCACAATAGGAGAAAATATCTCATCAAAATCCATCCATGTTATTTGACTAAAAATCTTGACAATTAGCCTAGCTTTGTATCTGATATCATTTCTACTATCATCTCTCTTTATCCTATATACCTACTTATTCTTTAATGCTCTCCGACCCTTGCGAAGCGCCACAAGATCATAGGTATCATTATTATAAAATGGAGACATCGCATCATCCATCACCTGATGCCACTGTGCTCTGTCTCTATGAGTATATGCCTCCTAAAAAGTCTTTGGATCCCCTTGATCAGTAAGGAGAATATATTGAGATGCCTGATATTTGGATGAAGGATGATGATCTGTGTTAGACCTTCTTAATTGCTTCTTTGATGACTCTCCATGGTGATGATCTTGCTCCCCCTACTCAGAAGTCTCTGACTATAAATCTAAATCACTCAACTACACATACAGAATAGGACCACTTGGCGTGCTATCACTCTACTTCTCTAGGAAGTAATGCTACTCTTCTTTGTCATATGAAGACTACACCTTTGAAGAAGTTGAACCATCCTCATACCTATCATCAGAATAAATATAACTTCTCTTGTAGCCTTTACATCATCACTCTCAGTATCTATCACTGTTTAACTATCATAGAATGTCACAGTCTATAGCGGTGTCAAAAAATCGGACCTGGTCGATTTCGGGTCCAAAATTCCAACCCAGATTGCTTGATTGTCAAACCCAATCCGAATTTGAACTTGAATTTTGTTCAGACCTCTCAACCCAAAATTGACTCAGATTGAGAAATCTAAACCTAGAACCAAACTCAGACTTTGCCAAGTAGAATTATCCATGTACTATAAATTATTTCATATATTACACAAAAATAACATATATATCACTTCAAATCACAACTAACAGCCCATGAATATATGTATATAAGTAAGTATTGAGAACCCAATTTTTTTCTAATTTCTAATCTCAGACCCACCCAATTTAGATTTAGACACATATTCTTTAACTAGGGACCAACTCTGAACAACAAATCCAAAACCCAAACTCAATTTTTTTTGAGTTGGACACAACCAGGTTAATGGGTTTGGATGACTTTTGATAGATCTACATCCCTATGTCTGCTCATGGCCATTTCGATAGGATCTTGTAACCTGTAACCAAACTACTAATCTCTATATTCAAGAAAGATACATGACACCACTTTATCATCCTTCTTTTGCCGCTTTTCTTTTAAAAAATGTGCATATGCCTTGCACCCAAATACTCACATATGAGGTATAGGTTTCATCCTTTCCTTTTCATACTTTCCCAGGTATCACAAACCCCAAAGGAACATATGGAGATTGATTAATCAAATAGCAGGCAATACTCATTGCCTCACCCCATAATGTCTTAGGCAAGTGTGCAATCTTGAACTACATATGACAATGCACTACAGTATGGTTCATCCTCAGTTATACCATTGTGATATGGTGTGTCATGCCCTGTCCGCTGATGTCATATTCCATGTTTCAAGTAGTAGTCCTTGAAATCCCTTGGCGTGTACTTCCCCTATTATCTATAGGGAGGCACTTCAGATTTTTCTCGGTCTCCCTCTCTACCATTTCATGAATTTTTTTAAAAAGCTAAAGACCTAATCCTTGGTCTTCAACAAGTAGACTCGCATCAATGAATGTGTCCCCTCAAACATACCATAGAAATCCAAATTGACCAAATGTATAACACTTGACTTCACCTTTAATCTTGTCTTGAATGAAACTGGTTGACGATTTCTTATCTAACACGAATTACATGAGCTCAGATTAGTATCTTTTCCACAAGAAATCAATCTCTTCTCTAAGAGAATATGTAGGCCTTTCTCACTCATGTGTCCCATCCGTCTGTTCTATATAGTGATCCTCAATTTCATGTATACCACTGATTTTGACCACTTTAAGCTTTGTCTTGTACAATGTTCCAAACAATTTACCTAACAAAACAACCAAATATAATGCAAATTCTACCCTTAAAGTCCAGTCGACAAACATCTCTATCAAAGACATAACTACATATCAAAGTCATCTACAAATATGGAACATGATGAGGAAGCTTGAGTTTGAGCGTGCAATTGGAACTTATTTAAACACAAATGTCACCAATCTGGATAATTCTAGAGAATCTAGAATTTCCCATATTCACCCTACCAAAGTCTCCCTTTCTATATGAAGTAAAGAACTCATTACTGGGTGAAGCATGACAAGAAGCTATAGTATTCACCACTCTCTGGAAATTATCCCTGTCAACATGCAAACACTGCTCCTAAACTATCAAGACCATGACGTCATCATCATTTCTCTAATTTGAAATTATTGTTGCAATGTTCTTGTCGTCATCTTCTTGTCTTTGTCATTAGACCCATGTTTCTTTTTCCAACCTTGAAATCATTTTTTAAATGACTTGGATTGCTACAATGGAAGCACCCTATATTCTTTTACTTCGATCTACCATGTGCCTTCTCATAGTCCTGTGAATCCCCATAACTCTGAGATCCTGTCACAATCTCTTGCTCTATCAGTGCCCTTGCTGTTAGTGAAGAGCACCTCTGATCCACTATTGTTTGGGGCCCCTCATAGAGTCTCTTCATTTAGTAGACTTGTTTCACCTAATCAAGTGTCAACTTTCTTTCATATGAAGAACCGATGATTGTCACAATGAGCATATGCCAATTGTCAGGTAATGGTCCTAAAAGAACTTGAGCCTAAAGACCATCATTATGAACCATCTTCATGGACCCCAGCTGATTGGCAAGGCTTTGGAATTCATTCATGTTCTCAATAATGGTAGCTCCATACCCATAATTCAAGTTCACCAACCTTGTAATCAAGAATGATTTATTTTTGGCAATCTTCTAATCATATAATTTCTTATGTTTTTTCCACAGAGCTTTGGCATTAGTATCCTCTAAGATGTGGTGGAACACAGAAATATCAAGATACTTGTTCATCGTTCCCATGGTCTTCCAATTTTGTTTCTTCCTATTTGCATTAGACATACTCTCTAGTTTTCATACCTCTATCAAATCATAAAGATCCTTTCGATACAAAATAACCTACATCTTGGGTTTCTAAATCCACTAATTTGTGCTCATCAACTTTATCATCATTGCATCATCTTCCTTTCCCTCTTGATCTTGATCTATTTAGCCTAGATCTGATACCAATTATTTTTTTGGCAAATATGTGCAAGTATATTATGCGATATACAAAAAACCATAATAAGACAAACGAGAATTATAGTGTAACTACTTCCAACAAGTTTGTAAACCCAAGCTAAGAACCGCTAGTAGATTGAGAAAAGAATACCAAATTTTTACATGGAATACCCTCATGATGTGTGAGGGAGAAACCACAATGTCAAGTTGTGGGAAAACCTAATAAGAAGAAAATATACAATTGTTATTATTAGATATTGATCCTAAACCCAAGATAATACAACTAGATGGAGATATGAAAAGTGTTACAACCCCAATTTTTGGTGAGAAATTTAATTTCTCATATTAAAGATATTGGAACAAATAATACAATTTGTTGCGAATAAATGGATTTCGTTTACAATAGCCTTGATGTTTGTGTTGTGGGCTTTATTGGCTATTGGGCCCATTAACAAAGAAACTCAATTAATAAATGAATAATTGAGTTTTGAGGAAAGAAAGGTGTGGAAACCTCTAGATGGAAAAAGAACTTAATCCAAAGGTGGATTTCATTCCAAATGGGTTCCTTAGATTCCAAAGAGTCCAAAGTAGCAAAGAAAATGCAATAAGAGAAGAAAAGATCAATTAAGTATTTCTTTATTAAGAAAGAACTTGAAAATAATGGTAAAATGTGGAAAACAAGTGAAAAGAGGTATAATTAAGTTATCCTTGGTGTAATTTCATATCCCAAGGATTCCTAATGATAAAAGGAATACTAATGAGGAAAATAAAAGAGAAATAAAGAGAAATCTTCAAAAAGAGATATTTTAATGAGAAATAAGTAAGATAATAAGAAAAAGGATGAAAGATAAGGAAATAGGCTAAAGAAATATTCCCAAGATGGGATTTGGAGCCATTAAGGTTCCTTGAGGTTCAAGGAACTCAAAATCTTAATTTAATAGCAAAGGAAAGAGAAAATAGGTGAAAAATATGTATAATTAAGAGATATCATGCATTTAAAGAAAAGGAACGTGTCCTTTGAGATAATGCACCCAATTTTGATAGAGAGGTAGATTAAGTCATTATGGACTTTCCCTCCAAATTTTAGATTAATTGGATTTTTCGTTTGGGAGTTATAGCTTTCACAATATTTCCTAAAGTAAATGGGTAATCTTCAAATTGTATTAAATGTCACGATTCCTAATATGGTTCCTTTTATTTGGCGCGCGTGTTTAGGGCCGTCAGATCTAGATCTGATGGTGATAAGCTTGTCTTCCAACTCACGTCTGGTTAGGAAATCAAGGATAGAACTCCGAGTTTCCTTGATTGATTTCCTTATCAACCAATAAGAGTTCAAACTTGGAAACCTGTTAGATTTATTCGTGAGTTTCTTGCGGACAGGTTAATCCTAGGTTTTGCCTATCTTGGGGGTCTCTAGAAGAATCCCCTAAAATATAAGACCCCACCGGATGTGCGCCATAGCCACATTCTATATAAGGGGATGGACTCCCTCTGTAAGACGATGAACAGATCCGCGAGATGCTGTATGACCATCAGGGCAAGTATCTTCTACCAATTTCCTCTCTCGAGCCCTCTTGTATCTCAGATTTCCTTGGATTTCCGCCGAGAGAACCCCTGTGCTGTATCGACGACTTTGGACACAGCTGGAGAACTTAGGACCGCCATTGAGTTCGGTTGGGTCAGGCGGAGGTGGAGAACCGACTTTGAGCATGGAAGGAATCCTTCTGATGGAAGTCAACTAGGGAGTTGACCGTCCCAGAAGGCTGGCTTGCGAAACACAGAAGAGCGGAGGAGGAAGATGACCCAGGCAAAAATACCTGAGTGCCCCTCGCGCACGTGCAAGATGGGAAGGGTAGGGAAGTCTTCCCCCCCCCCATAGGGCTGGTCCACTTGGGATGAATTGTCGAGCCGCCATTGGCCAAAAGGTACCTTTATTTGCAAAATTTATAGAAATTAATTGATAGCCCTGATCAAAGTAAGTTATACATGAAAATTGATTAGAAAAATGTGAGGAAGCCAATAAAAATATAATTGGAACCTTATATTGCTTTAAATTGAAAAAGTACACAAAGTTATCACCTTTGATGTAGTAAATTATGATGAAACCCTAATTTGATATGGAACTCGTTTTTAATGACTCTTTTAGGTTAATACTAACCTACTAAGAATAAAAGGGAGAGTTAATTTTGAAAAAGGCAGTTTCATGCTTGTTTTAGGGTTTATGCACATAATTATGTTTAGAAACCCTAATTTGATAAAATAAGGGTTTTAATGGGTTAAATCTGAAAATATAATTATAGAACTGTGTTTTCATGATATAATACCCTCAAGTTGGTGATTAGGGTTTTCTAATGGGTAAATGAGGAATTAATAGTAAATGGAATACACTTATGAATTAAATCATGATGAAGTATGAATTATCAATTCGAAGCAAACTAAAGGTGGTAAATGAGTCTAATGATCTTGAAATAACTTAAAAGAGATAAAGATGGTAGTTTTGGTATAGAAGAGAAATAATGGACTTTCACTGTGCCTATGATGCTGAAATTAGGGTTTGTGAAATAAGAGGGCATTAAATGTGATAAAAGTATTATGGAGGCTAAAACCCTAATAAAACCCTAAAGTGGCCTAAAAAGCTTAAGGTGGAATCCAAGTCTAGCTTTAGAATGTTTTGGATAAATTATAACACTTGGATGTCATGCATTAAATTTTAGGATATTGTTGGTTGCTTGTTGCTTGTTCTTTATCATTATTACTTGGACAACAAGTTACTCTGGATCAGGTATGTGGTTAATTATGAATAACCGCCTTAGTTTCCTGAGGATTTTCTGGATGGTTAACCGCATTGAATGCAAATTACTAGTTTGGATGTTCATACTTGCAAACTATAAAGTCACTATGATTATCAAATTAATAATAGAAGTATGTATTCTCGCACCTACATGCCACCCTGATGGATGATGCCAAAGGTTAGGCCCAGATGGGTAGACCAATGGACACCTTGAGTGGTGACCCCAGGAACCAAGCTCGGGAATGAGAAGGTGACCTATGATATTGCATGGCTTGAGGGCACCATGAGTGGTGACCCCAGGCACCAAGCTTGGGATTGAGAAGGTGGTCTTAAGTCATTAGCAAAGGAAACCCTAAGGTGGGTATGTCAGGGTTAGGGCAAAAGCGGTGGAGAATGTCATACTGGAAAATGTAAATTGGCTGGTTAATTAACTTGATTGTGATAATTAGATTGTTATCCATGTGTGCAAACTTTTGGTTGTCCCCACATACCAGTATATTTCGATATACTGAACGACATTTTGTTTGTCAGTGTTTTAGGTACAACTCTGAAATGAACAAATGGTAAAGTGACACATTGTGAAAATAAAACATAAAGTGCAAGGAGGATTAGATAGAGTAGATTCAAGCTCTGGATAGATAGATTTCCAAATTTTTCAAAGGTAAGTAAAGTTTTAATTTTATACCAAATTCCAGTTAGTTAGTAGAATTTCATAATTATTATTGATTATTTGTCGAACATTTGATCTTGTTAATTGAATAACGACTCTGACCTTCGGGTCTCCCTTAATTGGGGGTTACCGGGAAGCGGGGTCGTTACAAAAAGAGACCACTATAGGGAGAGATCCATACAATCTATCACTGCAAAACTTCCCAGAAAGAGATCCTCCTCCACAATGTGTGTAACAGTATATGGCCCAAAGAAGAATGCTCAGATGCCTTTGTAGCATTTCCCCTTTTCCTTTCTTCTTCCCTTTATTTTTTTTCTCCTCCTCTCCTTTTCTTTTTCGTCTCACCACAAACTACTGAAGTACAACACTTTTCTCATGGATGCTTTGCAACTAGTGGTTCCTAGTTTCCCTTGGCCGCATTTCTTGGCAGCTGCGTTGGCTAGAATTTACAAACCAGTAGTCACAACAAAATCCTAAGAAAAAAATCCCTAATGGGCCATATCCCATCGACTGGAAACAACATGTAGGCCAAACATGGGTTCCATTGTGGTAATCTTTTTATTTACAATGTGGTATATTGTTTCTTTCATATCCAATATATTCCCTTAAAGGCGAAACTGTATGTGGTGCTAATGCTTCATTTGCATAACATCTCTTGAATACTATCCATACAACATAGTGAGATCTTTTTCTAGTTTTCATAACCATTAATTTCAATGTTGTAAATTGTGACGTGTTTTTGGTAATGTGACTGACCTTTTACACACACAAATTGGATTTTTCATTTCTTCCAACAAAGATACAACCTCTACTCTAGTCATGGTTCAAGCCATTAAATGAAATAAATTAAAAAGTGAGATAAATAGTTCAATAATAGAACTGAGAATTCAGTACTTGTTCTGAACGAGAATTTCCAACTGAGTTGTCCACAAGAATCAAAGATACCAATTTCTCATGAATATAAAAAGAGAGAATGTACTAGTGTTATTTGATGTTTCTTGGCTTGGAAATCACTTCTTAAGATCTTATTAGGTGATTTAACTATTTTTCCTCTTAGCAAGTAGATTATCTCATGATCACTTTTGGTTGTGTTAGTTTCTCATCCTAAAGTCATTGAGTTCATTCGATCAGTATGCTAGTCATCTTTGTACATGCTATTCACATATGGTTTACTAATTTTTACTTGTGTTCATAATATGTATAACCAATAAATCCTTATGTTTCATAATTTTCCCTCATATCTACATTATATAATATGCTAGTATGTATGTACATTTACATAACCTATAATTATACATATTTGTGTTATGAAATGGGTAGAAATTTACTAGGGGTTGATTTTCCTACCTTTATGGTTTGCAAAAATAATATCATAGTAAGAAATAGGACTCTTTGTGTGGTGAAAATATCCATTATATGATTCATATTCATAAAATCTCCAATTGAGATCAACTATTGGGTGATATGGTCTAAAACCACGAACTACATTGATTGGAAGTTTTCCTTGTGTTTCCAACTATACTTTAAGTTTTCAGTATCACATAGGTTAGGGTCATATGTGTACTCCTATCTATTAAATAAAGGAAATGTATGTATGTGTTCAAGTTTAAATTTGGATGTTTTGGATTTATCAACTAAGGTGTTGTTGACTGTGAACTCATGTGTCCTATGTCTATAAGATACATGAAATATCTTAGATATTATTTACTTGTATAGTTACTGATAATTACATCGATTCTTGATTAATTAGACTAAAATCAGGAGAATGAATGAAGAAGGGGAAGAGCATAAGGACACCTATAAAAAACCATATATGACTAGCCAAAGAAGGATCCTTCAAGGAACTACAGCCACTAGACGAAGTTGTGAATGCTACATAGTGTGTCAGATTCCTCTATAATCTAAGATCATAATGGTCGTGAGCCACATACAGCGAGGGAGGCAGTGCTCCTTGATTGATCTATTGTTAGAATAGTCAGAGACAACCTTTCTATCAAGGAGTCAATCAAACTCAATACCACTATTGTCGATTTGTCCTGAGAAAGGTCTTGATCTTGTAAATTAAGTGGGAGTTAGTCAATTTTTGTTCTCTACTACAAATATCATTGAGACTTTAGAGCTATTTGAGATAGAGACCATGGAGGGAGGTCTCAATGTATTTGGTTTTGAGTGGGATTTATGGTCGAAGGAAAAGGTAGAGAGGCTTCACTCCAATGTAGAGCAAGTTACACATTAAGGATTTTGATGTAGACTGGCAAGGTGAGGCAGATGGTATCGAGGTGTGTGTAGGCTGTTGAATGGTTATGTTGTCATCATTATAGGTCTCTGGTGGAGGTCGGTTTTCAATTTGTAGGTGCTCTTGTTTCTTTGTTAGTTCTCTTATATAGGTAGGGTTATTCTAGTGTTTGGGTGGGGTTTATGGGATGAGGGGCCAGGATAATGTAAGTGGTATCAAGCATTCTTTCTAGAGTAGAGGGGTGTTCGCAAGTGTTCAACAACTAGTTTTTCTTTCTTATTTTGACAAAAAAGGAGCCATGGGGGCAGTCAACTAACTTGTCGAGATTGAGTGTTCTCATGGGGGATCTGATGCAGTTTCAAACTAGCGAGACTTTTCGAAAATGGTACAGAGATGAGAGTAGGTTTGCAATCATCCTTCTATAGTGACATCCAATGGAGTCAGGTCGCTGGGGTTCCCAGGGTTGGCACGATAAGGTATGGTCAACCCTTGTTTGACCATAAGATATGTGGTATATCTTTAATTTAGGACCCCAATTTCAATGAATTTTAAAATTTATATCTCATGAATTACTCATCCATTTACCCTATAATTTTCATTGTATGTTTAATTTGTATTAGGGTACATTCTAAAAACTTCAATTTCCATATCTATGATTTTTGAGGTCTTCAATAATTTTAGGCCCTTTATCGATTCAAAGGAAATTATCTAAAACTCAAAATTATATTTTTAAAGTGATTCCAATACCAAAAATCTATAATTGAGTTCATATTTTCAACTTTGGGTTCCAAATGGGATGGTCATATCCAAATGAGGAAAAATTCCATTTTGGTGCTAAAATATCAAGACAATTCAATGGTGTAAATATGAATGGAAATTTATAAAAAGGGATTTTCCATTTTAGAAGATTATGTATAATAGCTCAAAACTGAATTTAGTACCAAAATGTGATATGTTACAACTCTCCTCCTCTTAGATTGGATTTCTTCCTTGAAATTGGCAGATACATGGTCTAGTTAGATACTGTTGTACACCCCTTAAATGGATTAAAATGGAAGTCTAAGTAGGCTTGTCAAATACAATGTAGTATACTTCACTTTCCTTTAATAATTACCCTACACTAGAATCTTAGTTTCTCTACTAGGATTTTCTTATACCTCTTTGATCATGAATTATATAAAGAAATCATATATAAGTTCCATAAAAATCATTTATATATATTATTATAAAGAAAAAACGTTTCAGGTAAAAAACAATACGATACAAACAAAAAATGGCCAAAATCAATGCGAGAATTAAGTTAAAATCACTGTAACATCCTTGTTTTTCTCTCTCCTCCAACAAAGTGCACCTTGAAAGATTATGCACTAGTTTGATTCACATGACCATAATCATCTTGAATTGGATGTATTTGGAATCACAAGTTATCATGATGGCTAAATTTTGATTTTGAACTCGATGGTTTAGTGTTGACTACATTTTTAACAGTGAAGAAGTTTTGAATTTTTGATGTTAGTCAACATCTATATCTTGATCTTAATCTTTTTTGAATAAATAAAGGAAAAAAAATTGATTCAATGGCAAACATTTTACCCAAATCGGAGGTCCAAGCATAAAGTTATTGCAATTTGAATTCCCCATATTTTCTAGCTTTTTATCATGTCTATTTTACCTTTTCTTCCCTTTCTTGGGCCTCGACCATTATCCTCCCTTGGGCCAGGCTTCTTAGAAGTGCCCAACTATTGTGGTGCGCATGTGTACCTTGATCCTCTAATCTGATGGATGAAATCCCTGTGTCTATTTGAGGGCTTGCAATCATCTTCAACCTTAAGTGTTGGTGCCACAATGTCCCAGGGAGCTCGACCAAGTAGATGGCATGCAACCACAACATTTCTTTAAGACTTTAGAAGACAAGGAAGCCTTCCCCTAATCCTTAGATATATGCCCCCATGTCTAATCTAGTGTTATGGGCCTTGAGAGGGGCATGGAGCACCATTCCAACCATGGTCATGACCATAGTGGTTTGGGCATGCACCCCTTCTCTCATCTCCTTTTTTAAGCCCTTGAATTCATCTCACCTCGACCTTTGTTTCCCATCCTTCTCATGTATCTTCTTTTTGTTCTTATCCATTTTGAAGGTTCTCTGACAAGGTGTTTGGACAGTGCTGCTGCCACCCTGATTTTGGGGCATCTTTGCCCAACAGGTCTCGACAACATCAGAGACCTGCCATGGTTTTATGAGACGCACCCGAAGCCAACCATCCATCATCTTTGATCCATGTTTCATATTATTGCATCTTCTGTAGGGAAATAGGGTTCATATATAGGCAACTAAAACAAAATTGTATTGCCATATTTTGTTAAACCAGTGGATCCCATCAAAAACTATATAATGGAAATGATGGTTTCGAGGATATACAGGGTCCTACAGAAAGTCCAGTGACATACTCCTCATCATTGTAGAAATACAACTATCTACTAGTTGCTCTTGAACATTGTCTGTGCAACTCCTGATCTTCACCACGGATAGTAGACTAGTACAATGTCTACAGTGACTCTTGCGGTCTCATCACAGACAGTAGGATGACGTTGTCCTCCAAGTGACAAACAACGACCTACTACCTTTAGAGTAGTCCACGTGGACCATTGGGAACTCCAAGTTGCTCTTCTAGAGCCAACGACGAGGAGTTGTCCCCTCATGTCGACGTACTAGTCACCAACATGCTCTCCCACAACTCATCCTCAGTTGTTTTCTCCCTCAGTTGTTTTCTCCCTCGGTATCCCTCTCTTTAATGGGTAGGACTTTCTTGGGCTCTCTATTGGTTACCACAACCAAAGAGGAAACCTATTGTTAGAACAAATGATTCTCAATTGTGTGTCTTGGGAAGCCCCTAGTACCCCTCTTTTTATAGTAGAGGCCACGGTTAGGGTTCCCGATCGGTGTGGGAGTAGAAGGATCCCAAATCATGTGTGTTCTATAACATTCAAGATGCGAGATGGTCATCTCGCATAGGAAAATGATCGTCTCGTGAGCAAGACAGTCGTCTTGCTTAGTGAGACAATCGTTTCATGAAATTTCTTATTCTGAATCAAATTGGCAATGCGAATCCACTTAGGGCATGTTTGGTTTGCTGGAAAGGATTATGATATGATACATAAGAGGAGGGATAAGAAAGTATAGATGAACCATGGGAGTTTGGGTGATCCTCTCCTATGTTTGGATATAATGTAGGATAGGATTAGTGACAACTTCATGTTGGTTATTTTTAGTTTTTCTTCAAATCATTTATTATGATTTTATTGTCACATTATAGATAATTAAACTTTATAATCATGCAATTTTTAAACTTACAAAACCACTATTTCACCCCAATTCGTAATATTCAAATGAGAATGACATATACATGGAAGTTTAGGATTATTGGATAGAAATGTGTAGAATCAATACAAAAAGTCAATTTTGGGGTCTTCTTTCAAAATCGAGACTACTTGCTTTCATGTTTAAGACAATAGACTATTTTCTGAATTAAAAAGATGGTGATAGTAAGATCAACTACAATCTTTGATTTACACTTCGGTTAAGATGTTTAGGCCCAAAATGTTTCATAGATAAGCAATTTGTGCATGTGGGTGCTTCCGAAAAGCAGAATACAACCAGATTGAATGAGTTTAATAGTAGCATTCTAACATTGTCTACTACTCCTTTGATCTAAAATAGAATAATAATTACATATACCTGGTTTTGTCTAGTGGTCGCAAAAGAAAGAAGTATGAAGCGGTGTAGATTTTTTTAATGCGTAAAACTATCTTGGCATAGAAGCCAATTGATGTTCAACGAATATGTGGCCGTGATCCTTGATGAATGGCATCCAACTTATAATCAATCAGGAAATTGAACTGCAATGATCGACGCTCTTAAAAAATAAGACTGCAAGAATAATATTTGTTGCGACGAGAAGGCAGCGAGAAGTTTTTTAGTAGTGATGAAGAGGATAGCAAGAAGAAGCCAGAACTGGTTCTTTTTGCCGATGGGAGTGCATCTGTCATGGGTTTGGGCCTGACGTTTGGCGTCAGTATGGGGCTTGGAGGCATAGTTGTATAAAGATTTCGGGAGTCGGGGTGTAGCCGTCGAGGGGTGTCGAGGCTTTATACCACCCAATACCTAGGGGGTGTGGAACTGAAAAGTCCTATTCGAGTAGGATGTATGTCCTAGACAGATTTGTATCCTTATGTCATTTTTACTCAAACAAACATGAGATTGGAGATAAAAATTCTATCCTACTTATAATACCACTAACAAAACATGTCGTTAATGCACATCATGGTGTCACACTAATCCTTGATGCAATCGGATTTCCCAACAAGTTGTGTGTCTCGCTCACACGATATGGTCATCTCATGACCACAAATTGGTCATCTCATTCTTGCAAGATGCTCATCTTGGTCACACGAGTTGTTCATCTTGATTAAGCGAGCCAATTGTCTCTCTTAACTGAGTCATTCATCTTGTGCCCCAGTTCTAGCATAACTCGGAAAATTTAGTTTCTAATCAACGTGACACTCCAAACAGTCAGTCCAACACTTGAACTTGATGATTCTGAGTCATGTCAGTTGATCTATTATTTAATTGAATACCTAAACACCTTTAGCATTCAATTTAAACATCATTCATTAATATACTCCTTTAATCCAAGTGTATCCTATGTGTGTGATCCTATAGGTCTAAAAATACATTGGCAATGAATGACCATGACAAACTTATGACCACAAGTAAAGAACCTAGTCACACATCATTGCTACCCAAGTAATTCAAAAAGTTGGAGAACGACTTAAACCTACAATACATTAGCCATGAGTTATGAGTTTTATGAATTATGAGTTTTATGAGTTATGAGTTCTTGAGGCGAGAGCGACCCGGGGGGTACTCCGGATTACTCCTAACTCAAACTCATAACTCGAACTCTAACTCTAACTCTAACTCTAACTCTAACTCTAACTCATAACTCCTGGAAGGTGGTTCGGCACTTCGTGGAACCGAACCTGTTAACTCATAACTCAACTAACTCCCCCATTACCCCCAACTCATAACTCAGTGTTTCTAATCCGGATTGAAAAATACCCTCGCTGGAATATAATGCATGTCATATATGATCTTATCTTAACAAGGGTTTGACCAAGAGTGGTAGTTGACATAAAGAGTGTGATGACTAGGTTATTTCTTGATCAAGGTATGCCATTACCTCTTACTTGACTTATTATACAATATGCTTGTGTTACATGTGTAGTAAAATACTTGGCATATGATATTGGATGAAATGAGTGTTCTTGTATGATATGTTGCATGATTTTTCATACTTATTGCTATGAACACATGAAACATAATATATATATTCCATTTTATCTAAGCACTTCAACTCTTTGGTAGTAAAGTGGTGGAAAGTAAAGTACTTCAAATCTTTGGTAGTAAAGTACTTGGAAGTGATCTCAAACTCTTTGGTAGTAGATCACATGTATAATGATCTCAAACGTTTTGGTAGTAGATCATAAAGGCCTTAATGAATTAAACTCTCAGGAAGTAAATGCATGGATGATATGATGGAAAATGAGCTTAAAATATGTGTTATGTTTTGTTAACGAACATCTTTGTGTAAGTATATGCTTTTTCTTATATTTCTTTATAACTGTCAAGTATTAGCTTTATCTTATTGCCAAGCTTGTATCGAGAGGTATATAAAAGATACGTAGGTGAACTCAGTACAATATTCTTGAATATTGTGCTGACGTGTACCACATGTAATCTTTTGTTTAGGTTGTGGACCTATGTTCTTGAAGAACCAAGATAGTTGAGAGTTGTGTGACGAGTTGATGTACAGGTGGACCTATTGTCTTAAGATCCTATTTTTTAGTGGTAGTACATGTATATGTAAAGATTTTTGTTGAATATGTAATATCAACTGTTGTAACAATTCATTATGTAACTATATGTTGAATGGTGAACATGTTTTGTATGGTTTTATTATTGTTCATGTACATTGCTACTATTGTTTCCTTTTGAGTTCCTCTGATTTTCTTCTTCTTAGCCTAGTGTGGGGTGTTTAAGTTGTAGTCTCGCTAAGGTGAGGTTTCAATTTGGAAGTCACACATTAGATTAAGTTTTAGAAAATATGGGAATGTCACAGGTGGTATCAGAGCATGAACATAAGAAACGCCTGACATTTGCTCACTATGTAACTCAAAACTAAAGAACCTTGAACCTTTAGAAATCTATTAGGGTTATATTAGTCGGCTTTTAGAGACTAGATCTAACATAGTCTCTAGGTTAGAACCTAGATGTCAGAGAACTAGCTCTATACTGGTTCTTGTTGTATAGCATCCTTAGATGTCATTCTTTCCTTATGGTGCAGAGGTATAGGATGTTGCATTATTTTAAAATGGCATACATCACGGGAAGAGAAACCTTTGACATATGATGCATATATGTTTTAGGTAGCTACACCCGTCTACACCCTATTCTCACCCTTTTCATTAGGTGATATGACACTTGACTCTCTACTATGTGTGGGGCACTTATTTTGTGGATTTGGTTTTTTATTCCAATCGGATTGAACCTCAATAGTTTTCTTTGACTCTTGTTTTATCAGAGAAAAACTATATCATATTTTATTATATATGAAAGTATTAAAAAAATGTGTCCCCACACATGTACGAGTTGGAGGTGTCATGCAACCTAAGTGAAAGTGAACGACATCAGTCTAGAAGAGTGAGTAGTTCTAGATTAGATGTGTAGAGCCTTGTTAGAATATATGATAGATGGAATAGATGAGATAAGTTTTGAGGATATGATCTAAGTCTTATATATATGATATAGGCTGGTTTGTGATGATCAATGTTGTCTATAAGGATTAAGGTTTAGTTTTGAGGATTTGAGATAAGTTTTGATGATGAAAGTATGTATTTTTTGTAAGATAAGATAAGATAAGATAAGATGTGAATCAACATGAGCCTCAAGTTATTTTACAAAGGAGGACCTCTAGTGTTGGGACCAATTAGAGGGTTAACTCCAGAGAGAGAGAGACCTAGTGGGAGAAGGTCAGAGAACCTAAACTCTAAGATATGAGAATTAGATAAATATGCATAATGATACGTACTAAACTAGAATAATCCTAAGTGATTGAGTTGAGTCATTTTATGCATGATTCCTATAGACCTATTGAACCCTAGATGTCCTTGAGAGGACCAAACCCTAGAGTCAGAGAGAGGCTATTTATATTTGTGCATGTGAATAAGAACATGAGTACCTACCATCTGGGTGAGGGAGAGAGAGTCCCAAGACCCTAGAGGAGGTACCTATGCAAGTTTGTGTAAAGCCTCATGCTCGGATTGGTGGGTCCTTGTAGGAATCTAGTGGTTGCGTATATAAGTGAGTTTTGGGTGAGCATGTTTCATGGTTATGGAATCAATGAAGAGTATAGCATACCATGTTATGGTTTGTGCTTATGTGGCTAGAGCTCGCAAAGTAATCAACTAGTGCCAATGAGGTAGACCTGATAACCCTAGACCAAAGAGGGAAGATAAAGATAGTGTATATATGAGATACTCATAGAGTTGAGTTAGCTCAGAGACATTGAGTATGGCACTACCCTCATGATATGGGTCAGGAGAACCTCAATTGGATTAGATAAAGTTGTGATATATGTTTGACAAAACACTTGTATAAGTTTGTTTAAAACAACCATGGTATAATATAAGAATGTGATCCTATCTTGAAATGTGATATAAGTGGAAATGACATGATGGGAAACCTTGAATGGTTTAATAGATATCAACACATAAATGGTTAACCATATACATGAATAATGATGATAATGTGAAATTTATGGTTAATCTTGTGATGAAATCCTTAGTAAATGTTGCAATCTAATATGAACAATGAAATAAGATCATATGAATGAAACATGTTACATGAGGTGTTAATCTTAAAGCTTAATAATGACAAAAAATATAGTTTGATAGTTAACACAACATAATGGTTATGACACCTTGATATGATATGGATAAATAAAGTGGGTTAATTATAGTTAACTCCCTCCTCAAAGGCATATGTTAATGTTGAACATGTTCTAATAATTAGCTCAATAAAATGTTGATGAAACCTTGATATAATGCACTAACTTTAGTTAACTCCTTTAGAACATGGTAATATGATGTGGGAACCCTAGTGCATGGGTAAAGATAAGGATGAA
Source organism: Alisma plantago-aquatica (assembly GCA_963693085.1). Taxonomy (NCBI): domain Eukaryota; kingdom Viridiplantae; phylum Streptophyta; class Magnoliopsida; order Alismatales; family Alismataceae; genus Alisma; species Alisma plantago-aquatica. Next base: position 1,153,048,747 of record OY856412.1, read on the forward strand.
ACCTTAACATATTAGATATGTCATGACATAACCAGAGTTTCAAAACCCTTGTTTTAATCTTATTAGGTGATGATTCACTCTAGATGCTATAGAATCCTCCTAAGAGCAATACATATAGTTTTAGAGATATTTTTTGTGGATATGTTATATTAAGAATGTTTTCCTATATGTAGATGAAGACCCTTTTGTTAGTCCTTGGTGTATGAGAATGGCTTAATTTCGAGGATGAAATTTCTTCTAAGATATATATGATGTGAAAGATTGGATTTTGGCTCAAATTCAAGGATGGATTTTATTTTAAGGTGTATAGGATGTAATAGATGTTTTGGAGTACCCAATTGGATAACTGTGTTCATGGATTTCATATTGGAATGATTGTTTTGAAAGTATATACATATGTGTATTTTGGTCATAGAAAGGTGATTCCTTTATTTTGGAAGAGTTTAGGGGTTGTTCAATGTTGATATTATATTTGATGAGACATTAGGTGTATTTTTCAAACAATTAATTGAGAGGTCAAATGGTTGAGTTTTGGCACCATAATGGAATAGAATGTACCTTTGGTTGTGATAAAGTTATGGTTAAATTTTAATGAATATTAGAGGATTCTAGGTAAAGTTATTTAGGCTTGAAGTTTGTGAAATAATTTGCATTATTAATGAGATTTGAACTAAGTTTGAGAGGAAATGTTATGGCATGCTTGTTCTGGATTGAGGAAACATGGATTGACTAAGTGGCCTCATCACAACCATTGGATGGTCAGATCCAATGGACCAGAACACTTTATCCTACCTTCAATTTGAGTGGAGAACGTGGGTGACTAGAGCGAGAAGCTTTGATCGCCAGTTCCTGGGTGATCGTGGACCCAGAGAGGAAACTGACCAAGTAGTTGATCCCTACTCAATGATGCCATCTCATAGACCCTCAACTTGAGAATTACAGTAGAGCGTGGAGGTAGGATAGAATCACTTGATGCCCTCCTCATCTCCATCATTTTCTCAGGAGCAAAAGGAAGAAGTTGGAGATATAGGAGAGTAAGAAGGAGTCTAAGAAGGGGAAAATCAAGAGGATGAGTAGAGAAGGTGAACTATGGTGTTTTTTCTCCCATCAATGGTGGGAACCATTGCCGGTGAGCACCAGATAGCCAGAGTTGAAGAAGGAACTCGTGGGAGTGTTGGATTGCTTATTTATGAGAATAAAGACTACAAGTGAGTTCTTGGAGGTAACACGGTGCTCCAGTAGGTGTTTCGTTTGATCTTCTGCAACTAGTGGTGCTTTAACTTTATCCTATACTATGCCAAGGACTAACGACAGCAATTCAACTCATGATGGAACTTGAGTGGCACGACAAAGGAGCCTAGACACCGAGGAAGCTTAGAAGTTGATTTTAAGTTTCATGGTATCCTTAGGGTCTTGTGAGGAACACTCCTGAGCAACCGATCGCAAGTCGGAGGAGAGCCCAGGTGGCAACGGTTGCCTTGTGAAGAAAAAAGTTTGTGGGGGACTCGGACACAAGTAAAAACACGAAGAGAATGGGGGGGACTCGGAACCGGATCCAGAGCCAAGAACCGACCAATCATAGACCGTGTTCAATCCTAGACCGGGAAGCTCCCAAAACACATCCCAAGAAGGAGTTGTGCAAACCCTACTACCATGTGGTGAGTTTTAATTGGCCCAAAAAAGGTATTTACCTCTAAAATGTTTAGTTCTTAGATAATCATAGAAATTAGCTCGATTATCAAAAAAATGCAAATAATATACTGAAATTCTCAAAAAAATGATTAGAATAAGATGGAACCAAAATATTTGCCTTTTTATGCTTAAATGATGACAGTGATAAAATGTAAGATGTATTACACTTGTTTCATGAGTAATAATTATCAAATAACAACCAAACATTATTAGAATGAATCAATAACTCTTAAATGTGTTCTAAAATATGTGTGACTTCAAATATGATCATGTTATGACACATAATCATGTAATTTTCTTAGAATGTCTATCTAGGGCTAATAACCCTATATAAGATGTAGAAAATACATTTATGATCAATAAATGATGGAATTCACAAAACACCCTCATATCAGTAACTGGAAGTTAATATGAAACTGTGAGATTAGTTCGATGCATAGAATTCATTTTGTATGAAGACGACCCTTAATACATGTTATGAAACCCTAATTTAGGTTAATGTTGTGACTTAGGGTTAATGTGTGCACATCATTATGTGAAATATATTATCAGTTAATGAAGCCTAATTCTAGAACATAAATAGATTATCACATCAATAATCTAATTCCAAGACAAGAATCGAACTAATAATGGAAACACCCTAATAAGATAAGGTAAACCTTAAAATGGATATAACTAGGGTTAAGATTATGGGAATCTAATGCATGGCATATATGATCTTATCTTAACTAGGGTTTGATCAAGAGTGGTATTTTACATCAGGAGTGTGATGACTAAGGTTATCTCTTGATCAAGGTATGCCATTACCTCTTACTTGACTTATTATACAATATGCTTGTGGTATATGTGTAGTAAAATACTTGGCATATGATATTGGATGAAATGATTGCTCATGTATGATATGTTGCATGTTTTTCCATACTTATTTCTATGAACACATGAAACATAATATATGTGTTCCATTATATCTAAGCACTTCAACTCTTTGGTAGTAAAGTGCTGGAAAGTAAAGTACTTCAACTCTTTGGTAGTAAAGTACTTGGAAGTGATCTCAAACTCTTTGGTAGTAGATGACATGTATAATGATCTCAAACTCTTTGGTAGTAGATCATAAAGGCCTTAATGTATTCAACTCTCACGTAATAAATGCATGGATGATATAATGGAAAATGAGGTTAAAATAAGTGTTCTATTTTGTTAATGAACATCTTTGTGCAAGTACATGTGTTTTCTTATATTTCTTTATAACTACCAAGTATGATCTTGATCTTACTACCAATCTTGTAATGAGAGGTATATAAAATACATGTAGGCGTACTTAGTACAATATTCTTGAATATTATGCTGATGTGTACCACATGTAATCTTTTGTTTAGGTTGTGGACATATGTTCTTGAAGAACGAGGATAGTTGAGAGTTGTGTGATGAGTTATGTACAGGTGGACCTATTGTCTTAAGATCATGTTGTTTAGTGCTAGTACATGTATATGTAAAGTTTTTTGTTCAATATGTAATATCAATTGTTGTAACAATTCATTATGCAAATATATGTTGAATGGTGAACATGTATTGTATGGTCTAATTATTGTTCATGTGCATGTGCTACTATTATTTCCTTCTGACTTCCTCTAATTTTCTTCTTCTTAGCCTAGTGTGGGGTGTTTAAATTGTAGTCTCGCTGAGGTGAGGTTTCAATTTGGATGTCACACTTTAGATTAAGTTTTAGAAAATCTGGGGACGTCACATATAATGTCAATGTATACCCAACGACAAGTGATAAGTGTAGTGACTTCAGGTCTAAGAACCACAATCACCACTATCACTATGAGAGATGATTATGAGTACCATTATATGGTCTCCATGAATCACTCTCATGGTGGGTCTATATGATACACTATTCTATAACATGTACATGTGTAAGTGACTTGATATCATATACCATGACTAATGAGACTCTATCATTAGACAACACACACTCTAGTCTTATGTATTATTGTTTTCTATTTTACTTACATAATAATATCTGACTAGGGACATAACCAGAATGTATGTCCTCTTAGCATTCGTATGATCTCATTGTTCAAGTCACATACTCGAAGGCATATATCATCAAGTGCCATCATTATTTAGACATCTACTTCCGTCTGTATCATCATCTCATGACTGAGACAAACATAATAGACGAAATTACCTTTTATTATTATCAAATCCATTATTTAATTCCACATTCCAATTATCTTATGATTGGCTCTCTGGGCATATGTACCAACTGACTCCCACTTTCACTTAGAACTAATCACAACCAAATCATATTCCAAATGATCTTAACATGGTCCATCATGTTTCTACTACGTAAGATCTTTTATAGAGGGTTTAGAAACGTTTGCTTAAAGACAATATTTTGCAATTTTCACATATCTTCATTGAACGACATCTCATATGAGATTGAAGTGCCATAGTAAGATAACTGAGATTCCCAACCTATCTAGTTAGTCCATTGTTGTCATAGTATTTCTATTGTGTCATCAATGGTTGTAACCTCGCACAAGTTCACCCATATGAACTTCTTGATCCATACAATATCCTCTATTGTTATCATAACACAAAGATACTCAACTTCTTTTGTAGATTTGAACATTCGTCATTAGCTAAGAACCCTTTCTAGATTACAACTCTCGTTTAATGTCAAACATAAATTTTGATTGCTATCATTATTTTGTTAGTTTAGAAGCTTGCACTAGTGTAACTCTTTACACCCAACTCTTCCTTATTACCATAACCGTAGAATAAATCCTTTTAGTGCTTCACAAGAATCCAAGGATGTTCTTTAATGTAGTCCTGTGACTCTCATTGGCATCTGACATATACTCTCTCATCATGTCCAATGCAGACAAGATTTCTAGGTAGGTATATATATATCCTCTCATCATATCCAATACATATGAGACTACTAGATATCCTCTTGTCATGTCCAATATATAAGATATAACTAGATATCCTCTCATCATGTCCAATACATATGAGATAATGAGATAAGTACATTACATTACATTCAAGTTATATCCAATTATGAATGCATATGACATCTATTATATGTGTTCCCATTCTTCATAAGAAATGGGATACTAGGCTCCTGAGAGACTAACTCCATGGAACATGGACAAGTCTCTCTCATTGAGTTCTACATGCTAAACCCTTCAACAACTTGCCAATGTATGTTCTCTTTCTTATGTCAAGAAAGTTTCCAGATCTATCTCTATAGATTTCAATCCCTATCACCTAGGATGTCTTGCCTTAACCCTTTATATACAAGGTACTTTCCTTACCTAGTTTTAACATATGAATGATTAAGGACATTATTTCCCATGATCACGTGGAATATAGAATATGCTCCCACTAAATCTTTTGTAATCAAAAATTTGATATTCATTTTGACTCAAGTCAAACTCTGACTATCTTTTCAAATAGAAGATTCCGACTCTAAAAATATTTCTTCAATCCATAGATTGACCTTTGTAGATTATAGAATTTATTTGCAATTGGATTTATAAAACCTTTAGATTGTGTCACATACACATCCTTTTAATTATTCCAGTTAAGGAATGCAATTTTAACATCCATATTCCAAATCTCATACTCATATTAAGCTACAACGATAAACATGATCCAGATGGATTTAACCAGGGTAACTGGTGAATATACTTCATCCTATTCAACACCTTGAACTAGTTTGAAACTCTTTGAAACCAATTTACCTTTCCATGTTGGTCTTCATACCAAGTCCCAAATGCACCCTATGCATTTTACCCCTTCAGGTGGATCCATCAAGGTCATACCTTGTTGGTGTACACGGAGTCCATCTTTGATCCCATCACCTCAAGACATTTCTTAGAGTATGATCCCTCAATAGCTTATAGGTAGTTTTTTGGTGCATCATCTATGATCAACTTACAGCCATTCATAGTTACAAGATATCAACATCTTTAAAACTCAAGGCGTGAATTGCTAGAACTATGAGTTATGTGTGTTATATAAGGAAATTGAGATTCCACAACCAATTGTTATTCTCTTTGTTCCCATTATACGACTTTAGGTTCAATGTTTTCTTGTTCATCTCAAACATTTTGAATTCCACTTTTACTCCCACTGATCCCTTTGGACCTAAGTTCCTCTTTAGGAATACAACCATCCGAATCAACAAACAAATTTGTTGTAGGATTGGGATAAGAGTAGTATTTAACAAAATAACATTTATATGATTTGGTAGAAAGCTTTTAAGAAACTATTTTCTTATATAAGTATTCATCCCTAATCACTATAAAAACATATCGGGAAACCTCCCATGCCATATCTCATATTGTGTCTTTTGAATCATTTTAGACAGTAGATTGTATTCATGTTAAGAATGTGCCCAAAATAATTAGGAAGATTAGCTATATTTTATTGATAATCACACCATGACTTAACAAGGTGTGATTCCTTCTTACTAACACACTTTCATGATACACTATCATTATGTTTCAAGTGGAGTTCATCGTGATACATTATCATGATTTCCTCTGATGGTTCTCAAACTCTTGGTTTAAAATATTTCAACATCAATCTTATTAAAGTATCTTAATACTTTTACCAAGTTAGTTACGTATTTCATTTATGATCTCCTTGAACACTTCCAGTGATCCAGAATTGTATTTCATTAAGTAAAAAAGTTCCATATCCACTGATAACATTAGTAAATATAATGAGGTACGAGTTACCACGTTAAATATTTATTCTAAAAGGTCTATATACATCAGAATGTATGAGCCCTAATAGAATAATCACTCTCCCACTACATCTAGTGAATATGCTTTTGTCATATTGCACAACAAAACATATATACATGTCTCTATTGGTTCAATAACCAAAAGAGTCTCGATAACCATCATACGGATTCTAGAAATGTATATTGTTATAACCTCAAATTTTGCTTATATGATTGTAATTGTAATTGTTTCAGAGCAAAGAACTTGTTTGCAAATTGTATGGCTTATGATAAACTCATGGGTTTCTTTTACAACTTTTCCCTTGTGCATGATTTTTCATGGAACCTTTGGTAATAATGGGTCTAAGATAATAAAAGAGGAAGAAAAGTTAAAAGAAAACAATTAATGCATAAATAAGAAACGAAATTGGAATAAAGGTGAAAATATAAGAATTATGTGGAAAATGTGTGATTGAACATAATGGATGATATTTCGAACTCCACATAGTTTCTTGAGATACAAGGAAACGAAATAAAGGAAAATAAGACAGTAAGAGAGAGGAAATATTATTAAAATATGCTTCAATAAATAATAACTTGCATATGAAGAAAATACTCTTTTACTTTCACATTATGACCCTAAACTTTTCACACCTATATATTAACTCATTATTAAGTTTCCCTCAAAATTTGGGATTAAAAGGAGTCATGGTTTGAGAGTTATGAAATTTCCAAAATTTCCTAAAGTGAGAGGATTTATAATAAATGTCACAATAATCAAATTCTTTTTGTTGGGTGTGAGTGACGCGGATCGTTGGATCTTGATCCAACAGAGGCTGTGTGTCATCCAGTTCTTACCGAACTGGGAAACAAGCCGCCGATAGGTGATTTTCCAATTGTGATTTCCTCACGAATCATCACATGTCCAGACAAGGAAATAGCCTGGTTGGGTTCAGGAGAGGATTTTGAACACCCTAGACCCATGTTTTTCACACTTTGGAGGCATCTAGAAGAAACGCCCAATTTGCCTAAACCGGTGGGCGACGACAAGGGTTAGAAACCCTAGAACCAGCCCATGAATCCCATAAATATTGCCACCCTCAACTTTGGTCGGCCCTCACCAAACCGAACGGCCACTTATCGTGCCTCCTGGTGTCCTGCTTTGTCCAATTGAAGCTTCCCCGGTGAGCTCCAAGCCCCAATGCCACTACAAGTTCCTCGCTGGATCAAATAGGGATGAAGAGCAATGACCGTTTGGTAGGGTTCCACAGTAGACCGCGAGATAGATTAATGGCCCAGAAATGCTCCACATTTCTAAAAGTGTGGGAGGAAGCGATCAACATGGTTCATTTGATCCTCGCATAGTAAATGACGACTAGCGATCCAACGGCTAGCATTTTTTCAAAAAACTAAGGTAATTCGTCTCTCTAGTCAGAAATTCTAGAAAATCAATGGATCTTGCTTAATTCACTAAAAATCAATCCTTTGGCTAAAAAATAAAAGTAAATAGTGATTTTTGATCAAAAAAATATGTAGAATCTAATAAAAATAGAATTGGAGCTTGATATCTCTTGTAATTCAAATGTGTATGAAGTTACCTCTCTTAATATATTAGATCATGATAAAACCCTAAAATGATATGAAAAATGAGTATGATGAATCTTTTGGGTTATTTTGGAGTAATATTAACCTATTAAGAATAAAAGAAAAGATGGATTTGGAAAATATGATTGTATGCTTGTTGTAGGGTTTTTATGCACATGTTTATATCTTAAAGAATTAAAACCCTAATTTGGAAAAATATGAGTTTTAATGGTTGTAATCTGAAAATGTAATTATACAATTGAGATGTGATGATCTCAAACTTATTTTAAGATTAAAGAACCCTTAATGAGGATAATGGGAATAATTAGTGTTTTGTAAATAGGAAACCTAGTTTAGGGTTGTTCACCTAAAAAGGAAATAAAGTTGGATAAAGAAACCCTAATGAATCCTAAGGGGCTTGGAAGCCTTACAAAGTATCCTCATGTCATTAGGAAGGTGTTTTGACTTTAGGTAATCTATATGTTTCAGGAATTAAGGGTTGTTTGCATTAAGGTGCTTTCTTGGATATCTTGTTGAATTTTGATTTTATTGCTCTAGAACAGGTATGTTGGTTACGCTTATGGTTAAATCACTTTAGTTTCCCAGTGATTCCCAAAGTTTTATTGGTTGCTTGGAAATAATTGCTTGATTGTCTTTTATTTCATGCAACTATAAAGTGACTATGACTATCACCATAATTATATGTGCATAACTAGCTAAGATCTTGATCCTCCTTTATATCTTTAATGAGGATGAGATAGATGACCTAGTACATGGTCTACCTATGAGGTAGGATCATCAGGTTATCATGAGTCGATGTGTTGGTCTACCCTTGGGTAGGACCATACGACTCCACGACCCTATGTATTGATCTACCTGTAAGGTAGGATCATGGGGGTTAGTTGAGATCTTCCATATGAGAGGTAGTATCCATGTCCACTACAGGGACATCACAAAGGCTAGGGTATGTAAGGATTGAGTAGTCATGTTTAAAACATAAAGTTCGTTTTGTTAAATCATAATTGCTTGCAATATGTTGTTACTATTAAATGCAAGATTATTGGTTCCCCCACATATCAGTATAATTCATTATATTGACCGTCATTTTGTTTGTCGGCATTTTAGGTTATCAAGAAAATGGATTTTCCTTTAAAGTGACATTGATGGAATAAAGCTTAATAAAGCATTGGAGGATTGTAGTTAGATAAGTTCATACTTGGGTAAAGACTTCCACTTCCTATATTTTGCAAGGTATGAACAAAAACAATTTATTCCATTAAAATATTAGTTGTAGTAGAATTTATTAATTATTTTTTATTATTTGCAAGACCACTGATCCTATTTTAGGATAACGACTCTAACCTCTTGGTCTCCCTTAACTGGGGGTTACAGGGAGGTAGGGTTGTTACATTTGGTATCAAAGCCATGGTTTTCCCTTTAATCTTCAGTAATTATTAAATTTTACAAACTCTTTAGAGCCCAAGGGAGTTATTAGAGGATTTTCTGATGATGGAGGTGATAAGAAAAGGATCATGATATGGGGGCTGGCAATATTTTCCTCAGACCTACTAGTCATTCAATGAGGACTCCCAGATTATGTGTGACTTCTTGGCCAAAATCCAAAAGAATTTACTCGAAATAGGATACATCTAGGTTTTCTCATCTATCTCCGTCCCTTCTTTACCTCTTATCTCTGGAGAAACATTAAGAGCTTTGGGTTTACTCTCTTTCCACCACCTCCAATATTTGGGAATACAAAGTGTTAAGGATTAAGGGATCCTACACCAAACAATAAAATGCATGTAAATAAGAGGACATGGATGTAAGTTAAAGTTTATATATTCCAAGTTATAAATATGTATTTGAAAAGACTTTTAACTTGTGTGTAACTACATGGTTCGTGTGAAGACCGTAGCTATCCCCAAGTCCACTGAGAACCCTGCTAGGTGTTGGCCTCCATGTAAGAGGAAGGGATCTTCTGAGAAAAGGAAGAGGGATCGTGGTGATGAGTCCTCAAATAAGAGAAGGAGACCCGAGGGAGCCTCAGAAGAAGGCTCAAACCCTAAGACGGTTCCCTTCGACAACCCAGAGATGGACCAAGAAGAGGAACACATGTCTGAAGATGAGGTCCAATTTGAAGAGAACTGGACTGGTGGTCTAGGACCTGCAATGGTATTTCACACCCCTAATGCCCTATGGATGGAACAACAGAAGAAGCTAACTGAGGCCATGAGTGCCCTGGGCCTTAGGGATATAGCCAAAGATGAAAATGGTGAACCAATTTCCATCCGTCCCCGACTTCGAATCACCTTTCTAGACTTCATGAAGATGAACATTAAGAAATTCTTGGGAGAGGATAAGACCGACGTGGTAGACAAAGCAGATGCTTGGCTGATACCAATCGAGAATGGTTTTCCTGAATGTTGGAGGTACAACTGAACAAGACGGTCCCTTTTGCTGCACACCTCTTGGAAGGAGCAGCTAAGATCTGGTGGGAGAACCACATCATGGGTCGAGATCTGAGTGCGGACCCAATGGCATGGACTTACTTTAGGACTATCTTCATAGCCAGATTCATTCCCACCTCAGCTATGAAGGAGAAGGAAAGAGAGTTCACCAACTTGATTTAAGGTAACTTATCTGTCGTAGACTTTGGCCGCAAGTTTCACATCCTTGAGCATTTTGGTCATATGATGGATGAGGAAAGATGAGAGGACCATTTCCTAGAGAATCTTCATCCTTCCATTAAGCCTCATGTGATGGCAAGTAAACCAAAAACCTTCATTGAAGCCTACAACACCACCCTAGACATGGAGAGGACAGTGATGCCTGCTCAGAACCCACCCAAACAATATTTGGGTTTCACTGAAGGTACCCAAGGCCAAAAGAATGATCATAAGAAAGGATAAGGGTGCAACCATACCAAGGGGAAAAATGGAGGAAAAGGAAAACCCCACCATGAGAACAATCGGCCTAGGTTTCACACCTGTAGAAAATGGCATTCAGGTGAGTGCCGCTACAAGAAGAGGACATGCTATCATTTCCAATAAGAGGGACATCTTCAGGCCAACTGCCCTCTACCAGACCCAAGGGGGCCAGGCCCAGTAGCAACCCCTCATGTAGTAGCCTAACCTATAGCTGCAACCCCACCTGTTGAACAAAGAAGACAAGATCAAATTTTTACCATTGACAATGAGGAGGCTCAAGCTAATGCTAATTGATTAATAGAGGGTAATAACCGTTAGAGTTTTCTTTTATGTTTTAAGATAAGCATGTAATGGTCTAATGTATGGTGAGAAAAAATGTAGGCATGCTTGAAGTTATGGGATGGAATGTAAAAGCTTTATTTGACTCTGGATCTACTAATACTTTTATTTCGAGGAATCTCGCAGCTATGCTTTGTTTGGATATCAAGGATTTAGGCTATTTCTTGGATGTCACAACCCCAAGCGGTCGGATTTTTATGTCTCTTTTAAAAACTCATGTGATACCTTTTAAGTATCGAGATCATGAGTTCCCTACATATTATCCTCCTTGACATGAATGGATTTGATGTGATCAATGGTATGGATTGAATTTATACCTACAGGGCCAATATCGATTGTAGGGAGAAGAAGGTAATCATAAACAGATCAGGTCACCTGTTGTTCATCATTAGGGGTAGGAAGGATGCTACCACCAGCCTGTATGTGTCATCCTTGCAGGCAGAGCGGATGATAACCAAAGGTTGTCAAGCTTTCCAAGAGGTCGTTATTGAGCCGGAGCCCAAGGTGCATCCCTTAGAGGAAATAGAGGTAGTCATGGACTATGCAGATGTTTTCCCAAATGATTTTCCTAGGATCCCTCCTGAGAGAGAGGTATACTTTTTGATAGAGCTAGCTCCCGGGACAAACCCTATTTCAAAAGCACCTTATAGGATGGCTCATGCTGAGTTGCTCGAGTTGAAGAAACAACTATAGGAACTACTAGACAAGGGTTTTATCCACCCTAGCACATCACCATGGGGAGCACCAATTCTCTTTGTGAAGAAGAAGGATGGTTTTCTCAGAATGTGCATAGACTACCAGATGATCAACCAGGCTACCATTAAGCACAAATACCCTTTACCCCAGATAGATGACCTGTTTGACCATTTGAAGTCAACTTGAGTCATTTCAAAGGTTGACCTGAAATTGGGGTACCACTAGTTGCGAGTCAAGAGTGAGGACATTTTGAAAACTTCCTTTAGAACCCATTATGGCCACTATGAGTTTGTGGTTATGCCTTTTGGGTTTTCTAATGTCCCGAGTGTTCATGAACCTCAAGAATAGTGTTTTCCAACCCTTCCTTGAATCTTTTGTCATAGTGTTCATAGATGACAACTTGGTTTATTTTGATGACCTAGAACAACGCCGAGACCACCTGGGTAGAGTCCTTGATATCTTGAGAAAGCAGAAGTTTTATGGGAAATTTTTGAAATGTGAGTTTTGGATAGACCGTGTCATGTTCCTTGGACACATCATATTCAGAGGGACCATCTTGGTGGATCCCGCTAAAGTGTCATCCGTTCAAGATTGGCCAGCACTGAAGAATCCTTTAGAGATCTACAACTTTTGGGGATTGGTCGGATACTATCGACACTTCATAAAGAATTTCTCAAAGATTATGTTGCCTCTTACCAAGCTCACCTAAAAAGATGAGAAGTTTGTGTGGTCGGACCTATGTGAAGCACGATTCCAAGAGTTGAAGGAGAAGTTGACTACAACCCTAGTGTTGACTCTATAGTCCGATAATGACATTTTTAGGATCTTCATTGATGCATCAAATATGGGACTCAGATGTGTGCTAGAGAAAGATAAACATGTTGTTGCCTATGCATCTAGACAACTCAAACCCAATGAAGTAAATTATCCGACACATGATCTAGAGTTCGTAGTGATAATACATGCCATGAAGATTTAACGACACTATCTGTATGGAGCCACCTTTGAGATCTTCACCGACCACAAAAGCTTGAAGTATATCCTGACTCAGAAGGACCTAAATCTGCGACAGAGATGATGGATGGAATATATGAAGGGACTACGATTTCATCATTGCCTATCACCCTAGAAAGGCAAATGTGGTAGCTGATGCTCTTAGCCGAAAACAACTCAGGTGTGCAGCTGTCTTGTCTAGCCAGTGGAGGAAGCTAGATGATCTTGTGGAGTGTACTGCACAACCATTAGAAGACCAAGTCCGTTTGGCTAATATACAGATAAAACCAAACATGTTGACTGAGTTGGAAGCTACCCAGTTAGCCAAACTAGAGCTTGATAGGATGAGAGGTTTGATGGAGAAACCACAGACCCATCTCTTAGTGAGAGTGGATGGAGGAATCCATTACGAGAGTCATATTTGGGTTCTTCAAGATTCACTGTTGAAGGATCGTATCTTGCAAGATGCTCATGGTTCAAAGTACACAATACACCCTGGCACTACCAAAATGTTTAAGAACCTGTAGCGATACTTTTAGTGGCCCATAATGAAAAGAGATATAGTGGCATATGTGGCCAGTTGTCTCACTTGCTAGATGGTGAAGTTTGAACACCAGCAACGCAGTTGATTTCTACAGTCGATTGAAATTCCTAAGTTGAAATGAGAACAAATCACCATGGACTTTGTAGTGGGTATCCCCAAGACCAATAGAAGTCATAACGCAATATGGGTTGTGGTAGATCGTGTTACCAAGTCAGCCCATTTCCTTTCCCTAAAGACCACTGCCAAAGTGATAGACTTAGCTGAACTATACACCCGAGAGATTGTCTGACTACATGGTGTTCCAAGTTCGATCATTTCTGATCGTGATCCAAAGTTCACTTCCAAACTATGGAAGAAGGTACAGGAGGAACTTGGCACTAGATTAAAGTTTAGTACAACATATCACCCCTAGATTGATGGACAGTCATAGAGGACAATCCAGAATTTAGAGGATTTGTTGAGAGTTTGTGTGCTCGATTGGGGTGGTTCATGGGAGCAGTACCTGCCCCCGCTGAGTTTGCTTACAATAACAACTATCAAGCCAATATTAGGATGCCACTGTATGAAGCTCTCTATGGGAGGCCATGTCGGTCGCCACTTCACTGGGATGATGTTGTTGAGAGGACCTTGTTGAGGTCAGATGAGCTCCAGGTGTATGCAGATAAAGTCAATTTGATCAAGTAGAGGCTGAAGAGAGCCCATGATCGACAGAAGTTGTACACAGATGCAAAGCAGACTGACTTGTAGTTCGCCATACAAGAGCACATGTTTCTGAAAATCCATCCCCTCTGAGATATAGCAAAGAATCGAGGAAAGCTGAGTCCCCGATACATGGGTTCGTTTGAGATTTTGGAACAGATTGGTGAAGCTACTTATCATTTGGACCTACCCCCTCAGTATAGTATGATGCAAGATGTTTTTCACACGTCTAATCTAAAGAGCTATGTGAAGGACCCAAGCCATGTGCTGAGCATTGAACCTATTGAGCTCCAAGGGAGTCGGACATATCTTGAGTCACCTATGAGAGTACTGGTTACCAAGGTGAAAGAACTCAGGAATAAAGAGATAGAGATGGTAAAGGTTCTTTGGAAGCATAATGGGGAGGATGAAGACACATGGGAGCTGAAGACAGACATGGAAAAGGCATACCCTGAATTATTTCTTTGATTGGATGAATTTTGGGGACAAAATTCTTATAAGGAGGGGAGGATGTTATAACCTCAAATTTTTCTTATATTATTGTAATTGCAATTGTTTCAGAGCAATGAACTTGTTTGCAAATTGTATGGCTTATGATAAACTCATGGGTTTCTTTTACAACTTTTTCCTTGTGCATGATCTTTCATGGACCCTTTGGTAATAATGGGTTCAAGATAATAAAAGAGGAAGAAAAGTGAAAAGAAAACAAATAATGCATAAATAAGAAAGGAAATTGGAATAAAGGTGAAAATATAATATTTATGTGGAAAAATATGTGATTGAACATAATGGATGATATTTCAAACTCCACATAGTTTCTTGAGATACAAGGAATCGAAATAAAGGTAAATAAGAGAGAGAGAGGAAATATGATTAAAATTTGCTTCATTAAATAATAACTTGCACATGAAGAAAAGACTCTTTTACTTTCAAATTATGATTGCAAACTTGGCACGCCAATAGACTAAGTCATTATTAAGTTTCCCTCAAAATTTGGGATTAAAAGGAGTCATGGTTTGAGAGTTATGTATTTTCCAAAATTTCCTAAAGTGAGAGGATTTCTAATAAATGTCACAATAATTGAATTCTTTTTGTTGGGTGCGAGTGACTCGGATCATTGGATCTTGATCCAACAGAGGTTGTGCGTCATCCATTTCTAGCCAAACTATGAAACAGGCCGCCGATAGGTGATTTTCCAATCATGATTTCCTCATGAATCATCATATATGCAGACAAGGAAATAGCCTAGTTGGGTTCGGGAGAGGATTTCAAACACACTAGACCCAGTTTTTTCACACTTTGGAGGTGTCTAGAAGAAATGCCCAATTCTCCTAAACCAGTGGGTGATGGAAAGGGTTAGAAATCCTAGAACCAGCCCACAAATCCTGTAAATATGGCCACCCTCAACTTTGGTCGGCCCTCACGAAACTGAACGACCAGTTCTCATGCCTCCTGGTGCCTTGTTTTGTCTGATTGAAGCTTCTTTGATGAGCTCCAAGTTGCGGCGCCGCCGTGAGTTCCTTGCTGGATCAAATAGGGATGAAGAGCAGTGACCGTTTGATAGGGTTCCATGGTTCGTTTGATCCTCGCACAGTCAAAGACGACTGGCGATCCAATGACTAGAATTTTTCCAAAAAAGAAAAGGTAATTCATCCCTCTAGTTAGAAATTCCAGAAAATCAATAGATCTTGCTTAATTCACTAAAAACCGATGATCGAAAAATAAAAGTAAATAGTGCTTTTTGATCTGAAAAATATGTAGAATCTAATAAAAATTGAGTTGGAGCCTGCGAGTATGATGAATCTTTTGGGTTATTTTGGATTAATATTAACCTGTTGAGAATAAAAGAAAAGATGGATTCAGAAAAGATGACTGTATGCTTGTTTTAGGGTTTTTATGCAAACATTTATTTCTTAATGAATTAAAACCCTAATTTGGGAAAATATGAGTTTTAATGGTTGGAATCCGAAAATGTAATTATACAACAGAGATGTAATGATCTCAAACTTGTTTTATGATTATAGAACCCTTAATGTGGATAATGGGAATAGTTAGGATTTTGTAAATAAGAAACCTATTTTAGGGTTGTTAGCCTAAAAAGGAAATAAAGTTGGATAAAGAAACCTAAGAAACCCTAAAGAATCCTAAGGGGCTTGGAAGCCTTAGAAAGTATCCTCATGTCATTAGGAAGGTCTTTTGACATTAAGTAATCTATATTTTTTAGGAATTAAAAGTTGTTTGCATTAATGTGCTTTCTTGGATATCTTGTTGAATTTGGATTCTATTGCTCAATAACAGGTATGTGGTTACCCTTATGGTTAAATCGCTTTAGTTTCCTGATGATTCCTGAAGTTTTATCGATTGCTTGGAAATAATTGCTTGATTGTCTTTTATTTCATGCAACTATAAAGTGACTATGACTATCACCATAATTATCTATGCATAACTAGCTCAGATATTGGTCCTCCTATGTAGCTTTGATGATGATGAGATAGATGACCTAGTACATGGTCTACCTGTGAGGTACGATCATCAGGTTATCATGAGTCAATGTGTTGGTCTACCCTTGGGTAGGACCAAACGACTCCACGAACCAATGTATTTGTAACGACCCCGCCACCCGATAACCCCCAATTAAGGGAGACCAAAAGGTCGGTGCTGTTATCCAATTAACAGGATCAAAGGTTCGACAAATAATCAATAATAATTATGAAATTCTACTAACTAACAGGAATTTGGTATAAAATTAAAACTTTACTTACCTTTGAAAACTTTGGAAATCTATCTATCCAGAGCTTGAATTATTGTATCTAATCCTCCTTGCACTTTAGTTATTATTTCCACAATGTGTCACTTTACTATTTGTTCTTTCAATTGTTGTTCCTAAAACGCCGAAAAATAAAACGTCAGTCGGTATATCGAAATATACTGGTATGTGGGGACAACCAAAATCTTGCAAATATGGCTAACAATTTAATAATCACAATCAAATTAATTAACAAGCCAATTTACACTTTTCAGTATGACATTCTCCACCGCTTTTGCCCTAACCCTGGCATACCCACCTTAGGGTTTCCTTTGCTAATGACTTAAGGCCACCTTCTCAATCCCGAGCTTTGTGCCTGGGGGTCACCACCCATGGTGTCCACTAGTCATGCAATATCATAGGCCACCTTCTAATTCTCGAGCTTGGTGCCTGGGGTACTCAAGGTGTCCATTGGTCTACCCATCTGGGCCTGACCTTTAGCATCATCCATCAGAGTGACATGTAGGTGCGAGACTACATACTTCTATTTATAATGTGATAATCATAGTGACATTATGATTTGCAAGTATAAACATCCAAACAGATAATTTGCATTCAATGCGATTAATCATTCGGAAAATCCTCAGGAAACTAAGGAAATTATTCATAATTAACCACATACCTGATTTGCAGATTCAACAAGCTATTAATAATTCCAAGCAAGCAAGTAATCCAAGAAGGAGTTCAACAATCACAAAATTCCTAAAATTACATTCAATTCCTTTTTATCAAAATCTAACCAAACCATCTTGCTACTTATGGTTTCTATCCCTTTTTAGGGTTTTTTCCTCTTTTTAGGGTTGACTTTGCAATTAGGGTTTTACTTCCCTTTACTCTTTTTAAACCTAATTTTCTCATCTATCCTTCATGAAAGTTATAAAGGTTACCTTTTACAAACACAATAACCTTAATTCCATATTAATGCACAATTAACCATCAATTAAGTCCATTAAGCCTCGTTTACATTAAAGCTACTATTTTTATCCTTTTTAATCTATGACAAAGTCATTATGCTCATTTATCATCAATTTCTAGTTCATTATGCTCTAATACACATATGAACGTTATTTGTCATTAATTCTACCTTTTATCCACTAGGAGACCCTAATTTCCACATTAAGGGGTATTTAACCACAATTAGGAACTTTAATGCTCGATATAGCTTAGAGTCATCACATCTTATATTTATTCACAATTTTGAATAATTAAAGTCATTAAGAGTCGCGTTCACCAATATCAGGGTTTCAAGGCCCATTAAAGCCTATTTATGCACATGGAACCCTAAGTTGATCCAATTACATGTAAAGCTCATATTTTTAGATCTTAATGTGTCCTTTTATAATCAACAGGTTAACAATACTCAAATTAGCCTATTTGCACTTAAAACTATCCATCATCATTAATTTGGGTTACTAATCAAAATTAATATCCTTTTTCATCAAAATAATATACTTTTGCAAATAGGAACCAAATCCGGTTCTCAAATTATTTTTAACATGTTCTTCATATTTTTCTGATCAACTTTCATGTATAACTTATTTTCATCAGGGCTACCAATCTTTAGTTGTGATTTATACAAGATAAATACTTTTAAGCCAATAAGAAAGTGACACATCGACCAAGTGAGCTTACTTTATTTTCCACGCAACTCGACTGATTACTCTTCTACCCTTGATCCCTTCTCACGGCTTTCAGGGGTAGGGGAGTCTTTTCTCCCTTGCTCGTCTTCCACCTCCCGCCAGCGCTGTCATGCGAGCAACAACCATGTCGTGGTCAACCCAGAGGTTGACCCGGAGACATAGGCCACCGGAGAAGCACCCAAGGTGCAGAACGTAGCTTCAGACCTCTCCAAACTCGTTCGTGGTCTCGATTCCATCTATGGTTGCCGGAGTCATTGGGGTGCAACAGTTCTTCTCCGGCAAGAAGCTTGGCCGGTCAGGGGTACAGAGTGGGCAATTCCCCACAATTCGTTGTTCCCATCTACTCGCCTTATCAGCGTGGACACAGAGAGGTAATATGGGCTATGCACATGGCATGTAGTCCCCCTATTTATATAGGGCAAGCCAATGAAGATATCCAATTGAATTTGGGCATATCACTTGGCGTCCACAAAACCGACCAAAACCTAGGTCTCCTAGGTTCGGATTCTCCTCCATAATCTACTGGACTACTTCCTATAATGTTTCGTCCACTATCTTGTAAGATTTTGGTTTTGGAAAATCCACCCTCTCGACCTCCTATTTCCTTATCTGATTGAGGAAGGTGATGATATAGCCTCTGTTGGATCAGAATCCAACGTCTGTGATGTCACACATTATAGATCAAAAAGGAAAATAAAATCGTGACAAAATAATTTCCTCTACACTTTATGAATTTTTTTAAAATCCATATCACCCAAACCGAGTGTCCAAATAATCCCAAATTTTGAGGGAAACATAATGAAGACTTAATCTACATATGTTCCAAATTTGGGCTCATTATCTAAAAGCAAACGTGCCTTTTTCTTAGGTGAAAGATATTACTCAATTATGCATATTTCTCATCTATTTTCTCTTTCCTTTGCTATAAAATTATTATTCTGAGTTACTTGAACCTAAAGGAACCTTAATGGCTCGAAATCCCCTCTTGGGAATATTTACTTAGCCTCTTTCCTTATCTTTCATCCTTTTTCTTACTATCTTATTTTTTTCTTATTAAAATATCTCTTTTTGAGGATTTCTCTTTTATTTTCCTCATTGGTATTCCTTTTAATATTAGGAATTCTTTGGATACGAAAATCCACCTCTTTCCACTTATTTTCCACATTTTATCATTATTTTCAATTTCTTTCTTAATAAAGAAATACTTAATTGTTCTTTTCTTTTCTTATTGCACTCTCTATGTAACTTTGGACTCCTTGAAACCCAAGGAACCCAAGAGGCACGGAATCCCTCTTTGGATTTGCCTTCTAGAGGTTTCCACATTTTTCTTTTCTCAAATATTCAATTATTAATTGAATTTTCTTATTATTTGGGCCCAATAGCCAATAAAGCCCACAATACAATCATCAAGGCTATTGTAAATGAAATCCATTTATTCCAAACAAATTATATCATTATTTGTTCAAATATCCTTAATATGAGAAATTACATTTCTCACCAAATGAACCCAAAATTTGGGGTTGTAACATCCGTCCCCTCTTATAGGAATTTTTCCCTCAAAATTCCATCAAGCAAGCAAACAAACAGGATAAGCATTTATTATGTCCATCACGGCTCCCATGTGGCTTCACCCTTTCCATGGTGCTTCCCAAGAACCTCCATCATCTCATATTCTTCCATCTGAGTTCTTTCTTACCTTGGTATATCGTACCCTCATAGGTGACTCAGGACATTTCAGCCTCTCAAAAGCTGAATAGGTTCAAGGCTCAACACATAGCTTGGGTACCTCACATAGTGCTCTAGATCAGAATCATGGAACACATTACACATCATGTTATCCTGAGGGGCAAGGCTAAACACAACCATCTCCACCAATCCATCTCAAATGGACCCATATATCAGAGAGTCAGCTTTCTCAGCTATAGCCTAGAGGGGTCGGATTTTCACATTACATACCTTCCTACAATGAACTGCATGTCAGTCTTCTTTGCATCAGTTCACGACTCATGTCGTCTCTAGGCTCTCTCTCTCTCAGCCATTGCACGATCAAAGAGGCTTCATCTGCACACACTATGGTTCTTTTCTGACCTTCGTGAGGCCTCCTTCACCAACATCATCATAATGAAATGGTGACCGACACAACCTCCTTATAGAACTTCTTGCATCCCGATAAAGGCTATGGTGGTTAACATCACATCTTAAGAATTGTCTCTTTGTATCACCCTGAACAAGCACACATGCTCTCGTCATACCCTCTAGTCTGGACCATACTAACCATTAGTATGGGGTGATAAAGTGTACTGACATCGAGTTCTTCATGTATCTACTTCCACCTCATGGAAGTGAACCTTTAGGTCACATTCAAGAACTCTTGAACTCGCATCATGGTGAAGTTGAACCATCTCACTCTTATAAGTAGTTCAACTGGATCTGTCCCTTGAAAGTACTTTTTTTTAACATGTTATCTAGGTAAGACGATCTACCATAACCCTTACTGCATCTTGATCTTTCTTGTTCAAGGGAAGACTTACCACAACATCCATAGTGGTGAACTCCCATTCCCACTCAGGTACTCTTCATCCTCTATGTCAAAGCATAGGGTTAGTGGTGTTCGTCCTTCACCTACTATCATGCATGGCCACAAGCCACATGCATCTTCATCTTAAGCATCCAAAGTGCTACTATCTCTTACTATCTCTGTAGTATCACGGTGTATGGTGATCTTAAAATCATGATTTCTTGTATGTCATGATTCCTCAAGATCGATTCCTCGAAAACCCTAAACCACTCTCATCAGGGTTTGATTACCTTCCTATCCAAAGAAGTGTATCTGAGGTTCTACCACCATCCTTTCATCAAAGCCTATACTGGCTAAACAAACAACCATTAACTTGTTCAACATACGTCATTACATTTGAGTGTTAGCCAAACATGTCTTCCCTCTAGACTTAGGGTTAGCCTAACAACCTCTTCAAGTCTCTAGCCAAACTAGGCAGCTATATCTCAACCAAAACATCCATTACCACTTCTTATCCTTAGGTGTTAGGTATTGTTGAGAACATACACCTCCATGTATTCCACTTATCATCTCATATAAAACTCTAAGTTTGTCTTCATCAAGAAACTCAGAGCTTATTCTCTTGGTTTTTGAACTCAACCTTGTATCACTTGCAAGTTCCACATTGCTTCTACTAAAAACATCCTTATTTCTCTTACTATTTGTAAACCATCCATGTATCTTTCACTTTACAAGGGTATGTTATCATCTCTATCCTCATACCTTATATCAGTGTTCCAACTCACATCATCTTTTATCCTTGATGTATGGCATGCGTACTGTCCTATCTCTCACTCCTATAACAAGAGGAAATAACCATTTAGCTGCAGTCCAAATACATAGTTCTTCCTATTCCAAGAATAGAGATGGTACATCCCACCTTGCCAGTACACCTTTAAATCTAACTTGAAACATGTAACTTATGTCTCTACATCAAAAACATCATGATATCAAAGTTACTTCAATGGAAAACTGGTCTCGAACCAACTTGGGTCACCACACAATCCTTGGTCATCTCCTCTAGGTCTATAGGGTGCCGTCATTTTTGGGGTCATCCCTTTTCCCTTATGCATCCAGAGAGTGCCCTACTCATCTGCCCTTTGGGTCCCATGAGTTAATGAAGGTGATGAATCTCCTAACCCATGGCCCTCAGACAATGATAGTTGTTACCTCCCGACCCTATGGTCATGTGCAACTACGGAATTAGGCAACTCCTTCTTCCATAGGTCTTAGCCCTACCTGACCCTAGGATAGACTTCAAATTCTATTATAGTAAATTTCCAACTTAGAACCTTACCCAAGCATTCATCATCTCTCTTCCTGCATTCATGGGCTGATTTTCATCCTTTCATAGGGATCATAGCAACCTGCCTACCTTGGTTAATCCCCATACCGATTACCTCCATGGTAACACATCCACATGCACATAGAGATGGTTATCTATGGGTCTAAAGGTCCATTCTCATGCCATGTACTCTTCACTTAGCTTCTCAAGATCCTATGAAACCTCCATAGGTTACCTCAAAACCAACCAAACTGGAAAACTCCCTACCAAAGGGTCCCTCTCCCAGGATGGGAGGAAACTACACCTTGATAACAAAGGTCACAAGCATCCTTAGGGTTTACATTCACATGAGCATGCTTAATCCAACAACTACTAAGGCACAAGCGTACCTACTAAACCATGCCAGGTTATACTTGTTTTCATCCTCATCATTAGACCAACTTAGATGTGAGGGGTTCATCAAACATACCCTTAATGTAAGGGATTTCCTTTACCTCTACACATGAGGAGTACCCTGCTCGAAACTATAGAGACTCAAATCTCATCATGAGCATTGGATACAGTACTTCCCCTCTTAGGCCTAGGAACCCTAGGTTCACCTTTGGGTGTCTGACTGCATGCTCAATCTTCTAACCACGAATCAAGCATGTCCAAGGTATGTCATGTACTTCCATGATCCTTCCACTCAAGCAACACTTTGGAGTTGAGTTCTCTTTCAGGACAACCATCTAGGTATAAAGCCTCACAACTGGTTACTTAAACCTCCTCAGTGTCTAAAGCACTCTTTATCTCATCCAGTAGGTAATCACTTATACCATAGGTACTAGAAGCATCATCCTCTCTCTAGGGTTTGGTTCCTCTAGAGGCAACCAAGATATCATCAGCCTCCAGGGATCAAGCATAAGGCAACCACTATCATCCACTTAGGTCGCATCATCCTCAACTCCCCACTATCCCTCATGTCTCAGAATCTAAGCTTACAACCTTCTTTCTTTGGTCCTGCTTTCTCTCTCAAGATCTAACTCCACATCCAACCTCACTACATGAAGTTGGATCAAGCTTAGCAGCATATCCCTACTTGGGTGAAGCCTTTGCTCAACTCATGTTTGGCTCAAGATTATCCTTATCTCTTTATGTTTATCCCATAAGACATCCATCATGATTCCTTGTACATGGTTTCATCCCACTATCAGCACTACTGACGTACTCTGGGTGCAAGCTATACCCAACTTCCACAAGCCCATAGGGTTCTATTAACTTCATCTATGAAGGAGTTATCCTTCACTCAAACATGCTCGACCCTTTCTAGGGTTGGGTTGCCAAAGGTGCTAGGTCATACAACCTCTCATTGATCATATGGAAATCCAAAAGCATATCTATCCAAACACCCAGTCAACCATGTCATCAAACTCATCATGTCATCTCTCTCTCTAACCTCCACTTAGGGTTAGGGTTAACATCATCCTTAAAGGATGTGCTAGATCTCTACTTTAATGGAGATGTCTACCTCCATGACTCACTTTCTCTACTCATCCTCCTGACAAGAAGGCCTAGCCTCAGGTCTCTCCTGAGGGAAATGACAACTTATGTCATACGACCTAAGCATGTATCTATTCTTTAGTTTGCGCTTAATCTATTAAGCTTATGTCCATGACATGTTATTTACATGCTTTTCATTAATTTGGTGGAGGATTCCTTAGACCTTATTAACCTTACCCATACCTCAAGAGGGTGAGGAGAAGAGAGAAAACCCTAATCCTTAAGGTCCTTAACATAATTTGAGTTGAGAAGGGATGAACGAGATGAGAGAGTCCTAAAGGTATCTTATTTCAAATCATATCCTAAGACATCGGCCAGGCAGTCACACAATCTGGGAGTCCTCGTATTCCGACTAGCGGTGCAGAGGAAAATATTTCCAGCCCCCGGATGTGATCCTGATCTAGACACCTCAATCTTTCGGACAATCCTCTAATAACTCCCATGGGTTCTATGGAGTTTGTAAAATTTAATAATTATTAACGATTAAGTGAGGAACCTATGCTCTTATACCAATTATAATGACCCCGCCTCCCAGTAACCCCCAATTAAGGGAGACCGAAAGGTCGGTGCCGTTATCCAATTAACAGGATCAAAGGTTCGACAAATAATCAATAATAATTATGAAATTCTACTAACTAACTGGAATTTGGTATAAAATTAAAGCTTTACTTACCTTTGAAAACATTGGAAATCTATCTATCCAGAGCTTGAATTATTGTATCTAATCCTCCTTGCACTTTAGTTCTTATTTCCACAATGTGTCACTTTACTGTTTGTTCTTTCAATTGTTGTTCCTAAAACGCCGAAAAATAAAATGTCGTTCAGTATATCAAAATATACTGGTATGTGGGAACAACCAAAATCTTGCAAATATGGCTAACAATTTAATAATCACAATCAAATTAATTAACAAGCCAATTTACACTTTTCAGTATGACATTCTCCACCGCTTTTTCCCTAACCCTGGCATACCCACCTTAGGGTTTCCTTTGCTAATGACTTAAGGCCACCTTCTCAATTCCGATATTTGTGCCTGGGGGTCACCACCCATGGTGCCCACTAGTCATGCAATATCATAGGCCACCTTCTCATTCCCGAGCTTGGTGCCTGGGGTCACCACTCAAGGTGTCCATTGGTCTACCCATCTGGGGCTGACCTTTGGCATCATCCATCAGAGTGGCATGTAGGTGCGAGAATACATACTTCTATTTTTAATGTGATAATCATAGTGACTTTATGATTTGCAAGTATAAACATCCAAACAGATAATTTGCATTCAATGCGATTAATCATCTGGAAAATCCTCGGGAAACTAAGGCGATTATTCATAATTAACCACATACCTGATTTACAGATTCAACAAGCTATTAATAATTCCAAGCAAGCAAGTAATCCAAGAAGTAGTTCAACAATCACAGAATTCCTAAAATTACATTCAATTCCTTTTTATCAAAATCTATCCAAACCATCTTGATACTTATGGTTTCTATCCCTTTTTAGGGTTTCTTCCTCTTTTTAGGGTCGACTTTGCAATTAGGGTTTTACTTCCCTTTACTCTTTTTAAACCCTAATTTTCTCATCTATCCTTCACAAAAGTTATAAAGGTTACCTTTTACAAACACAATAACCTTAATTCCAGATTAATGCACAATTAACAATCAATTAAGTCCATTAAGCCTCGTTTACATTAAAGCTACTATTTTTATCCTTTTTAATCTATGACAAAGTCATTATGCTCGTTTATCATCAATTCGTAGTTCATTATGCTCTAATACACATATGAACGTTATTTGTCATTAATTCTACCTTTTATCCACTAGGAGACCCTAATTTCCACATTAAGGGGTATTTAACCACAATTAGGAACTTTAATTCTCGAAATAGCTTAGAATCATCACATCTTAGCTTTATTCACAATTTTGAATAATTAAAGTCATTAAGAGTCGCGTTTACCAATATCAGAGTTTCAAGGCCCATTAAAGCCTATTTATACACATGGAACCCTAAGTTGATCCAATTACATGTAAAGCTCATATTTTTAGATCTTAATGTGTCCTTTTATAATCAACAGGTTAACAATACTCAAATTAACCTATTTGCACTGAAAACTATCCATCATCATTAATTTGGGTTGCTAATCAAAATTAATATCCTTTTTCAACAAAATAATATACTTTTGCAAATAGGAACCAAATCAAGTTCTCAAATTATTTTTAACGTGTTCCTCATATTTTTCTGATCAACTTTCATGTATAACTTATTTTCATCAGGGCTACCAATCTTTAGTTGTGATTTATACAAGATAAATACTTTTAAGCCAATAAGAAAGTGACACATCGACCAAGTGAGCTTACTTTATTTTCCAGGCAACTCGGCTGATTACTCTTCTACCCTTGATCCCTTCTCATGGCTGCCGGGGGTAGGGGAGTCTTTTCTCCCTTGCTCGTCTTCCACCTCACGCCAGTGTTGTCATGCGAGTAACAGCCAGGTCGTGGTCAACCCAGAGGTTGACCCGGAGCCATAGGCCACCGGAGAAGCACCCAAGGTGCAGATCGTAGCTTCGCACCTCTCTGAACTCGTTCATGGTCTCGATTCCATCTATGGTTTCCGGAGTCATTGGGGTGCAGCAGTTCTTCTCTGGCAAGAAGCTTGGCCGGCCAGGGGTACAGAGTGGGCAATTCCCCACAATTCGTTATTCCCATCTACTCGCCTTATCAGCGCGGACACAGAGAGGTAATATGGGCTATGCACATGGCATGTAGCCCCCTTATTTATATAGGGCAAGCCAATGAAGATATCCAATCGAATTTGGGCATATCACTTGGCGTCCATGAAACCTACCAAAACCTAGGTCTCCTAGGTTCAGATTCTCCTCCAGAATCTACTCGACTACTTCCTATAATGTTTCGTCCAGTATCTTGCAAGATTTTGGTTTTGGAAAATCCACCCTCTCAACCTCCTATTTCTTTATCTGACTGAGGAAGGTGATGATACAGCCTATGTTGGATCAGAATCCAACGGCTGTGATGTCACGCATTATAGATCAAAAAGGAAAATAAAATTGTGACAAAATACTTTCCTCTACACTTTATGAATTTTTGTAAATCCATATCGCCAAAACCGAGTGTCCAAATAATCCCAAATTTTGAGGGAATCTTAATGAAGACTTAATCTACATATGTTCCAAATTTGGTCTCATTATCTAAAATAAAACATGCCTTTTTCTTAGGTGCAAGATATTATTCAATTATGAATATTTCTCACCTATTTTCTCTTTCCTTTGCTATAAAATTATTATTCTGAGTTACTTGAACCTAAAGGAACCTTAATGGATTGAAATCCCCTCTTAGGAATATTTACTTAGCCTCTTTCCTTATCTTTCATCATTTTTCTTATTATCTTATTTTTTTCTTATTAAAATATCTATTTTTGAGGATTTCTCTTTTATTTCTCTTTTATTTTCCTCATTGGTATTCCTTTTAATATTAGGAATTCTTTGGATACGAAAATCCACTTATTTTCCGCATTTTATCATTATTTTCAATTTCTTTCTTAGTAAAGAAATACTTAATTGTTCTTTTCTTTTCTTATTGCACTCTATGTGTAACTTTGGACTCCTTGAAACCCAAGTAACCCAAGAGGCACGAAATCCCTCTTTGGATTTTCCTTCTAGAGGTTTCCACATTTTTCTTTTCTCAAATATTCAATTATTCATTGAATTTTCTTATTATTTGGGCTCAATAGCCAATAAAGCCCACAATACAATTATCAAGGCTATTTTAAATGAAATCCATTTATTCCAAACAAATTATATCATTATTTGTTCAAATATCCTTAATATGAGAAATTACATTTCTCACAAAATGAACCCAAAATTTGGGGTTGTAACAGTATTGATCTACATGTAAGGTAGGATCATGGGGGTTAGTTGAGATCAGCCATATGAGAGGTAGTATCCATGTCCATTGCAGGGACAACACAGAGGCTAGGGTATGTAAGGATTGAGTAGTCATGTTTAAAATGTAAAATTTGTTTTGTTAAATCATAATTTCTTGCAATATGTTGTTACCATTAAATGCAAGATTATTGGTTCCCCCACATATCAGTATAATTCATTATACTAACAGCCGTTTTGTTTGTCGGCATTTTAGGTTATCAGGGAAATGGATTTTCCTTTAAAGTGGCATTGATGGAATAAAGCTTAATAAAGAATTAGAGGATTGTAGTTAGATAAGTTCTTACTTGGGTAAAGACTTCCACTTCCTATGTTTTGCAAGGTATGAATAGAAAAAATTATTCCATTAAAAGTTTAGTTGTAGTAGAATTTATTATTTATTGTTGATTATTTGCAAAACCACTGATCCTATTTTGGGATAACGCCTCTGACCTCTTGGTCTCCCTTAACTGGGGGTTACTGGGAGGCGGAGTCATTACATATATCTAATTTTTGTGCTCTAGATGATAATGCTATAGGCATTCATTAATTGAGTTATCAGGTCATTTACATGTGTCATAGAGATTTGTGTCTAAAACTATCCAATATAGTTTATAAGACATATGGATTTTCCATATAAGATCTCATCCTTAAAATAAAACATCAATTTAATATTTTCAATACAAGATACATGATGTTATCATCAATGGCATGTACATAATAGCAATTCACTAATTCTATTATGCGCCCATGAAAGACAACTTCCCACTTTAGAAGCAACAACCCTTTCTCCATATAGTATTAGCTTACTTCTTCTCAGAACTTGGAATAGAAATATTTATCTCGATATTTTCCTAAGATACTCTATAAAGAGGATAAGTCTTTCCAATAACTAGATAGGTGACAATGGTGGCACTATATTTCATTAATCCATTAAGTCAAAGGATAGATTCCTTTTTCACTTACCCTACTCCATAAATTGAGTGCAAAAGACTTGGATTTCATCTTAGCCTTAATACTTTTCTTGGCCTTGCCTTTTCCCTAGGACTCACTTTCGTTGATCACCATCACATATTTGTCCTTTCTTCTTTCATGCTTTGGCATCAATATGTCAAACATATGATAAACTAACTATATGATTCATACAACAATTTATAGAATCATACCCATGGTAAACTCTTGACCTGATAGAAATCCCAGTTTCTCCATAATCCCAATCATATTGAGCAAGTAGGGCTTTATTGGATCTATCTTTTCCAGTTTGCACTCATGCAACACTTTGAAGACATTATATTTTGATTGCTTTACATGATTCTTAAGATGTGTTACCATCTAGAGAATGTACATGTTATCATGTTGTTCATACAAATCATAGTTCATAAAACAAATAATAAGGTACTCAATGTCTATGGCATCGTTGTCATGCTTTCAATAACCATCCATTTAGCATTTAGGCACATTTAGAATGGGTTCATATGGCTCTGGTCTTTTAAGGACATTGTGTGAGACCCCTAACCTTTCTTAAAGTGTTGAACAAGCTTAATTATCATAATTATAACCTTAATATACCCTTTTTATATGCTTTGAAATCATAAGACAAGCTTAAGTTTCAAATTTGGTCCAATTTAGACATGATTTGAGCAAGTTATGCAATTTTATGCACATTTTGGACTTTTATACAATTTACCCAATTGAGAGGTTTTATTTGCAATTTATGACTTGCATTATGTTCTTTGGATATTATATCATCATTCTTAAGCTTTCTGAGCCATGGGGATCCTATTAAATTCTCAGTTTGAAGGTGTTTTCCTCGAGGGTATTTTAGGGTTCACCCCTTCATGGATGAGCTACCTTTAGTAGCTATCAACTAATGAATTATTCGATTGGCTTGCAAATTCAACAAAGGAGAGATAAGTAGGTCTATGACGGTGGGGAAGATTCTTGTGTGTGTGCTTGTATATTTTTAATAGTTTAAGGCCATGGACACTTGGAAAGATACTAGAACTTCAACTTTTTTCTTTTTCTTTATCTTAAAGTTTCATATAGTTATCCATAAGCACCCAAACGAGTCATTTTCTCTCCACCACTTCCCTCCTTCTATGAACTGCATTCGCCCTCTGTGCTTCTGTGAATTTCATGTCCAAGGAAGAAGAAAGAGGGGATCTTCTTGGAAAAAGAATCTAGGGTTGCAATTGACTTCCTTTTAGGTTTAAAAAGCTTCCTTCTAGTGATCTTGTCCTAAAAGAGTAAGAATCCCCTTTTTTCCTCCATTTATTTCTTTGTTATCCTTCCACATACCTTTATCCAAGTAAGAACCTTTCTTTTCCATGGTATAAATTTCTCTAAATCTCTAAAACTCCTCCTTTCTTGCTCCTTATGCTTAGGGTTTGCTCATTTGATGAAGAAAGGTGCTAGATGGACGAGTTGACAACCTATGCTCGGATTTTATACCCTACCTACTTGTGTTTTCTTCTTTTTGGGATTTTATCTTCTAATTAGAGGAAAGTTTTATAACTTGCTCCACGTTTATTGCTTACGATAAGCTTGCTAGCTTATGTTCTTGCTTTTAAATGATGATCCATGAACTAAAAAGCTATGCTTGACTTGGATTTCAATTTTTATAATGTTCTCTATTCTGATTTCAGTTCTAGATGAACCTGTGTTCATGGGTACGTTTTTCCTAAGGTACAATATGACTTGTATCAGGTTGGTTTGACAACCTACGGTGCTATGCACCTATCAACCAATGGTCAATTTTTGGGTTTTAAGCTAATTTCTTCTATAAATCCATGACCATATGGTGGTCCCATTGCAGCAACCCTATGGTGTTGTCTTCATGTCAACTGATAGTGGTGTCCAAGGGTGTAAACTGACGTTCACCCTTTAGGTCATGTTTTGGCCTAATGATAAGCTTAATGATGAACAACTAAGTACCCTAATGATGCTATCAATCAATGGTGACATTAGCTTGATATTTGATGGGCATTGATAAATATATTGTTGATCTAACAACCTATGGTGACTTAATGGTCACTAGTGATGGTGGATCAGGTCTTCACAACCTATGGTGAGTTAAGCATGTAGATGTATCATCAATTAAGCCTTGAACCAATGGTTTCTTGGGTCATTTGATGAAATGGTCGGACCTAAACTCCAATTGATGGCTTTAATATATGAACGTGAACTAATGGTTAAGATCTAACTTATATCCATTCAATAAATTGGAATGATTCCTAAATGTAATATGTTTGTCCTAATAAAGTGATTTAAATGGTTTCCTTTATGAGATCAACTTAAGAAGCTCATTTACTGATGACTTGTTTTAAATTAACAATCACTTGTGTGTTTTACCCTACTCTCAATGGAGTTTTTTGTATTGTTAATCAAGGGATGTCTAGGGTTAGATGGTGACTCTTTGTAGTGCACAACTCAATGACTTCATAGGTGGTTTTTTCAAGATGTTTACTTATGTAAACGACTAATGGCTTTACCTTTTCAACATTTAATGGTTAGAAGTTGATGCCTCAATATTCCCTTTGTTTTAGCTGAAGCTTATAGTGTAATGTGATGATTATAATGATGAGAATTTGATGGTTCAATGCCTTAAACTTGTAGTCTTACCTTTACTCTCATATAATTATGATTGGTAATCACCATAATGAATTAACGGGTAACCCTAATAACATATAACTTGTTGTCCCTATCTTTAATATAACTAAATTATGGAAATTGGGTATGAATAGTCCTTGAATGATTAATACAATAATGGAGTACTCTCTTATTGTTGTTGAAAGCTTAGTATGATATAACCCGATAGTTACACCTTGATTTATGTTTGGATTCATACTTCATAATAGTATGGAATGTGATGGTGATGGTTCACCTTATGCATCCATGATCCAATGGGGATGTCGTGAGTTAGGGTTTGGGTATAAGTGTTGATTAGTAACAATAATTCAATTTATCTTGTAGAACCTAACTCTAATGCAAATAGATAAATATGAGTATTCATTTTAACATTCTTAAATGAGGCGATGATGGTGAAATAACCTCCTTATTATGATCATAACCTTAATATGTTAATATTTGTTTATCATAGCCACATGGTTGATACTTTCTCATGATAAACATGTGCATTATGAATATGATGAGGGTTAGTCATATCTAGATTCCTTGCATGTTGATGTAATAAAGGAATGTTATTAATGTTAATATAATCCTGCTATGATTGTTTATGACTATCTCCAAGCTCATTAATTCAATATTGTGCTGATCCAGTGTATTATATGTATGTGATGTTGTTGAGCCTTATTATAAGGCATGCAAAGATAATGATGATCTTGCAGGGAATAGTATGATGGTCTTAATGACCTTTGGGCATGGTTGAGACCTGAATGAGGCGTAATCCTCTTGAGTTGATAAGGGTTGATACGCTATGATATTGTGAAAAGGAATTATATCTTGTGATAGTATGATGACTAGTGTAGTATCATGAATGGTAAGTGAATAATACCATGTGATGATGAGATGAGAAATTGGGTTTCACACATTTTATAAATTTTGGAGTTGTGATACATATATGCTTGCTAGATGTGAATTAGGGTTTCTATGTCCATTTGTTTGATGCAACCTTAATTTACCCAATTGATATAATTAATCAAGTGAAACTTTAGTCATGTAGTGCCCTGTGCCATAGAACCATCTTCAGTGTCAGAACTTGTTGGATGGTGAAACAAGTATTCCAAAGGGAAACTAGGAGTGCATACTGTTGAGTATGTGGGGTGCTTGTCATCCTGACACCAAGTGTTTCAGGAGGATGCCTGTTGTCATACCTAGCATTCATCTTTTTGAGAATGACGACGGTCGGGTCTCAGTGATTATAACATGATGTGATTAGAGGACAACTATGGTTGTACCTCAGTGATTGGGTTTGAATACCCAGGATGCTAGCGTCATGACATGTACCAAGGTGGGCTAGTTATAAGACTATATGTCATTGTTTTGCAAATTGACTATATGTCACTGCGGTGCAGAATCATACTGACTGAGTATGGAGAAGATCTTAAAGTCTGGGTCTTCCTTGATCTTATATGGAACTGATTGCGACCAAGCGGTGGTCGTTTGGACTTTCAGTGGTACTACTCAAACTCCCCAGGGCATAATAAAAGATGTAAGATAGTCGTGTAACATATCTGTTTAGGGTTACACACAACACTTCACATTGGATGAAAACTCTTATTTGATTTCTTTTCATTGAGATCATGTATAGTATAATAAGAGATAATAGATATTCTTATGTTGTGGATATGCTCATGTTATAAATGTGTACATACAATATTCATGTTTAAGTCGATAGAGATATTATTATAATTGGCTATGATTATGACATTTGTTATCACATATTGCTAGCTATGCTTATATTGCAAGCTATGCCTTCGTAACTAGAGATACATATATTGCTAATCATGCTTATGTAGATAGTTGTGCTTATATTGTTAGCTCTACTTATGATGTTGATGTGTTCAACTTGATAAACATGTTGATGCTAGTAGCTATGCTTATGATACTGGACTTATTCATGACATTAGAGATGCTCATGCTGCTAGACTCCTTATAATGTTAATAGGGATATGAGAATAGTATGGCTAATGAAGAAAGTTATTATGTACTACTTTATGTATTTTGTTAATCATAAGTGTTGTTTAGTTTATTTTTTATATATGATTAAATTTCTTAAATTGTCTAATTACCTAAAAATGTTAGAATCAATAAACCTTGTTGGAGGTTATATCTCTTGTTGGGACATGGGTTTCACCCTTGTGGTTCAGCGCATCTTTTTAGGTAATCAAAAGTGATGAAAAAAAACCTATGGTTGCAAAGAGGAGCTATAGTAATGAATCTGTGAGAAAGTTGATTAGATGTCTAGTGTGTCCTAGAGTCATCTCTATACTCTCAGGTCCAGGCAGGAAAAGTTTGTATATGGTGTTTCAAACGAATCAAAATTGTGTTAGCATGTTAATGTTTGTTGTGTGGCATATACAAATATTTTTCTCCTGTGTATATATGTTTTGGCTAAGGTTATAGAACAATTTGTATCAAATTCTTGTCATAGTAGGGATATAATAAAGATATTGAGCTCTTATGCAAATGTTTCTGAGTGGGTGTTGATGTTGAAATCAATTTAAATTTACCCATATTTTTGGGTATGTGGTTAATTGGTTATTGATTGTGTTTTATGTTTTGAGTAATATTGTTTAGTGTAACATGTTCTCACACATTGATATTTCGCTCATGATTGAGAACACTTCTAAAAGTCCTAAACCATATTTGGAAGATTATCCTATTTTGACCTTCTTTAAGGATAGATCACAATAACATGTGTTTGTGTTTGACATTAGGTTCTAAAAAAATAGCAACTTTTCAAAACATTTTTTATTTGTTTGATTAGATAACTTAATGCTATTAATTAGGACTTTAATTAATTATCACTCCCACTATTTTAGTTTAAATTGATAACCCTCATGTATCAATGTAGAATATTACAGTGTATGATATTCTAGTGGGCCAAGATCCATGTTTCATCAAATAATGACTCAACTTTGGCTGGTCACCGACAACTTGACTATCTAGGCAGACAACATTTTTCCAGTTGCATCATATGAAATTCTTTTATAGATCATATGTGCAACTCTTTTTCATCACCATCATCATCATCATGCTTCTGGGCCTAGACGCTCTAAGAATCACTAGTTAAGTCTGAGCCAATAGCCAACACGATAGATATGCACCATTCTTTGTGAAAATCTACACACCTACCATCACAGTTTCATGAGATAGACAACACACAATGCTTTGTGCAAATATACGCTTGGTCGATCAAGCTTTTCATGTTTGTTGCTAATGAAAGGCATCTTGGACTTAATATTTTATTGGAGGGGTTTTATATTTATAAATACATATACATTGTCCAATCACCACATATTTAGTATGTATCATATACATGATATATCCCACAAAAAAATGCAATAAACAAAAGCGATGGTAATGGCCAGCCTAATGTAATTCCTTGGAGCCACAAGAAATTACCACAACCTAGGTCTACATCATATGTAGAAACCTATTGTTGATGAAGATATGAACTTGCCAATCCGGGTTGTTTAGTTCAACCTTTGGACATATCAGCTTGCCTCCTGGCCAGTTGTTTGGCTCTTCTATTCACCATTTGCTAGCTCCTACAATTGATTGGTTGGGTCCACCAACTGGTGGATTCTTCTCATCCTTCTGGTCCTTCTCGGTCCTCCATTTAGTCGGTTAATCTCCGAGATGGTCAGTTGGCATCATCAGAATGTCTTTCTTCTTTGTCATAACATGAAAGTAAACTATCCTACTATGACATGATTATAGAGAAACCTCGAGTTATATTAGATGGGAGTAAGGATAGGAAAGAATTAACTTTAAATTTGGAAGACAAGATAGAGGCTCAATAAGTAGATAGAGATAAAATAGGATTAACTAACTACCCACACAACCATGCATATATTATAGGAATTATTGGCCATAACCCTGCTACACAACCACCATCAAACTCACTTTTAGGATGACGCCTATAAAATACATATATATATATATATGGTATTTGATTGGACAAAGAATTAGAATTGTATGCAATATTTAAACGATAAAACAAAAATCTAATGATATCGATTTTCAAATATGTAGTAGATTGACGTGGCTGTAATACCACTGTAGGGAAATGGGGTGCAGATATAGGCAGTGGAAACAAAATTTTATTATCATATTCCCTCAAACTAAGGAACACATCAATAATTTTATAATGGAAAGGATGGTTTTGAGGATATACCTGGTCTTGGAGCAAGTCTAGTGACATACTCCTCATCATTGTAGATATGCAACTAGCATCTAGTTGTTATTGGATGGTGTCTATGCAGCTCCTGGTCTTCACCATAGATAGTAGACTGGTACAACGTCTACAACGACCCCTACGGTCTCACCACAGACTGTAGGCTGATGTTGTCCTCCAAGTGATAGAAAACTACCTCCTACCTCTATAGTAGTCCATGAAGACCACTGGGAACTCCACGTTGTACTATCAGAGCCAACAGGAAGGAGTTGTCCCCTCTTGTCAATGTACTAGTCATTGCAATTCTCTCCCACAATTGATCCTCATTATTATCTCCTTTGCTATTCCTCCCTTTAACGGATAGGACTTGCGTAGGCTCTCTATTGGTTACCACAACCAGAGAGGACAACAGTTATCATAGAAATTTTTTTCTCAATTGGGTGTCTTGGGAAGCCCCTAGTACCCCTTTATTTGTAGTAGAGGCTAGGGTCAGGGTTCCCAATCTATGTGGGAGTAGAAGGGTCCAAAATCATGAGTGTTATGGAACCTACAAACTACAAGACCGTCGTCTAGCATAGCAAAATGGTCATCTTTTGAGCGAGAGGGTCATTTCATGTAGTTTCCTATTCTGAATCAGATTGGCAATTCAAATCAAATTAATGCACAACATGACCTCTACACTAATCCTTGATGCAATCCAATTTCCCCATGCATCGGGTGTCTCACTCACGCGATTTGATCATCTAACAACAACAAACTGGTCCTCTCGCTCACGCAAGTCGGTCATCTCACGACCATGAACTGGTCATCTCGCATAAATGAGCTAGTTGTCTCGTGCCCCAATTCTGGCAGAACTCAACCAATTCAGTATCTAATCAACCTAACACTTCAAACAGTTAGTCCAACACTTGAACTTGATGATTCCAAGCCCAATCAATTGATCTATCATTTAATTGAATACCTAAACACCTTTAGCATTCAATCTAAACATCATTCATGAATATACTCCTTTAATCCAAGTGTATCCTATGTGTGTGACACTATAGATCAAGATTAACATTGGCAATGAATGTCCATAACAAACTTATGACATCACAAGCAAAGAGTGTGACTAGTCACGTGTCTTTGTTATATAA
Organism: Alisma plantago-aquatica; assembly: GCA_963693085.1. Classification (NCBI taxonomy): domain Eukaryota; kingdom Viridiplantae; phylum Streptophyta; class Magnoliopsida; order Alismatales; family Alismataceae; genus Alisma; species Alisma plantago-aquatica. Next base: position 1,153,085,723 of record OY856412.1, read on the forward strand.
GTAATTTAGAAAGTTGGAGAACAACTTCAAACTACAATCCTTGATTAGTGTTATTGTGATCATATAGTTCCTTTGTCTCTATAACTGGATTGAACTCGAGGCATGGAATCATCATCCTATCAACATTCAATCCATGTTCCTTGCACTAGAGCATATTGTATGAGATGCATATGAGTTCACATATCACATAAAACCACATCTGTACGGTCATAAATTTCTTAGTACCACTTATCAAGAAACGTTGGATATCAATCTCATGTACGAGAGACAAATCCCATCTACATCACTCACACTCAAGTCTCCATGTGTCAAAGCTACCTAATAATTACCTTTTATGGCAACCCATATTTCAAGATCATGTATGATGATGTCAAAGTATATCCAATGACATGTGATGAGTGTAGTGACTTCAAGTCTAAGAACCACAATCACCACTATCATTATGAGAGATGATTTTCATTACCATTCCATGGTCTTCATGTATCACTCTCATGGTGGGTCTATTTGATACAATATTCAATAACATGTACCTGCGTGAGTGACTTGATATCATATATCATGACTAATGAGACTCTATCATTAGTCAACACAAAATATTATATTATGTATTATTGTTGTCTATTTTGCTTCCAAAGAATTATCTGACTAGGGTCATAACTAGAATCTATGTACTCTTAGCATCTGTATAATCTCATTGTTCAGGTCACGTATTTGAAGAAATACATCATCAAGTAACATTATTCTTTAGATATCTACTTACGTCTATTCCATCATATCATGACTGAGACAAACATAATAGATGGAATTACCTTTTACTATTATGAAATCATTTATTTCATTCTACATTCCAATCATCATATGATTGGCTCTGTAGGCATAGATACCAACAACTTCCCCATTCACTTTGGTGATCTAACGATTGAGTTCTCACAAGCCACCGCATGCATAGTCCCCTTCACATAATCATGAGGGAGTGTCTCACATAGGCTCGTGTGTTGGTTGACACCAGACTCACCTCGCATGGACCAGGAGCAAAGCCCATGCCTCATACGCAACATACCCTCCCCGTCTCTCTATTGCTATCTTTGACTGGTCAACTGTAGACCCCATACCAATTTGGTCTGGTGGACCCAGTGTGGCCAATATAGTCACTCCATATCACCTCCCTCGAAGGATATATATATATATATATATATATATATATATATGTATATATATATGTATATATATATATGTATATATATGTATATATATGTATATATATATGTATGTATATATATATATGTATATATATAAGTATATATATATATATGTATATATATGTATATATATATGTATGTATATATATATATATCTATATATATAAATATATATACACCTCTCTCTTTTATGAATAAATAGGTCTGATCTTGGAAAATTCTTATAAAATGATTCCTTTAACCAAGTATAACATATTATATATGAAAATTAATCTACAAAAAGATATATATCCAATTCACATGGTTTTAGAGGATAATTCTATCCATATATCTTGTTATGATAAAAATAGCATCAAATTGATCTATTTTACATATTAATGTTGATTTATGCTCAAGCTTGATCATATCGGGACCCACCTGATTTTGATGGCTCTAATCTATAACTTAATCTATATTGTGATCTAAGAATCAATTTTAAGCGTGCTTAGCCTAATTAACAATTCTAATCTATGAAATAATCCATGTATCATTGTCATGTAACTTTCATGCTAATGATCATTATTTTAATGCTTGAAGTGGATTATATGAACTCCAACTTGACATGTTTTCTCATGATTGGATACATTTGATGCATTTTTGAGACATTAAACAAATTTTCTCATACTTGAACTCTATTACAACTGATGATATGAAAAGTGACACTAAATGGGACTTGTATGGACTTTTCATAATGAGTTTTTAAACCTTGTCTTATGTTGATCAAATACGATCAAATCTATATCTTGGACTTTAAACCTGACCTTATGATGACTTGTGACATGAAAATATCATGTGAAGCACTCTTGTTCACTATTATGACTGAGTTACCTAAAGCATGACACATGTGACACATAATATGATCATGATGCACATGTTGATGATTTGCTATCTAATCTTGTACAAGTCTTTCCCGAATGATGATGCATGCTATTTTATACTTTAATATTAGTAACATTTATAATGTTAATGAATCAAGATGATATCTTCTATACTCTTAATTGACAATATTGCATAAATGACTAAATATGACTTAAATGGATGATATGATGAATAAGTCCTTAATGTTATTCAAATCTTTTAGTTTCCCTATTATGATCCATGAAACCCAAAGTTGAAATCCATGATCTTGATGGATGTTCCACCCTAACTCAAAATGATATATGATGTAGTATGTAGCTTGATTATGAATATTGCATGAGAATTGGAGATGTCAAAATCAATCATCATAAATAATATAACTTACATTAAATAAAACATCCACCCTTGGTGAATATGTTCCAAATGACCTAATCCTTGATTTTAAGCTAGTCACACTTGCATGTAATGTGAGAATCTCTTTGGAATCTTTTCAAATATCTAAGTCATCTATATCTAATCAAGCTATTCAATCAATGATCATAATCAAGGTATGCTTTATCCTCCTATTTTCCAAACTAGTGATATTGAAAATTGCATGTATGTATGTAGTATAAATGCTCGACTTAATATACTTGTTTGAGATGCATGTTTCCTATTACTACAATGTTTCATTCTTAGTTATATTGACCAAACTTGAAAACATTGTGATAGATGTCCATTATTCAACCTTGTGCACCTACTTGTATTATCGGGGTAAGGACACGAGGCTGGGTGTCCTACTTGAGTTGTCAAGATAGGGAAGATCATGTTGATACAATGGATAGATCTTGGAGATGATCTTGAGGTCCCTCATGTATAGGGTTAACTCCTAATCTTTACTCCATTAGTCCCTCACATTGAAATAGGGTAGTTAATCTTGAGCACTCTCACAGACCCCTTTCTTTGAGAAGCTGGTCAAAAGGATTTTGATATTGTTGGTATAATGGAGATGAACTTAAAATGAGAATTCATGTTAATAAGAAAGTATTTCAATGTTTTTGTTTCCTTTCCTATTATTACATTATGATTTTTCCATGAAATATATATTCTCTTAAACTTGTGATTGCATATAATTACACAGTGTGCTCAACACAATTGTACTAACGTGTACCCATGTTATGATTTCAAGTAACATGTACATTTCAAGTAACGTGTACCCATGTTATGATTTCAAGTAACATGTACATTGTGATTTCATATAATCTTACCCGGATGATATATAATGACACACAGATGAAACATGATTGATATATGGGGCCTATAATCATATATCAAGTATTAGTTTATCATTATTTTAAGTGTTTTGGTCTCATACATTAATTGTTGATTGTGGTTTTATTCATGCATATGTTATGTGATCGATTTTATAGATAGATGATCAAGTCCTCTCACCTTTTTCTTTCTAGCCATTATAGGTGAGAATTTAGGTAATAAATTGTTCTGTGACAATCACCACTTACCAACATTCACTAGCCACTACTACTTCATACTACCTATTTGACTCCATTATGAAATAATATTTCCATGCAATCTAAAGGGTAACTAGAGAACCAACACTTATGGCATAGGGAAGAAGGATATTGTTATATATTAAAGGGGAATTCACAAATTGAAACATGGTATGTATAGTCTTGTGGTTCACCTTCATTCAGTTCAATATAGCCATTCAACTACTAGGTTGTTCAAAAGTTGTAATTACATGTCCTATGATTCTTTTTGACATATTTATTTTGGTTCACGATTTCATTCAGGATTTCTAATTTTCCCAATCAGTAGGAATCACTTTGTCCAGGTTGGTATGTAAAGTGTGGAAATCCCACCACCACATAAGTGCATTAGGAGTAATTATGCCAGAACCTTCACTAAACATCCTTCCTTAGACTCCTCAATTAATCTCTGCTAACATGTTTATAGTTCATCTTTACTAGTGCTGTATTAGATTTTTTTTAGTAAAATATTAATTTCATGTACGTTTCTAATTCTATGTTATCTAGATAGGACTGGCAAAACTAGAGTTGGTTGTAAACTCTTTGTATAAGTTTTAGGTGAACTAGTTATTTCATCCTAACTTCCAGGAGACATGCTTGAGTGTTGTGTTTATAGCTTTAAAATCATGTTATAAATAAAGGATATTTAAATCAAATATATATTTACAAACATATGTTTGTTAATAGAAATGAATTGTTTTACAATCATTTGGTGAGACAGAGTTGCGAAATATTATGCATAAGATTACAAAATTAAGAATAGTCATTGATTCCTACCTACTCTTCAATAAGAGACAACTCTTGCATGTATCTACTGGGTTTTCTTGGTACCACTTATCCATGAATTCCCAGATGGAATGAAACCACACAAGGACCATGAGAATGGAACCATAAGTCAACTAGGCTGGTACTAAATCCAATTTATTGAAATATATAAAAATAAGGATTTATGTAATCAAATATAGGCAAGTTTTCTTGGTGGACTATGGTAATAACAAGAAGATGATCTAGTTACCATGCTAGCTTGAAAGGGTACAACAATTCAAAGTGTAACTAGAAACAACAAAGAGATTCTCAAAGATAATATCAACAAATCAAATTATTTAAAATCAAATGATCTATCCGTTGGCACAAGCAATCTAATATTTTGTCTTTACCAGGGCTATGTGCCTAGTGTTCTCCCCTCTATGAGAGGATGATATTTTTGCCTATGGGGGTAACCAATAATGATGGAACTTTTATTTCCCATTATCCACTTCATAGTATTGGGGAATGTGACCCACCAAATGTAGTGAGACAAATCTCTTAGCCAATATTCCATTTCTTGTGCTAATATCAAAATAAACCAATATTTCAATTATCCAACAATGTTCAACATTCAGTTTAGGTATGGTGGCCTTCAACAGGAGGAAAGGCTAATAACAAACTATTGCACCCCTTTTGCAAAATTAAATGAATAAAATACAAGAGAAGGATAAATAGTTAAATAATTCAATTGAGAACTTAGTACTTGTTCCGATCTAGAATTTCCAATCAAGATGTCCACAAGAATTAAAGATGTCAATTTCTCACAAATATAACACGAGTGAATGTAGATGGGTTATTTAATGTTTCTTGGCTTTGAAATCACTTTTTAAGTTCTTATTAGGTGAAATATCTATGTTCCCCCTTCATAAGTAGATATCTCAAGATCACTTTGGGTTGTGATGGTTTCTCATTCTAAAGTCATTATGTTCATTCCATCAATGTCCTAGTCATTTTCTATAAATGTAGTCACATCTGATATACTAATTATTACTTGTGTTGATAATATGTATAGCTCATAAATTCTCATATTTCATAATATCCCTTAATATCAACACTATAATGCACTTGTGCATATGTATACATTTGTAAAACATATAATTATAAATATTTGTGTTATGAAAAGGGTAGACATTTAAACGGGTTGGTTTCTATACCTTTATTGTTTTCATAAATAATATCATAGTAATAAATAGGATTAGGTTCATTGAATTTGTTTTCCTCATGTTTATCCCTTAATATCCTTATTTTCATTCATTTGTCTCTTTGTGTGATGCTAATCTCCATTATATGAATCATTGATAAAATTGCCAACTAAAATCAACTATTAACGAATTTGGTCTGAAACCATGAATTACATTAATGGGAAGTTTTCCTTATTTTTTTCATAGTGTCTAACCTTACTTTATGTTTTTCATATCACATATATTAGTCTTACATATATGCTTTTATGTCTTATATCAATGAAATGTAAATCACTATTCATGTCACAACTTGAATGTTAGGATTTATTAATTAAGATGTTCTTAACCGTGAATTCAAGTTTCCTATGTTCACAAGTTGCATCAATATCTTAGACATTAAGTACCTGTATTGTTACAGATGATTATGTCAATTCTTAATTAATTATATCAGAAGTAGGAGATTCAACAAAGAAGCAGAAGAGAAGAAGTGCACCAGTAGGCGACCAGGTATGGTTCGCCAAAGAAGGATCCTTTGGGGAACTGCAACCTCCAGTTGGGGTTGTGCTTGATGCATAGCACATTGGATTCCTCCAAAGGCCAAGGTCCCTGTGATATCCCCATATTTTCAACTCCTAGACCATGTGTGTGACATCCAAATGGAAAACCTCACCACTGATGATAATCTCAATTCAATCACACACATCAAGCCAAGAAGAAGAAAATAAAGGCAATCAGAAGGAAATAATAGTAGCACATGCACATGAACATAAACAAACCACCACAACACAATCTCACCATTCAACATATAATTACAAAATGACTTGGGAAATATGGTATGGGAGTTTGACCACCCACTCCAGTTCTTTGTTGCTTTTGCGATTAACTACGTTGTCCTTCCCTGCACCTTGTGCCTGTGTAGGATCACAGCGTTGCCGCTTGGCCCAGCTTTGGCGAGCAATCAGCCATGACATTTTTAAGTTGTGAGGTAGCAACATATCTAGTGCCATCTTCTGTCAAAGAATTGCTCAGACTCCCAACTTCTTCATTCTCTAGCCATGTTTTTAGTCTCCCTTCTAGATAACTCATTGGATCTGGACGTTGTCGTTGCAATCCAACACTGTGAAACCACCTTGCCAACCTTTTGTTCCCTACATAGATCCATGGTGCCATGAAGCATGGTCTCAACACCACAACTCCTCTAGCGCACTGATGTGCAAGCCCATAGTTTTCACCGCCACAAAGTGCTACTACCACAGTGCCAAATAGGGAAAAACATAACCCAATTCATCTATCTCGACTTACATAATGTACCAAACCTTCACAGGGCCTTCTTGAACTTCACAGTGATAGATATTCACCATGAGTACCACTTTGACCTAACCCAGAGCTTCAGCTTTTTCTCCGATTAAAGTGGGGCATGAGCATCACAAAACCACCATAGTGGGTTCAAAAATATCAGATCTAAACTTCTCTACCTCCACCTTGTTATTTCCTTCTTGGTTTCCTCTAGTTTCCCTTCTAACTCCTTCATATACTCATCTCTATCATTGATCTCCTCATCATTACAAGCATGCAAACCACGGTGGTGAAAGAAAATGGGTTGGTTTCTTGTTCCCTCTCATCTAGTGGCTTCATTTCCTAAATGAGGGGTCAGTTTGATAAACTCATCAAGTTGAAGCTAACTACCCACTCCAAACTTACCCTCAACTAACAACCTCTGATCAGCACATCATGGAGTCATCATCCACGATCATTTAACTACAATGAAGGAGGCGCTACCAACTATTGTCAGATGGCATCTGAGGGCCAGGAAAGAGTCATAAGTGGATTCGGTCCACAACTCCCCCCTTCTCCAACGTACACGACATCTAAAGAACCCAAAAACTTAGGAAAATAGAAAGATAGGGAAACTAACATTAGACCTTGCTATATCATACCTATATTTACATATTATTTCATATTTTCAAGCTTCAAAATCTTATTCTAGGGACTTTCAAACTTTGTGAAATTTGAACCATAGATTTGTCCTCAACATAAATGCATTCAATATAACTTGGGTATCAAAAAAATTCTTGTTTGACCGGTCATTTAAATATGATAATGTTCATAAACTTATGGATAATAATCTAGATATCAACTTATATCGACACACAAAATTTTACCAAAACACTTGAGACTGTTAATGTGACTTAAACACATGGATTCAAATATGTCATTAGATATTTGAAGGCCTCAAAGTTCACTTCATCATATCCTACACACCTTAAGAGAATTTCATCCCAAAAGTGAGCCAAAATTCAGTCCATCACATCATATACATCTTAAAAGAAATTTCATCCTCGAAATTAAGCCATTATGTGATCCCAAAGAAAAACCAAAGGTCATTGTCTACATAAAGGGCACTACTCTAGGTGCAACACTTTCAAAAATAAATCTTAATAACTATATCTATGTCATTCTAGGAGATTTCACAAGCATATAGGGTGAACAACCTCCATAAAAGATTGAAATAAGGGTTTAGATACTTAGGTTATTTTATGTTGTATTTTGCATTTTGGATTTGCATCCTCACTTACCCAACCATTAAGATTCCAATATTAACATTGTTTTGTTTAGAATTTAAATATAACTAAACCACTATCACAAAACTATCAATTCCATTGCCTAGACAGTGGTAATAGGATTGAATCTCCGATCTCCGAGTGGCCCAAAAGGATCTCACACACTGACATATACAATAAGAAATAATAAATTACAAAATAAGAGAGTTAAAGAAGTAACCAATGCAATTGTGAGATTTTGTAGGTTTGTCCTTATCATCAGAGATTATCAAGAGCAGAAGTGATCAAGTAAATTCTTCATAAATATCCAACTGGTTTGCCTAAAATCAGGTAAATTAAGACGCAATCAATGGAAATGTATCAGCACGCTTAAAAAATAACTAATATTGAACCAGCCATTATTTGACAACGAACCAGGCTTCAACCCCTAAGTCAAAGTGTGTCCCACCATGCGAGTCAACAACTATTGGATGTTGATCCAACAAAACTAAGATCATCTTCAACCTTCCACAATCAGTGGGGAGGAAACTATGGAATCGAAATACGTGTTAACGTGATACCACCCCATTTGAGTAATTGCTCACTTTGAAACAATGGCCTCACAGATTCACACCTCTCCATCTCTTGATTCACATCAAACTGACTTGTTTTGAGAGAAAATGATATCCCACTCTCTCGGTTTACGCCATGGACATTGTGGCTAGTTGAAGCCCTAACCTAGTCCCCATCCAACTGTATAAACTCCACCCCCTACTTCAGGATGCACCTACAAATCTTACTAGCACCTCATCTCTCCTCTATGTCTCTCTCTCCTATTCCCCTCCTTTGCTTCGCTACTATGCCACCACAGCCCACCCAGGGCGTGAGCAGGCAGGTCGTACTGGAGAAGTCTTCCAGGCATTGTAGGATCCCCGAGTTGGTGAATGTATGATCGAGATCGAATGACCCTAACCTCAACATGATCACCTTCTCTTCCTTTTATCTTCCTTCGCTCATGTGCGTGAGAGCCAAGGACTTTCCTAGCTATGAGATCATGGCATTGGTCTGTTTTTGACCGGATGATCAATGACACCTATTTTTCCTCTTTGGTAACTTCTCTACTCTTTGCCAATATTCATTATAATCGATCAAATCTTGCAAAAATAGTATCTTTGGATTCCTAGCAAACAATTATGAATAAATAGTCAATTTTGATCAGAAAATCCATTGAACTATTTAAAAATACTTGTGAATCCTAATTCCTTATGAAATTTACTAACATACCTAGATCTTCATCTCTTGCTTATATAATTTATCTAATGACTCAATAATCAAGTTTGATCTCTAGAAACCCTAATGTTTGACTCTGATGATTATTTTGAGACTCTAAAGTTAGGACTTAGCTGATGAATGGTCTAGATCTAATCATATTGACTTTTTCAAATCTTGAATATGATTTCATGTCATAAAGTGATGATTAAGCTTGATGATGAGACTGTGAACTGGGCTTCAAGCCCTGAGCCGAGTGCGCCCCACCGTGCGATCTAGCAGTTGTTGGATGTTGATCCAACGAGACTAAGCCCATCTTTAACCTCCTACAATTAGTGGGGAGGAAACTATGGAACCAAAATATGTGTCAATGTGATACAACCCCATTCGAGTAATTGCTCACTTTGAAACCATGGCCTTGTAGATTATCGTATCTCCACACCTTGATTCACCTCAAACCAACTCATTTTGAGAAAAAATGAGAGCCCACTCTCTCGGCTCCTACCATGGACATTGTGGCTAGCCAAAACCCTAACTTAGCCCCCATCCAACTATAAAAACTCCACCCCCTTGTTTGGGATGCACCTACAAATCTCACCGACATCTCGTCTCTCCCTCCCTCTCTCTCTCTCTCTCTGATTCCCCTCTTTTGCTTCATCGTTATGCTACCGCGGCCCATCCAGGGGCTAGTAGGCTGGTCGTACTGGAGAAGTCTTCCAAGAGCCATATGATCCCTACACTGGTCAAAGTATGACTGAGATCGAATGGCCCTGACCTCTCCATGCTTGCCTCCTCTTCCTCCTCTCTTCCTTTGCTCACATGAGTAAGACACATGGACTCTCCTAGCTGTGAGATTGTGGCCTTGGTTAGCATTTGACCGGCTGATCAATGGCCCATGTTTTTTCTTTCTCTTGTAATTTCTCTACTCTCTGCTCAATATTCATTGTGATTGATCAAATCTTGCAAAAATGATATCTTTTGATTCCTAACTCAAAAAATTATGAATAAGTAGTCAAATTTGATCAGATAAATCCAATGAACCATTTAAAAATACTTGGGAAGACTAATTCCTTAAGGATTTCAGTAATATACCTAGATCATGATCTATTGCTTATATAATTTATCTAATAACTCAATAATCATGTTTGATCTCTAGAAACCCTAATGTTTGACTATGATAATTATCTTGAGACTCTAAAGTTAGGACTTGACTGATGAATGGTCTAGATCTAATCTTAATGACTTGTTCAGATCTTGAATATGAATTCATGCCATAAAGTGATGATTAATCTTGATCATGAGTTCTAGCCCTAAAATTGTGCCTTTGTAATTATGATTGTGTTAAATCTTATTAAATCCCTAATGATGACTATTTAACTTCTCCCTTGATGATTATCTAGAAAATGACTCGAATAATGATCATAATATTAAGGATTAGCTTATATGTTCTTAAAATACATAGGTAGGTCATTCATACTAGACATAATCTTGACACTTGAATAATTTTGAACATCTTAAAATTGTTGATCAAAAGTGGATGACCTTACCCCAAGGTTCATAGGAATGAGTAACCCTAATATTGTACATTGGTACATGATCTTTGTGTATATCATGATCTTGGCCCTTGATCCACATCTTGATTGATCTAGGATTTACTTGAGACTTTGATCTGTTATTCGTGGAATACTTACTCTAAAGGTACACTTTTATATGAATTCCTCCTTGAGTAGATTAGTGGTCTTGAATGATATTTGTATGTACCTCTTGAAAATATTGGCTATGTATTTGTTTGAGATATTGTTCCCTACTTATTAGTTTTCTATTTTTCTATAATATAGTTCGCAAAAAACATGAAAACATAAATGATATTGCCCATTATCACTACATGAATTATGATATGGTATGGGAGTTTGACCACCCACTCCAGTTCTTTGTTGCTTTTGCGATTAACTACGTTGTCCTTCCCTGCACCTTGTGCCTGTGTAGGATCACAGCATTGCCACTTGGCCCAGCTTTGGCGAGCAATCAGCCATGACATTTTTAAGTTGTGAGGTAGCAACATATCTAGTGCCATCTTCTGTCAAAGAATTGCTCAGACTCCCAACTTCTTCATTCTCTAGCCATGTTTTTAGTCTCCCTTCTAGATAACTCATTGGATCTGGACGTTGTCGTTGCAATCCAACACTGTGAAACCACCTTGCCAACCTTTTGTTCCCTTCATAGATCCATGGTGCCATGAAGCATGGTCTCAACACCACAACTCCTCTAGCGCACTGATGTGCAAGCCCATAGTTTTCACCGCCACAAAGTGCTACTACCACAATGCCAAATAGGGAAAAACATAACCCAATTCATCTATCTCGACTTACATAATGTACCAAACCTTCACAGGGCCTTCTTGAACTTCACAGTGATAGATATTCACCATGAGTACCACTTTGACCTAACCCAGAGCTTCAGCTTTTTCTCCGATTAAAGTGGGGCATGAGCATCACAAAACCACCATAGTGGGTTCAAAAATATCAGATCTAAACTTCTCTACCTCCACCTTGTTATTTCCTTCTTGGTTTCCTCTAGTTTCCCTTCTAACTCCTTCATATACTCATCTCTATCATTGATCTCCTCATCATTACAAGCATGCAAACCACAGTGGTGAAAGAAAATGGGTTGGTTGCTTGTTCCCTCTCATCTAGTGGCTTCATTTCCTAAATGAGGGGTCAGTTTGATAAACTCATCAAGTTGAAGCTAACTACCCACTCCAAACTTTCCTTCAACTAACAACCTCTGATCAACACATCATGGAGTCATCATCCACGATCATTTAACTACAATGAAGGAGGCGCTACCAACTATTGTCAGATGGCATCTGAGGGCCAGGAAAGAGTCATAAGTGGATTCGGTCCACAACTCCCCCCTTCTCCAACGTGCACGACATCTAAAGAACCCAAAAACTTAGGAAAATAGAAAGATCGGGAAACTAACATTAGACCTTGCTATATCATACCTATATTTACATATTATTTCATATTTTCAAGCTTCAAAATCTTATTCTAGGGACTTTCAAACTTTGTGAAATTTGAACCATAGATTTGTCCTCAACATTAATGCATTCAATATAACTTGGGTATCAAAAAAATTCTTGTTTGACCGGTCATTTAAATATGATAATGTTCATAAACTTATGGATAATAATCTAGATATCAACTTATATCGACACACAAAATTTTACCAAAACACTTGAGACTGTTAATGTGACTTAAACACATGGATTCAAATATGTCATTAGATATTTGAAGGCCTCAAAGTTCACTTCATCATATCCTACACACCTTAAGAGAATTTCATCCCAAAAGTGAGCCAAAATTCAGTCCATCACATCATATACATCTTAAAAGAAATTTCATCCTCGAAATTAAGCCATTATGTGATCCCAAAGAAAAACCAAAGGTCATTGTCTACATAAAGGGCACTACTCTAGGTGCAACACTTTCAAAAATAAATCTTAATAACTATATCTATGTCATTCTAGGAGATTTCACAAGCATATAGGGTGAACAACCTCCATAAAAGATTGAAATAAGGGTTTAGATACTTAGGTTATTTTATGTTGTATTTTGCATTTTGGATTTGCATCCTCACTTACCCAACCATTAAGATTCCAATATTAACATTGTTTTGTTTAGAATTTAAATATAACTAAACCACTATCACAAAACTATCAATTCCATTGCCTAGACAGTGGTAATAGGATTGAATCTCCGATCTCCGAGTGGCCCAAAAGGATCTCACACACTGACATATACAATAAGAAATAATAAATTACAAAATAAGAGAGTTAAAGAAGTAACCAATGCAATTGTGAGATTTTGTAGGTTTGTCCTTATCATCAGAGATTATCAAGAGCAGAAGTGATCAAGTAAATTCTTCATAAATATCCAACTGGTTTGCCTAAAATCAGGTAAATTAAGACGCAATCAATGGAAATGTATCAGCACGCTTAAAAAATAACTAATATTGAACCAGCCATTATTTGACAACGAACCAGGCTTCAACCCCTAAGTCAAAGTGTGTCCCACCATGCGAGTCAACAACTATTGGATGTTGATCCAACAAAACTAAGATCATCTTCAACCTTCCACAATCAGTGGGGAGGAAACTATGGAATCGAAATATGTGTTAACGTGATACCACCCCATTTGAGTAATTGCTCACTTTGAAACAATGGCCTCACAGATTCACACCTCTCCATCTCTTGATTCACATCAAACTGACTTGTTTGGAGAGAAAATGATATCCCACTCTCTTGGTTTACGCCATGGACATTGTGGCTAGTTGAAGCCCTAACCTAGTCCCCATCCAACTGTAAAAACTCCACCCCCTACTTCAGGATGCACCTACAAATCTTACTAGCACCTCATCTCTCCTCTATGTCTCTGTCTCCTATTCCCCTCCTTTGCTTCGCTACTATGCCACCACAGCCCACCCAGGGCGTGAGCAGGCAGGTCGTACTGGAGAAGTCTTCCAGGCATTGTAGGATCCCCGAGTTGGTGAATGTATGATCGAGATCGAATGACCCTAACCTCAACATGATCACCTTCTCTTCCTTTTATCTTCCTTCGCTCATGTGCGTGAGAGCCAAGGACTTTCCTAGCTATGAGATCATGGCATTGGTCTGTTTTTGACCGGATGATCAATGACACCTATTTTTCCTCTTTGGTAACTTCTCTACTCTTTGCCAATATTCATTATAATCGATCAAATCTTGCAAAAATGGTATCTTTGGATTCCTAGCAAACAATTATGAATAAATAGTCAATTTTGATCAGAAAATCCATTGAACTGTTTAAAAATACTTGTGAATCCTAATTCCTTATGAAATTTACTAACATACCTAGATCTTCATCTCTTGCTTATATAATTTATCTAATGACTCAATAATCAAGTTTGATCTCTAGAAACCCTAATGTTTGACTCTGATGATTATTTTGAGACTCTAAAGTTAGGACTTAGCTGATGAATGGTCTAGATCTAATCATATTGACTTTTTCAAATCTTGAATATGATTTCATGTCATAAAGTGATGATTAAGCTTGATGATGAGACTGTGAACTGGGCTTCAAGCCCTGAGCCGAGTGTGCCCCACCGTGCGATCTAGCAGTTGTTGGATGTTGATCCAACGAGACTAAGCCCATCTTTAACCTCCTACAATTAGTGGGGAGGAAACTATGGAACCAAAATATGTGTCAATGTGATACAACCCCATTCGAGTAATTGCTCACTTTGAAACCATGGCCTTGTAGATTATCGTATCTCCACACCTTGATTCACCTCAAACCAACTCATTTTGAGAAAAAATGAGAGCCCACTCTCTCGGCTCCTACCATGGACATTGTGGCTAGCCAAAACCCTAACTTAGCCCCCATCCAACTATAAAAACTCCACCCCCTTGTTTGGGATGCACCTACAAATCTCACCGACATCTCGTCTCTCCCTCCCTCTCTCTCTCTCTCTCTGATTCCCCTCTTTTGCTTCATCGTTATGCTACCGCGGCCCATCCAGGGGCTAGTAGGCTGGTCGTACTGGAGAAGTCTTCCAAGAGCCATATGATCCCTACACTGGTCAAAGTATGACTGAGATCGAATGGCCCTGACCTCTCCATGCTTGCCTCCTCTTCCTCCTCTCTTCCTTTGCTCACATGAGTAAGACACATGGACTCTCCTAGCTGTGAGATTGTGGCCTTGGTTAGCATTTGACCGGCTGATCAATGGCCCATGTTTTTTCTTTCTCTTGTAATTTCTCTACTCTCTGCTCAATATTCATTGTGATTGATCAAATCTTGCAAAAATGATATCTTTTGATTCCTAACTCAAAAAATTATGAATAAGTAGTCAAATTTGATCAGATAAATCCAATGAACCATTTAAAAATACTTGGGAAGCCTAATTCCTTAAGGATTTCAGTAATATACCTAGATCATGATCTATTGCTTATATAATTTATCTAATAACTCAATAATCATGTTTGATCTCTAGAAACCCTAATGTTTGACTATGATAATTATCTTGAGACTCTAAAGTTAGGACTTGACTGATGAATGGTCTAGATCTAATCTTAATGACTTGTTCAGATCTTGAATATGAATTCATGCCATAAAGTGATGATTAATCTTGATCATGAGTTCTAGCCCTAAAATTGTGCCTTTGTAATTATGATTGTGTTAAATCTTATTAAATCCCTAATGATGACTATTTAACTTCTCCCTTGATGATTATCTAGAAAATGACTCGAATAATGATCATAATATTAAGGATTAGCTTATATGTTCTTAAAATACATAGGTAGGTCATTCATACTAGACATAATCTTGACACTTGAATAATTTTGAACATCTTAAAATTGTTGATCAAAAGTGGATGACCTTACCCCAAGGTTCATAGGAATGAGTAACCCTAATATTGTACATTGGTACATGATCTTTGTGTATATCATGATCTTGGCCCTTGATCCACATCTTGATTGATCTAGGATTTACTTGAGACTTTGATCTGTTATTCGTGGAATACTTACTCTAAAGGTACACTTTTATATGAATTCCTCCTTGAGTAGATTAGTGGTCTTGAATGATATTTGTATGTACCTCTTGAAAATATTGGCTATGTATTTGTTTGAGATATTGTTCCCTACTTATTAGTTTTCTATTTTTCTATAATATAGTTCGCAAAAAACATGAAAACATAAATGATATTGCCCATTATCACTACATGAATTATGATAATGTTGATATTGAGTCAAAGTGACCTCCTCATTCGGAGGGTGGAACTTGTACATGCCGAATGATCTCAAATCTTGTAAATGTCAATTGACCTCCTACCTCATATGGATAGAAGGAGCCTAGTGACCTCCCCCATCTCTTTGGGGTGATAGAGTGACATAAAATATAAGCATGCTTCTCAATATCAACATAATGGGGAACTTGTAATAAAATTGAATTGTATGAAATAAACATCTGGTCGAATAAATGTTGTTCTAGAAAATCACTTATTATACATTTTGAACATAAGTCCTACCATGTACTATATTTTTCTATAAATTTTTTCAATTGTTCAATATTTGTTCTATTCAAAGAATATTGATGCATTTGCATTGATTGCGTCTTGATTTAACTAATTTTATGCAAACCAGTTGGATTTTTATGAAGAATTGAATTGATTGCTTCTGCTCTTGATAATCTCTGATGACAAGGAAAAATCTAAAAAATCTCACAATTGGGTTGGTTAGTTCTTTAAATCTCTTTTTTATGAGTTATTATTTATTATTGTATGTGCTAGTGTGTGATATCCTTTTAGGCCACTCATAGATGGGAACTTCAATCCTTTTACCACTGTCTAGGAAATAGGATTGGGATTGGGGAAAGAACGGTTCCATAATCATTGGTATCAGATCCATAACCCCTTTAGTAGGTGGGGCCCACGTTTTCCATTGTCATGCCAGTCTATGAGTCGTGTAGTCTAGGCATATTAGAAATGGCTATCTGTGGTGATGGAGCCACTCTTGCACTGATATCCATGGTCTGGAGCTGGGTGTTCTTGGACATGTTGGGTCTACACTCAAATGGGGAATATAAGGCCATATAGTTGAGCCTTGATAAGGACCTCAAGAGTCTAAGTGGGGGAGATTGTAGCATCCCATGATTTCATGCCTTGGACTAAATGTTTTAAAAGAAATGATTGAACTATCCATATCATCAAGAGCACCTCCTTTTTAGGGACCCAATCACTAACAACTCCATAGTTAAGCGTGCTTAGATTGGAGTAGTTCTAGGATGGGTGACAAGTCGAAAAGTTGATCTTTTCTTGCGCATGAGTGAGGACAAAGAGGCATAGTTAAGGCTTTTGATGGTTTGAGGGGCCAGTTGTAATTCTTAAAACTCTACTACAGCCTTGAGCAGTGGGCCCAAGTGTTACAACCAACATTACTCATCTAGATCATATTATGTGTCACGATCATCATTTCATTGTGCTAATTTTCCAAACTATGTGCAATATATTTTTAAGTGCCAACATTAACATAGCTCATTAATATGGTCTCATTTCAATTTTCATATTAGGTTGCAACATTTAGCAGTGATTTCTTCACAATATTAATCAACCATATTTTGCTATTGTTATTCATTTATATGGTAATCATCTCTACAAATAACTATTCAACCATCTGTAGGTGTTCCATAAAGTCATATCAACATATCACATCCAAAAAAATTAGATCACATTCTTATACTCATATTATATTATGGTTTTGCTAAAGATCTTATGCAAGTGGCTTGCCAAACATACATGAAAACTTTATCCAGTCCAAATGAGGTTCTCGTAACCCTTTATTAAGAGGGTAGGGTCGTTCCTAGACTCTCTAAGCATACTCATCTATTTTAGTATCTCATAAGCAAAAACATTATCTTCCTTCTTTGGTCTAGGATTTCTAGGTCTACCTCATTGGCACTAGTTGATTGCTTTACGATCTATAGACACATAAGCACAAACCAAAACATGATATTGCATACTCTTCATAGATCTCGACCCATGATACATGCTTAACTAAAACTCTCTTATATATGCAACCACTAGATTCCTACAAGGAACCACCAACCTGAGTTTGAGGCTTTACAAAAAGTAACACAATCACATCCTTTAGGATCTTGGGACTTTCTCCTCACCTAGATGGCAGCTTCTTATATCCCTATTCACCTATGCATATATAACCAACCTCTCTCTGACTCTAGGGTTTGGTTCTCTCAAGGACATCTAATATTCATCAATCTATAGGAATGATGCATAAAGTAACTCAACTCATTCACTCAAGAGTACTCTAGTTTAGGACCTACCATATCATACATTTCTCATGATTCTCATATCTTAGAGGTTAGGTTTTCTGACCTTCTCCCTATGGGTCTAACTCTCTCTGGAGTCAACCATGAAACTGATCCTAACACTAGAGGTCCTCCTTTGTAAAAAAGATTGAGGCTCATGTTGATTCACATCTTGTCTTAGCTTATCTTAGCTTAAAAACACACATACTTGCATCATCAAACTTATCTCAAATAATCAAAGTTGAACTTAGTTCTTCAAAGACAAACATTTATCATCATAAACCATCTTATATCATTTATATAAGACTTAGGTCATCATCTAATATTATTTCATCAATTCCATCTATCATATATTCTAACAAGGCTCTAGACATCTAATCTAGAACTATTCTCTCTTATAGAGTGATGTCACTCACTTTCACTTAGGTTGCATGTGGGGATACATTTTTGTATTTATATACATATATAATAAAATATTATATTGTTTTTCTATGGTAAAACAAGCATCAAAGAAAACCATCAAGACTCGAGCCGATTGGAAACAAAACCTAATCAGGAACTGAGTATCCCACACATAGTAGAGAGTCTAGTGCCATGTCACCTAGTAGAAAGGGTGAGAACAAGTTCTAGAATAGTGTAGATACCCAAAACATAGATGCATCATATGTCAAGGGTTTATCTTCCATTGATGTCCATCATTACATAATATTGTATTGTCCCATACCACCACATTATAAGAAATGACTGACACTTCAGGACTTGCCACACAACAAGCACTAGTCTAGACCTAGTTTTCAAGTGTCTAGGTTATCACTTAGAGTCTAGGATAGATCTAGTATCTAAAAGATGAGTGATCTAACCGTAATATTGTTAAGTTCAATGTTCTTTATTTTGAGTTGCATAATGAGCAAAAGTCAGGCTTTGCTATTATTCATGATTCAGTGACACCTGAGGGAATAATGCATCATCTCAGCTACCAAAGAGCTCAAGATTCAAGTCCTTATGATTTATTATCAAATACTTAGATCATTGTACAATGTGATATGCTACCAAAGAGAATTATCACTTTCCAACGCTATGCTACCAAAGGGAATTAGTTCTTCCACATAATGGAACAAATATATTATGTTTATGTGTTCATAACTAAAGTATGGAAAGTCAAGTAATATAACCTATAATAATAGCCATTGCATCCAATATCATATGTCAAGTACTTTGTAATCATATAATGTAATCATACTAAATGGTAGGCCAAGTAAGAGGTAAAGTGTACCATGATTAGAGATAACCTAAACCACATCAATGAGGCCACTCTAACCATGGTCAGACCCTAATTAAGACAAGACCACATATCACCATAAGGTTCTCATCATCTTAAACCTAGTTATGTCCATTTTAGGGTTTTACTTTGATCAGAGAATATTCTCAATTTTACTTATATTCTTGTCTTGGAATTATCTTACTGATGTCAAATTCTAGATTAAAGTTCATTAACTGATAATTTTGTCTCACATTATTATGTGAACATATTAACCTTAGGTTGTATGCATTAATCCAAGTTAGGATTTCTCATCATTTTAGGGTCTCTTCCATGTAACATGACTTATATGCATATTACAGATCTCAAAGTTACATATTATCTTCAAATTGATCATATGAGCTCACACTATACTTTTCAAAATTTTATGAGAATATTTATTATTGTTGCACATTAATTAGTGTTATTATCCCAAAAGAGTTATATGAGGAAATTTATATGATTTTGTGCATCAACATTGATCACTTCCCTTAGATGGATTAGAAACATGATTTAGGATCTAGTGACATGTTCTTATAAGTTTAGGACATTGTTTGATATAAATTACTCATTTAACAAGTGTAATACATCTTGCATGATATCATTATGATTTAAGAATCAAAGGACTAATATTGTGGTTACATTTGTTCTACTCATTTACGTGAGAAAAATGATACCTTGTTTGTATTTTTCTATTTATCATGCTAATTAATATGAATTATGTAAGATTTGGGAATTTTACCTTTTTTGGCCAATGAAATTATGCCACATGTCTCTAAAGGGCCTTGAGTTGGCTGGTCTAGTCTAGGAGTTTGACCGCCCACTCAACTTCTCTATTCCTTTGTGATTCAATGCATTTTCCCATCCTACAACATTGTGCATATACACTATCACAGTGTTGTCGCTTGGTCCAACTCCAGTGAGCAACCAGCCATGATATATTAAAGGTGTGAGGTAGTGAGATATCCATTGTCATCTTACATCAAAGAACTACTCACACTCCCAGTTTCTCCATTCTCTAGACATGTTTCCAATCTCCTTCCTCGATGACTCATCAGATCCAGACGTCGTTGTTGCAATCCAGCACCGTGGAGTCACCCGAAAAACCTTTTGTTCTCTCCATAGATCCATGGTGGAATGAAGCATGGTCTCGACACTACAACTCCTCTCGTGCTCTAAAGTGCAAGCCCAAAGTCCTCACTATTGCAAACTGCTACTGTGGCAGTGCCAAATGAGGAAAAACATAACCTAGTTCATGTGTTGACATACAAAATGTACCAAACCTTCATAGGGCCTTCATGAACTTCACAGTGACATATATTCTCCATGAGGCCTCATTAACCTAACCCAAAGATTCAGCTTCTTATCCAATCAAGGTGGAGCTAGAGCATTACAAAACCACCATGGAGGGTGCAAACACATGGATTCAAATATATCACTCAAATTTTACCAAACCACGAAAGGACTCTTAATGTGACTTAAACACATGGATTCAAATATGTCATTAGATATTTGAAGGCCTCAAAGTTCACTTCATCACAACCTACATACCTTAAAAGAATTTCATCCCCAAAATTGAGCCAAAATCTAGTTCATCACATTCCCAGTGGTCGTGGGCCATGCACATTGAGGGAGGCACTTATCCTTGGTGACTCTATTATTAGAATTGTCATAAACAACCTTGGTGTCAAGGAGTCAATCAAACTTGTCACTACTACTACTAGTTTCTCCTTAGATAGTGCATGATCTCACTGATTTAGTGGGAGTTGGTTGACTGATGTTACCTGATCAGATGTCACTATGACATCATAGTTATATGAAAAAGTGACCTGGGAGGGAGGTCAATGCAATTGGTTTTGAGTAGGATTGGTGGCAGAAGGAGAAGGTACAGAGGTTGGGGTCGAGTGCAGAGTAGGTGATATAGTGAGGAGTTTGGGTGAAACAAGCAAGGTGAGACAAGTGGTGTTAGGGTGTTTGTAGGTTGATGACTGGATATGTTACCTCCATTGTAGATTTATGATTGAGGTTGGTTTTTGGTCTCTAGGTGCACTTTTTCCTGTGTGGGTGTGTTTATAGAGGTCGGGTTATACTAGGGTTTGAATGGGGTTTCTAGGATGATGGGGAGTGGGATGAAGTAAGTGGTAGTGAGCATTCTCTCTAGGCGTGATAGAAGGTGTTTAATTGTTGATTGTCATTTTACTTTTTTGTCGAAATGAGAAGTGGCAACACTCAATTGTGGTTTGGATGCTTGGCTTTCCAGTGGGGGATCAAATGTAGTTGAAAAACTAGTGAGACTTGCTGAAAATGGGAAAGAGAGAAGAGTAGGAATGTTGTCATCCTTCTGTAACAATGTCTCATGGAGTCAGGCCATTGGGGTTCCCAGGTTTAGCACAATTATGGATGATCAACCTTAGTTTAACTGTAAGATACATTTTATCTTTTCCATTTAAGACTTATTTGCGAATTTATATCTCATGAATCACTCATCAGTTTTCCCTATAATTTTCACCATATGTCAAATTTTTATTATGGTACATTCCAAAAATATTAATTTCCATATTTATTATCTTTGAGGTGGCCAATAAACTTACTCCATTAATTATTTCAAAGGAAATTATCTAATACTCAAAAATATATCTTTAGCATGATTTCAATGTAAAGAATCTAATTATTGAGGTAATATTTTCAACTATGTGTTGCAAATGTGATGATCAAATCCAAATGAGGACAAATTTCATTGGGGTGCTCGAATATCAAGACAATTCAATGAAGTGTAAATATAATTGAAAATTTAGAAAAGGGATTTTCAATTTGAGAATATAACATATAAAAGCTCAAAATTAAAGTTTGCACTAAAATTTTGTATGTTACATTGTAACCTTTGTGCCATAAATTTAGACGTCTTAGAGCACTATGAAACTAATAATGTTTTTGTTGCCTTTGTGCCTAAAAACCTCTATTTCATATAAATATCATATCTCTGAGTAATAGACATGGAGGAACTCTTCATTGAGTCACCATGCTAATACTTCACCAGCATCATCTCTATCATGTTGCTAGTCTTCAAAATATTAGAAACTTACCAATCAAGCCCTTCCAAATCTCTTGATCCTATCCTTCTCAATAGGTTCCAAATGAGGATAGAACCTCAAAAACTCCATGAAGCACACCTCATAGTGATTCACTATAAGAATTTCTAGGGACAACCTCTCAAATTGAGCCATCTTCTCCTTCAAATAAGACTAGGGAAGTATCATATCTCAAACTTCTCCTAAGGTTTACCCATATGATCAACTCATTGTGCCTCTTCTCCTCCTATGGGGACACCATTGACCAACACTACCCTTCAACAGGTAGATGGTGTACTTGATCTTATCCTCTTTGACAATATCCAGCCCGAATGCCTTTTCTAACAGTGTCAACCACTGATCCACATCTATTTGATCTTCTATGCCCTCATACTATATGGAACCTACTCAACTCTACCTCTCAAAAGTTCCTCACACCTTGTAGTGTATCATGATGTGGTGAGTGTACCCTAGATACAGGTATCAATACCTTGTCTTCTATATGCATAAATGTTGACATTAGTCGCCCAAATACCATAAAAAAGGCTACGTCAACTGATAACATAGGATTCATTGGAGGAGGTACAAGATAATCCAACCTAGCCTTAGGTACTCCCGACTCAAGTAAACTCACATTTGATACCCTCAATTTGGGTCCCTCAACCACACACCATCACATGGGGAGAGAAACATGCTCTCTGGTTTTTCTTCACATGGACCGACCACATCTACACATGAATACCTATATAACAATAAAGCTGGTTAGACATGGAAAACAAGTAAGAAAATACATTACATCCTAATATCCCTATATACTAAATGAACGTAAGACCTGATACCAAAAAAGTCTAACACAGTCACACAAGAACAAGATTACTCAAAATTAAATACGAAATTACACAAATCAACATCATTACTGAAAATAAATAAATAATTTAAACATATCCATGAGAATAAATTTCATAAAAGGAACCTTTACTTTAATTCATATATAAAAGTAACTTTACATCATTTTGTTCAGTGACCGCAGTCCCAACCTATATACAACATATATGTGTATCATAAGTACAACATATACATATATAAAAGACATGTTTGCCAAAAGGCCAAATTTAATATGTTACTGATCAAATCCTCTTTGTGTTGAACGTGAGAGTACAGAGACAACTCTAAGATGCAACTATAAAATGTCACCACCAACCTCCAAGCTACTACTACTCTTTAAATGGAGGTTGTTGATCACCAAATCCTTAGTTATGTTGTTGGTCACCTAAATTATATCAGAAACCCTAATGCAACACCCATTTCCTAGTGATATGATATATCAAATGATAAGATATATCACTTATATATATATAACCAAATTAACCAAAGTAGATTAATGAAAAGTAATTATCCCTACACATAGTATAGTTAACAATAGATGAATATTGAAGTAAAAATTGTAGGTGTAAAAAAGCAACAAGAACATACCATATGACTCCTGATCAAATTCTAAAAAAACATTCTATATGAGTGAAATTTCTTGGCGTATCACTAAGTACTTCTCAAAACCATAAGATCATAGTATTAATCAAGTTATGATGTTGATAAACTAGGCGTTAGTCATCACTAAAAGGATGTTGATGAAACATGCATTAGTAATCAGAACTGAAAGGATTCCAATGAAACAAGTGTTGATAATCACAACTACGATGATGATGATTAAATAAGTGTTTCTCATCACAGCTACAAGGATCCCAACAAAAAAGCACTAATTGTAACAAATAGGAGAATGTCACAAGCATTGGTCGTAACAACTAGAAGGGCTCCAGCAAAAGAAGTGGTAGTCATCACAACTACAAGACTATGATGATGAAATAAGAACCAGGCATCACAATTACAAGGATTCCAATGAAACAAGCAGTGGTCATCACAACTACAAGTATGCCAAAAAAAGCATTTTCCTGAACAATTTCTAGGATTATTATGAAATAAGCATTGTTCATCATACTATTAGGCTAGTTACACTTGATTAATAAGGTTAATTACTTGTATTTCACTCACATCAATCAAGTTACAAGAAAGGAGTAAAGTTATGATCCTTATGATCAAATATTTACTAAATTGCATTAGAAAATATAAACAAATCTTTTTTTGCAATCATCCTTTATATTAAAGTGTCGCAACAAGCTATTTCATAGGATTACAAAATTATGAGTAGTCATTGATTCCTATCCACTCGTCAATATGGAAAAACTCTTAGACATCTCTTATAGGTATTGATAACCTACCAGCGGGAACAAAAGCACACATGCACCCAGATAAATGTATAGTTATGCATTTTATATTGCATATTTTAGATCTCTCTTATGGACAATTTATTGATTATTTTCTAGTTTTAGAGTTAATTGTCTGAGTTTAGCTTTCCGTCTCTAAATTGGAGTTGTTACTTGATTTATTATCGCCTTTGCAAGAAAATCTCCAATTCACTCCAAATCCCAAAATGCCCAAGAATTAGAGGCTTCAGATCTCATCTTCAGCCTCGTAGTCGATTAGCTTACTCACCCAATCAGTCAACCTACTTGACCAGTCGATCAACCCACATCTTGGCTTTCCAGAACTCTAGATGATTGACTCACCACCCCCATTCGAGTTAAACGCTACCAATCAAACTCAAATTTCAGAAATCTAATTATTTCAGACAGAACGACTGGGTCAAAGTAGAAATTTGAAGACCAGTAAATTGACTCACCATATTAGTCTAACAATTGACATTCAACACTTGTTCAAATTCTAAAATGATAACATCATCAATGCAATCAAAGTTCCACCAACATGACTTCAAGATGAAGCAATAAATTAATGCCAGTCAACCAACTAGATTCCCATTCGATTGACCAGTACCTAGAACTTGGAAACTTAGCCACCTATAGTGGCCATTCTTCTATAGTTTTGCCCCTCATTCTCCCCCATAAAAGGAGGGGGGGCTCCAAAGAAAAAGGACATCTTGCATTATGTCTTTTACATTTTCTTCCATGTTCATTATGTCTAAGTAGTTCCCTTACTAGGGCATGGGGACTAGACCCATAGCTTGTTCTTTACTTTATTGTATTTGACTCCAATGTTCTTAGTGAATATATGTTTTCCAACCATCTTTCATTTGATCTTTGGCTTATTAGATTATGTTATTGAAGATGATGAGAACTTGGATCCTCACAAGAATGAAGCCATAACATCTTGGTGAGACCCGTGATTGTGGTTAAGGTCTTTTTATCCATTCCTTCTTTCACTTGTTTTCTATTTAGATAATTATGTTCTTGTAATGTGATGAGACTCTGGATCCCAATAAAAATGAACCTATAATCTTCTGACGAGACCCTGATTGACATTATGATCTTTCTACCCAATTTATCTTGTTTTTTATAGCTTATGGGGGTGTGACTATCCGAACCATGAGTTTGAATGTTAGAATGGGAATCATATTATATTGACAAGATCATTCGATGATGTAACCATTCTCTAGATAATCATAATATATTCCTTATTGGGTGATGAGACCCCAGATCCCAATAGGAATGAACTAATAATCCCCTAACAAGACCCCTAATGGTGGTTATGATCTTTTTACCTAGTCTACCTTTTTTTGTTATAATGTGGGGTGACAAGACCCCAAACATGTGAGTTTGAATGTTGGATTGTTCATCTGTTATAATTTTTTGGATGGTTGGATGAGGGTCCAACATAATCATTAAGGCCATAGGGTTGAGAGAAGTCTGAGCCATGTGAGATTGATGATATAAAAGGACATCAATCCACATGGTCCTAAATTAATCATTAAAAACATAGGAGTTGAATCGGTTAAGTAAAAGCATGGTCCCTGGAAATGACCCCCAGACCCCAATATGTTTTATCCTTCAATCAACTAGTTTACTTATACACTTTTAATTTCGTTCTTAGTTTAAATCAGCCATTATCAAACTAGAATTTACTTCATGTTGATCTCAATTAGTTTTAAATGAGTGATTAATTATGTTGTTCTTTGGGACTGACTCCTTATATACTCAAATCAATCTTCTTGGTTACAATTGGGTAGTTTACCATTAAAAGGGTAAACTCTATGGATAATTCCCCTACTAGATTTGGCGTGTTCATTATGACAGATCAAATCTCGGTACCATTTTTAGGGACAACGGTGTGGATTTTATATAAATTTTCTTTTCTTGATTTTTTTTATATTTACTCTTATATACTTTAAATATATTCTTCCATTTTTCTGACCTTCTCTCTCACATCTAAAACAATATATGTGATGCTCTGAAGGTGTTAACAAAACCCTATTCTATTTTGATCCTGAGATTTAACAAGATCATATACCATGTAAACCCATCTCATCAATATAAGATAGACTGAGAGGAGGATACCAACCAAAGGATAGAGCAACCTCTAGACATAGTGAGAGAGGAAATGGAGGCCAAATCAAGGGTTGCCTCCCTCACTACATTGGAAGCCTGAGTTCCGCACAACAAGAGGTATAGTGACAAAAACAACTCAAGGATTTTTTTGGTCCCTTTGACCGTTGATTCACTACACCCCATGGTGCCCCAGACATCACTGCTCCGCAATTAAAAATGCACACATAATGAATCACCTTCCTTCAAGGTAATCCTTTTTCTGGAAGGATGGAAGAAAAGTGTCAAGACCACCTCAAGTGTTTCCTCAACTTATGTGCCTTGTAAAAAATTCTAGGTGATATGAATGACACCCTCATGCTACAACTCTTTAAGTAATCCTTGTCTAATCTGGCCAATATCTAGTATAACACCTTAGAAGGGAACCGTATCACTACTTGGCAAGCCCTACAATAAAAATTCCTTGAAAAAATATTTGCCCCGTCTCTTAGTCATCAAATATAGGGTCAAATCAACCAATTCTACATGGTTTCAAGAGAAATCTTAGGCAAAGCTTGGGATAGATTTAAGGAGTTCCTAAAGCCATTGTCCAAATCATGACATCTCAAATGTCCAACTAATTGATGCATTCTGTTGGGTTGCCGATAAGGACACCAAGACCTTCCTCGATACCTCGTTTGGAGGTAATTTTATGCTCCAAAACTATGATATTGCTTGGGAAGTAATAGAAAGATGCAATCAGACTCAAGTGATATCCAATCAGGGGCAAGGGGGAGTTCTCAAAGTTTTGAATGCTGGGTATAGCTCCCAACTCAAATACATTGCAAACAACATCAAGATGCTTGCCTTGAAGCAAGATCGTCTAGGGTCCTTCTTGAATGCCTATGAAAGAAGGAGGTGGACACAATATCAGCAAAAACAAGTAAAATGTGTAGATTATTCTTATGAGATATGCCAAGGACATGATCACTCAATGAAGCAATGTCAATTTTTCTATAATACTAGTCAACACACACGTGCCACATGCACGTGAACATCAAATCTTAATAATTGTCTTTAAATAATATTTCACTTGAAGGATATGGTTAAACTTCATCATTCTCAACACATTTATGAGTTCCTATCAACTGCTATATTATTTGATCAAAATATTGATGTAAGATTGATGAAATAAATCTATGAAATATTTTTGTATAAATGATCATTGTAAACATTATTGAAATAGCAAGATTTTACACCAAAAAAGCATTACTAAATAATTTCTTGTAATAGTTCTATTTAATTTTCATAAGTTAAATTCAAAGTACAAAAGTATAGGTTCCTTATATACAAGTAGAATAAAATTTAATTATCAAAATATTTAAAACCAATCAATGGTAAGAAAGACATAATTTTAAGTAGTTTCAAATAAGTTGTTATATAGTGTTATCTTTGAAGAGAAATATCATCTTTAAATAAACACTTTTGTCTTTCATATAGAAACACATTTTCAATCTTGATAATGAAAAACTATGACATGTATAACAAGTTCTAGTTACAAATTGATGTTCATATTACTTTAATATTTTAGTTCCATTTATACCTATTTGATATGAATTGTTGTCTATTGTACTCATTTTTTCTAGTTCTCATGCGCCATTTATTAAGTTAAAAATGATGAGTATACAATTAAAAATGGTTACATTCACATATATTTATACGTTAAAAAATTTTAATATAATTTTTTCATCATTTAAAATAGTATTTTAAATATATTATTTTGAAAGAAAACTACTTTTTGGTATAACATACATTCTATTCCAACAATTATACAAGGTAGAGAGTGCAATTATGCATTTTGATTGAAAATGAAAGTGAGACAAAACATCTTGAATCGTAAAGCTATTCTAAGACAAAACAACAAATAAAACATGATTTTGTCTACGATATACCAAAAAGTAAATATATGTGGTTGTTAATTGTCTGAGTTTAATAGAAGATATCTGACTAATGCATTTGTTATAGTGCAAAGAATGATACTAACAAATCTAGCCAAAAAGAATGACGGGGTATATAATTAGTATAAGGTGACATTCTCAAAGTTATCAAATTTTGATATATTTATTTTATCTAGTTCTCATGTGCCATTCATTAAGTGAAAAAAATGATGAGTATACAAGTAAGATAAGGTGACATTTTACAATAGTATTTTAAATATACTATTTTAACAAAAAGTGCTTTTTGCTATAACATATGATCTATCCCAACAATAATACAAGGTAGAGAGTGTAATTATAAATTTTGATCTAAAATGAATGTCACACAAAAACATGAATTTGTCTACGATATACCAAAAAGTAAATATACATGGTTGTTAATTATCTGATTTTAATTGCAAATATCTGACTAATGCAATTGTTATGGTGCAAAGAATGATACTTGAAAATCTAGCTAGAAGTTTTGAAGATGCGCCATGTAGAACTTGACTGATGGGTGCCAGAACCTTGCTTTCAAATGAAAAAATAAGTTATGATTATATCCTTCATGTTGATCCTGGAAGGTATATGTTTGCCTTGTGGTTTCTACACACCCAAAAGCCTTTTTCTTTCTTTTTCACCGACGACTATGATTCATTAACTACCTAGTCGGTTTCATTCACCCATCACAGTCTTGCAAACATACATATGTAGGCATATTATAGGGAGATCGTAGCTGTCAAGAAGAGGTTATTACAAATTCTAATAAGCGTTGCATGATATATTTTGGCATGCAAGAAAATATTCTTATACCTACCAATCACATGGAGCAATATGGCCCATTCCACCGCAAGACCATTAAGCTCTCCAATCTATTATGACAAAGTAGTAAATTATAAGATTAGAATGTGAAATGTAGAATCTAGTGGTAAGTGACAACATGTAACTAAGCCTAAGCATATCAAAGATTGCTACAATCAGCCCATGCCTAAGTCAAATGTGCTTTTGTAAACATAATCATTGGCTTGTTTGAGGGTGGAGGCATCAGAGACTAAGAACATCATGAAACTTTGGATTGAACAGAAGTGATAGTGTGACATTCCCAGAGTAGAATTGACAACGTGTGACCTTATGTAGATAGAAACCTACAACAAACATTTATGCAAAAGATACCAATCAACGTTATATTTTTTTTTAAAAGATACTAGTCAGCGACATCAAGTATGTATCTTCATGGAACGCCAAAAAAAAAACCAAAAACTATTCAAAAACGGACGAACACGACATATCTATTTATAGACAAACTCCATGTTGATGCATAAAAAATGGACGACTACCGGTTAGTTTGCCTTCTTCCGTCGAAACCTCCAAAAATGAAGAATGCAAACGTCGTTGATGGATCGTTCTGTTGAAACCTCCAAAAAATGAAGAAATCAAACGTGGTTGTAGGATTGTAGTATATGCGACAGAGATGTGGCTGACAGAGTAACGCAAAAAATGAAGAACGCAATGAGGGACACTGACTCGTACTGGTTATTGCCTACCATGGTGGCACATCTAGATTTACACAACGAAGTACATACTGATAACCTTCACAATGATCCGCACATGCATTAAAGCATAAATCAAAGAGAAGCATGCAGGTACATGAGAGTCCAGTATTAACATGTAAAATTTCTTCCACTCACATTTGATATGAGTTGGAGAGTGGCAATTGGAGGGGGGACCACGTGTAGAAGGAAGACATGTATTAGTGATTCTGAGTTGTGTCACCGCTAGTCTCAACATCTTCTTTTGTGTACAAGGAAGACATGTATTAGTGACTCTGACTTGTGTTGTCACTAGTCTCAACATCTTCTTTCATGCTTTGTTTGTTTTATGTTTGCCTCGTTGCTCGGTCTCAGATTCTATGTGATCTGGATGCTCACTCACTTTCAACAACTGATGATGTGGTCACTCAATGCCGGATGTGAAGAAGCTTATAGCCATTCGGTGCTGGAAGTGAAGAAGCTTTTGGCACTCGGGCTGACCAAGAAACAAAGAACCGGTTGAGAAAGGAATAGAGTAGTGGAAAGGTGAGACGATGTGCATGCAATTAGAGGATCAGCTGGTAACATATGAGGTGATCGTGAGGCTAAAAATCGTGAACGTGTGATACCGTTTTGTTTTAGATAAAATGTGGGAGGCAAACAAAAATCATTAAAAAGAAAAAAAATTCTGAAAAAACGTGAGAGCAACGAGGAGCAAGGAGGATACAACATTAAAAAATGTTGTAATCCGATTGGCTAGATATTTTCTTAAAAAATAAAAATAGCATGTTTGTAATTTTCTAAACCAACTCACTCTTTTTATAGTAGTATAGATTTAGCATATAGAGAAAGTCAACACCATTTATTGCATACCAAGTTAAGCCCACTACCATCCAAATCAAACCAAGAGTCGCCTTGATTTCCAGTATGACAACCCGACCGACACGAAAAATGTAGCACAATAGGGACCCCCTTAAATTATTAACAAAAACCAGAGTGCTCCAGGTCTCTAGTACAAAAAGAACCATGGCAATTATTTGGAGCAGCTGTTCTAGAACCCACATCAAGGCCCTCAATGGAAACATCCCACTGCCCCCCTCTCCCAACAATAGGTTCTCCACTTTAGAAAAGAGCCTCCAAACTATAATAACTACCACGAAGCTCATCAAAAATACATTAATTCCCAGTTAGCCCAGTTGGTTACACTCCTACACCCACCTTTAGGAGTTTTTCTAGGGAAATTGGAAGAAAATCCAAAGCATGTGGAACAACTACAGGCTGTGAAGACCCACTCTCGATCCACACTTTAAGAAAAGATGAGGCTCTGACAGAGAGTCAGGAGGATGAACATGAGGTAGCCATCATCCAAGATTGGGCAACATCTCATCTAGAATCCCCCACACCTATTCCAGACATCCCTGTCTACAAGCCTCATGGTCATGCCAAGCTAGATTGAACCAAACTAAACTCGATAACACGTTCACTAAAATTAAAGATACCCTAAAAAAATGTTTTGTTAAATTCCATTACACGATGCCATGATTGAAATTCCTAAGTGGGCTAAATTCTTCAAATTCCTGGTCAATCACAAGTAGATAAATAAATATGATACAATATAATTGGGAAGGACATCATCATATGTTGTTCTATGAAAGATACATGGGAAGCACAATGTTATAACCCAAACATTTGGGTTTATATGGTTGAGATGCAATTTCTCCAATAAAATGTATGGTTGTGAAATTGTATGATTTATGTGTATGGAATGGACTTCCTTTGCAATATTCCTTTATGCATGTGATTTTGTGGATCACAATATGTTGATGAATCCAATACGATCAAAAGGAAAAGAAGAAATCAAATAATGCATTTTTAAGAAGAGAAATTGAGATAATGATAAAAATATGAGAAATATGTGGAAAGATGTATAATTGATCATCTTGGATGGGATTTAGAATCCACATGGTTTCTTTTGATACAAGGAATCTAAATAAAGAAGATAAAAGTGGAAGGGAGAGGAAATATGAATAAACCAAGCTTTAATAGGTAATAACTTGCATGTGAAGAAACCACCTCTTTCCTTTCGAGTTTGGGACTCAAACTTGGGATATGAGTAGATAATGTTAAAATAGGACTATCCATAAAATTTGGATGAAAAAGGATAAACGAGGAGAGAGTTATGGATTTTGCAAGTTTCCCTAAAGTGATAGGTTAATCAATTAATCATATTAGATGTCACAATGTTAATTGAATTAGATTTTCATTTTCAAGAATGTGGGTGACATGGACCATTGGATTTGATATCCAATGGTACCTTATTTGGAAACATGAACCAGTGTCCAATCCAGGGTGGTTTCCTGATCGGATTGCTCACGATTGAGAGAATGAAAGGAGTTAGAATTAATCCCAACATCTTTGGGATCACTTGAAAAAAATGTGCGATCTAGGTCTGTGGTGGTTTTGGGAAACCTAGGAGTTTCATACAAAAGTACTTAGAGCAACAAGAGCATACCCCAACCTAATCTAGAAATATTCCCTATGAACATTTGGCAAGGGTATCACTTTGTGTGTGAGGTGCCGCGTGACCTTTGGTCCCTTCCCCTGGCTTTAGTTCAATGCTAGAGTGACAAATTCTCACTGTTGTTCCTTCTTCTTCGCTGAGGTACCTTCTCATCATCCACCCAACTCCATCCACTGATAGATGAATCAAATAGCATGGTCAAGTTCGAGCAGAAGGGATGGAGAAGAATCCTTCGACAACCGCCTTCCAGCGACTCGAGCACCTATAGTCAACTTGAGAGTTGACCACGACAGGGAGCTGCTTCACGACACATGCCTCATGAGGCAGAAGATGAGAAAGGAGGAAAAGACCTATCTGCCTCCGACCTTGTTAATGAGAGGGAAGGGCAGAAAGGGGTTTTTCCATGTCCGCAAAGAGAGAAAGCCACGTCCTAGCATGGTGCTAGGTGGCAAGCGTACACTAGTCCATCTGAGATCGGTGTTGACCCAAGGATTTTGAGGCAAGTAATTGTCGACATGGTGTTTCCTTATTGGTCAATAAGGATTTACTTTGTGAAAATTGTAATCAATTATTGGAAACTCAAATGGAACAAAGTTATATATGAAAATTTATCAGGAGAATGCATGGAATCAAATTAAATATAATTGAAGCTTAATTCAGATTCCAATTCAAAGAGTGCTTAAAGTTGCTACCTATAATGCATTTATAAATGGAAAACCCTAATTTTGATATTAATGAGATTTGGTAAATTTCGTTGGATACTTTAAGACATTATTAACCTGTTGTTAATAGAAGGAATATTTAGATCTAAAAGAATGATCTTTGTATGTAATTGGCTCAATTTAGGGTTCCATGTATATGAAAGATCATTAATGGGCTTAGAAACTCTAATATAGGTGAATATGACTTTTAATGGTTTTAATTGTGCAAATCCATGAATACAATAGACATATGATGATCCTAAGACAATTCAAGTATAACATATCTTTAATATGGATAATTTGATAAATCAGAGTTTTTATGAGTAGAAAAGCTATTTTAGGGTTTGTTGCCCTAAAAAGGATAAAGTTTGAGAAATTGATCTAAGAAGCCTAATGAATCCTAATGAGACTTAGAAACCTTAGAAAGGTGTCCCAAGTCAACAAAGAGTTGTTTAGGATGTGATGGTAACAACTCGGTGTTATATATTTTTTCAGGATCAAGGGTTACTTTATTTGGTTGCTTACCTTGCTTGATTGGACATCTAGTTGGATTTGGATATATTGCTTCATTTGACTCATAATTAGGTATGTGGTTATGCTTATGACTAATTGCTCTAGTTTCATGGTGATTTCTGAGATTTTATTGATTGCTTAGAAATAATTGCTTGGTTGCCTTTTAATTTAATGCAACTGTAAAGTGACTACGACTATCACCATAAATGTATGTGCATGACTAGATCAAATCCTAGTCCTCCTCTATAGATTTGATGATGATGAGATGGATGACCTAGAACATGGTCGACCCTTGGGGTAGGATCATTAGGTTATCATGAGTTGATGTGTTGGTCTACCCTTGGGTAGGACCATATGACTACATAGCCTTAGGTAGTGGTCTACCTATAAGTTAGGATCATAGGGGCTATTTGAGATCTACCATATGAGACAGGTAGTATCCATGTCCACTGTAGGGACAATACAGAGGCAAGGATATGTAAGGATTGATTAGTTATGTTTAATACATAAAGTTTGATCTGTTAAGCAATAATTTGATTGTATTATGTTGTTACAAATAGATGTAAGATTTTGGTCCCCCCACATACCAGTATAATTCATTATATTGATTGACATTTTATTTGTCGACGTTTTAGGTTTATCAGAAAGTGGATATTCCTTTAAAGTGACATTGAATGAATAAAGCTCAATAAAGAATTGGAGGGTTGTGGATAGATAGTTTCTTATCTAGGTAAAGTCCCTCAAATCCTATATTTTGCAAGGTATGTGAAAAGAAAAAAAATTTCATGTTTCAAGATTAGTTGTGATAGAATTTATTAATTATTTTTTATTATTTATAAAACCATTGATCTTTTTTTGGGATAGAGGCTATCACTTATCGGTCTTCCTTTATTAGGGGTTACCAGGAAGCGGGGTCGTTACATTTGGTATCAGTGCATGGTTTCCATTTAATCTCTAATAATTATTAAATTTTAAAAACTCTTTAGAACCCAAGGAAGTTATTAGTGGATATTCCAATGATGGAGGTGTCTAG
This sequence comes from Alisma plantago-aquatica, assembly GCA_963693085.1. NCBI lineage: Eukaryota > Viridiplantae > Streptophyta > Magnoliopsida > Alismatales > Alismataceae > Alisma > Alisma plantago-aquatica. The sequence continues at coordinate 1,153,121,013 of OY856412.1, forward strand.
AAAAGGATCAAAATTTGGGGCCTAGCAAGATTTTCCTCCACCCCGCTAGTCAATATACAAGGACTCTCAGATTGTGTGTGACTGCCTGGCCAAAATCAAAGGATTTTTCTCAAAATAAGATACCTCTAGGTCTTCTCTCATATGTCTTCGTCCCTTCTCTATCCCATTCATTGGATAACTCTAAGAGATTAGGGTTTCTCTCTCTCCACCACCCTCCAAAGTTTTGGGGTTAAGAATGGTAACGATTAAGGAATCCTCCACCAAATAATAAAAACATGTAAGAAATATGTCATGGACATAAGTTTTGATAATTAGAAATTCAGACTAACTTTAGTTACATGCTTAGGTAGCATGGCATGTATTGTCATGCCCTCAAGAGAGCTTTGAGGTTAGACCTTATCATAGGATGACGAGGAGAGGGATAGCCTTGGAGGAAGAAGCCTCCAGGAAGAGGAAGAGACCTCACAAATCCTCTAAGGATGATGCTCAACCCAAAAACCTTAAGTGGTGGATAGAGAAAGAGAAGACATAATGAGTTGGATATCATAGTTGACCATGCATGCACGTATGTGGGTTTGACATGCATGCTTTACGTGGGGTTTTGAGGATACATGAGAAACATAGACTTGATTAGTTGTTTGACCTATAGTGCCTTGTAGCGACCCGACCATGGGTGGGTCATACCTATTAGGGTGAGAGATAGTTCCCTCATTTAGAGGGTTGATGGTGACTATATAGGAACCTTAATGGGCATACATGAATAGAAAAGAGTCATGTACCTACATAGAAGAGAGTGGTAGAAAGGCTGGCAGTAGGTTTTAGACCTAAGTCAGATAGGTTATGCCTGATGTTTTATGAGATGAGCACAAAGAGGTTTAGATAATCTTGGCTAGACATAGGTGTTTATCGTACGTTTCATCCAGGTAGGTGTAGACATGTATCCTTAAAATCTTGACCCATCTTCTAAGAGAGAACCTCCAGTGGTAGGGCTAGTTGTAGAGTTATCTCTAGAGAGAGAGCAAGACCTAATGAAGAAGGTTGGAGACCTAAATTACAAGACATGAGGAATCATGAGCAGTTTGGTTTAATCTGGCTTGGTATAGACGACCCTGAGTAGATATATGTGGTTGCCTCATGTACGATCCTTGGAGGCGTGTCATACCTTGGTTGCTTTTTGAACTGATGTACAGACATTATAAGTGCCTATCTTTTAGGTGTAGGAAGGAGAGTTCCGTAGACCCTGGAGAGGTATGGTAACAAGTTGTGAGGCCTCTCACCCAGTTGGTTGTCCTTATGTAGGGATCGAAGGGTTGTTCACATGGAAGAGTTTTAGGATGTATAAGCCCTATCTTGTATAGGTTCAGTTCATGTTGAAACGACATAGCATGTTGTTAGTCAACTGATGCATAAGAGGTGAACATGTGGTTCCTGGGCCAAAGAGGAGAAGTAGTAATACCTAGGTGATGAGACACCAGATCCTAATAGGAATGAACTGATAATCCCCTAACAAGACCCCTAATGGTGGTTATGATCTTTTTACCTAGTCTACTTTTTTTGTTATAATGTGGGGTGACATGACCCCAAACCCGTGAGTTTGAATGTTGGATTCATCATATGATATAATTTTTTGGACAGTTGGATGAGAATCCTTAATCATTGAGACCATGCGGTTGAGAGAAGTCCAACCCATGTGAGATTGATGCTCTGAAAGGACATCAATCCACATGGTCCTAAATTAATCATTAAAAACATAGGAGTTGAATCGGTTAAGTAAAAGCATGGTCTCTGGCAATGACCCCCAGACCCCAATATATTTTATCCTTCAATCAACCAGTTTACTTCTACACTTTTAATTTCCTGCTTAGTTTAAATCAACCATTCTCAAACTAGAATTTACATCATGTTGATCACAATTAGTTTTATATGAGTGCTTAATTATGTTGTTATTTTGGACTGACTCCTTCTATACTCAAATCAATCTTCTTGGTTACAATTGGGTAGTTTACCATTAAAAGCGTAAACTCTATGGATAATTCCCCTATTGGATTTGGCGTGTTCATGACGACAGATCAAATCTTGGTACCATTTTTAGGGATAACAGTGTGGACTTTTATATTAATTTTCTTTTCTTAATTTTGTTGATATTTACTCTTATATACTTTAAATATATTCTTCCATTTTTCTGACCTTCTCCCTCACATTTCAAACAATATATGTGATGCTCTGAAGGTGTTGACAAAACCCCATTCTATTTTGATCCTGAGATTGAACAAGATCATATACCATCTAAACCCAACTCATCAGTATAAGATGGACTGAGAGGAGGATACCAACCAAAGGATAGATCAAGCGCTAGATATAGTGAGAGAGGAAATGGAGGCCAAATCAAGGGTTGCCTCCCTCAGTACATTGGAAGCCTGAGTTTCGCACAACAAGAGGTATAGTGACAAAAACAACTCGAGGATTTTTTTGGTCCCTTTGACCGTTGATGCACTACACCCCGTGGTGCCTAGACATCACCTCTCCACAATTAAAAATGCACACACAATGAATCACCTTTCTCCAAGGAAATCCTTTTTCTAAAGGATGGAAGAAAAGTGTCAAGACCACCTCAAGTGTTTCCTCAACTTATGTGCCTTGTAAGAAATTCCAGGTGATTTGAATGACACCCTCATGCTACAAATCTTTAAGTAATCCTTGTCTAATCTGACCAATATCTAGTATAATGCCTTGGAAGGAAACTATATCACTACTTGGCAGGGCCTACAATAAAAATTCCATTAAAAAATATTTGCACCGTCTCTTAGTGATCAAATATAGGGTCAAATCAACCCAATTCTCCATGGTTTCAAGAGAAATCTTAGGCAAAGGTTGGGATAGATTTAAAGAGTTCCTAAAGCCATTGTCCAAATCACAACATCTCAAATGTCCAACTAATTAAGGCATTCTATTGGGTTGTCGATAAGGACACCAAGACCTTCCTCGATACCTCATTTGGAGATAAGTTTATGCTCCAAAACTATGATAGTTCTTGGGAAGTAATAGAAAGATGCAGTTAGACTCAAGTGATATCCAATCAGGGGCAATGGGGAGTTCTCAAAGTTTTGAATGATGACTTTGCTCCCAACTCAAATACATTGCAAAGAGCATCAAGATGCTTGCCTTGAAGCAAGATCGTCTAGGGTCTTTCTTGAATGCCTATGAAAGAAGGAAGTGGACACAATTTCAGCAACAACAAGTAAAATGTGTAGATTATTCTTGTGAGATCTGCCAAGGACATGATCACTCAATGCAACAATGTCAATTTTTCTATAATATTTAGCATATAGAGAAAGTCAACCCCATTTATTGCATACCAAGTCAAGCCTACTACCATCCAAATCAAACCAAGAGTCGCCTTGATTTCCAGTATGGCAACCCATCTAGCACAAAAAAAGTAGCACAATAGGGACTCCCTTAAATTATTAACCAAAACTAGTGTACTCTAGGTCTCTAGTACAATAAGAGCCATGGCAATTATTTGGAGCAACTGTTCTAGAACCCACATAAAGGCCCTCAATGGCAACATCCCACTGCTCCCCTCTCCTGACAATAGGTTCTCCACTTTAGAAAAGAGCCTCCAAACTATAATAACTACCACAAAGCTCATCAAAACTCCAGACATCCCTGTCTACAAGCCTCATGTGTCATTCCAAGCTAGATTGAACCAAACTAAACTCAATAACACGTTCACTGAAATTAAAGATACCCTAAAAAAACTTTATGTTAAATTCCATTACTCGATGCCATGATTGAAATTCCTAAGTGGGCTAAATTCTTTAAATTTCGGGTCAATCACAAGTACATAAATAAATATGAAACAATATAATTGGCAAGGACATCATCATATGTTGTTCTATGAAAGATTCCTTGGAAGCACAATGTTATAACCCCAAATTTTGGGTTTATATGGTTGTGATGCAATTTCTCTAATAAAATGAATGGTTGTGAAATTGTATGATTTATGTATATGGAATGGAGTTCCTTTTCAATATTTCCTTTATGCATGTGATTTTGTGGATCATAATATGTTGATGAATCCAATATAATCAAAAGAAATAGAAGAATTCAAATAATGCATTATTAAGAAGAAAAATTGAAATAATGATAAAAATATGAGAAATATGTGGAAAGATGTCTAATTACTCATCATGGATGAGGTTTAGAATCTACATGGTTTCATTTGATACAATGAATCTAAATAAAGAAGATAAAAGTGAAAGGGAGAGGAAATATGAATAAACAAAGCTTTATTAGGTAATAATTTGCATTTGAAGAAACCACCTCTTTCCTTTCGAGTTTGGGACTCAAACATGGGATATGAGTATATAATGTTAAAACAAGACTATCCATAAAATTTGGATGAAAAATGATAAAAAAGGAGAGAGTTATGGATTTTGCAAGTTTTCCTAAAGTGATAGGCTAATCACTTGATCGTATTAAATGTCACAATATTAATTGGATTAGATTTTCATTTTCAAGAATGCAGGTGACATAGACTGTTGAATTTGAGATCCAATGGTACCTTATTTGGAAACGTGAACCAGTGGGCAGTCCAGGCTAGTTTCCAGATCAGATTTATCACGATTGAGAGAACGAAAGGAGTTGGAATTAATCCCAACATCTTTGGGAGCACTTGAAGAAATGTGCGATCTAGGTTTGTGGTGGTTTTGGGAAATTTTGGAGTTTCATCCAAAACTACTTAGAGTAGCAAGAGCATACCCCAACCTAATATAGAAATATGCCCTATGATCATTTGGCAAGGGTACCACTTTGTGTGTGAGGTTCCACATGACCTTTGGTCCCTTGCCCTGGCTTTAGTTCAATGCCAGAGTGACAAATTCTCGCCCATGTTCCTTCTTCTCTGTTGAGGTACCTTCTCGTCATCCACCCAACTCCAGTGACCGATAGCCGAATCAAATAACATGGTCAAGTCTGAGCAGACGGGATGGAGTAGAATCCACTGACAACCGCCTTCTAGTGACTCAAACACCTAGAGTCAACTTGAGATTTGACCATGATAGGGAGCTGCTTCGTGATGCATGCCTCACGAGGTAGAAGACGAGAAAGAAGGAAAGGACCTACGTGCCCCCGACCTTGTTAATGAGAGGGAAGGGCAGAAAGGGGTTTTTCCATGTCTGCAAGAGGAGAAAGCCACACCCTAGCATGGCACTAGGTGGCAAGCGTCCACTGGTCCAGCCGAGATCGGTGTGGACCCAAGGATTTTGAGGCAAGTAATTGCCGACATGGTGTTTCCTTTGTGAAAATTGTAATAAATTATTGGTAACTCAGATGAAACAAAGTTATATATGAAAATTGATCAGGAGAATGCAAGGAATCCAATTAAAATATAATTGAAGTTTAATTCAGATTCCAATTCAAAAAGTGCTTAAAGTTGCTACATATGATGCATTTATAAATGGAAAACCCTAATTTTGATATTAATGAGATTTGGTAAAGTTATTTGGATACTTTAATCCATTATTAACATATTGTTAATAAAAGGAATATTTAGATCTAAAAGAATGATCTTTGTATGTAATTGGCTCAATTTAGGGTTCCATGTATATGAAAGATCATTAATGGGCTTAGAAACCCTAATTAGGTGAATATGCCTTTTAATGGTTTTAATTGTGCAAATCCATGAATAAAATAGACATATGATGATCCTAAGACAATTCGAGTATAACGGATCTTTAATATGGATAATTTGAGAAATTAGTGTTTTTATGAGTAGAAAAGCTATTTTAGGGTTTGTTGCCCTAAAAAGGATAAAGTTTGAGAAATTGATCTAAGAAGCCCTAATGAATCCTAATGATACTTAGAAACCTCATAAATGTATCCCAAGTCAACAAAGAGTTGTTTGGGATGTGATGGTAACAACTCAGTGTTATATATTTTTTCAGGATCAAGGGTTGCTTACCTTGCTTGATTGGACATCTAGTTGGATTTGGATATCTTGCTTCATTTGACTCATAATCAGGTATGTGGTTACGCTTATGACTAATTTCTCTAGTTTCATGGTGATTTCTGAGGTTTTATCAGTTTCTTAGAAATAACTGATTGATTGCCTTTTATTTCATGCAACTGTAAAGTGACTACGACTATCACCATAAATATGTGTGCATGACTAAATCAGATCCTAGTCCTCCTCTATAGCTTTGATGATGATGAGATGGATGACCTAGAACATGGTCTACCCTTAGGGTAGGATCATAAGGTTATCATGATTCGATGTGTTGGTCTACCCTTGGGTAGGACCATACGACTACATAGCCTTAGGTAGTGGTCTACCTGTAAGTTCAGATCATAGGGGCTATCCGAGATCTATCATATGAGATAGGTAGTATCCATGTCCAGTGTAGGGATAATACATAGGCAAGGATATGTAGGGATTGATTGGTATTGTTTAATATGTAAAGTTTGATCTGTTAAGAAATAATTTGATTCTATTACGTTGTTACAAATAGATGCAAGATTTTGGTTCCCCCACATACCAGTATAATTCATTATATTGACTGACGTTTTCTTTGTCGACGTTTTAGGTTTATCAGAAAGTGGATATCCCTTTAAAGTGACATTGAATGAATAAAGCTCAATAAATAATTGGGGGATTGTAGATAGATAGTTTCTTATCTGGGTAAAGTCCCTCAAATCCTATATTTTTCAAGGTAAGTGAAAAGAAAATTTTTATCATGTTTCAAGATTAGTTGTGGTAGAATTTATTAATTATATTTTATTATTTGCAACACCATTGATCTTTTTTTGGGATAGCGGCAATGACTTCTTGGTCTTCCTTTATTGGGGGTTACTAGGAAGAATGGTCGTTACATTTGGTATCAGAGCACAATTTTCCATTTAATCTCTAATAATTATTAAATTTTAAAAACTCTTTAGAACCCAAGGAAGTTATAAGAGGATTTTCCAATGATGGAGGTGTCTAGAAAAGGATCACAATCTGGGGGCTGGGAAGATTTTCCTCCACCCCTCTAGTCGATCTATGAGGACTCTCAGATTCTGTGTGATTGCCTGGCCAAAATTAGAGAATTTTTCTCAAAATAAGATACCTTTAGGTCTTCTCTCATATGTCTTCGTCCCTTCTCTACCCCATTCATTGGATAACTCTAAGAGATTAGGGTTTCTCTCTCTCCATCACCCTCCTGATTTTTGGGGTTAAGAATGTTAAGGATTAAAGAATCCTCCACCAAATATAAAAACATGAAGAAAGATGTCATGGACATAAGTTATGATAATTAGAAACTCAGACTGATTTTAGTTACATGCTTAGGTTGCATGGCATGTGTTGTCATGCCCTTAGGAGAGCTTTGATGTTAGACCTTACCATAGGATGAGGAGGAGAGGGATAGCCTTGGAGGACGAATCCTCCAGGAAGAGGAAGAGACATGAGACATCCTCTGAGGATGATGCTCAACCCACAAATCTTAAGCAGTGGATAGAGAAAGAGAAGACACAATGAGTTGGATATCATAGTTGACCATGCATGCACATATGTGGGTTTGACATGCATGCTTTACGTGGGGTTTTAAGGATCCATGAAAAACATAGACTTGAGTAGTTGTTTGACCTATAGTGCCTTGTAGCGACCCGACCTTGGGTGGGTCATACCTATTAGGGTGAGGGATAGTTCCCTCATTTAGAGGGTTGATGGTGATTGTATAGGAACTCTAATGGGAATACATGAATAGAAAAGAGGCATGTACCTACATAGAAGAGAGTGGCAGTACGGCTGGAAGTAGGTTTTAGACCTAAGCCGGATAGGTTATGCCTCATGTTTTATGAGATGAGCACGAAGAGCTTTAGAGAATCTTTGCTAGACATAGGTGTTGATCGTACGTTTCACCCAGGTAGGTGTAGAAATGTATCCTTAAGAGCTTGACCCATCTTCAAAGAGAGAACCTCCAGTGGTAGGACCATTTGTAGAGTTATTTCTAGAGAGTGAGCAAGACCCAATGAAGAAGGTTGGAGACCTAGATTACGAGACATGAGGAATCATGAGCAGTTTGGTAAAATGTGGCCTGGTATAGATGACCCTGAGTAGATATATGTGGTTGCCTAATGTATGATCCTTGGAGGTGTGTCATACCTTGGTTGCCTTTAGAGGAACCAAACCCTAAAAAGAGAAAGAGGCTTCTTGAACCGATGTATAGATGTTATAAGTGCATATCTTTTAGGAGTAGGAAGGAGAGTTTCGTAGACCCTGAAGAGGTATGGTAACAAGTTGTGAGGCCTCTCACCTAGTTGGTTGTCCTTACGTAGGGATCGATGGGTTGTTCACATGGAAGCGTTTTAGGATGGATATGCCCTATCTTGTATAGGTTCAGTTCATGTTGAAACAACTGAGCATGTTGTTAGTCAACTGATGCATAAGAGGTGAACCTGGGGTTCCTGGCCCAAAGAGGAGAAGTAGCAATACCTGGTGCACAAGATGCCCATGAGGCTGATGGAGTTCATAGGATATAAGCTTGGCTCCCCTTCCCATGTAATAGAAGGAAACCCTGGTTGAGCTGAGATATATGTTTGTTGGTGACATATACATGTATGATATTGGTGCAACATTGAGGAATGGTGACTACGTATGACATACCAAGGAACTTAGCATGGTTTAGTAGGTTGCTTCCTGCTTGCTATGTACATAAGTAGCATGATATGGCTAATCATATACATGATGATGTAAACCTTGGAGGTAAGAACATTTTGTGACCTTTGTTTTATCCTATCCTTGGAAAGGACCCTACATGCAGGAGTGAGCACCTACTCATGCTTAGGTTTGAGGTAACCTTAAGAGGACACTTATAAGAGCTTTATGAGCTAACTATAGGAGCACATAGTATGAGCATAAATCCATAGACCCATGTGTGACCATCTCTAAGGGGCATGAGGATATGTTGACATAGAGGTAACCTATATGGGGCCAGACCGACTTAGGTAGGTCGCCATAATTCCTATGAGGGATAACCATGAATGCCTAGAAAGAGGATGTAGATTTGGGTGAGGATTCAAGGATGAGATGTGCTTGAGTATCAACATAGGAACCATGAACTACAGTAGAATCCTAAGTCAACACTAAGATCAAGTAGGGTTAAGACTGATGGGAGTAGGCTACCTTCATGAGATCATGGGGCCTAAGGGGTAAAAGTGAGGGGCACTCCTTAGATGTATAAGGGTTAAATCACCCCAAAAGTACTGGCACTCTAGAGACCTTGAGGTAATGACTAAGGAATGTACATAAGAGAGATGTTAAGATCCATAGGTGATGGGAAAAGTCTTCCCCTAGGTGTAGACCCATAATGGAGATGTTCATGGTGATAAGTCATGTGAAGTATGTTTCAACTTAGATTGGAAAGAGTGATCGCGATGTGTGCTGCATCATCTCTACTCTAGGAATAGGATGAATTCTATATTTGTACTGCAACCAAATGTTTATTTCATCTTATTATGGGTGAGGGAAAAGACAAAATGTATGCCATATACTAAAGATAGAGGTTATATGAGTTGAAACCCTTCTATGATGTTTGAGGATTGAAGGAAGTATCACACCGTTGTGAGAGTATTTTGGATGTATGGCATGAAAGCATAGATGAACTAAGTTAACAATCATATGAGGACATACTCATCAAGGGTAGTTTGGATTCTACAAGTTAAAGTTTGGGTTTGATAACTGAGATGAGGGATAAAAGAGCTTGAAGTTTTCTTGACTCAGATAGACCCAAACTCGAGATGAGGATGATGAGTGGAGTATATAAGGGTTTATGTCTTCACCATTACCTAACACGTGAGGAAGCTTATGTGGTAATGACATGTTCTTAGTTGAATACAACTCAGGTGTAAAGTTGTATTGTATAGCCAGTAAAGAGACTGGAAGAGGTTGTTAGGTGAACCCTATGATCATTAAAATACTAGACATGTGTGGCAAACATCCAGATACAACCAGACATGTTGACCGAGTTAGTGGTAGCCCAGTTAGCCAGAAAAGAGCTCGACAAGATAAAAGGATTGTCATAAGAACCTCAGATACACCTCTCAGGAAAAGAAAGTGGTGAAACCCACTATAGTGTTTTAGGGTTACTGAGGAGTCACCCTTGAGGAATCATGTCATCCAGGAAGCTCATGATTTTAAGTACATCGTACACCCTGGTACTGCCAAGATGGTTGAGGTGTGCAGTGATACCTTGAAGGCTTGGAATGAAGAAAGACATAGAGGTGCATGTGGCCAATTGCCATACATGTTAGAGGGTGAACGTCGAATACCAGTAACCCAATGAGTTGCTACAGATAATGAGGTGTCCCTGAGAGGGAATGAGAGAAATCCCCATGGACATTGTGGTGGGTCTCCCCTTGACCAAGAAAGTTCATGATGCAATATGGGTTATGGTAGATCGCCTTATCGAGTCGACACATTCTCTTTCCTAAGAGAGAACTACTAGTGTGATAGATCTAGCTGAACTATATACATATATATGAGAGAGATGTAGTTAAACTACATAGTAATCTAAGTTTGATATCTTGAACATGACCTTCAATTCACTTCCATGTTGTAGAAGTAGGTGCATGAAGAACTCGATATAAGATTAAAGTTTCTTGCAACATATCACCCCTTGACTGATGGACAGTTAAGAGATTATGAGCTAGACTCTAGAAGGTCTGATGAGAGAATATGTGCTCATTTGGGGTGATTCATGGGAGCAGTTCCTACCCCTAGTACAATTTACTTGTTATGATAGCCACCACAGCCAGTAACAGGATTTATGAAGCTCTATAAGGGAGGTTGTGTCAGTCACCGCTTCACTTGGATGATGTCAATGAGAGAACCTTGTGAAGGTCAAGAGGCCATAATGTATGCAGATGAAGTCACTTTGATCGAGCAATGGCTGAGAAAGCCCAAGATCGATAGGAGTTGTGAGCTGATGTGAAGCAAACTGACATGCAATTCACTGTGGGTGAACATGTGTTATGAAAACCTGACCCCTCTGAGCTATAGCTAAGAAAGCTGAGTCCCCGATACATGGGTCCATTTGAGATGGATAGCTGGAGTCGCTTATGTTTAGCCTTACTCCTCAGGATTATATGATGTATGATGTGTTCCATGTGTCCGATCTAGAGCACTATGTGATGTACCTGAGCCATGGGCTGAGAAATAAACCTATTGAGCTCCAAAGGGGGCTGACATACCCTGAGTCACCTGTGAGGATTCTAGATGCCAAGGTGAAAGAACTCAAATGTAAGAATATAAGATGATAAAGGTTTTTGGAAGCACCATAGAGAGCATGAAGCCACATGGGAGCTAATGATGGACATGGAAAGTCTTATCCAGAATTATTTGAATGTTTGGTAGAATTTTGAGGGCAAAATTCCTATAAGAGAAGAAGGATGTTATAACCCCAATTTTTGGGTTTATATGGTTGAGATGTAGTTTCTCCGATAAAATGTATGGTTGTGAAATTATATGATTTCTGTGTATGGAATGGATTTCCTTTGCAATACTTCCTTTATTCATGTGATTTTGTGGATCATAATATGTTGATGAATCCAATATGATTAAAAGAAAAAGAAGAAATCAAATAATGCATTATTAATAAGAGAAATTGAGATAATGATAAAAATATGAGAAATATGTGGAAATATGTACAATTGATCATCATGGATGATATTTAGAATTCACATGGTTTCTTGTGATACAAGGAATCTAAATAAAGAAGATAAAAGTGAAAGGGATAGGAAATATAAATAAACTAAGCTTTAATAGGTAATAACTTAAATGTGAAAAAATCACCTCTTCCTTTCGAGTTTGAGACTCAAACGTGGGATATGAGTAGATAATGTAGAAAAAAGACTATCACTAAAATTTGGATGAAAAAGGATAAATGAGGAGAGAGCTATGGATTTCACAAGTTTTCCTAAAATGATAGGCTAATCAATTAATCATATTAAATGTCACAATATTAACTAGATTAGATTTTCATTTTCAAGAATGCATGTGACATGGACCGTTAGGTCTGAGATCCAATGGTGCTGGGCTAATTCTTACCTTGTTTGGAAACGTGAACCAATGGCCGGTCCAGGCTGGTTTCCATATCAGATTGATCGCGATTTAGAGAATGAAAGGAGTTGGAATTAATCCCAACATCTTCGGGAGCACTTGAAGAAGCATGTGATCCTAGGGTTGTGGTGGTTTTGGGAAACCTAGTAGTTTCGCACAAAACTGCTCAGAGCAGCAACATCGTACCCCAACCTAATCTATAAATATTCCCTATAATCATTTGGAAAGGGTACCGCTTTGTGTGCGAGGTTCCGCGGGACCTTTCGTCACTTGCCATGGCTTTATTTCAACGCTAGATGGACAAATTCTTACCCATGTTCCTTCTTATCCACTGATGTACCTTCTCGTCGTCCGCCCAACTCCAACCACCAATAGATGAATCAAATAGCACGGTTGAGTATGAGAAGATGGGACAGAGCAGAATCCATTGACAACCACCTTCCAGTGACTCAAATCCTAGAGTCAACTCAATAGTTGACCATGGTAGGGAGCTGCTTTGTGAAGCAGGCCTCACGAGGTAGAAGACGAGAAAGGAGGAAAAGACCTCCATGCCCCTGGCCTTGTTAATGAGAGGGAAGGAAAGAAAGGGGTTTTCCTGTGTCCACAGGGGGAGCAAGCCACACCCCAGTGTGGTGCTTGGTGACAAACGTCCAATGGTCCTACTGGGATCGGTGTGGACCCAAGGATTTCGAGGTAAGTAATTGCCGACGTGGCATTTCCTTATTGGTCAATAAGGATTTATTGTGTGAAAATAGTAATAAATATTTGGTGACTCAGATGGAATAAAGTTATATATGAAAATTGATTAAGATAATGGAAAGAATCCATTAAAAATATATTTGAAGCCTAATTTTGTTTGTAATTTAAAAAGTTCTTAAAGTTGCTACCCTTAATGCATTTATAAATGGAAAAATGTAATTTTGATATTAATGAGATTTGGTAAAGTTATTTGGATACTATAAGCCAATATGAACCTATTGTTAATAAAAGGAAGAATTAGATCTAAAAGAATTATCTTTGTATGTAATTATCTCTATTTAGGGTTCCATGTATATGAAAGATCATTAATGGGCTTAGAAACCCTGATTTAGGTGAATATGACTTTTAATGGTTTTAATTGTGCAAATCCATGAATAAAATAGAGATATGATGATTCTAAGCCAATTTGAGTATAAAATTTCATTAATATATATTATTTGAGAAATTAGGGTGTTTATGAGTAGAAAAGCTATTTTAGGATATTTTTGACCTAAATTAGGATAAAGTTTGAGAAATTGATCTAAGATGCCCTAATGAATCCTAATGGGACTTAGAAACCTTAGAAAGGTGTCCCAAGTCAATAAAGAGTTGTTTGGGATGTGATGGTAACAACTAGGTGTTATACATGTTTTTAGGATCAAGGGTTACTTGATTTGGTTGCTTACCTTGCTTGATTGGACATATAGTTGGATATGGATATCTTGCTTCATTTGACTCATAATCTGGTATGTGGTTATGCCTATGACTAATTGCTCTAGTTTCACGAGAATTTTTTAGTTTTTATCAGTTGCTTAGAAATTACTTCTTAGTTGACTTTTATTTCATTTAACTATAAATTGACTATGACTATCACCATAAATATATGTGCATGACTAGCTCAGAAACTAGTCCTCCTATGTAGCTTTGATGATGATGAGATGGATGACCTAGTAAATGGTCTACCCTTGCGGTAGGATCATCAAGTTTTCACGAGTCCATGTGTTGGTCTACCCTTGGATAGGACCATACAACTACACAACCCTAGGTCATGGTCTACCTGTAAGGTAGGATCATAAGGGCTATTTGAGATCTACCATATGAGAAGAGGTAGTATCTGTAACGCCCGGGACCACTGCCCTAGGCTCTAGTAGAGTTTCAGGAATGATGACTGGCCCCACAGACCACCACTAGCCTTAACTGTGCACTTTGTCCACACTGACACGCAAGCCAGGATCAACTTCCTGACTGGTCACCCATCCTAGAACTACTCCAAGCTGAGCACTCTTAACTATGGAGTTCTTTAGAGATGGGCTGCCTGAAAAGGAGGTGCACCTTGGTGATATGGGTAGTCCAATCATTCCTTTTAAGATCATGTTATCTGAGGCCTCAAATCCTGGGATGTTACAATCTCCCCCACTTAGACTCTTGACGTCCTCATCAAGGCTCAACTATATGGCCTCATAATCTGACCCCATTTCAGTGCGGACCCATAATGGCCCATGGACACCCAGCTCCCGTCCACGGCTACCAGCACAAGGGCGGCTCCATATCGTCTCTACGGATAGCCCTTTCCAACTTGCCTGGACCGCATGGCTCAAGACTGGCATGCCACATGCCCATGTGGGCCCCACCTACTGGAGGGGTTATGGCTCTGATACCATTTGTAATGCCCGGGCCCACTGCCCTAGGCTCTAGTAGAGTTTTAGGAATGACGATTGGCCCCACAGACCACCACTAGCCTTTACTGCGCACTTTGTCCATACTGACATGCAAGCCAGGATCAACTTCCCGACTGGTCACCCATCCTAGTACTACTCCAAGCTGAGCACGCTTATCTATGGAGTTCTTTAGAGATGGGCTCCCTGAAAAGGAGGTGCACCTTGGTGATATGGGTAGTCCAATCATTCCTTTTAAGATCATGTTATCTGAGGCCTCAAATCCTGGGATGTTACAGTATCCATGTCCATTTCAGGGATAGAATAGAGGCAAGGATGTGTAGCAATTGAGTATTTATGTTTAATATGTAAAGTTTGATTTGTTAAGTAATAATTTTATTGTATTATGTTGTTACAAATAGATGCAAGATTTTAGTTCCCCCACATACAAGTGTAATTCATTATACTGAATGATGTTTTATTTATCGGCATTTTAGGTTTATCAGAAAGTGGATATTCCTTTAAAGTGACATTGAATGAATAAATCTTAATAAAGAATGGGTGTATTGTAGATGGATAGTTTCCTATCTTGGTAAAGTTCCTTAAATCCTATATTTTCCAATGTATGTGAAAAGAAAAATTTTATCCTATTTCAAGCTTAGTTGTGGTAGAATTTATTAATTATTTTTTATTATTTGCAAATCCATTGATCCTATTTTGGGATAGCGTCTTTGACTTCTTGGTCTTCCTTATTTGGGGGTTATTAGGAACTGGGGTTGTTACACACTGAGACCCCAAGTCCTTTGGAATTTCATGCTTCATAAGTGATTATACCTACCATATAAAGCTAGTCGACCTTAGGGCCAATATTTTGATCATATCACTTAGTCTATGTTGGAAACATGGTCTAACTAATGCACGAACCATGAGCATGACCATCCATCTCGCTAACTCCTCAATGACTAAGCCGTCTGGTATCATTGAAGATGTCCCAATAAAGATTGGGGATTTCTACATCCCCTATGACTTTGTAGTGTTGGACATCAAGGAAAACTAACGCTACCCTTTCATCATTGGTACGTCATTTCTCTCCACAGCTAGAACTTTAATGGATGTCAAAGTTGGACTCCTGACTCTATGTGTGGGGAATTATTCATTTGATTTTCAAGCACTTGGAGGTCTCACGAAGTACACCAGACAATGCAAGCCTACTTCCTCAACTACTATAATAAATTTACTGTCACGGAACCGGAATCCCAGTCTCACGAACAAAACGTATATCAAAGGAGAAATGCGGAAGCATAAAGCTTAGCACACATGAACAAGTAACAAGAGAAAGGCACCAACATAGTCTCAACATTCAACAAGTATAAATTATACAAAATGCATTATATTCATGAATTCAGTTACATATTTCCAGAGTCACTTTGTACAAGTCTGCTCATGTATACTATATCTGGATCTTACAACAAGTACACCTAGCATATCTCACCAAGCCCATCAACCTTCTAGCCATCTATGAACCTAAAAACAACATACGAGAAATGGGTCAACACACGAGGTGTTGAGTATGGGGCTGAAAGATACACACACACACACACATATATATATATATATATATATATATATATATATAAGATTTGCATAATTTTGAAAAGATTTCAAGATTAAACGAACAATAATAACCATGTTAATTGTTTAACAAATGTGAAACCATATTTTATGTCATTTCACTCCATTATACCAACAATATCAAACATGTTTAAGGCATTTGACCATCTTCCCGTCGGAAGGGTCCGTAAGGGTGCTCAAGCTTAGCTGACCCTTTTATATGAGAGGGACCTCAAGGTCGTAACCAAGAGCCCTTTATCAACAATATTATAATGGAGTTCCATATATATGTGTTCAAGTTATAAAACAAGCGAAGCAAACATCAAGCATGACATAGCAATACTACATGGCAATATTTGAGAAAATAGACAAACAAGCATACAACATATGTCTTTTCAAGCATGAAAGCGATAGTCATATAACTAGATAAGGCCCATACCTGATCCAGAGATTCATAACTTAACATATCTTTCACCATCTAGCCACATGCCAAACCTAATTAACAACAAGATTACATATATGCATTAGATTCTCATCATTAATCCTATTTAGATGCATTTTAGGATTTTGGCCAAGATGGGTTCCAAGTTGCTTATTGGTTCATTATATGATATTGTATTGATCTAGAGATCAACATGATGGTGTGGTTCAAGTTTCATGCCATTATGATGTTTGATGCACTTTCTATGATCATATCAAGGTTTAAGGCATTTTCATGCATTCCGGGGTCAAAAGACTCATAATAGAGTAATCAAGGTCAAAGATAATCAGTGATTAAGATCCAAGCATAAGGGATGTTTAGATCAGCAACATTAGGTCATAAGAAACATATCCCAAAATAGGTGTATGTCCATTAGAATCAAGATTAGCAATCTAGGCAGGGTTCAACATTATAGTCCAAAGTAGGTACATATGTACAACTGAGGTCATTCATGGACAATAGGTTGATTAGGGCCCTCATTAGGGTCACAAGAGCAAAAGAGTTACTGATTTGATGCTTAGGAGGCTATAAGTATATCAAAGATTCAAACTTCATCATAATCATGCATTAAAGTCCATGAATAAGCTACATCATGCATTAGGGACAACCATGGATAAATAGGGGAGATTAAGAGCTCATCATTGTTCAAGGTGAATAAATATTACTGATTTCATGATTAGGAGAGTGAATAGTCATTAAATATGCAAGATTGATCATTATAGTGAATAAAAGTGCTCAAACGTGACTAATGTGAGTGTTTTCAAGAAATTAGGGAACAAACATTTTATTTAGAGTGTGGGACTAGGCTCAATGTGTCGTCGAGTTGATTGATTTGATATACTGGTTCAACATTTTTGTCCAAGGGATTAGCAAGATATCATTTTTACAAAACTTCCATTCAAACTATATGGATTGACATAGGGTGTTACCTTGAATTCATTGAAAGATCTGGGCCACTAGCCCCTGATCCAATGGTAGAGGAGGCTTCTTCCTCACACGTCGCTCCCCAATCGCTGCTTCTATTCACACCCTGGTGGACTCCTGCCCAAGGTCATCTTCCTCTCTGCCCGCAGTTGCAGACCGCTATCGAGCTATTGAGGGCGGCTCAAGGTTGCCAGGAGTCGCCGTCCCGCATGACCTCCAGCCCTCATTCACCGCCCGTCCATTGTCCCTTGCACCTACTACAGATCCTCTATTCTGCATTTAGAACAGAGCACCACCAGCTCCCACCATTGAGCGTCATCGAGTCCACACCAGGCCCTGATTGGGCTACATCCGAGCTGCGGCGGTCTAAGGTACTTTGGTCATCAATCACGACCTTGATGCTCAGCGCGATGGGCAAGGTTGTTGCTGGTTGTCCTAGTCGTCTGCTAGCAAACTAGAAGGTTTGGAAGAACTAAAGAAGGGGGAAAACTGGGGAAGGAAGAGGATGGAGAACGCAAGGAATGAGACGGACTAGGGTTAGATGGGGGCGGATTAAATACATTGAGCAAAAGCTAGGGTTAGACCCAACCCTCATGCGCCTCCCTCGCTGTCTGATTTGGTGGCAGGGTGAACCAAAGCTTCCAACCCTACGCTAATACACTTCTTTCCCAAAGGGGAAAGGCAAAAGGCAGACAACAGATGGGCCGAGATTTAAGACTTTGGGCCCAACAAGCAAGAAAATGTCTATTCAAGGCTAGAACAAGGATACATATATTAGGGAATTTATATAAAATCTTAGCAATGTCCAAACGATCTCAAATTTGGACCAGAGCTTCATAATATGGTCAAGAACAATTGTGCAAAATATTAAATTAAAATAAGCACGTATTATTAAGAATTTAATCAAAGGGTTCCAGGGTACAACAGCACTAGCATTTCATGCATATATGTGTATCATAATGACTCAAAATGGGGAATCTTTGACTTTGGTGGACATTAAATGAGTTATGAAATCAGAGGAGACATAAATAGTGAGGATTTAAAGTAACAAGAGTAATTATGCACAATTAGGAGAAAATCTACTTTATCACATTTACCTTGTTGCAACAATAATTTTCTCATTCAGAAGCTTGGGCTATTCCAAAATGCAAGATATCCCTAGACAATATCGGTGCGAAGGAGATTGAGAATGAACCTACATACTCCTTTCTAGAAGAAACACCCTCAACCATTGAAGATGAATGATTCCCTCTTGAGGCTACTCTTGCACAGCCCATTCTGAGTATCCAAGACCCACTCTTTTAGCCCTCCCCATCCTATTTACAAATTCATGTTGAACCCCAAGTGGTCTACACTCACTCCCCCCTTTGCCCTAATAAGTTCCAACCTATGAAAATTCCCACCTTCCCCATGAGTTGACAATGTTATATGTCCATCTAGAAGAATCCCATGTGGACATCAGTTTCCAATTTTCCATACACAAACCTGTAGGTCCAGTCACCATAGATTTTAGTTACCAACATGACAGGATGAACATGCATCCAATGAGTTTCATTCCTCATATGCCCCCTCATCAAGCAATGGGAATCACCCAATTAAGAATCTGATTATTTCCCTTGGTATTATGACATGTATCACACTTTTTTTGGTATTCTACTTGAAACAAGAATAAGGGAGTGGCTAAAAGGTAATCCACCATGACAATACAATCATCCTATAGAAGTTGGGCATTTGACATTAAATAGAGTGCTTGTTGGGAGGCAACCCAGTATGTTTATTCCCTTCATGACTCCCCCATGGTGGACCGTGCATTCATCAGGCCTTCAAAATTAAATAGGGAACTTGTTGAGAGGCAACCCTGCATGTTTATTCCCTCCATTGTGGATTTACGTTTTGCTTGGGATGAGAAAAATTTCAAGTTTGAGGTGAAGGTGGGTGGTAAGTTCTAATTTCATCCACTCTATCTTCTTTTCCTTAGCATTTTCCACTTTGTCATTTAGATTAGACTAAAATTAAATTAGTTCTCAATTTTATCTAGTCGGCCATTTATGCATGTTAATCAAGAAACCCCTTGAAGTAGTTAATCTTCTTGCAACATTTTCAAAAAACTTCCCTTGCCAGAAATCATATCGTCCCATATGACCTTTAATAGCACTCCTTTAGGAATGTTGGCAAGCTGTAATGGATAAAAAGGATTCAAACACAATGTGTCCCCACTTCAAAATTTGTAAATACTTGTAAAATTTCTTGATTGCTGCAAGTAGAGAGATACTTCAATCGATTTCATACTACTCCCAATGCACTGAAATCCAAAACACAAGTTGCACAATTCCAACCTTTTTCTACACTTATTACACTACCTTCTTACCTCTCCCTCACAAAAAGAAAACCAAAATGTGCCAAACTTTAAGTTTAGGGTGGCACCCCCTTCTCCCTCACTGCTACTTTCATACCCCTCATAAATTCAATAGGGGTGGACCACCAAGAAAAGATGAAAAAAGTCCACACCAACAAATGCAATCAATGTAATTGAAAAAAAGAAATAAAAATGTCTCAAGTCGAATAGAGGAGAAACAAGTTCCTTCCTTACCTCCCTTCACTCTAATTTTATACCCAAGATAATCTACATAGCCCGAAACCATCAAAACCATGAACCCCATTCTTGTGTAGAACTTGTGAGAATTTGCACAATTACAAAGGAAAAAAGGATAAGAAATCTATATCTTTGTGGGTCTTGCAATGGAAGCGAGTTGTGAGACATTTAGAATTGGGAATTAGAACTTGTGTCCCGCAATTCCAGGATATCTAGCTCACTTGGCCATCCAAGGTGGTAAGGATTTAAGTAGTATTGGGCAATTGAGGAAACTATATGAGAGTATTATTTGGCACTATTTTTTATTCAATGTTGCTTGAGGACGATCAATGTTCATGTTTGGGGTAGTTAATAAATAAATATTTATCCATTTTCTTTGCATATTTTAGGTCTCTCTTTAGTAGCATTTTATGATTATTTTCTAATTTTAGAGTTAATTATTTTACTTTAAATTTTCCTCCCTTTATTGGAGTTTCACATGATTTAATATGGCTTTTGTAGAAAGATCACTAATTCACTCCAAAACCCAAAAGGCCCAAGAATCAGAGGCTTCAAATCCATATTTAGCATCCTATTCGATCAACTGACTCATCCATTCATTCAACCGACATCTCAACTTCCCACAACTCTAGTCGATCAACTCATGATCCCCAGTCAACTTACTCTCCAGTAAAGATAGTTACTTCGAATGAAATAGTTGGGTCAAATCAGACATTTAAAGACTAGTTGATCGACTCACCATCTGATTCAACTGACTCACATTCAACACTCAGTCAAATTCCAAAATGATAAGTCATCAATGCAGACAAAGTTTGACCAATGTGATTTCATGATGAAGCAAGTGATTAATGCCAGTCGACCAGTTGGATTCCTAGTTGATCGATTGAGACCCTAGATCAAGCAAACTTGCCACAGCCAACAACCATTCTTCTAATATTTTCCTCCTCCTTTCCCCCTATAAAATGACATCTTGTATTGCATATTTTACATTTGCTTCCTTTTTTTATTATGTCTAGGTAGTTCCCTTACTAAGGCACGGGGATTAGCCCCATAGCCTGTACTTTACGTTATTGAGTTTGACTCTAATGTTTTTAGTGAATAAATGTTTTTAAACCATTTTGCATTCGGTCTTTTGATGATTATGTTATGTTCTTGCAGGTTGATGAGACCTTGGATTCTAACAAGTATGAACCCATAATCTCTTGATGAGACCCTTGATGGTGGTTATGATATTTTCATACATTTGATCTTGCACTTGTTTTCTTGTGAGTTAGTCTATGTTCTTGTAGACTGAGGAGACCCAAGATCCCAACAAGTGTGAACACATAATCTCATGAAGAGACCCCTTATTGAGATTATGATCTTTCTACCTATTTTATCTTGTTTATCTTAGCTTATGGTGAAGTGATCAATGGACCCATGTGTTTGAATTCCATAACGAGAATCACATGTTCCTGACGATATCAATTGGCTATGTACTCTCTTTGGTTAATCAGAATATATTCTTTATTAGGTGATGAGACCCCAAATCCCAAAAGGAAAGGATCCATAATCCCCTGACAAGACCGCTGATGGTGGTTATGATCTTTTTGTCATGTGTGTTATAACTTGTGGCGACGAGACCCCTATCCCATGAGTTTGAATTTCAGATTGGTCATCTGATACAAATTTTTGCATTAGGATCATCAATCACTGAGACCATAGGGTTGAGAGAAGTCCAGTCTTTGTGAGATCAAGGCTCTAAAAGGACATCAATCCACATGGTCCTATTATAATCATTAGAAACTTAGCAGTTAAATCCGTTGAGTAAAGCATGGATCCCGATGGTGATCCCCAGACCCCCAACACCTTATATCGTTCGATCAACTAGTTTATTTCTGCATTTTTTATTTCCTACATAGTTTAAATCAACCACTCTCAAATTGAAATTTACTTTTTGTTGATCACAATCGGTTTGGAATCAACACTTAATAATGTTGCTCTTCGGGACCGACCACTTCTATACTAGAATCAACCTGTTTGGTTACAAGTGGGTAGTTTTCTATTAAAAGGGTTAACTCTAGGGATAATTTACCCAGGGGATTTGGTGTGTTTGCCACAACACATCAGACCCTAAGAAGGGAAACATATTCAGCCAAATGATGAGTAGAAAATTGGTATTACAAAAGTAAAACAATATGAACCTATCAATGAATATTTTCATGAAAAATGGTAAAAAATTAAATAATGTAGGCAAGTATCAATTGGTAGCAATGCATTTACAAAATCAATAGTATTCAACACCAAATTGTGAGGCTAGTAACTCGAATTCCAAATAGATAACACATGGCAATGTCCACTTATCATGGAATGTATGTGTTATCTCCTAAGAAGAAAAAAAACAACTAAGATTCTTAGTATACTGAGTTATGTTATGTCCTTTAACATTGCACAGAGGTGTGGAAGCAAAATTCCACTAAACTAGGGGAACTAGCCTACCCTTTTTTAACATTTAAAAAATGTGCTATTATTTATAGTATATATTGTCTGTGGGTTTCAAGACAGAGGGCTAAGGTTTACAAAAAATTTAAGCTAGCCAACCTATCTAATCATACATGCAATTAATGAGGGAAATAACTTTTCAAATTGAGATAGTAACCTTGAACAAAATCCATGCATTCCAAATATAAAGCTCCAAAGTATTCATGTTTAAGATTAGAACATCTCCATGAGTTGATGAACAGATGTATCTACAATTTGGAATAATATCATTATTATTGTCTTAGAATCAATTGATATTAAATTTCTATCTTGCTATTCTCTACTACGGCATTCCACCTAGGACTGCAATTCAAATTTCCATTATTCTCATTTCTAGGGTTTCTAGCTAGGTTGTACACACACACACACACACACACACACACACACACACATATATATATATATATATATATATATATATATATATATATATATATATATATATATATATATATATATATATATATATATAGTGTATGTATATATATTCAATATTTCTTAATTTTTTTATAAACAAATTCTTTCGACTAAATCCTAAAATGTTATTGTTTCTTATGTGTAATACTAATTAGTTACTTGGCTTAAAAATGTTCATTAACCATACTAGAAATATTTAGGGTTAAAATCAAATATAGTTCAATGCATACTAGTTATGCACTCAGACTTGGGTCTCGAATTTCATACTAAGACTATTATACTAGTATGTGAATTAAGGAATCCTTATATAACAAATCAAAATGTGTTATCTTGGATTTTTTCTAAGAAATATGAGGTTATCTAAGATCAAATAGGTTCTCTACCACATTATATCTCTCTAAGTTTCCATTAGGGTATTGTGGTATTAGGTTAAAGTGGTTCATAAGTCAAAATCTTACATCTAGGTATAAAATTTGCACCAAAACATACCACTAGATTAAAGATAATAGAGTATTGTCTCATATATTTTAAAACATAACAAACTCCATTGTCAATTTCAGGAATTATTTTCATAGATTATTATATTCTTATTATCATTGTCCTAAACATATTCTTCCTTGTAGTTTATCTATCATTCAAACTTTATGGATAAATTATAATAACATTAATCCAAACCTTTCATTAATTCATATAGTACAACCAAATATTTGTAATATACATTTCAAGGGCATGATTGCATAACAAGGTTGAATATACATAAGGGTCTTACTTGTTAAGATATAAGTGCATGTAAAATATAGATACTAATATGATAAAAATTAGAGTAGTTGGTAAATTGATCGAGTCCACCAACATTAATAGATGTTATATTGGAACATTATCATCATCATTGAATTTCTTGTATTGTAAATAATTTTAAAGTACTCTTTGGATAGTTGTAATAGTACAGGAAATATTAGACTATTAACTTACAGTGTGTAGGGTTTAGGTTGACCGATCATTGGTGGATTAGTTTGTTAGTCATGATCATCCTTGGATATTTATCATCATGATCTAATTTTACATGAAAGCCACATAGTGTGTCCCTACAGTATGAGAACTCAAGATAGTTGTATTTTATTTGCTGGAGAAAACTTCACCGAAGGAGAGGGTTTGTTGGTCATAAGGATGGTGGTGGATTTGAAGGTTTTCATGGGTTGACATTTAGATCCGATGGATTAACGAGGAGTGTAGAGATTGACGTTGGTGGTGGATTGATAGGGTGTAGTGGTTGTGTTGTAGGTCTGATGTTCTTTCATTGGTGATACACGTTACTAGATCAAAGGATTATAGGGTTCCATTGTTGAGTTGAGCAATGGTGAATGACCAATTGTGTGTTGTAGGTCTGTGATGGTAGTTAAGAGGCAAGGTGGTGGGAGGGGTGATGTCCACCAGCATACAAAAGTTGTAGATGATGTAGGTTGTTGACTGATTCATGAATTGAAAGCACCCAAGGGGTAGGGAAGTTGATCGCATTACCTGATGAGTCATTAGCTTTAGTATGTTAGTTATTTTTGGAGTCTAATGCTTTAGTCTACATTGTTGTGATGAGCAATGCATCGATAGTCCTTATGCAAGGGAATCGTGAGGGAGAAATGTAGCACAAGGCTTCCTCTTCCCAAGATGAAGACAATAGAGGTGGTGGCCAAAGTTGGTGGTGTAAAGATCTTTAGGATAGGAGATGAGTTCACAGATTAGCAGTCGTGTGGCAGACATGTTGTAGGCCATTTTTTTGGGCATGTCTAGCCGTTGATGGAAGAGGAGTTTTATATGGAGTCGGGGAAGGGGTTCTAGGGTTAGAGGAATACTTCACAAAGGGAGGGATCCTATGACTGAATGGGAATTGGCGGAGGCTAAAGAGGACACCTCACTATCCAATATCAATGAGTAATAATTGTCTATGTTTCTTATATTTGTTGAGAAAGCACCTGTCGCCATTCAGATGTAGTGAGCTAGACAAGTCAATAATGGAAGTAATGTGGATATTAGTGGAGTGTGATGAAGAGAGGTCAGAGATGAGGAATCATGTGATCCCCTCATCATTGGTAACTGTTGGTATGTCTTCCCTGAGATCCAATCATATGATGATTGGATTGGCATGTCATAATTGATTTGATAAGTATCAAAGGCAAGCTTCCAATTTATTCTAGCTCAATCAATTATGAGATAAATGATGGACCAAAATGAATGTCTAAATAATGACAATACTCAATGACATATGTCTTTAGGTTGAGGACCTGAACGATGAGATCATAAGGATGCTAAGAGTATGTACATTCTTGTTATATCCCTAGTCAGATGTCATTATGGAAGGTTGATAGACAACAATGACACATCAAGACTAGAGTGTGTGTTGGTTGATGGCATTGTCTCATTAGTCATGATATATGATATCAAACCAAGCACACAAATACATGTTGGAGAACAGTGTATCAGACAGACCCACCGTGAGAGTGACACATGGAACCATGACATGGTAGTCAGAGTCATCTCTCATAGTGATGGTGGTGATTGTGATTGTTAGACCTGAAATCACTACAATCGTCGAATGTGATTGAGTACACATTGACATCATCAAACGCCGTCCTAAAATATGGGTTGTTATAACAATGATGATTGGGTGGCTTTGACGCATGAGATAGACTTTGAGTGATAGATATGAGATTTGTCCCTCATAAGGGAGTACGATGTCTAGGCCACTTAATAAGTGAGACTGAGAAAGGCATGCACATGCACATGTGAATCATTATATGATATTGATGTCACAAATATCTCAGACAGACTACTCTATTTCAAGAAACATAAGTGAACGTTGAAAGGATGACAACTCCCAACCTTGAGTTCATTCAGGATATCAGAGACAAAGGAATTATACATTCAATAGAACACCAATCACATATTATAGGATTGAAAGTTCTTCTCCAACTTTCCTTTTCACCTAGGTAGCACTGATGTGCGACTAGGCACCACTCTTTGCTTGTGATGTCATAAGCTAGTTATGGACATTCACTGCCAACGTGAAATGAGACCTATAGGGTCACACACAAAGGATTAACCTGGAAGAGGAGTTTATCCATGAATGATGTTTGGATTGATTACAAAAGTATTTAGGTACTTAATCAAACATTCAATCAAAAGACTTGACTCAGAATCATCAAGTTCAAGTGTTATACCAACTGATTTGTTTGTTAGATTGATTGAGAACCGAATTGATTGTGTTATGTACAACCTGGACCACCAACCGACCAGTTCACTAGGTGAACTGATCATCTCATGTCCAGTGAGATGACATGTTCACTCTGGTGAACCGGTCGGTTCATTTGTCCAAACGAGCAATGTTGGATTTTCCCGATTTGTGAGATAAAAGACAAGAATTAATCTTTGCATTAATTAGAAACAAATAAGGAAAGTCAATTTTGGGCAAGTCTGGGAAGTGAAACTATTGGTTCACTAAGTGAACCGACCAGTTCACACACCCAACTGACCAGTTCACTAGTGAACTGATCAGTTCACCTTGCCAAACAACCATTTCAATTATGAAATGACCGGTTTTCCTACTGCAAAGCAAATTATTCATAGAAATTCTAGACCCTTTTACTCCTACAAAGACTAGGAACCCTGAACCTGCCCTCTACTATAAATAGAGGGGTACATGGGGCTTCTCCAGAGACACAACTCAAAACATCATTTTCTCTAAAAAGTGCAACGTACGAATTACAAAAACATTAATTACTTAAGCAGAAGCATTCGTTTGCAGCAGATTACTGAAAATCACTAAAAATTTAAATCTTTTTACACAAAGATTCATACTTTGGAAAATTCTTTCATACAGAATCAAAGTAATTCCATTACATTCTGGTTCACAAGTACATGTCTTGTACCATTCCTTCTCGAGGATCATATACAACAACTGCCTTGTTAAACCTATACATAGGCATCATAAAAACATTGAGGCATCAAGCCAAAATCTCATATTGGTTCATTAAACTAACTATTGACTCCGAGGACCTGAGAGTACAGAGATGACACATAGTACTCTATATACAAGACATGACAGCCAATGTCTCCACCTGGGTGTCACTGCTGTCCCTTCTACTGTTGTTGTTGTTCTTCACCTACTTTAGGGTTTCTGCTTCATCTTCTACGTCTACCTAAAAAGTTTGATCCCACAGGGGTGAGACAATTGAAATTGCCCCAGTGAGAGATATAACTCTCCTCTAGAAACATTATTATTGTAGTTAACAGAATAAAACTGAACATAAGAATCATAAGTATTCAACAACAGATAAATCAATTGTCTAAATAGATTAGAGCAATATTCTTATTAAATCATCTCAGCATATCACTTATTCAATAAGGAATATGAAGAACATGTATAACATTTATCCATTTAAGATATGCTATGTAGGGTAACATCAACTAGTGATTTTCATATTTTAACCTTAAGCAAATATGCTACACGGATGATTACATTTTACAATCATACTTAAGCCCTAAGGAGATGAGGTATACCGCTCATACTCCAACCGACCATTGCAAAATCAAAATCGATACCCTACATAGGTCAATAGAAGAGTCAGATTTCCATGAAATCATCTTCCTCAGTCAGTGTGAGGACCAAATGCACAACATCTAGTGTCTCTACTAAATAGCTTTCCAGGGTATACTGGCAACTTCGCTATTAGAGTTATAGTGGCATATTGTACTCTCTTCGCAATCGAGAGATATTATATTTATCTCACATCGATCCGACATTAAGATCATCAGGAGATTAGTGATACATCCATCTTGGTATATATAATGAAGGACCCCTAATAGAGATTTTTTCCCCAAAATCATCAACGAAAACATTTAGAGAAAGAGAAGGGTACTACCTCCTCATCTCTTCCTCTAGTTCCCACATAGCTTATGTTGGTATGTATGCCCTGAGAGCCAATCATGGGATGATTGGTGGGATACATTAAGATTGATTTGATAAACATCAAAGGCAAGCTTCCAATTCTTTCTGGTTCAGTCATATGAGATAGTGATAGAACAGATTGAATGTCTGGAGAATGACAGTACTCAATGATGTATGCCTTTAGGTTCAGGACATGAACGATGAGATCATACATATTCTAAGAGTTTGTACATTCTCATTATGTCCCTAGTCAGATGTCATTGTGGAAGGTAGATAGACACCAATGACACACAAGACTAGATTGTGGTGTTGGTTGATGACAGAATCTCATTAGTCATGATATAGAGATATCAAACCAAACACATAGGTACTTGTTAGAGAACAAGTATACTGGACAGACCCACCATTAGTTTGAAACATGGAACCATGACATGGTAGTCATAGTCAGTACTCACAGTGATGGTGGTGAATGTGATTCTTTGACCTGAAATCACTACACTCAACACATGTCATTGGGCACACTTTGACATCATCAAACGCAGTCCTGAAACATGGGTTGTTATAAAGGTGATCATTGGGTGGCTTTGACACATGGTGCTTTTGAGGGGTGAGTGATAGATATGGGATTTGTCCCTCCTGAGGGAGTATGATATCCATGGCAACTTGATGAGTAGGATTGAGAAAGGCATGCACGCATGTGTGAATCAATATGTAATATTGATGTCTTACATATCTCTTCCAATCTACTCTGAGATCAAGAAAGTGAATGAACATTGACAAGATGACTGTTCCATTGCTCGAGTTCATTCGAGATATCAATGACAAAGGAATTATACATTCACTATAACACCATTCACGAATTGTAGGATTGAAAGTTGTTCTCCAACTTTCTATTTCACTTGGGTAGCACTGATGTGTGACTGGGCACCGCTCTTTTCTTGTGAAGTCATAAGTGTTATGGACTTTCACTGCCAATGTGAAATGGACCTGTAGGGTCACACAAATAGGATTTAACCTGAAAGAGGAGTTTTGTCCACAAACAATGTTTAGATTGATTACTAAAGGAGTTTAGTAGTTCAATTAAACACTCAATTAATTCACTAGTACATAACCGACCTTTAGTGTCGGTTATTTAAGACCTTTAGTGTCGTTTTCTAAGCGACACCTATGTGGGCGACGCTAAAAGCCCAGCCGTTACGCGTCAGTTCAAAAACCGATGCCAAAACCCTTCACGCGACACCGAAAACGCGCCAGCAGGGCACTATAGGCGTCGGTTATTAGATAAGAAACCGACGCCATATACCTTCGTGCCATAGAAGGGCTCCACCTTGGGCACTATCAGCATCAGTTATTAGATAAGAACCAACGTCACATAAACCCCAACACGGCCGTGGTGTCTGGTCCACTTCCACGACCGTGCACTCCCAACACGGTCGTGCTGGCCAACACGACCGTGGTGTCTGGTCCGCTGCCACGGCCGTGCTAGAAAAAAAACAATAAATAGGCGTCGGTTATTTGTATAAAACCGACGCCACATCGTTACAGTGTCGGTTTTTAATAGTAATCGAGGTCTATTTCCTTAACACCACGGCCGTGCTGGCCAGCACGGCCGTGGTGTTAAGGAAATAGACCTCGATTACTATTAAAAACTGACACTGTAACGATGTGGCGTCGGTTTTATACAAATAACCGACGCCTATTTATTGTTTTTTTTTCTGTCAGTCTGCAGACCTGCTGTATGGTTGGTCGCAGGATGAGAAACCTGTAGTTCAGTTATGAACTGCAAGTTTTACGACATCCATTGATATCAGCCAACAACAGGCCACAAACCTGCAAAATTAACAACAAAAATATTCACACATTTAGCAATGAAACCTACAGTTCCATTTGATTTTCACACATTTAGAAACATTCATGTAGCTAGCAATATGTAGTTCCATTCATTTTCACATTCACACATATAGAAACATTCATATAGCAACCAACAGTTTCATTCATTTTCACTCAGACACATGTAGAAACATCCAGACATGTAGAAACATTCACACATATATTATAATTCAGAAATTCATTTACAAAATATCATTCTTTAGTCATTATTCACTATCAACATCCCAATTATAACTTAAATCCCCCACTAATTGTATGGTTGTTGCCCATTCTTCTCTTACTTCATTTAATTCTCTTGTCGTATAGGGAACATGTACATCTGGTAAGGCCGTTCCTGTAGTGTTGTCAGTTTTAAACACCTATAAAAAGAATGATGTATATATATAATTAATGAGATATAAATAAGATTGATATATTTCATATTATATATCTAATGAGACTATATAATACCTCAGCAATACAATCGATGTCCATTGCGGCATATTTGATAATCATGTGCATAAATTGCATCACATAGTATCCACATGCCCATCCGTTGTCTTGTGTAGCACACTATAAATTCAAACATACAAAATATTATAAAATACAACTAATTAAACATTGTTCACATAAATAATATATACATATATTGCAGTCGGGAACTTACTTTCACGTTCTTCCAAATTATTGGCTGGTTCTTTTTCGTGGGGACCTTTCCTCCAACCTTTTTGAACTCATCAAAACCCCTACATTTTAATGTAACACAGTACATTGCATAATTAAATAGTAATGTAATAACATATGTTAACGGATATGAAAATGAAATATTTCTCATCGGAATAATGCCATTTTCATTATGTGTCCATATTTTGTATTCAATTTACTCCCCTTAGGATCTAGATAATAGACAGTGAATGTCTGAGGGACAATAACCAGTAACTCCCAATGCATACTACTAGAGGTAAAAAAGTTAAAAATTAATAACTCAAAATCCACAATAAAAATGTAATTTTCTTAAGTCCAAATTATAATAAGCAAAGTAAACTTACTCTACATTGAATGGAGCCATTATCATCGTCTTATTATTTTGAGCAAAAATTGTAAAAGCCTCACAGCAGTATTGTTGAACTGACGGAGGGTCTTTAGCTACTAGACTAATCAAAGATGGAATCAAAAATCCTACATGTTCGAATGCAAAATCTGCACATATCTTGTCTAAGTAGCTACAAAATATGTATTAATTACGCATGCATCAATAAATAAGAAACCTGATCACCAGATCCTACACAAGGTATATGGATGTATAAAGAAGATCTCACCTTATCCATAGCTCTATCAAAGATGTATTTAGCCAATCATATCGAAACAACTCCAAAATATCTTGTATAAATAGTTTGCTTTCGTATAATTGACCTACAACATCTGAATCTATAGAAATAGTTATAGGGAAATTTATATCATGTTCACCTAACCATATTTCCATACCCCTATAGTTAGGACCTAACGGGATAGGTAGGTCCTATGGAACCCAACTGATTAATGTAGGAGGTGGAAGTGGAGGCCTAGATGTTGTGAGTGTCTTCTTTTTAACCTGCATATATATATAATAATTTCAGATCAACTGACATCATATACACACACTAACAATTTAACGTAATGTAAATTTACCATAAAATTTCAGTAAAGATGGCATCCTCTTTTAGCCACAATATCACTCCGCCTTCTACCTCACCAAGAGTTTCACAATCTAGGTGGGCATATGGAAATGGAAGATCCATACACTTGGGGAATATATGTACCGGGCTCACACGAATCCAACCAGCTGGTAATGGAGACCCATGAAACATTTCCCCTGGTAGGGATGGGTAAGCCGACGCCTCTGCAACGACATATTCATTAACTTTTAGACGGTATGGCTTCAACCCCTACAATTTTTTGTGTAAAGAATGTTATATACATATATACATATCATATTTTTTTGAAACGACTACAATTTTATATATACATATCATCTTGAATTAAAAAAATAGTTACTATGTCATAAAAATACTTACAGCGGATTTGCTATGTGGTGGGTCTACAGGATTACTCCCAACCTCTACAGTAGGAGTAGATCCTACAGTAGGAGACACCATAGGTACTGTCTGGTAAGTGGTAGTCTGAGATGCCTGCCACTTTTTCATTGCTTCTTCGAGTTTCCTATCAAATAACTTATCTACCTATACATGGATAAAAGAAACATCAAATTCTAATTATTGAATTCTCTTTTATAGTAACATCTACAAGGAAACAATATGTTACCTCTTCTTGTCAAAGTCCCACTTTTGGGACATGTTTGCACTGGGATGGCCCAAAAAAAGCTTTGATGCCCACACCAGCGCCTGCAGCCCTAACACGTCCAGGATGCTCTGGGTTACCCAGAGCAACTGTCAATTCATCCCTTGTTCCCTCAGGGATGAACTTGCCTTGTTTCCTCAGCTCGTGCAGCTCCCGCTAATCGCCAAAACAAAAATTTGTAATTAAGTAAACAACACAAATAATCAATATTTGAATGATTGTTGTAAGAGTTGTATTTTACCATTTTTGCAGCCGCCTCAGCAGTTGCGGGCTTCTTTATTTCTCCCTTCTTATTTTGCCTCCCAGCTATCCAGACATCATGGCGAGGCAGAGGTGTGCTATCTATAGTGGAGGACTCCTGAGTAGCAGCAGACTGAGCAGTAGTCTCAGACTGTAGTCTTTGGCGAATGCCTGCATACCCCTTTGGACCCATTGTGTGGTCAAGCTCATTCAGTGCACGCCTTGATCTTTGTGCCTCACTGAGGGCCTAGTTAGTATGCACATTAATGATTTGGTTAGTAACAGTAAATGTTAATCTTGAATAGGTGAATACAACATATATTAATAAGATTGGGATTGACGCCTAATACCTTGAATTCATCAGTTTGTCTTGAAGCAACAAACGCGTCTCATTCTTCTTTGTCCAGGAAGTTCCACTGTTCAGTGGCTGTCTTCTTCCTCTTGTCAGCTTCTTTTATGTATTCTCGGGTGAGATTTGTCCTATAGTTCCTTAGGACTCTCCCACAGTGTTGCATCACGCATTTACGATGCAACTTTTCATCCAATTCAAATATACTCTACAAATTAGAATTGCTATTAACTAGTATCCAAAAAATTAGTAATCTACAAAATAGAATTGCAAATTAACAATAACTCACGCATAAATCCTTCCATATTACTTCTTTCTTCTCCTTAGAAACTTTATGCCAAGAATCTATCTTACAACCGCAATGGCTACGAGTAACATACCCAAGATATAAAACAAATGAATTGCGATTCACACCAGATGCATTTCCTGCATTATCAAAATCTACAACAAGTTTGGGTCAATTGCCCTTTTGTGCTATTAACTTCTTCATCATAGTGATGCCCCTTCCCTTGTCAACATTTTGGTGTTGCTGATCAAGTGCCTCAAGTGCTTCAGATGGTACATGTGCATCATCAACCTAAAATTTGACAAAATAAACACATTTACAAGATATAACTATAAATGGACATATAGATATAAATATATGATATATTTTTAAAACTTACATTGTGAGGCGGCGCATTGATGTCCTCACCCTCATGGTAATCATCATCACGGTCATCAGGAGAATGCTCAGGCATCTGAAAATTCACATTCACATTGTAAAGTAATTCAAATTGTAAAGCTCACATTGTAAAGCTCACATTGTAAAGTTCACATTCACATTGTAAAGTAATTCACATTGTAAAGCTCACATTGTAAAGTTCACATTCACATTGTAAAGTAATTCACATTGTAAAGTTCACATTATAAAGTAATTCACATTGTAAAATTCACATTGTAAAGTTCACATTCACATTGTAAAGTTCACATTCAGAAAAATAAAAAATAAAAAAAAATATAAACATGCCTCTAATATTGCGATTTTTATCACTTAACAATCCTTCATTGTGATCTCTGCGCACATACAAGTCATCATTAGCTTCAATATTTGCTGGTGTTGGCAACCCAACTGAGAATGGATTGGAGTCATCATACTTATCATAGTATTGTTCTTCATCTATAGGATCTTCAATGAACTGTCTTTTACCATGAAGAACAACCGACCATTTATCATTTGCAGGATCATCGATATAAAATACTTGTTTTGCATGTGATGCCAATATGAATGGTTCATCCTTCTCGCCAATCTTTTCAAAGTTCACTAAAGTGAAACCCAATTCATCCACTATAACTCCTTTGGTGTTATCAACCCAATTACATTTGAAGAGCGGAATTCTAAAATCTATGTAGTCAAACTCCCATATGTCTTCAATGACATCGTAATATGACATTTTAGCTTCACGTGGACTCTTATCCTTTGCACTTGCAAAAAACATAGTCGATGCTTGAAGGGTAACCCCACTGTTTTGGACGACACTCTTATCATCTTGGCGCTTTGTGTAATATGTGAATCCATTGATGTCATACCCTTCATAAGACATAAAAGTCAATTTTGGTTTAAAGGCGAGGCATTTGATAGTTTCAGTAATATCATCTGGTGTTTGAGATAGTTGATGTAAGACTTTATTTTCAAACCACTTAATAAATGTCTTGTTATGCTCTCTAGCAAGCCAAATTGTATTGGCTCGAGGATATTGTCTCTTGATGAAATTGGTATGTTCCTCGATATAAACGTTCACTTCGTCCATGTTGTGTAAAATATACAAGTGACCTTGTTCCAACTGCTCACGGCTGATTACTTTCACACGTGATCCAAAAATTCCTTTGCCAAATTGCTCGTCAATATTCTTGTCATTATCAGGAGTGTCATTACCACTGAGAAAGTAATTGAAAAAATCCATAACCTCTCTCGCCACATAACCCTCGATAATAATCCCTTCAGGCCGATAACGGTTTTGAACATCACTTTTAAAAATGCTCATGTATCGTTCAAAGGGATACATCCAATGCAAGAAAACTGGTCCCAACATTTTCACTTCCCTAGTCAAGTGGACAACAAGATGTACCATGATATCAAAGAACGACGGAGGAAAATACATCTCAAGATGACATAGGGTAACAACCACTTCTCTTTGTAATTTATCGAGAGTATCAGGGTCAATAACTTTGTTGCACAGACTGTTGAAAAAGAAACAAAGTCTGGTGATTGCAAACCTTACATTCTTCGGCAATATAGATCTAATTGCCACAGGAAATATTTGTTGCATTAGAGTGTGACAATCATGAGATTTAAGACCTATCAACTTCATATCTTTCATTGATACCAATCTACGGATGTTGGATGAGTAACCTTGTGGCACCTTAACATTTACCAAACATTCACAAAAAGCTTTCGTCTCCTTTCTAGACAATGTGTAACAAGCGAGAGGTAATTATGTTCTCTGATTTCCCATTTCACAAAATTCTGTTAATTCTGACTTTATTCCCATTTCACATAGGTCTAGTCTGGATTTTATCCCATCTTTAGTCTTACCTGGTATATTCAACAAAGTACCAATGACATTATCACAAACATTTTTCTCAACGTGCATGACATCGATACAATGCCTGACTGTCAAAGAACTCCAATAAGGAAGATCCCAAAATATTGACTTCTTCTTGAATAAATATGTGTCACTCCATGTGGCCATAGTACATTGTGATCTCTTACCAAATTCATTGACAAAGTCTTTTACTCTTTCATAAACAACCTCCCCTGGTATAGGTTTAGGTGCACTATGTTCCTCATTCAATCCATTGAATACTTTGTGCTTCCTATGATACGAATGAAATTTTGTAAGAAACCTTCGATGACCGAGATATGAAGTCTTACTGCCATGTTTTAGTCTTGTTGAATCAGTGTTCTCTTCACATATAGGACACACTTTAGCTCCTTTGACACTATATCCGGACAAATTCCCATATGCTGGAAAGTCATTAAAGTGCAAAACAACATATCATGTAAATGAAATGTCTCTCTTCGTGACGCATCATAGGTCATCACACCTTCACCCCAGAGTTTCTTTAAGTCATCAATCAGAGGTTCAAGATAAACATCGATGTCATTTCCAGGTTGTTTAGGGCTCGATATCAACAAAGACAGCATTACGTACTTATTTTTCATACACAGCCAGGGAGGAAGATTGTATATAACAAGCATGACTGGCCAAGTGCTATGTTGGCTGCTCAATGTCCTGTTCGGATTCATCCCATCTGTACAAAGCCCAAGTCTTAGATTCTTGACTTCTTCATCAAATTCAGGGTACAATAGATCAATCTTCTTCCACTGTGGGGAATCAGGCGCATGTCGTAGGATCCTATTATTATTTTTCTTAACATCTGCATGCCACCTCAAATTCTTCGCATCTACCAGATTGGCAAACAAGCATTGAAACTGTGATATTATAGGTAGATACCACATCACCTTGGCAAGAGAACCAGTTTTAGACTCCCCCGAAGTCGTCAATTTATACCGTGACGCACCACATTTTGGACAATATTTCAAATCCACATAGTCCTTTTGAAATAATACACAATCATTTGGGCATGCCTGTATCTTCTTGGCATCTATTCCCATTGGGCACAACAATTTCTTTACCTGGTATGTTGAGATTGGCAGCTCGTTTCCTTCAGGAAGCATTTCTTTCAACAAAGTCAACAATGAAGTGAAGCTTTTGTCGCTCCATCTATTGTTAGCTTTCAACTTATACAATCTCAACACAACGCTAAGCTTCGTAAACTTAGTACAACCTATGTATAATGATATCTCAGCATCATGCACAATGTTTCTAAAAATTGGAGGTGGATCGGTGTGCTCTACCCCCACAACTATCCATCATCGCATCAACGATGTCTACTAGAACTGGTTCATTCACATCTACGTCATCGTAGGCAATTTCTTCTTCCACAGAAGCACTGCTATCATCATCCACTGGTTTCAGGTTTGAAATCTCTCCATGCCAGTGCCATTCTGTATAGCCTTGTATAATCCCGTTACACATGACATGACTTTTGATTTAGTCACCAGTGCTGACTTTCAAGTTGTTACCGCAATGCCTACATGGACAGTAGAACATATCTCCAGGTTTTTTCCTATGTTCCTCGGTAAATCTAATAAAGTGGTCAAGACCAGAAATAAACTTTGGGGTGCAGCGATTGCGAATGGACATCCATGATCTATCCATTCTATGATCAAAGAGAAATCAAATATACATTACAACAAGATTAGGGTCTAGGGTTAATAGATTAGAGTTTTTGCATGGTTAAAACTTTAGGCCAACAAATACATGTGTTTTCATTCTTATATATAATAAATGTGTACCACCTATCCCATTCTTGAACACCTAATCTCACTAGTAAGTGTATAATGTGTATTAGGTTTTCAAAAAAATTTCGGCAG
This sequence comes from Alisma plantago-aquatica, assembly GCA_963693085.1. NCBI lineage: Eukaryota > Viridiplantae > Streptophyta > Magnoliopsida > Alismatales > Alismataceae > Alisma > Alisma plantago-aquatica. The sequence goes on from OY856412.1 coordinate 1,153,158,263, forward strand.
CATTTCCCCATTGTTCTCTAAGTACATATGTACTTAGAGAACAAACGGGGAAATGCTGTCGAAATTTTCTTAAAAACCAAATACACATTATACACTTACATCCTAAGTGAGATTAGGTGTTCAAGAACAGTCCCAAATCGGGGACTATCCAAGATTTAATCCTAATGAGTATATCGTGGACATGTTTCTAGGCCAACAAATACATGTGATGTCATTCTTATATATAATAAATGTGTACCACCTATCCCATTCATGAACACCTAATCTCACTAGTAAGTGTATAATGTGTATGGGGTTTTCGAGAAAATTTCGGCAGCATTTCCCTGCTATTCTCTAAGTACATATGTACTTAGAGAACAAACGGGGAAATGCTACCAAAATTTTCTCAAAAACCCAATACACATTATACACTTACATCCTAAGTGAGATTAGGTGTTCAAGAACAGTCCCAAACCAGGGACTATCCAAAATTTACTCCTAATGAGTAAATCTTGGACGGGTTTCTAGGCTAATGAGTACATATCCACTACATGTATTTGCTCACTTACATTGCATCACTCACAATTAGAGCATTATTCAATAATAAATCAAGAATTCAATAGTTTCAAAAATGCAATAATTCACAATTAGAGCGATAAGATTCACTTTGTACAAACATACATGGCATAATTCAGGCACAATAGTAGGTGTGGTCATTGACCCGATTCAACAATATAAGAATAATTTTAGAAAAGTAATGTAGCACAACATTATAGGCTATCCGATTATAATTGAGAAATATAGCACAAAATCAACCAACACGACCGTGCTATGCAGCACGGCTGTGCTACCAACACGGCCATGCTACCCAGCATGACCGTACCAACCTGCGATTTCACACACCTCGGTCACAGAGAAGGGTACCTGCTTGAGGGCAGAGGAAGAAAAGGAGGAAGAAGAGCAGAGTAGGTACCTTCGGAGGCGTTGGTAGGGAGAGTAGAAGCATCGAGCAGTAGGAGCAGGAGAGCAGGCCGCCAGAGCAAGATAGAAGGTCACCGGAGAAGGAGAGAATGTCGTCGGAGCTGGGGGCAGAGGGCAAGCAGCGACGGAGGTGGGCAGAGGACCAGCCAAGTCAGTGGAGCAGTGCGTGGCCGGAGTAAATGGCGGCAGAGGTGGGGGCAAAGGAGAAATCACCGGAAATCGTCAAACGACCAAACCCTGGAGTAGCAGCGTGAGACAATGAATGAAACAGAGAAAGGGGAAGAGTCGGGCTCGCGCGGGTGCTGTTAAGTTATCAATCGACGTCGGTTATTAAAAAAAACCGACACGTAAAACTAAAGGTGTCGGTTCTACAAACACACTGACACCTATTGTCAATGATAGTCATCAGTTTTTACTAGAAAAAAACCGATGTCTATCTACATATGCCGATTAAAAAATTTGTTCTCGATTAATGACCATAGTCGTCGGTTTCTTTCCCAAACCGACGCTCAAAGGGGTGTGAAATTTTTCCTGGGAAAACGCGAAAACCCATAAGCGTCGGTTATTGTAGTAAAACTGACGACCAAAATATGCCCAATTTCTATATCGCAAATAACCTTTCGTCGTCAGTTTTTTAGTAAATAATTGACGCCCTATGTCAAATTTTGGAGGTAATTTTTTTCACGCAAAATTTTGGGTTTGGCGGTTAATTTTAGGCGTCAGTTTATTATTCAGGAACCGACACTGAATAAAAGTGATACCTGTGTCTGGTCGCCCTTCACAGATAGATGTCAATTTTTTTATTAAACCGACATTTTAGGTTTTAGGTGTCGGTTTATTTATACAACCGACGCCTTTAAAAGTGACGTTATAAGCCATTTCTGTAGTAGTGATTGATAGCTCAATGTCATAATGTTCAAGGTGTTGGACATATTGATTGGAGTATCGGATTGATTGAAACTGCAATTGACTGATTCTGCACAATCTGCACTCCCAACCGATCAGCTCATGTGATGAACCGATCGACTGAGATTGGTGAACCGATCGGCTCAGGTGGTGAGTCGATCGGCTCATGGATAGGGTGAAACGATTGTTTCAAGTGTTGAAACGATCGGTTCAACTGGTGAAACTGAGCAAGTTGGGAAAGTAGGATTGGTGAGAAATTTCTTTTCATTTCACTTGCCAAATTTGATTGGAACAAGGATTGGTATTTGGTACTAATTAGAAACAAAAGCGGAAAAGTCAATCGGGAACTGACCAGGACCACGAATTGATCGGTCCAGAAGTGAACCGACCATTTCATGGATCCCAACCGATCGGTTGAGGTGTCAACTGACCCACTCAGGTCCCCAACCGACCGTTTCAGAAATGAAACGATCGGTTCAGGTTGCGAGTTGGTTGTTTTTGTGGAAAATCTCGAACCCTTCTACTCCTGCTTTAGTCCCACATTACCCAAGATAGAGAACCTTGTCCCATGACCCTCCTATATATATAGGGGTATTGGGGGCTTCTCAAAGTACAACTCAGTGCAACTAGTTGGTCTGTAAAGTTGTCGTTCTCTCAGGTTTTGGTAACCGAGAGAGCCCGAGCAAGTGCTACCCGATAAGGGAGGCACATCAAGGGAAAGACAATTGTAGATAGTGACTGGTGGCAGGAGAGTGTGTCAGTGACTAGTACGCTGACAGGAGGGTGCGACTCCTTCCAATTCCTTGTGAGACAAGGAGATTGGAGTTCCAGGTGGTCTGTGTGGACTACTTCAGAGGTGGGAGATTTCTGCCACTCGGAGGACAGCTATCAATCCCGACAGTCCCGGTGTGACCAGGAGTCGTCAGTCCCAGTGCGACCAGGAGCTGCACAGACACCGTCCAAGACCGGAGGTGAAGACTGCGCAAGCTGCGAGGTATTGTCACCGAGCAAGCCTCAGGACAAGGTATGATTCCACAAACCATCCTTTCCTATTGTATAGACGTTGACGCGTTTCCTTGTTCTGGGTTTAGGGAGGAAAATTTTTGTTTCCGCTGCCTTCTCTGCCTCCCCTAAAACCCAACAGTGGTATTAGAGCCACGTCAACTGCTCTATACTTTAGGATTATCGATATGATCAATTTTGGTTTGTCGCCTTTATTTATTGCATACAATGCGAATAAAATTGGATTTATGCATGTCCAATCCTAAATCCACAAATCCCAATTTACATATATGATATGTATTATGAATGCACTCGATATGCTTCGCCCTTAAACTAGTTTGTGGTGTATGTATAGCATAGTTATGGCCAAATAAACTCTATCTGTGTATGGTTGTATGTGGTTGCCTGCATCTCAGTCTGCGCACCGATCTCCCTTTCTCCTATTCCTGATGTAACTCGATATAATTTGAGATTTTCTTTCCTACCTTTTCTCCCCTCAAATATAACTCGAGGTTTCTCTTTTTACAATGTAAAATAGGATAGAATTTGATTTCTTGTTATGTCAAAGAACGGAGGACATCCTGAAGATAGTTGAGACGATCGATTCAAGGCGTGAACCGATCGGTTGACGTTCGAGACGGTCGGTTCAAGGAGTGAGTCGATCGATTGATGACCGGTTTGAGGAGCGAGATGAGCAGGTTGCGACCATGATGAGATGCATGATGACCTGGCAAACCGATCGGTTGGAGGAGTCAACCAATCGGCTGGTGGCACCCAGCCAACCGGCCTGATGGCGAGTCGATCAGTTAATGGATGAGTTGATCAAACCCAGAAAGGCAAGGCATAGAGTTCATCTTGTACGAGTTGCATGTGATGTAGACCTAGATAACTGTGATTCCTCTTGGCTCGAGGAATCACATTAGGATGGCCATAATCATCACTTTTATCATTTTGCATTTTTATGTGGAATATAGCATGTATATGATACGTACTATATATTGTGGTGATTGGATATGTATATGTATATAAAACCAAATCCCTCATTAAATATTAAGTTTTAGATGCCTTCCAAATGCGACACACGTGAAAAGCTTGATCGACCAAGTGTGGGCATGCCCTAGCGTGGTGCACCGTCTATCTTGTGGAAGCATGAAGGATGGATATGTGGGTCTGCCCTAGCAGGGTGCATATTCATTGTGTTTGCTTTGGGTCAGACTTAACAAGGTGATCTAGATGGGATCTAGTACCTTGAGGCATGGAGGTGATCATGGCAATGAGTTGCATATGACATCTTATCAAGAGTTGCACATGATGTAATTGGCAAGAGTTGCCTACCTGAGAGATCTAAGTTGTGGGTGACAGCCCTAGCTGGTCCATGATTAAGAGGGTTTTAGGATCTTGCCCACTAGAAGGTTGTATGCTACAATCTTCCGAATTGATTGTGAGGGCTATCAATTTGAACTAAAATAGTGGGAGTGATAATTAATTAAAGGCCTAATTATATCGTCAACTTTTCAAATCAATCAAATAAGTAAAAATTGAGTTTTTGGACTAAAATTGCATATTTTCCTTTTGTAGTACAAATGACAACAAACAACAATCACTTTTCTTTGCGATCGGTCCTGGAAAAGGATAGGATAAATGGGACAAACTTCCAGGACTGGTATAGGACATTGACAATTGTTCTCACTCAAGAGCGAAAGCTCTATGTCCTGGATACTCCAATTCCAAAGGAGCCTCCTCCTAATGCACCAAAGGCAGTAAGGGATGCTTACAAGTAGCATTGTGATGATGCCATTGATGCAAAGTGCTTGATGTTGTGCTCTATGAACCACAAGTTGCAGAGACAACATGAGAACATGGGTGTCATTGAGATGATTCAGCATCTCAGGAACATGTATGAAGATCAAGCACGGCAAGAGAGATACGATGTCTCAAGGGAACTGTTCAAGTGCATCATGACAGAAGGAGATCCAGTTGGTCCTCACATACTCAAGATGATTGGGTATGTGGAGAACCTGACAAGACTGGGATTTCCACTGAGCCAAGAGTTGGCTACAGACGTGATACTGCAATTGTTGCCAGAATCCTACAGTCAGTTTGTGATGAACTACAACATGAACAACTTTGATAGGCCACTGTCAGAGTTGTTGGGCATGTTGAGGATAGTCGAGACACAGATGAAGAAGGTCAAGCCTAAGTCTGTGATGGTGATCATGATTAAGAAAGGCAAGTCCAAGTGCAAGGGCAAGGGCAAAGCTAAGAAAGGTTCTAATGCTAGCCAGGAGCCCAAGTCGTCTTCAGCTCTCAAGGCCAAGGGAGGCGTGACCAAGAAAGGCAATTGCCACCATTGTCAAAAGCCAGGACATTGGAAAAGGAATTATCCTCTCTATCTGGAAGAACAAAAGAAGAAGGAGGCGGAAACCGTCTCTACTTAAAGGTGTCATGAAAGTAAACTTGTAACACTTTTGAGGTATATGATACCAAGATGTAAAGTGTAAAGCACTCAATAAATGGGGCAAGTGTTGCCGCCATAGATAGGAGTACTTTAGTTTATTTTCAGCCTAAAGGCATGTAATATAGTTATGAACTGCTATTTCATATTTTCCAATAGATAGAAACACTTTATTTTTGCATATTGTATGACAATGATGGCAATCAATAAAGAGATGTTTCAATTTCTAAAGATATGATCTTTGTGGCAATGCCTTGTTTATCTTGTGGTATTTGATATGCATAAGATAAAATGATACCAAAAAGTTATAGATAACTCAAACAATCAAATTATCATCAATCATGAGAAATTCATTTCTAGTTTCCATGTGATGGATAAATCTAGACTCTTTTGGTTAGAGAACCAGTAAGAGACATGAATATCTTGGACATGATTAATCAATCTTCACTAAAGGTAGTGGGAGAATGATTATCCTATTACGTATGATACATGTGATGTATTTACATACCTATTGGAACAAATACTAATACTTCAAATGGTGTTTAGAGAAATACCAATATGAATATCTTGAAGTGTTCAAGATTATCATAGATAAAGTGCAAATTTGGTAAAGTGTTAATTCTTGATGAGATCAATAAATGAAATACATGGACCAAATGTTTGAGATCCTTATGAGTGATTATGATAGTGTATCATAGTGAACTCATGATTAAGGCATGGTGATGTCTAAATCAAGAAGGGATCATACTCTAAGGAGTTAGAGAATGATTATCAAATAATTGAATTCTTCTTAATAAAAGAATACCCCACACTAACAAAGGACATTAAGAATCACAAGGAGTTGTAAGTTCTTATATCCTTGACGGATACACCTCGTTTATCTATGTGATGAGTTGTTCATGTGATGAGTCAACTATCTAGATGAATATGAGGAACTGAATTTTGAGTTATGGTTTATGACCATTACATCCTAAATGACATCCATGTGAACCATATGGTATGAACTTGATGGTAGCACCCATTTGATGAAATCCATAAGTGCAAATGAATCTTAGGTGTTAAAACACATGGATAACATTTTGAGAAGGATGATGCTTGTTGATTGCAACTTAATGACTAAGACATTTGGCATATGGACACTAAAACTGCATTCCTATGAGGAATAAAACAAGGATGTGTATGTGACACAACCTATAGGCTTATGAATCCACTAATGCAAATGAAGTCTATAAGTTACAATGGACTAATCAATGTGATTGATTGAGTACAAGCAACTTAGAATTGGATCTTTACTTTGATGATATAGTCAAAGGGTTTGACTGATATGTCAAAGATAAAGAAGGGATCTGTGATTTAGTGGGAGCGTGTTCACATTCCACATGTTGATGTGAAATGGAAATGTTCTAGAATGGAAATCCAAAAGTGGAAATTATCTTTAAGGAAGATAGAGATGTTTCTTATGTGATAGGAATAGAGATCTATAGAGATAGTTCTCAAAAACCTCTTGACCTAAAAGAGGAGAAAACATACATTGGCAATCTGTATTGAAGGGTTCTGTATGCACAAATTCAGTGGGAGAAAACTTATCCATGATACATGGAGTTAGTATCCCAAGGCCAAGTGTCCAATTCTTATGAAGAATGGGAACACTAAGAATAGATGTGGATCTACCATGTATGTAATCATCCCATTATCTTGCATGGCAAGAACAAAATGCATTCATCATCTTATATGTATGACATGGCAATATGATGTGCTCATCCTGATAACTCATATGTGAGACATGACGAGTGGAGGTCTGTCTACTTCCAGTAAGGGTTACTGGAATACCATGAGAACTTGATAAGTACTTGAGAAGTACTAGTTCTATGGAGATAAGGAAGAGTTCAATGTAAATAGTTACATTGATGCAAACTTCCGAAAGGACAGAAAATTAATCGCAAAATATATATAGGATATATAAAAGTGAAAGTTTGTTGATAATTAGAAGTGTTCCAATAAAACCATTTTAAAAGGAAATGTTGAGTATTTATGTGTTGGAGAACAGCAGTGGATACTATATGGATCTGGAAGTTCATGAGATGAACTTATAGATATTCTGCTCATTGATAACATGTATGGAATCCTTGATCATGCAATGTGGCTAAAGGTTAGCAAAGGAATACTAGATCTCATATTACGGCAACTCCATCTCATACATGTGATGTACAACAAAGAGAAGTGAGACATGCAATTTATACTGACTTTGGCAAGGTGTTGCCATTCTCACTATGTTCGCACTAGAGCACAGTAACATGTGGGACATGTTTGAAGATCACTATGAATATGATTCAAGGGTGATTGGCTTGCAGTGCAAGTGGGAGTCTATTGGTATGTATGCCCTGAGAGCCAATCATGGGATGATTGGTGGGATACATTAAGATTGATTTGATAAACATCAAAGTCAATCTTCCAATTCTTTCTGGTTCAGTCATATGAGATAGTGATAGAATAGATTGAATGTCTAGAGAATGACAGTACTCAATGATGTATGCCTTCAGGTTCAGGACCTGAACGATGAGATCATATGGATGCTAAGAGTTTGTACATTCTCATTATGTCCCTAGTCGGATGTCATTGTGGAAGGTAGATAGATAGCAATGACACACAAGACTAGATTCTGGTGTTGGTTGATGACATAATCTCATTAGTCGTGATATAGAGATATCAAACCAAACACATAAGTACTTCTTAAAGAACAAGTGTACTGGACAGACCCACTGTGAGTTTGACACATGGAACCATGACAGGGTAGTCACAGTCAGTACTCACAGTGATGGTGGTGAGTGTGATTATTTGACTTGAAATCACTACACTCAACACATGTCGTTGGGCACACTTTGACATCATCAAACGCAGTCCTGAAACATGGGTTGTTATAAAGGTGATGATTGGGTGGCTTTGACACATGGGGCTTTTGAGGGGTGATTGATAGATAAAAGATTTGTCCCTCCTGAGGGAGTATGATATCCATGGCCACTTGATGAATAGGATTGAGAAAGGCGTGCACGCATATGTGAATCAGTATGTGATATTGATGTCATACATATCTCTTCCAATCTACTCTTAGATCAAGAAAGTGAATGAACATTGACAGGATGTTTGTTCCATGCCTCGTGTTCATTCGGTATATTAGTGACAAAGGGATTATACATTCACTATAACACCATTCACGGATTATAGGATTGAAAGTTGTTCTCCAACTTTCTATTTCACTTGGGTAGCACAGATGTGTGACTAGGCACCGCTCTTTGCTTGTGAAGTCATCAGTGTTATGGACTTTCACTGCCAACGTGAAATGGACCTGCAGGGTCACACACATAGGATTTAACCTGAAAGAGGAGTTTTGTCCACAAACAATGTTTAGATTGATTACTAAAGGAGTTTAGTAGTTCAATTAAACACTCAATTAATTGATAGTTCAATGTCATAATGTTCAAGGTGTTGGACATATTGATTGGAGTATCGGAATGATTGAAACTACAATTGACTAATTCTGCACAATCTGCACTCCCAACCGATCGGCTCATGTGATGAACCAATGGGATGAGCTTGGTGAACCGATCGGCTGAGCTTGGTGAACCGATCGGCTGAGGTGGTGAGTCGATCGGCTCATGGACAGGGTGAAATGATTGCTTCAAGTGTTGAAATAATCGATTCAACTGGTGCAACCGAGCAAGTTGGGAAAGTAGGATTGGTGAGAAATTTCTTTTCGTTTCACTTGCCCAATTTGATTGGAACAAGGATTGGTATTTGGTACCAATTAGAAACAAAAGAGGAAAAGTCAATCGGGAACTGACCAGGACCACGAACCGATCGGTTCAGAAGTGAACCGACCATTTCATGGGTCCCAACCGATCATTTGAGGTGTCAACCGACCAGCTCAGGTCCCCAACCGACCATTTTAGAAATGAAACGATCAGTTCAGGTTGCGAGTTGGTTGTTTTTGTGGAAAATCTCGAACCCTTCTACTCCTGCTTTAGTCCCACATTGCCCGGGATAGAGAACCTTGTCCCATGACCCTCCTATATATAGGGGTATTGGGGGCTTCTCAAAGTACAACTGAGTGCAACCAGTTGCTCTATAAAGTTGTCGTTCTCTCTAGTTTTGGTAACTGAGAGAGGCCGAGCAAGTGCTAACCGATAAGGGAGGCACAACAAGGGAAAGACAACTACAGATAGCGACTGGTGGCAGGAGAGTGTTTCAGTGACTAGTACGTTGACAGGAGGGTGCAACTCCTTCCAATTCCTTGTGAGACAAGGAGATTGGAGTTCCAGGTGGTCCGTGTGGACTACTTCAGAGGCGGGAGATTTCTTACGCTCGGAGGACATCTATCAATCCCGACACTCTCGGTGAGACCAGGAGTCGTCAGTCCCGATGCAACCAGGAGCTGCACAGACACTGTTACGACCCCACCTCCCGATAACCCCCAATTAAGGGAGACCAAGAGGTTGAAGCCGCACCGATTAATCCCGGATCAAAGGTTTGACATATAACCATAAACAATTATTAAATTCTAACAGACTATACTGAAAATGGTAATAATTTTTTTTTCTTTGCATACCTTGAAAAGTTAGGAACAAACTAACTTCTAACCTCAGCTGAACTATTCTATCTAATTCCTCCTTGTTCTTTAATTCTTGAATTCACAAGGTGTCGCTTTACTGTTTGTACTTTTCATTGTAACTAAAATGCCGATAAACAAAACGTCGGTCAGCCGAAGCTGGTATGTGGAGGAAACAGATAATGTTCAACTATGTTAACAATATAATCATTCAATTAATCATTTAACAATCAAGATTACATTTTAAGCCATACAACTCAATCCATACATATTCTCAAACTCTGGGCTGTCCCTGCAGTGGACATAGATTTCACCTCTCTTTTAGGTAATAGAGTCGCATGGCACTACCCAAAGGTAGCCCAATATCTAACTCAATGTGACTTGATGGTCCTACCTCCATGGTAGCCATGTACTAAGTCAACCATAGACCTGATGGACCTACCCAATAGGTAGCCATGTACTAGGTCATCCATAGACCTGATGGACCTACCCAATAGGTAGCCATGTACTAGGTCTTTCTCTAACCTGATGGACCTACCCTTAGGCAGCCATGTACCAGGTTAGCTATTATGCCACAGATAGAACCAGGATCTGATTTGATAGGTATATACATTAAGTGATAGTCATAGTCACTTTATAATTGCAATATGAACATCCAAGCAGTTTAGTTGCATTCAATGAGATTAAAGATCCGAGAAACCATCGGGAAACACAAGCGGTTAATCATAAGTAACCACATACCTGATCCATAGTAACTTGATGTCCATGCATTAACATTCAACACAATCAACAAGCAATCAACATATCCTGAAAATAATGCATAACATCCAAGTGTCCTTGTTTTATTCAAAACATCCTCAAGATCAACTTGGATTCCACCTTATGATTTCTAGGCCAACTTTAGGGTTTTATCCTTCATTATGCATTTATCACTTTTAATGCTCTTTTAGTTCACAAACCTTAATTTCTGCATCATAGACACAATTGAATGTCAATTAAGTCTAATATGTTTCTTTTACACTAAAACTACCTTCTTTATCCTTTTAAGTTATTTCAAGGTCATTATACGCATTTATCATCAATTCATAGTCCATTATGATCCAAAACACATAAGAACTTGATTTGCCATTAATTCCACCTTTTATTTATGTAAAAACCCTAATTTCTATATTAAGGTTATTTATCCACAAATTAGGGACTTTAATGCTCGAAATAGCTTAGATTCAGCATATTCTACTTTAATCATGAAATTAGTCAATTAAAGCCATTAAGAGTCGAATTTACCAACATTAGGGTTTCAGGGCCCCTTAAGGTATTATTCATGCACATTAAACTCGAAATTAAACTAATTACATGCAAATTCATCCTTTTCCAATCTTAATGATCCTTTTTATCATTAACAGGCTAATATCAACTTTATATACTCATTTAACCCTTTCTAACTCATTAATCATCAAAGGTTAGGGTTTTTCATTGATTAAACTATTAAAGACAGTATCTCTATATACTTTTCGAATTGCATAAGGAATTAGGCTCCAATTATATTTTATTTAGATTCCTCTCGATTTTCTGAGCAAGTTTCATGTATAATGTGCGTCTATCTGAGCTACGGTTATTGAGATACAAATTTAACAAAATTACCTATTTTGGGCCAATGAGGAGCTGACACGTCACCTCCTCCATGCAAGGCGCCTCGTTGGTTTTGGAAACATGACGAAAAGTCGATTCTGCCCTTGGTAAGTTAAGCGCCCTCTTGAGCCCGCAGAGGGCAATTTCGCCCAATAAGCTTATGTCTTCTTCAACCTTGCACCCTCCGTCTGCTGTTGCCCTAGCCGCCTAGGGAGCGGCTCCTCCTTGCCTCCCTTGGCCTCGTCGGCCACCAAGGAGGGCCTTGTTACTCCGTCGCACCCTGGTGTATGCACAGCGCCTTCAAGACATGGCCAATATGGCCATGAGTAACCCCAGGATGCCTGCGGCTCGCAGCCACCATGCAGCCGTGCTGCAGGAACTCGCGGGATCTTTCCCCCCTTTCCAAGGCACAATCCTCCTTGGAACTCGTTCCCTGACTCCGCCGTTCTTGGCCGCACTCGACCAAGCCTACTTCAGGTGCTTCACATGGTTAGGGGCGCGGAAATTGGCCTACAAGATGCAGCCTTGCTGCAGCCTTCCGGTGACGGTGTGCACATGCGGGAGCAACGTGATGTTGCTCGATCATCCATGGGCTGCCCAAGAAACTTCATGCCCTTACTAGGACGACGTCATGACCTTCGTTGCTCGCGTTATAACCAAGCCTTCGCGGTTAGGGTTTTTCCCAAGAAGATGAAGAAGAAGAAGGGAGAAAGAAGAAGGGATATGTGGGATCTCTCTCCTGGCTTCGGCCCAGGGCTCTACCCCTCTTATAGGGGAGAGTATCCACTCCCCATGGTGCTCACCCATGATTTAGTAAAGCTCTTTCCTAATAGGTATATAATTCCTTCATAAGAAAGTAAGCTCTCTCTCTCTCTCTCTCTCTCTCTCTTTGAATATTTCCTATTATATGGGTATTAGGAATGTGAAATTCCTCTTTCATCTCCTTTTTAAACCATAGGAACGAAATCCTGTTTTCTTTTAATGGCAATTATTTTCTTTTTAGCAAATTTACATAATCCATTAATTATGTATTCCCATTATCTCTTTATATTGTAACTATGTATTTTCTCTTTTATTTTCCTCATTGGTAGTCCTTTTATTATTAGGAATCATTGGGATATGAAATCCCACTAAGGATAATTCAATCATACCTCTTTTCACCTATTTTCCCTATTTCATCAATGTTTTCAATTTCTTTATTAACAAGGAAAATACTCAATCGATATTTTCTTTTCTTATTGCCTTTTCTTTGCAAACTTGGACTCCTTGGAACCCAAGGAATCTAAGAGGCACGAAATCTTCTTTGGATTTGCCTTCTAAAGGTTTCCACACCTTTCTTATCTCAAATTCTCAGTTATTCATTAATTAATTGAATTTCCTTGTTATAGGGCCCAATAGCCAATAAAGCCCTCAAATCAAACAACAAGGCTATTGTAAATGAAATCCATTTATTCAAAATAGATTATATCATTTATTCGTTCAAAAACCTTTAATATGAGAAATTATATTTCTCACCAATTGGACCCAAAAATTGGGGTTATAACATCCTTCCCCTCTTATAGGAATTTTGTCCTCAAAATTCAAACAAGCAAACAAACAATCAATTCAGGATAGGGATTTCCATGTCCATCATTGGACCCTATGTGGCTTTGCCGTACTCATGGCGTTTCCAAAGAACCTTTATCATCGCATATGCTTTTCTCTGAGTTCTTTCATCCTGGCGTCTATAAACTACACAGGTGACTCAGGCCATTTCAGCCTCCCTTGGGGCTCACTAGGTTCATTGCTCAGCACATGGTCGGGGTGCCTCACATAGTACTCTAAATTTGACACATGGAAAACATCTCCCATTACTCTATCCTGAGGGGTAGGGTCAAACCTAACCTTCTCCACCCATCCATCTCTAATGGACCCATGTATCGGGGACTCAACTCTCTTAGTTATAACTTAGAGGGGTCGGATTTTCATGTCACATTTTTTCCCACAGTAACTTGTATGTCAGTCTACTTTGCATCTGCTCATGACTCTCATCGTCTCTAGGCTCCTTTCAGCCCTTGCACAATCAAAGTGACTTCATCTACGCGCACTGTGGTCCTTTTCTAACCATCATGTGGTCCTTTTCTAACCATCATGTGGTCCTTTTCACCAACATCACCTTACTGAAGTGGTGACCAACACAACCTCCCTTATAGAGCTTCTTATATAAAACCTGATACTGGATATGGTGGTCATTGTCACACCTTTCATAGGACAAGAGTTGTCTCTAGATATCACCCTGAACGAGCACACATGCCCTCATTAGACCATTTATTCTGGATCATATTAACCATAGTTAAGGGGTGATAAACTATACTAACATTGAGTTTTTCATGTACCTACTTCCACTTTATGGAAGTGAACCGTTAGGTCAAACTCAAGAACCTTTGAACTTGCTGTCAGGTTTTGGAGGAGGCAGAGAAGCAGCGGAAACAAAACAATTTCTCCCAAACCCGGAACAAAAGGAATCGCGTCAACATCTATATAATAGGAAAGATGGTTTGTGAATCATACCTTGTCTCGAGGCTTGCTCGGCGACAATACCACGCGCCTTGCGCGGTCTTCACCTCCTGTCTTGGATGGTGTCTGTGCAACTCCTGGTCGCACCGGGACTGAAGACTCCTCCTCCTACCGGTGTGTCGGATGACAGTTGTCCTCTTGAGCGGCAGTGACCTCCCGCCTCTGAAGTAGTCCACACGGACCACCCGGAACTCCACTCTCCTTGTCCCACAATGAAGTGGAAGGAGTCGCACCCTCCTGTTGACGTACTAGTCGCCAACACACTCTCCTGCTGTCAATTGCAACTGCAGTTGTCCTTCCCTTGCTGCACCTCCCTTTGCGGGAAGCACTTGCTCGGGCTCTCTCTCGGTTACCAAAACCAGAGAGAACGACAACTTTGCAGAGCAATCAACTTGCACTGAGTTGTACTCTGAGAAGCCCCCAATACCCCTATATATAGGCAGGTCATGGGACAGGGTTCTCTGTGCCCGGCAATACGGGACTAAAGCAGGAGTAGAAGGGTTCGGGATTTTCCACAAAAAGCAACCATCTCGCAACCTGAACTGATCGGTTCACAAGTGAACCGGTCGGTTGGGGACCTGAACCGATCGGTTCACCACTGAACTGATCGTTTGGGACCCTTGAACCGATCGGTTCACTCATGAACCGGTCGGTTGGGGTTCCAGGTTGGTTTCCGATTGACTTTCCTTGTTTCTTTCCCAATTGGTATTGAATACCAATATTATTCCCAATCGAATTGGGCAATTGAAACGAAAGGAAAATTCTCACCAATCCCAGTTTCCCAAGTTGCTCGATTGCACCAGTTGAACCGATCAGTTCAACACTTGAACCGGTCGTTTCACTTTGTGCATGAGCCAATCGGTTCAACAATTGAGCCGACCGGTTCAACAACCTCAGCCGACCGGTTCATCACATGAACCAATCGGTTGGGAATGCAGATTGTGCAGAATCAGTCAAATGTGATTTCAATCAATCTGATACTCCAATCAATGCGTCCAACACCTTGAACATTATGATATTGAGCTATCGATTAATTGAGTGTTTCATTGAACTACTAAACTCCTTTAGTAATCAATCTAAACATTGCTTGTGGACAAAACTCCTCTTCCAGGTTAAATCCTATGTGTGTGACCCTACAGGTCCATTTCACGTTGGTAGTGAAAATCCATAACATTTATGACTTCACAAGCAAAGAGTGGTGCCTAGTCACACATCATTGCTACCCAATTGAAAGTAGAAAGTTGGAGAACAACTTTCATCCTACAATCTGTGAATGGTGTTACAGTGAATGTATAATTCCTTTGTCACTGATATCCAGAATGAACTCGAGGCATGGAATAGTCATCCTGTCAATGTTCATTCATTTCCTTGATCTCAGAGTAGACCGAATGAGATGTGTATGACATCAATATCACATATTGATTCACACGTGCATGTGCATGCCTTTCTCAATCCTACTCATCAAGTGGCCAAGGATATCAAACTCCCTCAGGAGGGACAAATCCCATATCTATCACTCACCCCTCAAAAGCCCCATGTGTCAAAGCCACCCAATCATCACCTTTATAACATTCCATGTTTCAGGACTGCGTTTGATGATGTCAAAGTGTACCCAACGACATGTGTTGAGTGCAGTGATTTCAGGTCTAAGAATCACACTCACCACCATCACTGTGAGAGTTGACTGTGACTACCAAGTCATGGTTCCATGTGTCACTCTCACGGTGGGTCTGTTCGGTACCTTGTTCTCTAACAAGTACCTATGTGCTTGGTTTGATATCACTATATCATGACTAATGAGATTCTGTCATCAACCAACACACAATCTAGTCTTTAGTGTTATTGATGTCTATGGTTATTTCCACAATAACAACCGACTAGGGACTATACAAGAATGTATACTCTTAACATCCATATGATCTCATCATTTAGGTCATGAACCTAAAAGCATATGTCATTGAGTAAAACAATCTTTAGACATCTATCATGTTACACCGTCATCTCAGAAACAGTTTAAACATATAGATTGGAAATTGCCTTTATTATTATTCAAATCAATTACAAAGTATCCCATTACAATCATCATATGACTTGCTCTATGGGCATACATACCAACAGACTCCCACTTGCACTTAGAGCCAGTCACCAAGGAAACGCTGTCCTTGTGACCTAGCATGACCATCATGCTTCTGCTGAGAAAGGGCCTTAGTCAGTGGATCAGCAATGTTGTCTTCAGTTGGTACTTTGCAAATCTTCACATCTCCTCGCTGTACGATGTCTCGTATGAGATGGAAGCGCCGCAGTATGTGCTTGGACCGCTGATGTGATCTGGGCTCCTTAGCTTGTGCAATAGCTCCATTATTGTCACAATAAAGCTCAATTGCATCATAGCTACTGGGAACTACACCAAGTTCAGAAATGAACTTCCTGATCCATACAACCTCCTTTGCTGCATGCGAAGCAGCAATATACTCGGCCTCTGTAGTAGAATCGGCAACTGTTTCTTGCTTGGAACTCTTCCAGCTCACAGCTCCATTATTAAGGCAAAACACAAATCCTGACTGCGATCTATAATCATCTTTATTGGTTTGGAAGCTTGCATCGGTGTAACCCTTTACAACCAGCTCTTCCTCACTGCCGTACACAAGAAACTGATCCTTAGTCCTTCGCAAGTACTTGAGGATATTCTTCACGGCTGTCTAGTGAGCATCCCCGGGATCTGACTGGTACCTGCTCGTCATGCTGAGAGCATACGAGACATCTAGGCGTGTGCACAACATAGCGTACATGATGGATCCGATGGCTGATGCATATGGGATCCCATTCATCCGCTCCCTCTCTTCACAAGATTGCGGACATTGAGCTCTAGAGAAGGTAACTCCATGTAGCATAGGGACGTTGCCTCTCTTTGAGTTCTCCATGCTGAACCGCTTCAGCACCTTGTCAATGTACGTGCTCTGACTTAGTCCGAGAAGCCTTCTAGATCTATCTCTATAGATCTTAATTCCTAGAATATAGGATGCTTCTCCTAAGTCCTTCATTGAGAAAGTTTTCCCAAGCCATGTCTTTACCTTCTCTAAGGCTAAGACATCATTCCCCATCAAAAGTATGTCATCCACATACAATATGAGAAATGTGATCGAGCTCCCACTAACCTTCTTGTACACACAAGGTTCATCTTCATTTTGAATAAAGCCAAACACTTTGACTTCTTCATCAAATCGAAGATTCCAACTCCGAGATGCTTGCTTCAATCCATAGATTGACCTTTGCAGTTTACAGACTTTATTGGCATTCTTTGGATCTACAAAACCTTCAGGTTGTGTCATGTACACATCCTCATGAATATTACCGTTAAGGAATGCGGTTTTAACATCCATCTGCCAAATCTCATAGTCATAATAAGCTGCAATAGCAAGCATGATCCTGATGGACTTAATCATGGCAACTGGAGAAAAGGTTTCGTCATAGTCAACACCTTGAATTTGTCGAAAACCCTTTGCAACCAATCTACCTTTATAAGTTTGTACATTGCCATCCATGTCGGTCTTTTTCTTGAAGACCCACTTGCACCCTATGGGTTTTACCCCTTCGGGTGGTTCCACCAAAGTCCATACTTTGTTGGAGTACATGGATTCCATCTCGGATCTCATGGCTTCTAGCCATTTCTCAGAATCTGGTCCCTCCATAGCCTCTACGTAGGTAGTTGGATCATCATCTATGATCAACTCTCCACCTTCCTGAGTTACAAGGTATCCAAACCTCTCAGGTTCAAGGTGAGTCCTACTAGATCTACGAGGTCCTTGTGTTACCTAAGGAGACTGAGATTCCACAACACCTTGTGAATCTACATTTTCCTCTGGTACATCTACCGGTTCAATGTTTTCTTGTTGGGCTTGAACCTCTTCAAGCTCTATATTCCTCCCACTGCTTCCTTTGGAAATAAATTCCTTCTCTAGGAACACAGCTGTCCTGGCAACAAACACTTTGTTGTCAGTAGGGTGGTATAAGTAATATCCCCTCGTTTCCTTGGGGTATCCAACAAAATAACATTTATCGGATTTGGGTCCAAGCTTATCAGGAAACACTTTCTTGACGTAAGCTTCACAGCCCCAAATCTTTAGAAAAGACAAATCGAGACTCTTCCTGTACCATATCTCATATGGTGTCTTTTGAACCGATTTAGATGGTATGCGGTTAAGCATAAAAGCAGCGGTTTCAAGAGCATGACCCCAGAAGGAAATTGGAAGATCAACAAAACTCATCATTGATCGCACCATATCTAACAATGTGCGATTCCTTCTTTCAGACACACCATTATGTTGTGGTGTTCCAGGCGGAGTCCATTGTGATACAATACCATGGGCTCGCAGAAGGTCCTCAAACTCCTGGCTCAAGTATTCTCCACCTCGATCGGAACGAAGTGCCTTAATACTCTTACCAAGCTGGTTCTGTACTTCATTCATGAAATCCTTGAACCTTTCAAGGGTTTCTGACTTACGTTTCATCAGGTACACATAGCCATACCTACTGAAATCATCAGTGAAGGTAATGAAGTACTGACACCCATTTCTAGAATTAGTTCTAAAAGGCCCACATACATCAGTATGTATGAGTCCTAATAGATCACTAGCTCTTTCACCTTTACCTGAAAAGGGAGTCTTGGTCATCTTGCCCAACAAACAAGATTCACATGTCTCTATTGATTCATAATCAAAAGAGTCTAGATAACCATCTTTATGGAGTCTAGAAATGCGCTTCTCATTTATGTGCCCTAGACGACAATGCCAGGGATATGTTTTGTTTGAGTCATTGAGTTTTTGCCTTTTGGTGTTTACGTTGTATACACTTGTCTCCAAGTCTATCAAGTATAGACCATAAGACATAGGGGCACTGCCATAAAAGATCCCATCTTTAGAAATGGAACACTTTCCATTCTTAATAAGAAATTCAAATCCATCTTTGTCCAAACAAGAGACGGAAATGATATTCCTATTTATGGCAGGTACATAATAGCAGTTCTTCAACTCTATTATTAGCCCACTAGGTAGAGTTAACTCATAGGTTCCTACGGCACTGGCGGCAACTCTTGCCCCATTGGCTACACGTAGTTCAACCTCGCCTTTCCCCAAAGGCCTACTTCTCTTAAGATCCTTCACATTAGAACAAATGTGAGATCCGCATCCGGTATCAAGTACCCATGACGAAGAAGTAGTAAAGTTAATCTCTATCACGTATACACCAGAAGTAGAGATCTCTATCTCCGACTTCTTCTTCCATTGTCCCTTCCATCCTCTCCATGTAGAAGAAATTGGTTTGGCGAGAGAACACTTCTCTCCCTTACCTACTTTCTTCTTCACCAACGCATTAAGCGTACATAGAGTGGATTCTAAGGCTCCTGGTATATCTGGATTGTGCAGAACACTTCTCACAGTCCTCAACCAGTTATGGAATTTATTCTTAATTAATTTGCCCATTTTAAAAGATGATTCTTTTGCCATTCTACAAGAGAAAATTTGCATTTGTCAAAACCTTTTTGATTTGATTTGAATAAAATTTGACGATAGTTAATTAGGCCTTTAATTAATTACCGCTCCCACTATTTTGACTCAAATTGATAGCCCTCACCATCAATTCAGAAGATTGCAACGTACAATCTTCTAGTGGGTCAAGATCCTGAAATCCTCTGAGCCATGGACCAGCTAGGGCTGTCACCCACAACTCAGATCTCTCAGGTAGGCAACTCTTGCCAATTGCATCATATGGAACTCTTGAAAGATGTCATATGCAACTCCTTGCAATGATCATCTCCATGCCTCAAGGCGCTAGATCCTATCTAGGTCACCTTGTTAAGTCCGACCCAAAGCCAACACGATGAACATGCACCCTGCTAGGGTAGACCCACACATTCATCCTTCACGCTTCCACGAGATAGACGATGCACCACGCTAGGGCGTGCCCACACTTGGTCGATCAAGCTTTTCACGTGTGTCGCATTTGGAAGGAATCTAAAACTTAATATTTAATGAGGGATTTGGTTTTATATACATATACATATCCAATCACCACAATATATAGTACGTATCATATACATGCTATATCCCACACAAAACATGCATAAACGATAAAAAGCAATGATTATGGCCATCCTATTTGTGATTCCTCGAGCCAAGAGTAATCACGGTCATCTAGGTCTACATCACATGCAACCTGTACAAGATGAAATCTGTGCCTGCCTTTCTGGGTTTGATCAGCTCATCTCCATGACTGATCGGCTCGCCATCAGGTAGGTTGTTCGGGTGCCACCAGCCGATCGACTGGCGCCTCCAGCCGATCGGTTCACCGGTCATCGTGCATCTCCTCAGGTCGCCACCCGCTCATCTCGTTCCTCGAACCGGCCATCTGGATCACCAACCAATCGTCTTTAGGTTGTCCGCCGTTCTTTGACATAACAGGAAATAAAATCTATCCTATTTACAATTGAATTGAGAAACCCCGAGTTACATTCGGGGGAGCAAAGGTAGGAAAAGAATTCTCGAATTATTTCGAATTACATTAGGAATATGAGAAAGGGAATCGGTGCGCAGACCGAGATGCAAGCAACCACACAAACAACCATACACAGATATAGGGGTTTATAGGCCATAATCATGCTACACATCCACCACAAAACGCGTTTAAGGGCGACACGTATCAAGTGCATTAATATTACATATCATATATGTATATTAGGGATTTGTGGATTGAACATGTATAAAGCCGATATTATTCGCATCGCATGCAATAAATAAAGGCGACAAACCAAAATCGATCATATCGATAATCCTAAAATATAGAGCGGTTGACCTGGCTCTGATACCACTGTCGGGTTTTGGAGGAGGCAGAGAAGCAGCGGAAACAAAAATATTTCTCCCAAACCCAGAACAAAAGGAATCGCGTCAACATCTATATAATAGGAAAGATGGTTTGTGAATCATACCTTGTCCCGAGGCTTGCTCGGAGACAATACCACGCGCCTTGCGCGGTCTTCACCTCCGGTCTTGGACGGTGTCTGTGCATCTCCTGGTCGCACCGGGACTGAAGACTCCTCCTCCTACCAGACTGTCGGATGACAGTTGTCCTCCTGAGCGGCAGTGACCTCCCGCCTCTGAAGTAGTCCACACGGACCACCCGAAACTCCACTCTCCTTGTCCCACAAGGAAGTGGAAGGAGTCGCACCCTCCTGTTGGCGTACTAGTCGCCAAAACACTCTCCTGCTGTCAATTGCAACTGCAGTTGTCCTTCCCTTGCTGCACCTCCCTTTGCGGGAAGCACTTGCTCGGGCTCTCTCTCGGTTACCAAAACCAGAGAGAACGACAACTTTGCAGAGCAATCAACTTGCACTGAGTTGTACTCTGAGAAGCCCCCAATACCCCTATATATATAGGCGGGTCATGGGACAGGGTTCTCTGTGCCCGACAATATGGGACTAAAGCAGGAGTAGAAGGGTTCGGGATTTTCCACAAAAAGCAACCATCTCACAACCTGAACTGATCGGTTCACAAGTGAACCAGTCGGTTGGGGACCTGAACCGATCGGTTCACCACTGAACCGATCGTTTCGGACCCTTGAACCGATCGGTTCACTCATGAACCGGTCGGTTGGGGTTCCAGGTTGGTTCCCGATTGTCTTTCCTTGTTTCTTTCCCAATTGGTATTGAATACCAATATTATTCCCAATCGAATTGGGCAATTGAAACGAAAGGAAAATTCTCACCAATCCCAGTTTCCCAAGTTGCTCGATTGCACCAGTTGAACCGATCAGTTCAACACTTGAACTGGTCGTTTCACTTTGTGCATGAGCCGATCGGTTCAACAATTGATCCGACTGGTTCAACAACCTCAGCCGACCGGTTCATCACATGAACCGATCGGTTGGGAATGCAGATTGTGCAGAATCAGTCAAATGCGATTTCAATCAATCTGATACTCCAATCAATGCGTCCAACACCTTGAACATTATGATATTGAGCTATCGATTAATTAATTGTTTGATTGAACTACTAAACTCCTTTAGTAATCAATCTAAACATTGCTTGTGGAAAAAATCCTCTTCTAGGTTAAATCCTATGTGTGTGACCCTGCAGGTCCATTTCACGTTGGCAGTGAAAGTCCATAACATTTATGACTTCACAAGCAAAGAGCGGTGCCTAGTCACACATCATTGCTACCCAAGTGAAAGTAGAAAGTTGGAGAACAACTTTCATCCTACAATCCGTGAATGGTGTTACAGTGAATGTATAATTCCTTTGTCATTGATATCCAGAATGAACTTGAGGCATGGAACAATCATCCTATCAATGTTCATTCATTTCCTTGATCTCAGAGTAGACCGAGTGAGATGTGTATGACATCAATATCACATATTGATTCACACATGCATGCGCATGCCTTTCTCAATCCTACTCATCAAGTGGCCAAGGATATCAAACTCCCTCAGGAGGGACAAATCCCATATCTATCACTCACCCCTCAAAAGCCCCATGTGTCAAAGCCACCCAATCATCACCTTTATAACAACCCATGTTTCAGGACTGCGTTTGATGATGTCAAAGTGTACCCAACGACATGTGTTGAGTGCAGTGATTTCAGGTCTAAGAATCACACTCACCACCATCACTGTGAGAGCTGACTGTGACTACCAAGTCATGGTTCCATGTGTCACTCTCACGGTGGGTCTGTCCGGTACCTTGTTCTCTAACAAGTACCTATGTGCTTGGTTTGATATCACTATATCATGACTAATGAGATTATGTCATCAACCAACACACAATCTAGTCTTTAGTGTTATTGATGTCTATGGTTATTTCCACAATAACAACCGACTAGGGACTATACAAGAATGTATACTCTTAACATCCATATGATCTCATCGTTTAGGTCATCAACCTAAAAGCATATGTCATTGAGTAAAACAATCTTTAGACATCTATCATGTTACACCGTCATCTCAGAAATAGTTTAAACATATAGATTGGAAATTTCCTTTATTATTATTCAAATCAATTACGAAGTATCCCATTACAATCATCATATGACTTGCTCTATGGGCATACATACCAACACTTGCTTCATGGTGTAATTGAGCCATCTTTCTCATGGGTAGTTCAACTGGATCTGTCCCTTATCCGAACTCTTCCTTTCTCATATTATCTAGGTAAGGCGACCTACCATAACCCATATTGTATCTCGACCTTCTTTGGCCCAGAGAAGACCTATCACAACATCCATAGTGTTGAGCTCCCATTCCCTCTCAGGGACTCTTTTGTCCTCTATATCGATACACTGGGTTACTGGGGTTCGTCCTTTACCTCCTGGCTTGCATGGTCATAAACCACATGTAACTTCATCTTAAGCATCTAAAGTGCTATTGCCATTTTCCATGGTGTATCATGATTTCCTGTATGTCATGATTCTTCCAAGATCGATTCCTATGAAACCCTAAACCACTCTAGTCGGGGTTTCATCACCTTCTCTTTCAAAGAAGTACATCTGACGTTCTACCACCATCCTTTCATTGCATCCAGGACTAGACTGGATAACCAAACAACCATGACTTTTCAACGAATCTTGTTATATATGAGTGTTATCCAATAACATATCTCTTTTTCAAACTTAGGATTAGCCAAAAAACAACCTCCTCTAGCTTCAAGTCAGATGTATCTCAACCAGAGCATTCATTACCACTTCACATCTTTAGGTATTAAGTAACATTGAAGACATACAGTTCCATGTATTTCACTTATCATATTACCTCAAACTCCATGTCTATATCCATTAAGGACACTCTCTAATTCCATCATCATGGTGACCAAACTCAACCTGGTATATCTTGTAAGCTCCACTTAGCTCATGCTAGAAACATCCTCATAAGGTGACTACCTCATTCCTCTTAGTGCTAGTAAACCATCAATGTGTCATTCACTTTACCAGGGTAGGTTATCTTCTCTATCCCCATTTCTCGTGGCAACATTCCAACCTACATCATCTCTTATCCTTGGTGTATGGCATGCGTAATATCCTATCTCTCACCCCCATAACAAGAGGAAATAAGCATTTGGCTGTAGTCCAAATACAGAGTTCTTCCTATTCCAAGAGTAGAGATGGTACATCCCACCTTACCGATACACCTTTACATCTAAGTTGCAACATGCCACATATTTCTCTACATCACAACCATTATGATATCAAACTAGTCTTGAACCTAGTGAGGTTTATATCCTTGGTCATATCCTCTAGGTCTATAGGGTACCGACTCTTTTGGGGTCATCCCTCTTCCCTCATGCATCAAGAGAGTGCCCTACTCATCTGCCCTTTGGGTCTCATGAGTTCATGAAGGTGATCAATCTCCTAACCCATGGCCCTCAGACAATGATAGTTGTTACCTCCCGACCCTATGGTCATGTCCAACTGGGGAATTAGGCAACTCCTACTTCATCGGTCTTATCCCTACCTGACCCTAGGATAGACTTAGGATTCTCCATAACAGTACATGTTCACTTAGAACCTTACCCAAGTCTTCATCATCTCTCTTTCTGCATTCATGGGCTGGCTCTCATCCGTTCATAGGCATCATGGCAACCTGCCTACCTTGGTCAAGCCCCATACATGTTACCCCCATGGTAACACATTCACATGCAATAGAGATGTATATCTATGGGTCTATAGATTCATTCTCATACCATGTACCTTTCACTTAGCTTATCAAGATCCTATGAGACCTCTTTAGGTTACATTGAACCAACAAAGTTGATATACACCCTTCCAAAGGGGTCCCTCTCCCAGGATGGGAGGAAAACTATCTCTAAGGTCACAAAAGCTCTTAGGTCTAGGGTTTACATCCACACGAGCCTACTTAACCCTAGCAAGCCATTCAGGCACAGGCAGATCACCTACTGAACCATGCTCGCTTCTATAGGAACTCAACTTCTCATCATGAGCATTAGGTATACCACTTCCCGTCTTAGGCCTAGGAACCCTAGGTTCACTTTTAGGTGTCAAACTGCATGCTCTATCTCTTAACCACAAACCAAGCATGCAAAAGGCATGACATGCACTTCTTGTCATCCTTCAACTCGAGCAACACTTAGAGTTGGATTTTCCTCAGGGACAAACCCTAAGTTACAAGGCCTCATAACCTGTTACAAATCCACTTCAAAACATCTTCTTCCTTTCTCAGAAGGTAAACACTTATAACCTAGGCGCATAGGTGCCAAAATCCTCATCCTTCCTCTAGGTTTGGTCCCTCTAATGACCACCGAGGTTTCATCAACTTTCAGGGATCGATCATGAGGCAACCATTATTTAGGGTTTTAGGCTTCCAACCTTCTTGCTGGGTTTCCTGCTCTCTCTAGAGCTAACCCTACATCCAACCTCACCATTAGAGGTCCTTACTTCATGAAGGTTCAACCTCAAAAGCATGCCCTACATGGGTGAAGCCTAAGTTTGAACTGATGTTTGCTCAAGATCATCCATAACCCTTTATGGTCCATCATAATTCCTTATCCAGGGTTTCATCCTACTGTCAGCACTATGACGTGCCCTAAGGCCAGCTATGCCCTACTTGTACAAGCCCATAGGGTTTCTATGGTCCTTCTCTAAGATCATCATCTAAGGAACTATCCTTTACCTGAACATGCACGACCCTTCCCAGGGTTGGGTTGCCAAAGGTGCTAGGTCACCCATGGATCCTATGGCATCCCAAAGGCATGTCCTTTCAAACACCTGGTCCAACTCATCTCTCTCTAACCTTCGCTTAGGATTAGGGTTAGCATCATCCTCATAGGATGTTCCAGGTCTCTACTTGCAATGGAGATCTCTATCTCCAATACTAACTTATCCTCTTGAGAAGAAGGTCTAGCCCCAGGTCTCTTCTGAGGACATGGCAACTTATGTCATACGACCTAAGCATGTATCTATTATTTATTTTTCGCGTACTCTATTAAGCTTATTCCCATGACATCTTATTTACATGTCTTTCATTAATTTCGTGGAGGATTCCTTAAACCTTATTAACCTTACCCATACCTCAAGAGGGTGAGGACAAGAAGGAAAACCCTAATCCTTTGTGTCCTTATCACAATTTTGTGATGAGAGGGGATGAATAAGATAAGAAGTCCTAAAGGTATCTTATTTCGATTCATACCCTAAGACTTTGGCCAGGCGGTCACATGGATCTGGGAGTCCTCGTATTCCGACTAGCGGTGCGGAGGAAAATCTTGCCAGCCCCCGGTCGTGATCCCTTTCTAGACACCTCCGTCTTTCGGATACTCCTCTAATAACTCCCTTGGGTTCTATGGAGTTTGTAAAATTTAATGATTATTAATGGTTAACTGAGGGACCTAATCTCGGATACCAAATGTTACGACCCCACCTCCTGATAACCCCCAACTAAGGGAGACCAAGAGGTTGAAGCCTCACCCATTAATCCCGGATCAAAGGTTCGACATATAACCATAAACAATTATTAAATTCTAACAGACTATACTGAAAATGGTAATAATTTTTTTTTCTTTGCATACCTTGAAAAGTTAGGAACCAACTAACTTCTAACCTCAGCTGAACTATTCTATCTAATTCCTCCTTGTTCTTTAATTCTTGAATTCACAAGGTGTCATTTTACTATTTGTACTTTTCATTGTAACTAAAATGCCGATAAACAAAACGTCGGTCAGCCGAAGCTGGTATGTGGAGGAAACAGATAATGTTCAACTATGTTAACAATATAATCATTCAATTAATCATTTAACAATCAAGATTACATTTTAAGCCATACAACTCAATCCATACATATTCTCAAACTCTGGGCTGTCCCTGCAGTGGACATAGATTTCACCTCTCTTTTAGGTAATAGAGTCGCATGGCACTACCCGAAGGTAGCCCAATATCTAACTCAATGTGACTTGATGGTCCTACCTCCATGGTAGCCATGTACTAAGTCAACCATAGACCTGATGGACCTACCCAATAGGTAGCCATGTACTAGGTCATCCATACACCTGATGGACCTACCCAATAGGTAGCCATGTACTAGCTCTTTCTCTAACCTGATGGACCTACCCTTAGGCAGCCATGTACCAGGTTAGCTATTATGCCACACAGAGAACCAGGATCTGAGTTTATAGGTATATACATTAAGTGATAGTCATAGTCACTTTATAATTGCAATATGAACATCCAAGCAGTTTAGTTGCATTCAATGCGATTAAAGGTCCGAGAAACCATCGGGAAACACAAGCAGTTAATCATAAGTAACCACATACCTGATCCATAGTAACTTGATGTCCATGCATTACCATTCAACACAATTAACAAGCAATCAACAATATCCTGAAAATAATGCATAACATACAAGTGTCCTTGTTTTATTCAAAACATCCTCAAGATCAACTTGGATTCCACCTTATGATTTCTAGGCCAACTTTAGGGTTTTATCCTTCATTATGCATTTATCACTTTTAATGCTCTTTTAGTTCACAAACCTTAATTTCTGCATCATAGACACAATTGAATGTCAATTAAGTCTAATATGTTTCTTTTACACTAAAACTACCTTCTTTATCCTTTTAAGTTATTTCAAGGTCATTATATGCATTTATCATCAATTCATAGTCCATTATGATCCAGAACACATAAGAAATTGATTTGCCATTAATTCCACCTTTTATTTATGTAAAAACCCTAATTTCTATATTAAGGTTATTTATCCACAAATTAGGGACTTTAATGCTCGAAATAGCTTAGATTCAGCATATTCTACTTTAATCATGAAATTAGTCAATTAAAGCCATTAAGAGTCGAATTTACCAACATTAGGGTTTCAGGGCCCCTTAAGGTATTATTCATGCACATTAAACTCGAAATTAAACTAATTACATGCAAATTCATCCTTTTCCAATCTTAATGATCCTTTTTATCATTAACAGGCTAATATCAACTTTATATACTCATTTAACCCTTTCTAACTCATTAATCATCAAAGGTTAGGGTTTTTCATTGATTAAACTATTAAAGATGGTATCTCTATATACTTTTCTAATTGCATAAGGAACCAGGCTCCAATTATATTTTATTTAGATTCCTCTCAATTTTCTGAGCAAGTTTCATGTATAATGTGCGTCTATCCGAGCTACGGTTATTGAGATATAAATTTAACAAAATTACCTATTTTGGGCCAATGAGGAGCTGACACGTCGCCTCCTCCATGCAAGGCGCCTCGTTGGTTTTGGAAACATGATGAAAAGCCGATTCTGCCCTTGGTAAGTTAAGCGCCCTCTTCAGCCCACAGAGGGCAATTTCGCCCAATAAGCTTATGTCTTCTTCAACCTTGCACCCGCCGTCTGCTGTTGCCCTAGCCGCCTAGGGAGCGGCTCCTCCTTGCCTCCCTTGGCCTCGTCAGCCACCAAGGAGGGCCATGTTACTCCGTCGCACCCTGGTGTATGCACAGCGCCTTCAAGACATGGCCAATATGGCCATGAGTAACCCCAGGATGCCTGCGGCTCACAGCCACCATGCAGCCATGCTGCAGGAACTCGCGGGATCTTTCCCCCCTTTCCAAGGCACGATCCTCCTTGGAACTCGTTCCCTGACTCCGTCGTTCTTGGCCGCACTCGACCAAGCCTACTTCAGGTGCTTCACATGGTTAGGGGCGCGGTACTCGGCCTGCAAGACGCAGCCTTGCTGCAGCCTTCCGGTGACGGTGTGCACATGCGGGAGCAACATGATGTTGATCGATCATCCATGGGCTGCCCAAGAAACTTCATGCCCTTACTAGGACGACGTCATGACCTTCGTTGCTCGCGTTATAACCAAGCCTTCACAGTTAGGGTTTTTCCCAAGAAGATGAAGAAGAATAAGGGAGAAAGAAGAAGGGATATGTGGGATCTCTCTCCTGGCTTCGGCCCAGGGCTCTACCCCTCTTATAGGGGAGAGTATCCACTCCCCATGGTGCTCACCCATGATTTAGTAAACCTCTTTCCTAATAGGAATATAATTCCTTCATAAGAAAGTAATCTCTCTCTCTCTCTCTTTGAATTTTTCCTATTATATGGGTATTAGGAATGTGAAATTCCTCTTTCATGTCCTTTTTCAACCATAGGAACGAAATCCTCTTTTCTTTTAATGGCAATTATTTTCTTTTTAGCAAATTTACATAATCCATTAATTATGTATTCCCATTATCTCTTTATATTGTAACTATGTATTTTCTCTTTTATTTTCCTCGTTGGTATTCCTTTTATTATTAGGAATCATTGGGATACGAAATCCCACTAAGGATAATTCAATCATACCTCTTTTCACCTATTTCCCCTATTTCATCAATGTTTTCAATTTCTTTATTAACAAGGAAAATACTCAATTGATATTTTCTTTTCTTATTGCCTTTTCTTTGCAACTTTGGACTCCTTGGAACCCAAGGAATCTAAGAGGCATGAAATCTTCTTTGGATTTGCCTTCTAAAGGTTTCCACACCTTTCTTATCTCAAATTCTCAGTTATTCATTAATTAATTGAATTTCCTTGTTATAGGGCCCAATAGCCAATAAATCCCTCAAATCAAACAACAAGGCTATTGTAAATGAAATACATTTATTCAAAATAGATTATATCATTTATTCGTTCAAAAACCTTTAATATGAGAAATTATATTTCTCACCAATTGAACCCAAAAATTGGGGTTATAACAGACACCGTCCAAGACCAGAGGTGAAGACTGCGCAAGCCGCGAGGTATTGTCACTGAGCAAGCCTCGGGATAAGGTATGACTCCACAAACCATCCTTTCCTATTGTATAGATGTTGATGTGTTTCCTTATTCTGGGTTTGGGGAGGAAAATTTTTGTTTCCTCTGCCTTCTCTGCCTCCCCTAAAACCCAACTTCTTCAACGGCATGATGATGCCAGGGAACTTTCACAAGACATATGTCTTTCTTTTTCATCTTTTTAATTCTTTTATCAAGGATCATCACAGGTCCTTCAACATAAGGCACATCATCATTTAGTTCTACCTCCATTGGTTGCAGAATTGACTCTATGTCAGGATGACACTTTCTCAGCATGGAGATATGGAACACTGGATGCAACTTATGCAGCTCAGGTGGAAACTCCAGCTTATAGGCTACCTTTCCAATCCGTTCAATGATTGTATAATCCCCCATAAATCTAGGAGCTGAATTTCCCTTCTTTCCAAATCTAAGGACACCCTTCCAAAGTGAGACCTTGAGATATACTCTGTCTCCAACTTGGAATTCTAAATGTCTTCGCTGTTTGTCGACGTACGACTTCTGTCTATCCTGTGCAGTCTTTAATTGTTGTTGTATTACTTTAATCTTCTCAGTTGTCTGCTACACAATCTCAGGACCCAAACGTTGATATTCTCCTATTTCATACCAACACAAAGGAGATCTACAATGTCCACCATATAATGCTTCATATGGTGCCATATCAATACTATGCTGAAAGCTATTATTGTAAGCAAATTCTATAAAGCTCAAGTGTAGATCCCAACTTCCTACAAACTGAAGGAAAAATGCCCTAAGAAAGTCCTCCAAGGTTTGTATGGTCCTCTCAGATTGTCTATCTTTTTGTTGGTTAAAGGATGTACTAAACCTTAACTGTATACCCAAAGCTTTATGAAGTCATTCCCAAAAATGACTCGTGAACTGGGGACCTCTATCAGAAACAATAGTAGTTGGAACGCTGTGCAACCACACTATCTCATATACATATATCTGTGCCAGCTTCTCAACAGTGTAGGTTGTTTTGACAGGAAGAAAATGTATTGTCTTAATCAACCTATCAACTATCACCCATATGGAATCATGACCTTTGGTTGTTCAAGGGAAACCAACCACAAAGTCCATAGTCACATGATCCCATTTCCACTACGGTATAGGCAGCGGTTGCATTGTTCTTGTGGTATTTTGATGTTCAGCTTTAACTTGTTGACACAACGGACACCACATAACAAACTCAACTACATCCTTCTTTAATCCTAGCCACCAATACATATCCTTCAAGTTATGATACATTTTGGTGCTCCCTGGATGCATTGCATACATCGAAGAATGAGCTTCCTCCAAGACTAACTTCCTTAAGTCATTGGCATCAAGTACTACCATCCTACCATGGTAACAGACTACTTGATCCTTTGACTCCTGAAAGCCATCCCATTTCTCACTACCATACTCTGACCTAATCTTCTAAACTACAACATCAGCTTGTTGTGCTTCTTTAATTTGTTGTCTCAGAGTAGGTTTTATGTGGATTTCACCTAACAACCCGGCTAACAATGATACTTTAAGTTGTACATTGTTTTGCCTCAAGGAGATAAGCATATCTCTCTTAGAGCACACTAAAGAATTCAAATGTGCTTTATATATGACTGGTGATGATGATTTCCTACTTAGTGCATCATCCACTACATCAGCCTTCCCTGGATGATAATCAATTATACAATCATAGTCCTTGATTAACTCCATCCAGCGGCGTTGTCTCATATTCAACTCATGTTGTGAAAAGATATATTTTAGATTCTTATGGTCTGTGAAAATCTGGAATGTCTCTCCATAGAGATAATGCTTCCAGATATTCAAAGCATGGACCACAACAGCTAGCTCTAGATCATCTGTTGGATAATTCTCCTCGTGTTTCTTAAGTTGTCGAGAGGCAAAATAAATCACTTGATTATCCTACATCAACACAGATCCTAGTCCATTCTAAGATGCATCACACAAAACTATGTACCCCTTCCCTTGCGCAGGTAACACCAGCACAGGTGCACTTGTTAACCTTTCTTTCAACAACTGGAAAGAATGTTGACACTTGTCATTCCAAACAAAAGGAATCTCCTTCTTGGTCAACTTGGTTAGGGGTAAACCTATAGGACTGAAGTTCTTAATGAACCCCCTGTAATAGCCTGCCAGTCCTAGGAAACTACATATCTCTGTCGGTGTCTTTGGTTGTTCCCATTGAAGGACAGATTCTACCTTCTTAGGATCAACACAGATACCTGAGGCAGATATTACATGTCCTAGAAAAGAAAGTTCTGGTAACTAGAACTCGCATTTGCTAAACTTAGCATACAACTTATGCTCTCTTAGCAAAGTTAAAGCTTGACGGAGGTGTTGCTCATGCTATTGAGCATCTCTATTGTATATGAAGATGTCATCTATGATGACTACTATGAACTGATCCAGAAAAGGCTGAAAGATTCTATTCATGAGTTCCATAAATGCAGTTCGAGCATTAGTTAGTCCAACGACATAACTATGAACTCATTGTGACCATACCTTGTCCTAAAGGCAGACTTAGGTATGTCACTCTCCTTGATACGCAACTGATGGTATCCCCACCTCAGATCTATCTTAGAGAAGATAGTTGCACCATGCAACTGATCAAACAGGTCATCGGTCCTTGGCAGAGGATACTTATTCTTTATAGTTATTTTATTTAACTGTCTGTAGTCAATTCATAACCGCATCGATCCATCTTTCTTCTTAACAAAGAGAACCAGAGCACCCCATGGTGAAGTACTCGCTCAGATAAAGCCTTTCTCAAGCAACTTCTGCAGCTTCTTCTTGAGCTCTACCATCTCAGCAGGTGCCATTCTATACGTTGTTTGTGCTATTGGTTGTGTGCCTGAGATTAGATTAATTTCAAAATCAATCTCTTGGGGCGGAGGTACATCTGGAAGTTCCTCAGGGAATACATCTGCAAACTCCCTAACTATAGGAACTTCAGAAGGATTAGGACTCTCCATTGTGGTGTCTACCACATGTGCCAAGAATGCAAAGCATCCTTGCCTCATCAGCTTCTCAGCTACCATAGGTGACACAAGACAAGTTGGAAGAATCTTTCTGTCTCCCTAAAAGATCCATGTGTCACCATCATCTGTGAACATAACATGCTTGGACTCACAATCCAAGACAACCTTGTACTTTTCTAAGGTGTCCAACCCAAAAATTATATCAAACTCGTGCATCTCAAGGGGTATGAGATCCACATGAATGTGATGTTCAGAAAAGGAAAGAGTGCAGGGAGAACACACCTCCTGCAGCACTGCAGATCCCAACAAAGGGGTTTCTAATAAAAAACTTTCTATTCTTTGGCTGACAGTCATGTTGTAGTCATGGATCACTCTTCTAGTGATAAAGGAATGTGTAGCACCCAGATCAATTAAAACATATATGAAGCAGGATGTAGACATATCAGAATAAAATAGTTCCATCTGACCTGTCACAACCCTTGGGTTAA
This sequence comes from Alisma plantago-aquatica, assembly GCA_963693085.1. NCBI lineage: Eukaryota > Viridiplantae > Streptophyta > Magnoliopsida > Alismatales > Alismataceae > Alisma > Alisma plantago-aquatica. The sequence continues at coordinate 1,153,191,663 of OY856412.1, forward strand.
ATACTGCATCATGCTGATTCATCACATAGAATCTAGATGTTGCTTGTTGTTGACCCGATGCTCGGTTTTTGGGTGTTGACGGTCCAGCTTGGGACGCTTGTCCACGTCCTCTAGCACCACTTGGAAATTGTCTCCTCTAAGAGCATTGCTAACTCTACCTCTAAGGTTGAGTCACACTTGCCTCTCTAGCTTGACAATCTTTCATCAAATGTCCCATCTTTCCACATGTAAAACAACCTCTGTTCCCCGACAGTGGCCTGGGTGGTTCGGTCAGCGACACGGATGCTGAGCTGTGGGCTCCTTTTGCTGGTAAACTACGGCATGTACCCCTATTCTATGTCCATTGCATCTGGGTATTGAATATTGGTGGTGCTATTGGTGCAGAAAACCTCAGTTTCTTAAAACTTTTGGACCCTTGTCCTTGAAACTGAGTATACACTTTCTTACTCTTGGTCTGACGCTTCTCAATCACAGACCTTTCTATCTGTTTGACAGACTCCATAAAAGTGACAAACCTCTCCCTATTCTCTAAGGCAGACACAAGAGTGGTCAAATCAGCGTTCCACCCCTTCTCAAAATGCCAAATTCTTTCTTCATCAGAAGTTGACATATGCGGACAGAACTGCAAAAACTCCATGAACTAAGCCTCATACTCGCTAATGATCATTGGTCCTTGCCTTAATATCTCAAACTGAGAGATTTTCTCATCTAAAAACGTCTTAGGGAAATATCTACTGACGAATTCTCATCGGAATACTTCCCATCCGATCTCAACACCTGGCCTCTTGCCCTCTTCTATGGTCCACCAGTGGCTAGCACTCCCCTTAAGAAGGTACACTGCACGTCTAACCTTCTCAGCTTCTGGGATATTAAGGATTCTAAAGGCCTTCTCCAACTCAGTCAGCCACATGTCTGCATCTGTTGGGTCGGCTGTTCCAGCATATTATGTGGCTCCAACCCGGAAAAATCGTTCAAATGTCTTGCCGATACTTTGTGCTTCATGGTGAGCTGGTGCCCTAGGTGCAGGTGGTGGCATCCTATCTGCCATATGTGTCATTGTTGCCATGAACTGCCCAAATAGATCATGGAAGGTTGGGTTCTCTATCATGGCTGGGTCATACTAGGGATGTTCAGGTTCTGGTTCTTCCCTATCCTAGTCTCTTGCACCTCCTCCTGGTGCAGCAACGTTTCTCTCAGCAGTATTTTCATCATGTGATCTAGACATCTTCAAGTTCATCTTCTCCTCCTATATGAGCAGAAGACACTAATAGACAACTAGAAGACACTAGAACAAACTCAACAACCTTAGTCTTATGTCTCTATAGACTCAGCGAACCTAGAGCTCTGATACCACTAAATTGCGATGTACGAATTACAAAAACATGAATTACTTAAGCGGAAGCGTTCGTTTGCAGCGGGTTACTGAAAGTCACTAAAAATTTATAACTTTTTACACAAATATTCATACACTGGAAAATTCTTTCATACAAAACCAAAGTAATTCCATTACATTCTGATTCACAAGTACATGTCTTGTACCATTCCTTCTCGAGGATCATATACAACAACTGCCATTTTAAAATTGTACATAGGCATCATAAAAACATTGAGGCATCAAGCCAAAATCTCAGATCAGTTCATTAAACTAACTACTGACTTCGAGGACCTGAGAGTACAGAGACGACACATAGGACTCTATATAAAATACATGACAACCAATGTCTCCACCTGGGTGTCATTGTTGTCCCTACTACTGTTTTTGTTGTTCTTCACCCACTCTAGGGTTTCTTCTTCTTCTTCCGCGTCTACCTAAAAAGTTGGAACCCACGGGGGTGAGACAATTGAAATTCCCCAGCGAGAGATATAACTCTCTTCCAGAAACATTATTATTGTAGTTAATAGAATAAAACTGAGCAGAAGAATCATAAGTATTCAACAGCAGATAAATCAATTGTCTAAACATATTAGAGAAATATTCTTATTAAAGCAACTCAGCATATCACTTGTTCAATAAGGAATATGAAGAACATGTATAACATTTATCCATTTAAGATATGCTAAGTAGGGTAACATCAACCAGTGATTCTCATATTTCAACCTTAAGCAAATACGCTACACGGATGATTACATTTTACAATCATACTTGAGCCCTGAGGAGATGAGGTATACCGCTCATACTCCAACTGACAATTGCAAAATCGAAATCAGTACCATACATAGGTCAATAGAAGAGCCGGAGTTCCATGACCTCATCTTCCTCAGTCAGTGTTAGGACCAAATGCAAGACATCTAGTGTCACTGCTAAATAGTTTTCCAGGGTATACTGGCAACTTCGCTATTAGAGTTACAGTGGCATACTATACTCTCTTAGGAATCGAGAGATATTATATTTATCTCACATCGATCCGAAATTAAGATCATTGGGAGATTAGTGATACATCCATCCCGACATATATAATGAAGGATTGAGAGATTTAATGTTTACCTCACATCAATTCCTCCATTAGGGCGTAAGGATATTCGTGCCCATAACCCCCACATACTCAATAGTATGCCCTCCAGGAGTTCCCGTAGGAAAACTTGTTTCACCATCACCAGTTACTGACAATGATGGATCTATGGTCAGGGCTCTACATGATAAGATTTTACATGATCAATTAAGTATATTACTATATTATTTTAGCATCAATCATGTTTTCAAACATAAATCATTATAACAAATGCTACAAAGAATAAGTAATACTTCTATCAAGTACTTTTCAAGCTTTATGAAACATTAGGATTTTAATCCCTTGTCACATCAGGAGCATTCTCATCCCTTAACATCTCATCATTAAGATTATGAAATATGGGTATTCAAACCATCAATTCATCAAGAACACTTGTTACCACTTATTAGGTAACTAATACCTTCAAGTCATCTGACCAAGGTAAACATGATACTTGCAATACATGTATATCACATGGCTCCTAAAGCCCATTAATCTTTTATTACCTTTCACTAGTCAATATAGCATATTATGGCTCACAAGGCCCATAAAGCAATTTCAATAGTAAAACATCATAGCTCATACCTAGTTATGTCCAACATCTCATGATACATGCATGATTAGTGCACATGATAACAGTTATATCAATTACATATGTAATGTAAGAGTAACATCACTGTTTCTACATTAGAGTTAGACTTTCTCAAATTATGTCAATTAGAAATACTCATTCCATTTCCCAAATTAGGGTTATGGTTTATCATCATATTGCCCAACATTAGGGTTTCATGCACTATAACCCATGATTAGGGCTCCACATACCTTTACCCTTTATCAGGGTAGAATTTCATATCAAAGTATCACATATCAGTACATAACATCACTTTGAGTTAGAGTTTCACATCACATTGTTGCATTAAGGTTTCACTTTGACATCACCCTTGATTAGGGTTCCACATGACATCACTCTCACTTAGGGTTTCACATGTCATCTCCCTTGATTAGGGTTTCTCATAACATCACCCTCACTTAGGGTTTCACATACCATCATCCTTATTTAGGGTCTCATATGAAATCACCCTCACTTAGGGTTTCATATGACAACACCCTCACTTAGGGTTTCATATGAAATCACCCTGACTTAGGGTTAGGGTTCATCAACCTTCTTAATTAAGGTTTCATGATCTCTTTATCAAGGATCATACCCTATATTTTATTCATATTGACAGTGTGGGGACTTAACCATTTACGTGATTATTATACATATATGAATTCTTCTCTCTCTCATCCTCTCTAGGATGTTGATCACTTCAAACTTGATTAGATTAGGTCAACTCTTCATTTAAGTATACACACTTAGGGTTAGTTTAGTGTGTTGATCAGTTATTATTTCCATAAACATCAATGGTTAACCACTTTAGATGTACTACCCACCTAAGTACCTTAGGGTTTCAACCATTGTACTTATCTTTGATAATCATCATTATCAAACATGGAATCAATTGATCTTTTATAACCTTGAGTCTCCAAACGGTTTTGGGGTACCATGAACCTCTAAATGGTTTTGCCCCTTTTTGACCTTATAATGGTTTTGAAACCGTTTGGGTATTCTAGGTCTAAGACCATTTAGCCTTAAACGGTTTGAAACCGTTTGATACCTTCAACCTATGAAACTGTTTGAGCATTTGTACCTTGAAACCATTTGAACAGAACCAACTTGAAACCGATTGAACAATTTGCCCTTGAAACCGATTGGATCTCCAAATGGTTTGAGGTCAATTGTTCTCCAAATGGTCTGTAGAACATTTGATCCCAAACGGTCTCAAGACCGTTTGGTCCAAACCATCTTGAAATCGAATGGGCCAATTAGGGTTTCCATCATCAAATTGATTTAGGGTTTGTACTCATTGAATCATCAATCAATTGAAATCTTGAAGGTACATCAAATAGTATCCCTTGGATCTTCAACCATCCACCACAATCCACCATTGACCTCCAAACGGTCTTGAGACAGTTTGGTCTCAAATGGTCTTGAGATCATTTGACCTCAAACGGTCTTGAGACCATTTGACGTCAAACGGTCTTGAGACCGTTTGAGTCAAACAACTATAAGATTGACTCAATCAATTACGAATTCAACCCATTCAATCGATTAGTGTTTACAATTGATGGATCATCCCAACTTGGAATCATTATCACCAAATAAATTGAAGCTAATGGATCAACATTCAACAACATCAGCACTAGATCTCAAAACAGTCTGAGACCGGTTGATCCCAAACGGTCTTGAGACCGTTTGATCCCAAGCGGTCTTGAGATCGTTTGGTTTCAAACGATCTTGAGACCGTTTGGTCTCAAGTCATTGAAATTGCTTGCACTAGTTCTTTGTTAAGGTGTGTGATTAGGATGATTTCATCATCATCAATCTATCCTTCAAAAACTATTGTCGTACGTATGGAAATTGCATCAATTGATCAAAGGAATTTCAAGAAGAACAAAACAATCAACAAATGAAGGAGAATTGAATGTAGTAATAACATTTAAGGGTAACCCGCCTTTGAAACTGAATCCAAAATTCACGCTTCATGTCTTGAATGGTTAATGAAGCTCTCACAACCTTCCAAAGCTCGTCCTCAAGCTTTTGAGTGAAAAGGAATGGATAGGATTGAAGATTGAATGGAGAAAATAAGAAATCAAGCATTGATTTTCGATTTCCACCATGAAATAAAGGTTGAAGATGACTAGGGAGCTTAACTATAGGTTGGGGCATGTCCTCCTGTTTCTCCTTAGCTCCTTTGTGTTCAACCAAAGTAAGGAAAGAAAAGGAATCGAAAAAGCATTTGATTTGGGTTGGAAATGGGATGTATATAAGAAAATCCAATGAGAGAGAAAGTAATAATTAATTCCTTTATTTTCATAAATTGATGCCACATCTCCCCCTCAACTCCTTTCCCACGAAGCCATCCTCTTCCCCTTTTCAAACCCCTTCATTATCCATTAATTAAAGGAAAATAAATTAAGCACCTTAATTCATATAATAATAATATTCATATTTGAGTGGATATTACTTTTCCTTTTATTAATGTGAGTGGGCTCTCCACTCACTAGGATATTTTGTGGACTTTGCAAGGCACAAAGAATTTCACACTTATGCAAATTCAACCATCCCAATTTTGGTTGAAGGGCACTTCAATTAATATATTTATTTTTGCATTAACTTGAATTAGGGTTTCAATTATGCTTAAATCTTGATTATTTTAATATCAAGATTCTCTCTCCTCCAAAGTGATTCAAATGAGGCACCCCTCTCATTTTATTTTCTGTAAATGATGCCAAGAAACATGAGGGACTCTCTTGAAGTGGTATTTTGCATATTGAACCCTAGGTTTTGGGTAAATTGCACATTACACCAAAACTAGGTTTTAATGCACAAAGATTGCTCAACAGGCTCTATCTTGGTGCTTAAGCTTGCGGGAGACATACCACTACATCATTCTCATTCTTATGATGCTTAAACATCTGAGGAAAATTTTATCATGTACAATTTGCAAGTTAACCCCTCAACTTGGGTAATTTGCACTTTAGTCTAAAATAAGCAAAATAGTGTTTCAACATTATTCAAAAAGGACTAAAATTGAAATATAAGTTCCTCTTGAACCTTAATTACTTTTCAAAAGATAAGAGAAAGAATATAATCAGACTTATTAATAAAAACATCTAGGGTTAACACATAACCTAGGTTAGGGATGTTACATAAAGTTATTTTCCTCTTTCGTTGTTGTAACCTAGAGAGCCCAAGAAAGTTCTACCCATCCTGGGAGGAGCAACGAGGGAAAGAAAACTACAAAAAAGCAACTGGTTGTGGGAGAGTGTGTCAGTGACAAGTACGCTGACAGAAGGGGACAACTCCTTCTAATCAGTACTTCAGGATGAGTTGAATTCCCAGTAGTCTATGTGGACTATCTATAGTGGTGGGAGACTTTTGCTGCTCAGGAGGACGACAGTTAGCCATAGTCCGGGTCAAGACCAGGAGCTGCACATACATCGTCAAATATAGGTGGGTGAAGACCACACTTTCTACAAGGTATAGTCACTGTGCAAGCCTTAGGACCAGGTATATCTCGCTAAAATCATCCTTCCCATTGAATAGATATTGACGTGATCTGCTAGTTATGGGTTTATCGTCAAGTAAAATTTTTTTTTTCGCTACCTACTCTGACCACATGAAACCCAATAGTGGTATCAGAGCCACGTCAATACTCTATGTTTTGGGATAATCGATATGATCATATTTTCATTTTGTTGTCTTTTATTTATTTCATACGATGCGAATATTTAAATAACTAATGTGAATGTCCGATTAATACCACATGATCCCAAACTAGTATATACATATATGATATGGTATATATGCAATCGATACACATCACCTTAAAATGATTTTGATGGTGGATGTGTAGCATGATCATGGCCTATAAACCCTATGTCCATTTGTGTCGTTGATTATGGTTGTTTGCATCTCAGTCTTCACACTGATCCCTCTTCTTCTATTATTAATGTAACTCGAGATTCACTTCTAACTTTTCTCCCCTCAAATGTAACTCGAGGTTTCACAAAGATTATGTAAAGTTGGATAGATTTATTTCTTGTTATGATGAAGACTGAAGATGATTGCTTGATGGACTGAGATGATGGACTGAGGAGCAGTTGGTGGCCTGACGAGGTTCCTGATGACCTTGTGAACCCACCGTCTAGAGGAGCCAAATGATTGGTTGGTGAAAACCTACCGACCGGCTAGGAGGTGAGCCGATCAGTCATAGGATGAGCTAATCAACTCAGAATGGCCTAAGCAACGATCTTCATCAATAACAAGTTGCATGTGATATAGACCTTAGATGACTATAGTTCCCTGTGGCTCCAAGGAACTATAATAGGATGGCAATAATCATCGCTTTATCATTATTGCATGTTTTTTATTTGTGGGATATAGCATGTATATGATATGTACCATATGTGGTGATTGGATACATATATGCATATATAAGCATATTAAAACCCCTCAACAAACATATTAAGTTGAAGATGCCTTCCAAAAGCAGCACACATGAAAAGCTTGATCGACTAAGTGTGGGAACGCCTTCACTTGATGCATCATCTATCTCGTGGAAGTGTGATGGTGAATATGTGGGTCTGCCTTCACAGGGTGCATATTCATTGTGTTGGCTTTTGGGTCGGACTTAACAAGGTGACCTTGATCGGATCAAGCACCTTGAGGCATAAAGATGAACACGACAAGGAGTTGTGCATGACATCTATCCAAGAATTGCATATGATGTAATTCATAAATGTTACCTACCTTAATAATTGATTATGGATGCTGGTGTTGGCCGAGTAATAACTCAATTGTTTTGGATCTTAGCTCACTAGAAGGTTGTACGCTACAATCTTCTGAATTGATGGTGAGGACTATCAATTTGATCAAAAAGTGGGAGTGATAATTAATTAAAGACCTAATTAATATCGTCAATTTTCAAAAATCAAATCAAAAGAGTTTTGGACTAAAATTGAAAATTTCCTTTTTGTAGAATAAATGGCTACCAACAACATCACTTTTTATTGTGATCGGTCCTTGAGAAGGACAAGCTAAATGGGAACAAATTCCATGACTGGTTTAGGATGTTGAGAATTGTTCTCACTCAAGAGTGAAAGATCTATGTCCTAGATACACCAGATCTAGAAGAACCCGCTCCTACCACAACAAAGGCTGAAAGGGATGCTTACAAGAAGCATACTGAGGATGCCATTGATGTGAAGTGCTTGATGTTGTACTCAACGAACTATGAGTTGCAGAGACAACATGAGAACATGGACGTCATTGAGATGGTTCAACATCTCAAGCACATGTATCAAGATCAGGCACGACAAGAGAGATTTGATGTCTCCAAGTCATTGTTCAACTACGTCATGACAGAAGGAGATCCAGTAGGCCCTCACACACTCAAGATGATTGGATATGTGGAGAACATAACTCTACAGGGATTCCCTCTGATCCAAGAGTTATCTACTAATGTGATATTGCAATCATTGCTAGAATCCTACAGTCGATTTGTGATGAACTACAACATGAACAACTTTTACGGGCCACTGACAGAGTTGTTGGGCATGTTGAGGAAACTCGAGGTACATATGAAGAAGGACAAACCCAAATATGTGATGATGATCAGTAGAAATAAGGGAAAGTCTAAAGGCAAGGGCAAGGGCAAAGCAAAGAAAGGTTCTAATGCTAGCCAGCAGCCCAAGTCTTCTTCAACTCTCAAATCCAAGGGAGGGGTGAACAAGGGAGGCAAATGTCACCATTGTCATGAGCCGGGACATTGGAAGAGAAATTTCCCTCTCTACATAGATGAACTAAAGGAGGGGATGGAAGTCTCGACCTCAGGTATTATGAAATAAAATTTAAATGCTTCTTTATCTGAGGTATACGATACAAGGATATAGATCTGACATATATGATGTCCAAGATTTGATAAGAAGTGATGGCCTTTATGAAAGGACCAAGAAGGAACAATCATCAATATTGGACCAAGTGTTTCTGCCATAGATAGTAGTACCTTTTAGTTTATTTAAGCCCAAAGGACATGTAATAGAGTTATGAGCTGCGATTTCATTTTTCCAATAAATAGAAACATTTTATTTCTGCAACTTGTAATGATAAGGATGTCTATCAATAAAGTTGATGTTTCAATTTCAAAGATATGATCTTTTATGGCAATTCCTTATCTTGTGGTACTTGATATGCATGAGATAAAATAAATAATACCTAAAAGTTGTTGATGACTCAAACGATGAGTTAGCATTATCATCTAATGAATGAGAAATTCATCTCTAGGTTCCATGTTGATGGATAGACTGGACTCTCTTGGTTAATGAACCATTAAGAGATGAATGTCTTGTTTATTGGGCATGATGACAAGTCAATCTTCACTAGATGAAGTATGTGAATGACTATTCTATTAGGTATAATACATATTGATGTATATAAAAACCTATTGGATTAAATGATAATACTTCAGATATGGATATCTTGAAATGTTCAAGAGTACCATAAATGAAGAACAAACTTGGTAAAAAGTATTAATTCTTGACATGATCAATGAACAAGATACTTAAATCAAATGTTTGAGGACCTTGCGAGTAACTATGATAGTGTATCATAGAGAACTCATGATTAAGGCATAATGATGTCTAAATCAAAGAAGGAATCATACTTTAAATAGTACGAGAATGATCATCAAACAAATAATTGATCTTCTAAAATTCTTCTAAAGAACATGCTTTACACTAAATAAAGGTACAAAAGGAGATTGAGAATCACAAGTGTTGTGGAATCTCAAATTCCTTATGTAACAAATACACCTCATATATGTAGTAGACAACACTTAGAGCTTGATGGATTATGATATCCTACAAACTCAAAGGTGAATAATTGGTCAAATGATGATGAGCCAATAATCTATCTAGATAATGTTGACGATCCAGATTTTGAGTTATGGCTTGAAGCCATAAGATCCAAAATGACTTCCATGTGAACCAAATAAGGTATGCCCTTAATGGTAGCACTTATAGGTATAAAACCCATAAGTGCAATTAGGTCTTAAGAGTTAAGACTGACATGGATGACATTTGAAAAGATGATTGGTTGAAATGAATTCAAGTGTGTTCAAGGTGTTGAACCTGATGATTTTATTTAACCAATTGCAATGACTATAGGCCATAAAGGATCATGCTTGCCATTGGAACTTGAAGAAAATGAAATTTGGCATATGGATATTGAAATTGCATTCCCAGAAGAAATAACATCAGTCTATGTACGTGACACAACCGAAAGGGTTTTATAATTCCGTTAATGCAAATGCAGTCTATAAGTTGTAAGAGATTAATCTCTATGATTGATTAAATACAGGCACCTCAGAAATGGAGTCTTTAATTTGATTATATAGTCAAAAGGTTTGACTAATATATAAAAATAAAGAAGGAATCTATGGTTACAAAGATTTAGTGGGAGCGTATTCATATTCCACATGATGATGAGGAATAAAACAAAACTGGTGTGGAAATACCGTCTTTAAAGGGAATAAAGAGAAATGTCCTATGTGATTGGAATAAAGATCTATAGAAATAGTTCTCAAAAGTATCTTGACCTGATAAAAGAGAGAGAATACATTGGGAGTCTGTGTTGAAGGGTTTAGTATGCATCAGTGGGAGAAAACTTGTCCATATTACATGGAGTCAGTCTCTCATATGCCTAGTGTCCCAAATTCTTATGAAGAATACGAACACATAGATAGATGCCTTATGCATTCCCAATTGGATCAAACATGGACATAATCATCCCATTATCTTGTATGTATCAGACATGACAAGAAAATGTATATGCATTCATCTTGTATGTACTGGACATGACAATATCATATGATCATCCAATTATCTCGTATGTATTGGACATGACGACTGGATGCTTGTCTACTTCAAGTGAGAGTCATTTGAATACCATAAAGAACTTATTTAAGTACTTATGAAGTATTAAAGGATTAGTTCTATGGTAACAAGAGGAAGAGTTGAGTGTAAATCGTTTATACTGATGTAAGCTTCTGAAATGATAGAAAGTGACTGCAAAATACAAAATATAAAAGTGAATATGAGTTGTTAAATGGAAATGTTCCAATTAAAATTAAAAGCCATTTAATTCTAAAAGGGAATGTCGAGTATCCTTGTGTTATGAACAGAAGAGGATACTATATGGATCTAGAAGTTCATATAGATGAACTTATAGATATTCCAACCATTGATGACATTGTAGAAATACTACATCAAACAATGGAGCTAATTGTTAGGCAAGGAATATCAAATAGCATATTACAGCAACTCCATCTCATACAAAATGTTGTATAGTGAGGAGATGTGAAACATGTAATATACCGACTAAAGCAAAGTGTAGCTAACTCACTGGCTTAGAACTAGCACAACAGAATCATGTGGGACAGTTTAAAGATCACTAAGAATATGATTCGAAGGTGATTGGCTCTAAGTACAAGTGGGATTCTGTTGGTATGTATGTCATGAGATCCAATCATATGATGATTGGATTGGCATAAATCATGATTGATTTGATAAGTATCAAAGGGAAGCTTCCAATTTATTCTATCTCAATCAATTATGAGATAAATGATGGACCAGAATGAAAGTCTAAAGAATGACAATACTCAATGAAGTATGTGTTCGGGTTGAGGACCTGAACAATGAGATCATACAGATGCTAAGAGTATGTACATTCTTATTATGTCCCTAGTCAGAACTCATTGTGGATGGTTGATAGACAACAATGACATATTAAGACTAGAGTATGTGTTGGTTGATGATACTGTCGCATTAGTCATGATATATGATATCAAACCTAGCATGCATATACATGTTGGAGAATAGTGTATCATACAGACCCACCATGAGAGTGACACATGGAACCATGACATGGTAGCATAGTCATCTCTCATAGTGATGGTGGAGATTGTGATTCTTAGACCTAAAATCACTGCACTCGTCAAATGTGATTGGGTATACTTTGACATCATCAAACACAGTCTTGAAACATGGTTTGTTATAACGATGATGATTGGGTGGCTTTGATGCATGAGATAGACTGTGAGTGATAGATATGGTATTTGTCCCTCCTAAGGGAGTATGATGTCCACGCCACTTGAAAAGTGAGACTGAGAAAGGCATGCTCATGCACCTGGGAATCAATTTATGATATTGATGTCACGCATATCTCAGATAGTTTGCTCTTGTTCAAGAAACATGAATGAAATTTGAAAGGATGACAACTCCATACCTTGAGTTCATTCAAGATATCAGAGAAAAAGGAATTATACTTTTACTGGAACACCAATCACAGTCTGTAGGATTGAAAGTTCTTCTCCATCTTTCCTTTTCACTTAGGTAGCAATGATGTGCAACTAGGTACCACTCTTTGCTTGTGATGTTATAAGCTAGTTATGGACATTCACTACCAACATGAAATGGGGCATATAGGGTCACACACAAAGGATTAACCTGGAAGAGGAGTTTATCCATGAATGATGTTTGGATTGATTAGTAAAGTGTTTAGGTACTCAATCTAACATTCAATCAATAGAATTGTCTCAGAGTCATCAAGTTCAAGTGTTGAACCAACTAATTTGAGTGTCATATTGATTGAGAACCAAATTGACTGTGTTCTATACAACCTAGACCACCAACGGACTGATCCACTGGGTGAACCAATCGGCTCATGGCCAGTGATACTACTAGTTCACTTTGGTGAACCGATCAATTCATTTGTCTAAACGAGTAGTGTTGGATTTTCATTTCACTTGTTCAATTCGATTGGGACAACAATTAATCTTTGCATTAATTAGAAACGAATAAGGAAAGTCAATTGTGGACAAGTCTTAGAAGTGAAACAACTGGTTTACTAAGTGAAAAGACTGGTTCACACACCTAACATACCGGTTCACTAGTGAACCGATTGGTTCACCTTGCCAAACGACCGTTTCAATTGTGAAACAACCGGTTCGCCTGTCACAGAGCAAATTATTCATGGAAATTTTGGACCCTTATACTCCCACACAGACTGGGAACCCTAACCCTTTCCTCTACTATAAATAGAGGGGTACAGGGGGCTTCTCCAGAGATACAACTTAGAACATCAGTTGCTCTGCAAAGTTGTTGTCTTCTCTGGTTGTGGTAACCGAGAGAGCCCAAGCAAGTTCTACCCGTCCAAGGTGGAACAATGAGGGAAAGACAACTATAGAAAAGCAACTGGTTGTGGGAGAGTGTGTCGGTGACTAGTACACCGACAGAAGGAGACAACTCCTTCTAGTCTGTCTTTCAAGACAACTAGAGTTCCCAGTAGTCTGTGTGGACTATCTATAGAAACGGGAGACTTCAACCACTCAGGAGGACGATAGTCAGCCACAGTCCAGGTCAAGACTAGGAGTTGCACAGACGTCGTCGAAGATAGGTGGGTGAAGGACGCACATGATATGAGGTATCATCGCTGAGAAAGCCTTAGGACCATATACATCTTGCTAAAACCATCATTCCCATTACATAGATATTGATGTGATCTGCTATTATGGGTTTATGGTCAAGTAAATTTTTTTGTTTCCACTGCCTACTCCGACCACGTAAACCCAACAGTAACTACCAACTAACACAACATTACTGGGAGACACGATCTCTCCTTAAAGGTTAATACAATAACACACTAACTCCAATTAATACTATAATCCTTTTCTTTAAATATATTTCCAATTTTCATAACTCACAAATTAGACATTTGATGGAATTGAGAATTTGATCCTTTATTTAAAATCATTTCTAAAAATAGAAACACCTAAAATCAAATTTTTATCTTTTATTATTTGGGTCATGATACAATTTACTTACTAATTTATATTTTTTAAAATAATTGAAACTTTCTGTTGATTCATGCATGAAAATTGAGAGTACTCCATGCATGTGAGGCCATTAGAATGAAAATTGAGAGTACTCCATGCATGTGAGGCTCAGTCATGATATCTCAAAATTAGAGGGTCAAATTGAAATCAAAATGATTAATGAAGCCAAATTGGGGGACACATTTGTAAATGTTTTTAAGAGAGGAGATTAGACTCATTTAGATATAAGAACTCAACCAAGGGATATTTAATATCACATAACATGTTAATTTGTTAAAATAACCAAATGAGATTTTGAATGAAGGATAGATTTGTAAATTTGAACAAGACAGGGAAAAATTATGAGTTGTAGATCAAAATAAATTTAGCACCCAAATCTAGTATGAAACAACTCTCCACTCCTTAGAAAAGATTTTGTCCTTAAAACCGACACACTGATGGTCTAGTTAAGTATTGCTCTCAACCCCTTAGAAAGATTCATTTAGAAATTTAAATAGACATATCATCAACTACATAGAATCCCTTACTTTCTCTTTATCATTACCCCACACTAGCTCTAGGGTCTTCTCATACCTTCTTGATTGTTACTTAGCTCAAGAAATCATCAATAAAAATCGTTTTCTTCAAACATGTAATATAATGAAACTATATCTTGATGGGAAAACTTTACAGTCACCTCATGTCTACTATCTATTTAAAATTACTCCATCATCCTAACTATTTCAAATATTTAGGGAATTTATTTTTTTATGAAAGAGAAAGAGTCACCTGAGCACTGAGTGATTCTTGGTCCATATAGATCCTCTAGGGTCATGTACACATTTTACCGGCCTAAATCACACTTCCAAAAGGATCGGATTTAGAGTAGTCAGACCTTTTAAGAGATAACCCAACTCTCAAGGCCCCGTAATGATAAACGGGGTCTGATGTAGCGATCGGGGTCAAAAATAGGGACAAAGTTGGCAGTGTTAAGCGCAGGGAGTCTAACGCTCTTATACTCCAGATAACGGGGTATACCAAGGGGTGTTCCCTAAGGAACGATGGTACCCAAACCAAAGCTAAGGAAAGTAAACCAAAGATAAGAAGAACAAATGAAAACAAAAATAAGATGAAACAAGTATATGGAAGGAAATTCAGATCGGGTTTCACCAACTAAGACTTCTCACCAACATGAAACATCATCTCTCTCTCTCTTTCATACCCTTATCAAGATTACAAGCAACCATCTATGGCATCTATTCCACTCTCTCTCAAGATGAGGATATATCTAAGTCTAAGTGTGCCTTCCCTCTCGAGATAGCCACACATAAACCACAATGTAAAACATACAGTTTAAAGCTTTAACATTCCAACACTCATATGCATTCCTACTACTCCATAAAATGTGATAAAAGTGATATTACTCTCTCGAGATATCAACTATCAAACATCACAAGATGGTAGCTAAGCATACAAGTGAATCATTAAAATAGGTTCATGGAGATAACCTTGACAAGAATATATATATTCAACAAAGAGAGACAATATACATGTTGGGATAGCCTTAGTGGCTACTCCCAACCCAAGTTAAGGTGTTTAGCCACTCATGCTTGTGGATAGCATTACAACATTACAAAAAGATAGATACATGAAGATCCACATAGTGAGGAGGGAAGTATAGTGGAATGGAATGATTAATCTGGACAGATAGAGAAGGAACGTGATATGACACAATACTTCTTCAAATATGGATCTAGCACGTTTATGACACGAACGATCTTCTTCTCTCAAAGAAGGAGTCTTTAGTCTTCTCACTCCTCAACTTCTACCTTTGGAGATCAAGGACTAGTGGATGTGATGGAATGGAATGAGTCTGGGATGCAGAAGCACTTTGTGGTCTTCGATATCTGATCTATGATCTAATGATTTGACAAGACAGGTGGGTGGCCTATTTATAGACACATTCCATCAACTTTAGCCTAAACTGCGATTGCGGTCAGGTTGGGGAGGTGTGAGACCGTGGTCGCGGTCACGGTCGTGGTCGCGGTCATGGTCTTCTCTTTATTCCTTCTTTTCTTATAGTTGAACTCGGTCACGGTCTTCCAGTTGCTCGTTGTCTGGCAATGATCGCGGTCGAGGTCTCCCTACTTGGTTGTGGTCTGCAGGGATCACGACCCCAATTATACTGTGACCTTCTTTGAGTCGCAGTTGAACTTGGCGTCCAAGATCTCCAAATAGATTGCGGTCCTTGGCTTGATTGGTACTACTATACTGATCGCAACCTCCATTGAAGTTGCAGTTTAGCAGTGATCACGACTTCAGTTTGACCGCGGTCTATCTTGAATGTGAAAGGACCTCGATCTGAAATCGGTTCAGAGACCTCGACCACCATTGTTGAACGAGTGGGTCGCGGTCGAGGTAAATACCATGACTTGGGATATAAATGTACCTACAATCCTGTAAGTGAGGTTTTAGTCCAAAAGATGGTAAAATTTTAGGGAAAGCTAATAAAAGATATACTAAAAGAGGTATATAATATATACAAAAATTACATAAATAAAGTGTTATCAACTCCCCCAAACTTAGAATCAAGCCTATCCTCAGGCTAAGTGTAGGTTTGATAACTCAGAGAGAGAAAGAGAAACTTATGTGGCAAAATTATAGAATATAACATGACTAAAATATCTCATTCTCGCATCAAGATTGTTGGGGTATGTTTTCTAACCTTTATGTCTCATTCCTCCCTCGCAACTAGAGTTGCATAACTTCATTTTCTCACCATTTCCTTCAATTATAAAAGGTTCCTCCTTCTCAACTTATCTCCCCTTCCGCTTAGATAATAACCACACTAATACAAGATCTTTTTTGAGGGGCATCTTTCACACCATTTCTTTATTTTCAGTTGGCCTTATGCTAATGTGTTCGGGTAGGCTTAAGACTTCAAGTGTTTTCCTCTTCCCTCTGAACTCCTCACCCACAAATATCGTAAGAACAATGTTTCCCTTTTTGGGCTTCTGACCTTAAGTCAGGTGGTTTTGTGAGTTTTCATTCAGGATTGGAGGTATTTAAGCTTGGCTTCTAGACTCCACTTACGAGCACGCCATATATGCATTCATGAATGCAACAATACATCGACCATGTGGAAGCTTTTGGCATCTTTTTGGGCACAACTCTCATTATTTTTTTCTTTCTTATTAGCTTTTTTACATCTCCTTTCAGGCTTGGGTGTGAGGGATTTTTAAGTGGTCTTCTGGGCGGCCAAGCCTCTTTTTAGATATGCTCTGAAAAGGGTAGCTATTTCCCTCTCTACGAAGATAAAGATTTTTTGGTCAAAAGCGTTAGGTGAGGGTGGTTGGTCAGGGGTATGGCTAGGTGAAGTTCTCTAGTCTCTAAAGGTTTCATGAGTTAAGGTTGTCACACATACAACATCTTATTGCAAGAATGAGATAGAGCAGTATTGATAAGTTTCTTATTTTATGTGTATATATAAATATAGGTTGCTCATTTATTTCTCTCTAGAAGGGATAAAGTACTATAATTTTGAAAATTTAGCAGGAGAGGAGGCTAGATTCTGAGTTCAAAGGGTACCTTTTGCAATAAATTTGAAAATGTTTGAGAATTTTAGAGTCATAAAAAGATAGTAAATGTACCTCTCTGACCCCATTTATGACCTCTCCCCCAAACGTATCCTACACCACATCTCAGGGTGTCAAAATTTGAGTGAGATGTATAAACGGGTTTTCTTTATTTTTTCTTGTTGTTGGCGGAGGCCCACTCAGACTCAAGAAGCATGGTTGTGTATACTCCTCGTAGTGTGTGGTACTATTCGTAATGCATGCCCTCCATTTTGACATCCATACTGGCTAGGGCCACCATCCAGGCTAGACAGAAGAAGCCATGATCATTTGATAAGGGCACCTACTGGGGGCTCCTATGGTAGAATTGTGTCTTTTTAAAGTTTTTTCCTTCTTTATGCTTGTACCATTTTCCATGGCTTTTTATCAGATCAACAATCACCTCAGCGCATGTGTTGGCCTTTTCTTCTGTCGGAGTCTTTGTGGTCGTCATGTTAGTTTTTTTATTAAGTCCAAAGGCTACATTTGAGCTGTTGTAAAGGATGGCAGTCCTTTTAACGATATTGATGACCAACAGAGTGTAGTGATTGTTGTGAAGAATCGGCAAAAAGATGTAGTCTGGTAGGGATGTTGTTAGGCGTTGTTGCAGACATTCCTTTTCACCTGATTGTTTGTCTTTCAAGATGTCATCTACTAGTAGGAAGTACGCCAAGTGAGCATTCATCATGTTGTCGCCTAGTAGTGCCTGGTAAGTTGACATCGTGCTTACTAAAAGATATCCTCCTATTTTCAGTGTTTCTCAGAGGTCATCTCTTAGCACACAAATACCATCTCTCTCGAAGATGACATCTCCCGACGAATCATCTTCTTTCAAGGATCTCATAATTATATTCAGTTCTTCTAAAGACATGCTAAGGTAGCTCCATCTGTCGAAGTCCTTGAAAGAAGGTGTAACTTCTCCTGTTGGTCCGTCTGGCTTTACATCGACCAAGTCTTCTTCTTCAACCTCTCCCTCCTTAGGTTTTTCCTTTGAAGGTTGTTCTTCTGGAATTTCTACTACCAGAGGTTGCTTTGGTTTGTCATATAATGTGTGCTTCATAGCTTGTCCAGTCCCTTGACTCCAACCTTCTTTCCAAGATGCATCCTTAGCTGGCTCTGTTGGATCGACCCATATGGTCTTCAGTTGTTCCCTACAAGTCACCTTTTTAGGAAGAGGGATGTCTTTGTGAAGCCTCCAGGGTACAACTTCTGAAGGAATTGTCGGGTCACTGAAGAAGCAACGATCGTAGATGGCCTCCATGGCATACACACCCCACAGTCCATGCAGGTCCTCATTGTCTAGATCTTCCACGGGGATGCCCTTGTTGATGTCTATCATCATTCTCAGCACTATGAAAGCGCAATCCCCCAAACCAGCCTCTTCTTGGGGGACCTTCTTATTGATGGAAAAGAACTTCCAGAAGCCCTGGAATTTGTCATCTGCTTCCTTGATTGCTCGTTGCAGATGCAATGGTATCTTTAGGGCATCTCTGGTGTCCTTCCTTTTGTAGATTAGTGAAGTGTTGTCTAGTTCAGCTACACAACAATTGAGCACCTTCTTCTTTCTCTCATACATGTCCACGACGATTAGTGTCCAATGCCTTACATTCCTTATGGGCAACACTACATAACTTGTGCCTCTTCTGCGCACAGCTGCCTTCAGTTCAACAACATCTGCTACCTTGTAGTCTTCTTTGTAGAGGAGGCTAGCCAGATGTGTCGTTCCATTGAAGACTGGTTGTAGATTGTCTAGATGTAGAAATTATTCCAGGAGGGTAGCACAGAGCACCTTGAACAGTCATTTATGTACTCACACTTTTTATAGGAAGATTCCCTAGAAGTGATCCCTAGTTAAATGTCTACCCTTTTTGTTATATAGTATGTCTGACTCGGGTAGATCGTCGTTCAGGATGTCTGCCAAGATGCAGATGTCCCAACATGTGATCTGTTATACAACAGACATGTCCATCTCCTACATTTTGCATGGAAGGGGAGGAGCCACTCCAAGAATTTCTTTTGTAGATGGTGTACCCTGCTCCCTGGCGGGCTCGTTTGTAAAGAAAGCAGACATCCTACCATACTCGTCGTCAGATGTTCCTTCATGTGTCAAAGGTGTCGGAGTTTCTTCGATAGTCTACATAGTTGTGGCCACCTATTCAACTTCTTTGATTGACGATTGTGTTGTGGCCACTTGTTCTGCTACTTCTGATGATGCTTCCACAACAATGTTGTCTCTAATATTGCTTTCCTAAGATGTTTGACCTATTTTAGCGGCCACTAGCATCACTAGAGTTTCCTCCATCATTCCATCATAGTGGTATTCGTTATGCTCATTATGCCTTTAGAATAGGAAGAACTCATTGCTCTCTTCGAGACTAACGCCCAGCTCAGCTAGCATCTTATTGAGCTCCACGGCCCCTGTCGTGATGAAGTCTGAAATTGTTGTGGTGACATCTTCTCTATGAGCTATAGCTTGTTGTTCTTTTCGCGTCAGCTTGCTTGTAGGTAGAGTCATCCAATGTTCTGCTTGTGTACCACTTCCTTTGTCATTTTCTTCCTTCCCTTCTTTAGGGATACTATTGAGATCGAGCTCCCTAGACAATGTTGTGGTTTTTGTTGCATGTTTTTTCGTTGGGGGAGCTCGATTGTTGTAAAGGCTCATTTTTCTTCTGCTGAGCTGTCGGTGTCATCTTTACATTGACACTTTCTTCCTTTGGTGCTTCTTCCCCCGTGTCTGTCCCTCCCATGTTGTCACCGTCATTGTCGTCATGGCTGGAGGGGCTCGATGAGGAGTGTGCTGAATTTGTTGAATGCTTTGCCTTCTTTTTCTACCACCAACTCTTGATTTCTTCATGTTCCTTTTCAAATTTCAGGCGGTCCTCTTTGAGGCATTGGCATTCTTCCTCAAGGCTGGCCATCACTACATTGTAGCTACGATGAATATGTTCATTGCCAGATCGAATGACGTGCCTCTCCTTCTTTAAGTCCTCCATTTCGTCCTTCATTTCTTTGAACACTCTCATCATTCTCCATTGGTTGTGTAATGCTTGTTGGATGAGGTCAGGGAGTGCTTTTTTTCTTTCGTCGAGTACTTGTACCTGTGTTGTTAGTGTAGATAAAGAAGAAGTAATATTTGTAATTATTGAAGTGGTTAGATGCATGTATTCCCACATGGCATCAAACTATGTACCTAGTACACCACCGAAAGAGGGTGTATGTTATTGTTGTTGGTGTAGTTGTTGCTCCATGAGCATCATTGGTGTGCTTGGTATTGTTGGTTGTGGAGGTGGTGGTAGACCTTGGTCTTTCTCCTTCTGCTTTTCTTTTAGGTCCACATTGGCTCCACAAATTTTAGGGTATGGTACAAATTGGGAGCCTTGTCCTTCCGGCTCAACCTCCAGTTCTATGTTGTGCTACAGGTTGGCTGTTGTGCCTTCCTCTTTCTCCACCTCTGGCTCCATTGTAGCTGCTTCCTCGTGTGGCTCTACATGTGTGGGTTCTTCATTCATCACTATTTCTTCTAGAGGACGAGCCCTGGGGATTGATGGTTCTGCAACTTTTGTCTTTGCGGTTAACGCGGCTATTGTATCTAATTTCTTCCTCTTCTTCTACAATGTCAGTTTCTTCCACTACTTTGTGCTCTTTTTCTCCTTTATTTCAGCTTGGGCACTACTCTCCCTGATTGTAATTGTTGGTTCTGTATTGGCTCGCAGTGCCCCGGAGTACATCTTCTCGATGTCGTCCTGGTTCGGTCGTAGTTTGTGGGCGTCATAAAATGCCATCTCTAGAAGGGGGATGAGCCTTTATTATCCGCTCTGCTTGAAGTATAGTTTCTCCCCCATCTGTACCAGAATTCTCGTGATGACGAGGGATTTGATATCTATTTTCAGCTGTCCCTCCATCTCCTTATACTTTAGGATCTCCCCTTCATCCATGAAGTATTCAGCGATCTTTGTTATTTGACCACCCATGCAGTATGCAGAGTTTCTTTTTGCTTCCCCTCCTACTACCGTAGTTAAACGTTTGATTAATATCTTTTAAATATTTACTCACTTCCTATTTATCATCGACCATATTAGGAACATGTCCCCTTTGTGCGTTGTTCCCGTCTCAGCACTTGTGTAAATGGTGTAATTTATTATCTTTTGAATCGTGTGAATGAAGTACGAGGTGATCAGGGAGGCCTTCGAGTTCTTCAAACTATGTTCTTCTTCTCTAGTCATCTCTTCCCACATGTGATGGCTATCGTAGGTGGTCGCTTCCTTCTCTCCTAGGGCGGCAGTGTAGGCTTTGGCTTCTTCCTCTTTCATCATGAATATTTTATTCAGTGCTGCCTTAGAGATCAGGTAAGGCTCACCTCCTAGCCTTACCTCTAGTTTGTAATCTCCGCTGCCCGCTTCCATTGTTTCCCTACTTGTGGGGATTTTCCTTAGGGAAGATAGGAACTCTATAGTTAGCTTTGTATATGACTTTTCCTCGGATGTGCATAAGGTGAAAAAATTTTCACCTTATAGGAATTTGACTAACCTTTCGTAGATTCCCATCTTCTTAAAGTCTCTACGTCCAGGTACCTAGTTGGGCTGAAGTCCTTGTGCTGATACATCTAGTCATAGGTAGACTGATGTACTGGGTTTCTCAGCATGAGCAGGGGTTGGCCAGACTTTTCTGATGTTTCTCCAGTGGTTTCTTTCTCTTAGTTGACTTTCTCTATCTCCTTCCTTCTTGGTTTCTCATCTACTACTACTTGCTTTGACTTCTTGCTGCCCTTGGTCTCCTTGGGTGCAGCCTTCCTTTTCTTCCCCTGTATTCGGGTCTCTGACTCTCCCGATTGATACTCTGAGGTCTCTATTTGTTTGGTTTGTTCGGTGTCTTGTGGAGAGTCTTTTGGTGTTAGGTCACCCAATATCCTATGGTACTATTGAAATCTCAGTTGCATCTCAACCCTTTTTGCTATTGGTAGTTGTGTGTCTTTCTTCAAGGGTGCAGTCAGACTTTCCACTGTCTATTCTACCTCCTTCAATGTTGTTAATTTCCTATGGATAGAGTCACTGGTTGTGGGATAAGACATTCTGCAATTTGTTTAACAATGGATCATTTTATATTTGATTTAATAGTGGTTAATCATCTCACAATTATTTTATGAAAATTTGTTAAGTTTAGAAAATGTTTATAGTGACTGCGACCCACGGTCTTATTGGTGATACAAGAGACATCGCGATTGTCGTCTATGTATGTGGTCACGGTCATGTATGCGACTGTAGTCATGGTCTTATGTTGTGAATTGGGTAGGTCGCGGTCGAGGGGACTGCAATTTCAAGGAACAATCTTCAACATCGCAAGCCGCGGTGTGAACCTGAACCTGAAACTTAAGTGTTGAGTGAGCACTGCAATCAGGTTAAGATCGATGTTTGGACCATGGTCACGATTTCTATTGATGCACACCGTAACTCATGGTCTATCCAATTAACGGTCACACTTCCCTTTGTCCTTATTTCAATTGGGGCAAGTGGGTAGGGCAGAGGTCAAATGAACATGATGGGTGATTATTTTAGGGTTTTTAAGATTTGTTCAAAAGCGCCACCTTAGGGTGGGTTTTTGTTCGGTGATAATGGTTATCGGGGACACGATAGGTGCCAAAATGAAGCGGAAATGGAGTGAAGGTGTGAGGTGAAAGCAAAAATGATAGTGGCGGCAGCAGAGAATTGAGGAATCAGTGGTAAAAAGGGCAAAAATAGGATTGGGTGGTTACCTTGCTCAACGAACGAGACAAAAAAATGAAGAAGGTTGGAGTGAGGTCGAGTCAACTACTACAGCGGAGGTCAGTCATGGTCTGGTGATTCGTCAGAGATGTAGGGTTTAACTTGAGCTCAAGAAAGCAAGAAATTAAAGGAATCCGCAAAACTGGGTTTTTAGAATATATATTTGTAGAGTGACTGTGACCTGTTGATCAAAGATAAAGGAGTGATCGTGACCGCAGTGTACTCAAAGCATGACCATGATCTGCAGTCTCTTCTATCAAGGGAAACATTAGGTCGCGGTTGAGATCACTAAAAGTTAGCACCACGGGTCATGGTTTGCTTGAAGCAAGGTGAACACCGCGACCGCGGTATAGATCGTGGTCGGAGTACTTTGACCAAAACAAAGCTTGTTTCTTTGTCTTTCTAAAGGGGAAAAGATATGTACAAAACTTAAAAAGGGAGGAAACTTAATCAAAATAAAAGGTAGAGAAAACAAAATCATAAAGAAATAGTAAAAGCTTGGGTTGCCTCCCAAGAAGTGCTTGTTTTAAAGTCTCTAGCTAAACTTCGTAATCATTCATTCCTTGGGTTTCTCATCTGGATGTGGCAACTCCTCATTCCTTTCCTCAGGTGATTGATTTGGTTCCTTCAAACTAATTTCAGACCTTCAAACAAAAGCCTCGTCTTCGTACAATTTACTCTGTGGCCATTAACCTTGAAAGTTCCTATTTTCTCCTCTTGAATCTCCATCATTCCTTATGGATATATCTTCACCACAGAAAAGGAACCTGACCATCTTGTTCTGAGTTTTCTTAGGAAAAGTCTGATGCTTGAATTAAACATAAGAACTTTATCACCTTGACAAACATTTTTGTTCTTTAGGTGGGAATCATGCCACACCTTAGTCCTTTGTTTATTAATTTTGGTATTTTCGTATGCGTGCAATCTCAACTCTTCCAGTTCTTGCAACTGTAGGAATCTCTTCTGGCCTGCTTTCTCCAGATCCATGTTTAGGAACTTGATCACCCAAAGGGCTTTATGCTTGAGCTCAAGTGGTAGATGGCAGGATTTACCATAGATCAATTTGTACGGCGTTGTTCCTAGTGGTATCTTATAAGCAGCATTGTAAGCCTAGAGAGCATCGCCAAGCTTCATAGACCAGTCCCTCCTAGTACGGCTGACCGTCTTTTCCAGTATTTGTTTTATCTGCCTATTGGACACTTCCACTTGTCTTGAGATCTGAGGATGATACGGTGTAGCAACCTTGTGCTTCACCCCATATTTCTTCAATAGCGCCTCAAATTGTTTTTCTCCAAAGTGTGAGCCTCCATCGCTTATAACAGTGTGTGGCACTCCAAAGCATGGGAAAATGGTCTTCTCAAATAGCTTGATCATTGATTTAGAATCAAAAGTCTGAGTTGCTACTACCTCGACCCACATGGATACATAGTCGACTGCTACAAGGATATAATGATATCCTTTTGATGATGGGAAAGGGTCCATATAGTTTATCCCCCAAACATTGAAGATCTCCACTTCCACCCATTCAACAATAGGCATTTCACTTCTTTTTCTGATATTACTAGTGAGTTGGCATTCCTTACATGCCTTGACAAAAGATGTCACGTCTTTAAATAGGGTGGGCCAGTAAAACCCGGATTGGAGTACCTTTTCAACCGTTCTTTCTCCACTGTGGTGCCCTCCATAAGGCAAAGAGTGACATTCCTTCATGATTGACAAAACTTCTTCCTCAGTATACATATCCAATACAAATTATTAGAACACCTTTTAAACAACAATGAATCATCCCAATAATAGTTCTTGACATCATAGAAAAGCTTTTTCTTCTGATTGTACATTATTTTAGGTGGCAGTTGGACACAGGCCAAATAGTTACAAATATTGGCAAACCATGGTAATATTTGTTCCTCCAATTGGGCCATCAGCAAGGCTTCATCAGCATAGTTATCATTAATAGGCAATTGGTTTACTTCATCAAAAATGATTCTGGATAAGTGGTCCGCAACAACATTCTCCTTCCCTTTCTTCTCTATTATTTCATGATCAAATTCCTAAAATAGCAGAGCCCATTGTAGCAGCCTTGGCTTGGTATCTTTCTTCTTCATAAGGTATCGTATAGTGTTGTGGTCAGTGTACACTTTCACCTTGGGCCCTATAAGGTATGACTGGAACTTATCAAATGCAAAAATGATCGCCAACATTTCCTTCTTAGTGCTGGTATAGTTCACTTGGGCTTTATCTAATATGTGACTGGCGTAACAGATGACATGATGTTTTTTATCTTTCTTTTGACCTAGGACTGCACCTATGGCATAGTCACTAGTGTCACATATTATTTCAAATGGCTGGTCCCAGTCAGGGGATTGTACGATAGGTGCAGAAGTCAAAGCCTTCTTCAGTGCTTCAAAAGCTTTTAAGCATTCATCATTGAATTCAAAAACTGTATCCTTGATTAGCAAATTTGAAAAGGGCTTTGAGATTTTTGAGAAGTCCTTGATGAACCTCCTCTAGTATCCAACATGGCCTAGAAAACTTCTTACTCCAGTCACGGACCTTGGTGGTGGGAGTTTAGAGATGGCTTCGATTTTGCTTAGATCAACTACGATGCTCTTCTTGGAAATTTTATGTCCTAGGATAATACCGCTCTGGACCATAAAGTGGCACTTTTCCCAGTTTAGGATCAAATTTTTCTCCTTGTATCTCTGTAGTACTAAGGATAAATTTCTTAGGCAGGCATCAAAGTCTATTCCATAAACTGAAAAGTCATCCATAAACACCTCAACTATATCTTCTTAGAAGTTAGAGAACATAGAAATCATGCAACATTGGAAAGTTATGGGAGCATTGCATAACCCAAAAGGCATTCTTTTAAAAGCATATGTGACATAGATGCATGTAAATGTCATTTTCTCTTAATCATCATGGTGGATTGGAACCTGATAAAATCTAGAATATCCATCCAAGAAATAGAAATAGTCATGGTGGGCAAGTCTTTCCAAGACTTGGTCAATGAAAGGTAGGGGAAAATGGTCTTTCTTTGTGGCTAAATTCAATATCCTATAATCTATGCACATCCTCCTTCATCACCATTATCTCCTTTCACTACAGTCATCCGTCCTTTCTTAGGCACTACATGAATGGGGTTTACCTAGTTGTTGGTGCTTATTGGGTATATAATCCATGCATCCCGTAGTTTCAATATTTCTTTCTTAACTACTTATTTTAGCATTTGGTTCAATTTTCTTTGAGGTTGAACCAGTGGCTTCACAGATTCTTCTAAATTTATCTTGAACATGCAAAGGGCTGGGTTAAGTTCCTTGATGTCTTCAATAGAGTATCTGATTACCTTTTTGTGCTTCCTCAAATTTTTCAGGAGTCTTCCCCTTTGTTCTTCTGTTAGGTTTGTGTTAACGATGACAAGATTCTTTCCCTCATTGTCCAAGAATTCATATTTCAGTCCTTCGGGAAGTGGTTTCAATTCTGGCCTCAGCTTGGGAGCCTCTTTCTCTTCACTTGACAGTTCCAAAGAAGCATATTTTATAGTCGCAATTACTTCTTCGTCATCACTGAGATCTTCTTCGCCTTGTTTAAGATAATCAAGAATTTCAACCACTTATGGATCTTCCACTAGAGGATTCGGGTTGTTCAGGGCCCTCATCAGGGGGTCTACTATGTCCTTTTCCTCTTGAACCTCCTCGCAATATTGGTTGTAGTTGTCCATGAAGTAGACCGATTTGAAAAGAGATGGCCCCTTCATGGCTTTCTTCACCTTGAAGTCTATGTGATCATTTCCAACCCGAAGAGTTGTGATTCTATCAACGACATCCATCAAGGCCCTACCAGTTGCCAAAAATGGTCATCCGAATATCATAGGACACTTCGGGTCCTTGACAATGTCTATTACAACAATGTCGTAAGGGATGAAGAATCGTCCCACACAGATCGGGACATCTTCTACTATACCAATGGGTCTCTTGAACGTGTGATCCACCAGTTCAATCCTCATGTTTTTCTTCACCATGTCGGTTAGTCCCAGCCTTTGAGCTAAACTTAGGGGCATGAGGCTTATGTTGGCTCCCAAGTCTATTAGACCTTTCCTTTCAAGGTTGTCCCCAACACAAAATGCGATGTTAAAAGCACCAAGATATTTATTCTTAGTTGGTAATTCGGCTTGTACAAAGGCACTAGACATGTTTTCTAGATGTAAAGTTTCAACATGGTTTCCCCTTCTCCTCTTTATGATGAGATCTTTGAAAAACTTTGTGTATGTGGGCATTTTCTCCAAGACATCAAGAAATGAAACATATATGTGCAACTTCTTCACTGCTTCCAAAATTTTTTTGTATCTTTTCTTTAGGTGTGCCATGATGAGCTTGTATGGGAATGGGACCCTTGGTGCATATGGATTTTTCTTCGTGAAGATTTCCTCAACAGGATCTGGATCCTTAACTTCTCCACTTTTCTTTTTTGCTTTCTTCAGCAGACTTTCCCTTATCGGCATTATTTTCAAAAGTAACTTCTTTTTCAGGTTGTGGTTCCTCATTGTTTCTTTCCCTGTTGTCATCCATTATTCCAGGATTTTTTAAAGTTCTCTGAGATCGGAGGGTAGACATTTTTGTAGTCTCTGTATTCGATGGGATTTTTCCCAAGGGATTCTTTACCAACTCTTCCAACAGTGCAAGCTCTTAGTCAATTTGACATTGGTGTGTCTACATATCCACCATCTGAACTTGCATGGTTGTCAAGATGCCATAATTAGCTAGAGCACTTTGGGGTAGTTGATTGTTCATTATTTCTTGCGTCTTAGAAAAATCAAATATTTGGGAAACTAAGTCTTGTTGGTTGTTATCATTTCCTTGTCCTGATCCTTGGCTTTGGCTTAGTCCTTGGCTCGGTCCTGCTTCTTGATGATTTTCCTTGTCCTGAGTTGTTGGTTTGGTAGTTGGTTTTCTGAGTATACTGAGTTTTCCCGTTTCTCTTTTCAAAACCTGGCGGCAGTTTTTGTGAGTTACTCAGTTGGTGTGAATTCTCGACTGCATCTAGCAGAAACCAGGGTGGTCTAGCCTCTTGAAGTTGGCATAGGAAACGTTATGCGTCTCTTCTTCACTTTCACTTTCGTCACTTTCCTCTGGCTTGGAGTAGATACAATTATCAAACCCATGTCCTCCTTCTCCACAGGTGACACACTTCATGACCTTCTCAGTATGCTTCTTGCCCTTAACTCCAGTATCTTTCAGCTGTTTTACATCAGTTTCTATTTTTTGAATTTGGGCCATTATGGTTTCTCAAGCCTTGGCTTTCATAGATGGTCCTTCAGCTCCTACATTAATTGTTGGGCCTCTGTCATTCCTATCATAGTCTATGCCTGCTTGCAGTGCGGCCATGTTTTCTATTATTTTCATAATTTTGTTTGCCTTCTTCCTGAGGAAATCACTACCAGCGGTTGTGTTTAACGAAGTCCGTTATGTATGAGTTAGCCAATTATAGAAAGTGGTCACTAGGAACCCCTTATGATAATTGTGGTGTGGGAAATCCCTAAGGTACTCCTAGAAACATTCCCATGCTTCGTGCAAGTTATGTCCCAGTCTGTGCAAAAGAGGTAATCTTCTACATGTTGTGGATTGTCCTTTCTGTGGGATAAAATTTAGTTACAAAAGCATCTTCCAGGGGTCTCCACCCATCTATAGATTGGTGGGGGAGATTTAGATACCAAGATAGAGCCTTGTCTTCCAAAGAGAAATTGAAACCTTTGCAATGTATCACCTCTTGCGGGACCCCCCTCATCTTGATAGTATCGAAAATATTTTTAAAAGCATCAAGATGGTGGTACGGGTTTTCTCCTGAGTTCCTGCGAAAAGGTTTGTTCTGGATCATAGATATGATATATAGCTGGTTTTAGTTCAAAATTTTCTGCATTGAAGTTTGGTATGATGATTAGACATCTAGACTTGATGGCCCTTATTGCTGCCAACTCACGAAGAGTCTTCCCTTCTTCATCATCCTTGTTGTCGCTATCCTGACCATCACACTCCCGTTCATTGTCATGATGGTTATTGTGATGTCATCTTCAACGTATGTGGCGTCATTCTTTGTCGCGTTGGTCTTCTTCACAACGATCTTCGCCATGATGATCCTCATCTCTGTGGTCTTCTTCATGATGACGATCATCATTGTAGTGGCCATCCATGTCTTCATAAGAGCCTGGTGGTGGTGGGTTGTATTGATTCCTCGCATCTCTCTCATCCACAGAGATAGTAGCATCCACGCAAGGCGGCATGGTAACTCAGGGTTAAGGAGGAAAGTGAATGAGTCTACTTCTTCTTGGGTCTCTGAATAGACCGCACAGTCAAGTTAGTAAACTGGACGTGTTAAAATTAATTATTCTATACAAACACAGTGTAGCATATATAAAGTAATAGTGTGGTCAAGCTTATCGCTAAGCTTGAGGCACAGGAGTATAGTGAGTGGACTCGAGTTATTAATAGTGCCATTTTCCTTGTCCCCGATAATAGCGCTAAAAAGTTGACCGGCCTAAATCACACGTCCAAAAGGAGAAGATTCAGAGTGGTCTAGGCTTAAGTCGGTGGAGTGTGCCTATAAAAAGGCCACCCACCTGTCTTGTCAAATCATTAGATCATAGATTAGATCTCGAAGACCATGAAGTGATACTGCATCCCAGACTCATTCCATTCCATCCCATCCACCAGTCTTGGATCTCCAAAGGCGGAAGTTGAGGAGAGAGAAGGCTGAAGACTTCTTCTTTGAGAGAAGAAGATTGTCTGTGCCATCAACATGCTAGATCCAGATCTAACGAAGTACCATGTCATATCACGTCCCTTCTCTCTCTGTCTAGATCTATCATTCCATTCTGATGTACTTCCTTCCTCACTACGTGGATCTTCATGTATCTATCTTTCTGTAACGCCATTATGATGTTTGCAAGCATGAGTGGCTAAACACCTTAACTTGGGTTGGGAGTTGCCACGAAGGCTCTCTCGACATGTATATTGTCTCTCTTTGTTGAATATATATACTCTTGTCAAGGTTATCTCCATGCACCTATTTTAATGCTTCACTTGTATGCTTAGCTACCATCTTGTGATGTTTGATAGTTGATATCTTGAGAGAGTAATATCACTTTTATCACATGTTATGGAGTAGTAGGAATGAACAAGAGTGTTGGAATTCTAAAGCTTTAAACCGTATGTTTACCTTATGGTTTACGTGTGGCTATCTCGAGAGACAAGCCACCCTTATACTTAGATCTATCCTCATCTCGAGAGAGAGTGGAATAGATGCCATAGATGATTGCTTGTAATCTTGATAAGGGTATGTGAGAGAGAGAGAGATGATGTTGCATGTTGGTGAGAAGTCTTAGTAGGTGAAACCCAATTCAAGTTTCCTTCCATATACTTGTTTCGCCTTATTTTCATTTTCGTTCGTTCTTCTTATCTTTGTTTTACTTTCCTTAACTTTGGTTTGGGTATCATGGTTCCTTAGGGAACACCCCTTGATATATCCACGTTATCTGGAGTATAAGAGCGTTAGACTCATCTAATAATTATTTGATATTTCTAGGTTTAATGTTCTAAATTATAAATATACAAGATTGTACCAAAAATTATTAGATAAATTATAGTTATCATAGTCAAGCTTGAACTTTATATAATTTACTCAATATTGGTGTCACTATTCTTTATGTGATGTTTTATTGCGTCCAAATCTTTAGGGTAGGATTTTACATCAATGTTATTCATAGTTCAACATAAATTATCCAAAGTTTTATATATATTTGAGAATTAGTAGTTTTAGAAATATACAAGTCATATTTATTACATTTTACCGTTTAATTATCATATTATAGATTGAGATGCAAATTGAAATCTTTTTTTTGCATATATATAGATAGAATGTTGGATTCCTAACTTTTCCCTTTTCTACCTAAAAAATATCAAAATTATATATATAAGGAAAACCTAATATTTAACTCTGAATTCATCATATTTGGTAGGGTTAATTGTGTCAAAGTTTCAATGAGGGAAAAAACACTATAACATTATTTGGAATATAGTTTTCCTCTATATGTGTTAACGGGCTATAATTTTGTATATTGGTGATGATGTCATATAGCTTTTTCTTTTCAAGTTGGATATTTTATTCAAATATTAGAGCTCTTTTTCCAAGTAATCAAAATTTCCTTGCTAGGTTGGTATACAAAGTGAGGAAACCCCACCACCGCCTAAGTGGATAGGGAGTACTAATGCCATAACCTTCACTAAACATCCTTCCTTAGACACTTCAGCTCATTAAACTAACATGGTGATATTTATTCTCACTACATTAATAATTTTGAAGTAAATTATATATTTGACATATCTCTCAAATATATATTAAGATTTCAAATGGAACTTATCAAATGTGATTATACGTACATGGATCTCACCATTTCAGGGTATATGATATGATATATACTTATTCTATATTCTTTTTCTTTTAAAACTACTTGTGGTTGTACCAAATTACTGAGAAACTCTTGGGCACTCTAATAATTTGTATGCCTATAATAGTAATTTTAATGTTACAAGAGCCTTACTATGAATCTAGTTTAAATATTGATTTCTTGATAATATTTCCATGTAAATATATGAATAGGGGAGTCCCAATAGCTAGTAGGTGGGATAGAATGTTTCAACTTTCTTTATTAAGAAGCATACCTTGCACCCTAGGCTCTTTGTGTTTACTTTTTGTACTCTATGTATATCGTAAACAATAGAGCCAATGGTACTGGGGTTAGTTGTAAACTATTTTCCTATGTTATAGGTGTACTACTTTTAACCCAAATTTATACAAGACATGTATGACGTATAACTATTTATCACTCTGATACCATGTTGTAAACACCTGATCCTTATGATCATATAATTACAAGATTGCATCAAAATATAAACAAATCTTGATTTTACAATCATGCTTTATATCACAGAGTCACAAAAGCTATTACATAGGATTACAAAATTATGAATAGTCATTTATTCCTATCTAATCTTCAATAGGGGGAAAACTCTTGCACATTTTGTCTAGGTCTGGAATTGATCACCTACCTAAGAGATCCCATAGGGAACTAAACTAAATAAGGGCCCCAAGAGGGGAACATAAGTAAGTGAAATAACAAGTTAAAAATTGATAGTTGGAAAGTAAAACAATGAAAACTATCTAAAAGGATTTTCATGATGAAATGCAAAGAGTTAAATAATGTAGGCAAGTAACAATTGGTACTAGTAGCTTTTCAAATTCAATAGGATGCAACATCCAATTTTGAGACTAGTGATTCAAATTTAAAAAAGATAGCATATTTCAATGTCTATTGGTTGGGAAATCCATGTGTTCTCTCCTATGAAGAATGACAACACACCAACTGATATTTCCAGTATAATGAGGGACTCTATATCCTTTAACTATGCATAGTGGTTTTGAAGAATGATTCCAATAAACTAGGGGCACAACGTCTAAACAATGTGTTATTTTTTTCAAGATCATTGTTGTTGGATTTCCAAAAGGAGGGCTAATGTTTATAGTAATTTTAATCCAACCAGCCTATCCAATAATGCATGCAATCAATGAGGGAAATAACTTTCCAAATATAAATAGTGATTTTGTACCTTGAGTAAAATCCAGACATTCTAAATAAAAATATCCAAAGTTTTCATTATTGAGATTCAAACATCTCCATGACTTAATGAACAAATATATATACAACTTAGAATAATATAGTTACTATTGGATTAGAATCAATTGATATTAAAAAAAAGTATTCATGAATCGGGTTTTCCATCAAGGAGTGCTATTCATATTTTCCATTATTCTCATATTTAGGCTTATATTATATACATATATATACACACATATATATACATAGACATGTATATATATTCAATATAACATACTCAATTGTTTTATAACATTTTCTTTAGACTTTATCATGAAATGTTTTCTTCTCTTAAGTGTAACATAATTCTATAGATTTACTAGGCTCAAATATTTTCATTAATCACGCTAGGAATATTTAGCATTTAAATCATATATAGTGCAATGCATACTAGTTATACACTCATACATAGGTCTCAAGTTGCATATGAACATAATTATACCAATATGTGAATGATGGAATCCTTGTATAATAAATGAAAAAGTGTTGGTCATAGATTTTGTTTAGAAATATGAGCTTATCTAAGATCAGATAATTAATCATCCATATTATCTCTCCCTAAGTTTCCATTAGGATAATGTTGTTTAGGTTGAATTAGTTCACATGTCAAAATTGTATATCTAGGTCTCAAATTCGTATCTAAACATACTTCCAGATGAAATATAATAGAGTATTGTCACATATAGTTCGAAACATAATATACTCCACAATCATTTTCAAGAATTATTTTCATGCATAATTATAAATTTGTTAACATAATCGTATATATGTATTGGCTTCTAATTTATGATTCATTTAAACTCTACATAAATCATAATAGACTAACTTCAATCTAAACTTTGCATAAATTCATATAGTACATCCAAATTTTTGTAATGTAAGTTTCAACAACATGATATCATAACAAAGTTGAATTTGCATAAGGGTCTTACATGCTAAAGATATTAGTGCATGTATATATACTTACTAATAAGTTGAACATAAGTGTATTGGGTTAACTTATCTAGGTCATGATCATTACTAGATGTTATATTTTGATGTCATTATCATCTAATCTCTTGTATTGTTT
This sequence comes from Alisma plantago-aquatica, assembly GCA_963693085.1. Classification (NCBI taxonomy): domain Eukaryota; kingdom Viridiplantae; phylum Streptophyta; class Magnoliopsida; order Alismatales; family Alismataceae; genus Alisma; species Alisma plantago-aquatica. The sequence continues at coordinate 1,153,225,777 of OY856412.1, forward strand.
ACAAAACTAAAGTATTATTTGGATAATTGTAATTTGTACAAGAAATATTATACTATTAAGTTATAGTGTGTAGAGTTTAGGATGATTGATAATTGGTGAATCAATCTTTTAATCACAATCATCCTTGGCTATTTATCCTAATGCGTCAAGTTTCCCTAGAAGCCGTGTAGAGGAATCCTTCTAGTTTGAGAACTCAAGATAGTTGCATTGTATTTGTTGTAACAGATTTCATCGCAAGAGAGAGTTGTTTTGACGCTAGGATGGTGGTGGATTTGCAAGTTGTCATGGGTTGATAGTTGGCTCTGATGGATTAGAAAGGGAGTGTAGTGATTTATGTTGGTGGTGGGAATGATAGGATGTGGTAATTATGTTGTAGGTTTGATGTTATTTGACTGGTGATAGATGGTACTGACAAAGGGTTATAGGATGTCGTGGTTGAGTTGAGGAATGGAGAAGGGCCCGTTGTGTTTTTGTAGGTCTATGATGGCAATAAAGAGGCAAGGTGGTGGGAGGGGTGATGTCTGCTGGCATCTAAAAGTTGCAAATGGTGTAGGCTCTTGAGTGCATAATTATTTGTATGAACATGAAGGGTCTTGAAGCTGGTAGCATGACTTGAAGAGTCCTCTACTTCAATCTATTAGTTGTTTTTGGAGTTATACGCTTCACGCTACATTGCTACGATGAGCAGTGCACTAGCAGTCATTATGTAGGGGGTTTCTAAGGGGGGAATGGAGAGTGAGGCTTCCTCTTCCCCAAGATGAAGGAGGTACATGTGGTGGATGACCTTGGTGGTGTGAATATTTTTAGGGTATGAGATGAGTTTGTTGATCGACAGAAATTGTGGACATGTTGGTCGCCAATTTTTGGGGCGTGTTCGGTCGATGATTGAAGAGAAGTTTTATATGAAGTAGGGGAAAGATTTATAGGATTAAATGAAGGTACTTTGTAGAGGGAGGGATCTGATGATTAACTGAGGAGTAGGGGAGGCAGATTATTCCTGATCTGGTATCAATAAGTAACAGTTGTCTGTTGTTTCCTATGTTTGTTGAGAAAGAGCATGGTGTCGCAAATTTGGTGAGGTAGAGAAGTCGAAGACGGAAGTAATGTGTCTATGTTTCCACTGGGTTGAAGAGAATTTGAAGATGGGGTGATCGCAGTAACTGTCGATTAATGCAACATTACAGGGTGATGGGATCTCTTGTTCAAGGTTAATGCAGTAGTAAACCAACTCCAATTAATAAAATAACCCTTCTCTTTAAATTTATTCCTGATTTTCATAACTCCCAAACATTACATTCAATGGAAATAAGACTTTGAACCTTTTTTTAACTTAATATAACATCATTTCTAAATATATCAACACCTATTATCACATTTCTATATTTGACTATTTGGTTCAAGATCACAGTAAAATTATTAATTTAGATCTTTTAATATGATTGATATTTCACATTGATTGCTAGCCATTAATATGAAACTAAGAGGGCTTCATGAATGTGAGGCTAAATTTAAGGTATCTCAGAGTTAGCGAGTCAAATCGAAACCAAAATGATTAATGAAGCCAAATTGGGGGAAGCATTTGTAAATGTTTTAAAGAGAGGAAATTGGAACCAAGGATAGAAACCTCATTAAAACTAAGTTCAAAATCATTTAAACATCCACAAATTATGTGATATTATGTTGGAATAATGTTCCTAGATAATATTCATACATTTGGAAGTTAATTCCTTAATTATGGAGAATTTACACACTATTCCACAAATTTGTATGCAATTACAAAATCAAGGAAAAAAAGTGCAAATTGAACGATTTAGATATTTATCTTAATTAATTGATTTTAAACTTATTAAAAAATGAAATTTTGGTAAAACGCATACATCTATGAAAATGAAGTATGATTAGATGTTAAGGTTGGTTAGGGGGGCTTATAGGATTAGCAAAAAATAATTCCTTAGATTTAACAAATTAAGCCTCTTTTCAAAAAAATTTGAAACTCATGAATCTGAATAAACCCAAAATAGCATTATGTTCACTAAAAAGTAATGTCTTGGGTGGTATTTTAATCTATATCATTTCATTCACTTATTCTTAGCTGATATGTTTCTTTATTTTTTCGTATTCAGTTATTTTTCTTACTGAGTAGAAACAACACTTGTCCAATTATTGTAATGGGTTGAACAAATATTTTTCAACAAATTGATACTTGATTCTAATGCTACCAAAGTTGCATCTAAACATGTGATCTTGACTTGCTATTAATTGGAAAATTTTATCCTATCTTCGAATTTGTAATTCTGGATGGTTTCATATGGGAAGGTTTTGTCTAAATCAAATTGAAGATCAATTTTAGAATTGAACTTATAAATAAGCTTTTCTCCAATGGAGGGGAATATGGTATCTATATGTCATTTTATTGATAACTAGTCATAAATTAAATAATAAAAAACATTGAAATAACAATATTATCTATCAAAAATCAAACAATAAATAATAATATAAGAACTAATCTAATATTTATCCAATTATTTATTTAAATAACTATATATCGTAAAAAGATTGAGATTATTCTTGGGCCAAACATAAAAAATTCATGTATACTATTGGTTTATTATTCTACTTAAATATCTAGGTGTAGGTTTAGTTAGATTGGGTAGAGTTTCACTCGATTTGAATGATTCTCCAACTTGAAAATGAGACATAACTGAATTTTCATACATTTACATAATTATCTTGTAGAATTGACCTAAAGTTGACATAATGTTATACATATCTTGATAAAAATATATACTCATCAAACAATCTTGATCTAAAATATTCTAGTGAAAACAGTGTGATGACTATTATTATTTTTCATATTGACATTTTATAGAGTTCTTGAGTAATTTCCTTTCCAAACCTATTAAGATGTGCATCAATTTCAATTTTATTCAAAGAATCGGGCTTTCCAAAACTAATTTAAGATAATTATAGGACAACAGATCATCAACATTATTAAAAAGGTCCAAACCAAAAACTAGCTCACAAATTTTTTTTTTGCAAAATAATAATTCCAATGTGGGATCGGGTTTGTAATCTGCAAATAAAGTATTAAACCTATTTCATAACTTATATCCTTATTTAGATAACAATAAAATAAATTTTATGTTACATAATGAACATGTTATATTACTATCTTGTGGGAAAATGGAATATAGGGAAGCATCATAAAATCATGACCAATAATGGTGTTGGTCTTGATGTTGTTCTTTTTAGTTGGTAATGGAAGTGGAATGAAGTACAAGATAAATTCATGTGCTAAATATAATATATTGCACAATGGTTTTGAGTATTAATTGAGAGCCTTATGATAGGCACCCCCATCTTAAAGTTTAGAAATCTAGGTTTGAAAGTTTGATTAAAGAGTACTTGGAGGTGTACATTATGCATACCAATGGGAAGAAAAACAACAAGTGTGTGGACATGGAAAACATCATATGAAAAGCCTTTTGGAGTACCATACTAATTCCTTCACCTTATCTTAGCACTACTTATAAAAAGATATGTTTGTAAAGGTAGTATTACTATATGGTTTGGTTCCTTTTTTATCAATGTGAATTTAATTTCTTTAGCACGTAAGGGTGATCAATGATAATGCTTCTATACTCACCCAAAAATATTACATTATTTCTTATACATTACAATATTGTTTGATTAAAAGGTTAAGTAATTTAAAATGTAGATTGTACTTTTATTATTATATGATAAGTATGTTGTAGACAACTGTATTTAGACTCAGATCATCAAAATGTGATGATTTTTGTCTAACTTGGGTAAATTTGATCATAACTTCCAATTGCAAAATCAATTAATTTTTTAAAGTCATCCTTGTTTTCATATGGATTAATTTTGTTGGATGTATTTTTATGGTATTTAAATCTGGCCCAATTTGGGATGACAATGAAAACCCAATACACTAGCATACATGAATATAATTTATTGTCAATACAAGGGAAGGAAAGAAAACCAATTCTAGTTCTTGATGGCCGCTCAAAGCGGCGGAAGAGGAGGTCGGCGATCACATCACCAAGCACAGTGCAACCACCAAAGATTTGTTCCAAGCCAGTCTGAAACAAGAGTGATGGATGCTCCCAAGGCCTGGAACTCACTCTTCAAGGAGTCAGTAGGCGATGTAGCAACCAAAATCAATGAAGAACCAATCACCATTGAAGGCGACGAGATCATTATCCCACAAGAAGAGGTAGATTCCAATGCTGCTCGGTGGGCAAACACCCTTGCAGGTTACATCGTGGGGTTTAGGCCTCACATCCCAACACTAAAGGAGCATCTCCAAAACACTTGGAAGTCGGCAGGCCAAATGGAGGTGATGGGGTGAGGCAATGGCTGCTTCATAATCAAATTCTAGGACCAAACAGACATGATCACAGTGCTAGAAGGAGGCCCTTGGTACATATGGGGCAAACCCATGATACTTAAGAAGTGGGAAAAAGGGGAGCCGCTAGAGTAAGAAAAGCTCACAGATGTTCATGTGTGGGTGAAGATCCATAACCTCCTATTAGAATTGTGGAGTGACATAATGCTAGCTCGAATTGCTACTTATTTCAGAAAGTCACAATGCCTGGATAGACAGACGAAAGCACATAGGTGCCTAGAATATGCTTGGGTGAATGTCCTAATGAATGTAGACTCTACTTTCCCCACAGAAGTGAAGCTTTGTACAAATATAGGAAATCCATTCAAGGTACATATTGAATATAAATGGTTGCCAAACCGCTATCCCCATTACGGTACCTTTGGGCATGATTCAAAGTTGTGCAAAGAACCTACTGAAAAGAGTAAGGAAATGATTGAGGAGACAGTGTCTCTGAATCTCACTCAAGTTCAGGAAAATACAAACACGATAGTGGAAAATGAAGGGGCACAAAGCCAGAATACCAATGTAGAAGAGAAAGCCACATTGAGCAAACAAGACCAGGAGGTTGATGAAGGATTTTAAATACCTAAGAACACATCACCATCAGCTAACAGAAGAGCAACTCGAAGACATAACAATACCATTCAAAATCAATCCAGCAATCGATTCCAGCCACTGGATGGAGATGGGAGACAACCACAAACCCAGAGCATTGCCAATACTGTGGGCATGTCAGCAGTTGAGCGGGTTACCAGTGTCTGAACTTCCTACCATGCTATCCTGGAACACCAGAGGTTTGTCCTCGTGGGGCAAACAAGATGTTATTCAGGCTGAGATTAAAAAAGTGAAGGCTGACTTAGTCTTTCATCTCAAAATAAAAATAAAAAGAAAAAGGATTGCTAGAACAGCTAGTAGGTTATGGCCTAACACATACTGGATTGACAACTCCTTGTCATGCAAGAAGGTTAGAATCCTAGTTCGTTGGGATAATGAATCTCATACTATTCAGACAAAGTATCAGTCTAAGCAACTAGTACACTTCTCAATGGTGTGTGGTTCTAGTCCTATTGAGGTCACTGTGGTGTATGCTGCAAATGATGACAATACCAGGTCTAAGATGTGGTTGGATCTGATTAACATCAGCAAAAATATACACCACCCTTGGATAGTCACTGGGGACTTCAACGCCATTTGAGCTACAACTGAAAGAAGCAGACGATCTGCCCCATCCACTCGATCGATGGAAGATTTCAATGAAACCATGTTGGCTTTGAATCTGATTGAAATCCTAGGGAAACAACCTTTCTTCACCTGGAACAACCAACAGGAAGGAGCAAATAATACCCGTAGTAAAATTGATAGAACTTTGGTCAACACAAACTTCATCAACATGTTCCCAAAGATGTGGTTAGAGGTGAAAACAACGATCATTAGTGACCACTACATGCAGGTTCTCCACCTTGAAGATTCAAATGCTAAGAAAAACTACCCTTCCGGTTCTTTAATGTGTGGGCAGAAATGTTTGGCTATATGAAAATGTTGAAACAGGCTTGGGAGACCCCAATTCAGGGTTGTCCAATGTACAGGGTTTGTACAAAACTCAGAACTCCAAAGAAGGCAATCCAACAGTGGAACTGGGACAAATGTGGTGATATGGTGGACAATGTTGAACCATAGAGAGAAAGAAGTGTTGGAAGCTCTGAGTTTGTCTAACCTTAATCCAGATGATCCATTACTGTGCGATATAGAGAAGGAGAAAATTCAGCTGGCAAAAGAAGCGAGTGATGCTAAGGAGTCTATGATCCAACAAAAGTCTAGAGTATTCTTGCTAAAAAATGGGGACCGCAATTCCAAATTCTTTTACATGTCTATGAAAACCAGGCGGAGCAAAAATCAAATCAAAATCCTTGGGAACAGAGGAGCCACTCTATCCAAGGAGGAGGACATCAAGTAGGGCTTCTTAGATTACTACAACAATCTCTTTAACAAAAATCACCAAGGTTGTATTCTGCCTCGAGACATCAATTTCCCTGAGCTGAACGAAACATTGATCAGAAACATAATTGTGGAGGTAACAAATGAAGAGATAAGACAAGTAGTGATGCAGGCTGATAAGGATAAGGCCTTGGGGCCTGATGGATTTAATGCCTTCTTCTATCAAACAACTTGGCCAGTGATTGGGGAGGATGTATGTAAAGTTGTCAAGGATTTCTTCAATAAAGGAAAGCTCTTTCGAGAAGCTAACAAAACTTTCATTGCTCTTATACCAAAAGTGAAACAACCCAACAAGGTCAATGAATGGAGACTGATATCTTTATGCAATTTTCTTTTCAAAATTATTTCAAAGATCCTTGCTAATCGTCTTAAGGATGTGATGCCATACTTAATTAGCATAAACCAATGTGTGTTTGTCAAGGGGAGACGCATCTCAGATGCCATTCTTCTGGCAAACAAGTTGATTAGTGATTTCAAGAAGACACATACCAGCCCCAGGATGTGTGTAAAGGCTGACCTCAGTAAGGCCTATGACACCATCAACAGAACTTATATTCTAGAGATCATGAGAAGGATGAAGTTTCCAACTTGCTGGATCCAATGGATACATTAGTGTCTGTCTTTTGCATCTTTTCAAATCCTGATTAATGGATAGTCAACACCCATCTTTAAAGACTCAAATGGCATTAATCAGGGTGACCCCCTGGCCCCATACCTATTTGTCTTAGGTATGCAAAGATTCATGGCCTTTATGAACAAAGTTGTCACTGACAAAACAATTACCCCTATGAAAACTGGTGAATGTTAGATATCCCATCTAATCTTTGTTGACAACCTCTTTCTATTTATTGATGCTACTGAGGCAAATGTTAATGCCATTAGAAAAGTTCTGAAAGACTTCAATGAATGCTTTGGCCTCCAACTAAATCCAAACAAAAGCCAATTGTTTGTTAGTGCCTCTACTACTGTGGACATTCAGGGGATGATTGGCATTCGTAAGACTGACTTTCTAGTCAGATATTTGGGGCTTCCTCTGGTGCCTGGACATCTCACAAAAAAGATGTGTCAACCTCTTGTAGACAAAGTCAAGACCAAACTCAAGTCATGGAAAATGAAGATGCTTTCTATGGCAGGAAGATTGGAGCTTGTCATTTCTACATTGTCCTCATACCACCTTTTTTGGACAAGTGTATTCCCACTGCCTAAGGCTACTATATGAAAAATTGAAGGCCTTCGTAGAATATTTCTTTGGGGGGACAGTGAAACTGCCATCCATATTCATGCGATCAATTGGGATACTATCTGCAGACCAAAAATTGAAGGGGGTCTAGGCATTAGACGCATGGAGGACTGGATTACAGGTGGTCAAATCAAAAACATGCGGGATATATCAAATGACAAGAAATCTTTGTGGGTCTGTTGGATCCATAATAAATATTTGACGAATTGTTCTGTCTGGAATTGCAAATCAAAGTAGCAATAGAGCTGGTATTGGCGCAGCTTGATGAGGTACAGGGATCGTATCCTACCTTTGGTTAGATTCCAAATTGGCAGTGGGGCTTTAATCATCTTGTAGAATGATCTGTGGGTGGAAGGGAAATGGCTAGAGCAAGTTATTGGCCAGAATATGAAATTAAGAAGTGTCCTCAAGCCAAACCAACTACTATCTAAGCTCATCAAGGATGGTAAATGGACCATTCCAAATGTCAGGGGCATAAGGGCAATCCAAAATATCTGCCAACAAGTGAATCTAGCAGCTGAAGATTAATGCTAACTAAGAGGCCTAACCTAGTTCACTCTAAAAGGAGCTTGGGACCTTTGCTAGACTAGACCTGAGACTATCTTCTGGGCTCAATGGTTGTGGAGGTTCAGTCAACCAAGAAGGTACCTGGTGCACGGCTGGAAATTCTTCAAAGGAAGACTAGTCACTGAAAGAAACCTCCAGAAAAGAGGCTTCTCCCTTATGTCGTGGTGTAACTTGTGCAAGACGGATCTGGAGCAACATCTCTATTGGAAATGTAGCTTCATCAAGAGAATCTGGAGTAAAGTAGAGCATGTAACCCATACAAAAGTCACAAAGACATAGTCAAATGCAAAGGCAGGAAAGCTCACACCATCATAACAACCACTTTGTACCATGTTTGGTGCATGAGGAACAATACCATTTTTTATGGGAGAAGACCAAGTGTTGAAACTACTTGGCATCATATTAGCCAAGATTTTGATAGTCTATATGTGTATAGATAGACTTTGCATTTTTGTTGTTTACCCACCCCATGGCTTTATAGCTTACATGTACATGTAAACACTTTTAAAGGATGGAATGGAAAGTAGTACACTTAAGGATAAAAAAAATTATTGTCAATACATTAGAACAAAAATATATTTATATATATGTAAAAAGAAATAAATTCAACTAGGATAAAATTAGGTTGATGGGATGAAGACAACAAAGAGTGAAAAATATATTGTGGTTACTTGTTAACATATTGTAATTTTATAATGAGGTTATGGTATATGTGAAATTGAGGGGATATTGTTAAACCTAAGATAATGTGAGCGATTGTTTTCAATATTACTAAATAATGCCAAATTTGTATTACGCCACCAGTAGCCAATTATGGTTGGATCATGATAGTTGTGATAGGGCCAAGGCATTCTTTCCCCTTCCAGTGTTCTAGTTTTTTCTCATTAGTGTTACTCGAAAGCTTTATAATTATCATTTGTTGGTAGTTTAGTCTGTTGGAATAAAATTGTGGTCTAATGTTTGACTCCTTTCTCTTTGGAGGTCAACATGATTTCAGTTTCCCCCTCCTCTATTGTGTAGAAAGAGGTTTCCCTTCTACTTATTTCAATTGATGCTTATGTATGTCTCTAGATGTCGTTCTAAGAACATTCATGAGAGGCTAATGGAAGATATATGAGTGATTGTTTTGATGAAGAAAATGTATTTCATCGAGTTCTTCTTCAAGAATCATTGATCAAAATTGAGTATGACAGATATCAAAAAGAATTTTGTAATGCACATAATATTAGGATTATAGGAACAAGAATTCAATCCACTTCATGTCTCAACACTTAATTATATCTTTGGTCTTAAACTACTTATTTTTTATGCATTATCTCTATTTGATTCCATATGGATTTAATTCATCTAATATCATTTTTACCTTTGAAAAAATAACATACTTTATACCACATTACCACAAAATTTATTCGTTGTCACTTCAAATTGAAGTTGGAAACGACTTAGTCACTTAGATTTTTTGTACTTTAGATTCTTACATGGATCCCAACCCTAGAGATGGGATTCTCTTCATATCTGTGGCCAACTTCATATGGAGTATTATCGATAAAAGTACTATGATAATTAGTGGATCCATCAAATAGCATACACTATTCATACTCATAGTAGTAGCATACATGATTGTGTCTTCCATCACTACCTTAATCGATGAAAATCTTTCTGTCCTAGCTCATGTCATGTTAAATATCTAGATATTTATTTTATATATCCTCGTGAACAAATTAGTTCCCTCATAACAATCACTTTAAAAGGCCAACCAAGTCATAGTGGCAATACCCAAATTCTGAACGAGAACTAATACTTTTCATTGACTTTGAGAAATATCGGAACTTTATGTGTGCTTGATTATAATCCCAAACTATTCAAACATTCAACACCTTCATGTATTACTCCTTGCTAACCACAGGTTCATTTTGTCTTGAACATCTTAACATAGTCTTCTTTTTTAGTGTTATTAGATCTCCTTTTGGTTGATCTCTATGTTAATGGAGGCCATGTCATGCTTTACCTTCTTGTTAATGTAATCCATGAATGTGAACTCAAAAAGTGTATGCATATGCAATTATTTTTAATATGCATTTTTTAGATGATATTCAACTAGTATTCTAGCGTAGTAAATAGTTGGCTCAATGTTTACCCTAACATCATGAAAATGAAGGCAAACATTGGTTTTAGGTCCAAACATGATACTACAAAACAAGGTTATAGTTGGTTGTTTAGAAAAATAGTGAATTTTATATATTCATCCTCAATAATAAATACCCAATATAATTTTAGTAGATGGAGAATTGAGATATTACATCATGGGAGAAATTATAGATTAATATCAATTATCTTGTAACCTAGGTATATAATAAAAACATTATCTAGAATTTCTTAACAAACTAAGTTTTGTATGTTAAATGAACGTGTTTAGGCCCTATCTTGTGAGAAATGAAAGATAATATAAATTTCATGATTATCCTAAAAATTCATATATAATGGATTAGAGATGTGGCCTATAAACTAAGTCAAAAAATGGGTTTTATTCAAAAATGTGAAATACCTTTATGAAGTATACAAAACCTTACCTGAATGTATCTTATCCCTCTCAATCTTACTAGTGATCAATAAACTCTAGAAACCACCTCATACATCCCTCTATATCCCAATAAACCCCATTTGAGAATAAGAAATTACCTCATCACAGACTTCTTTGGAGATAAACATGTTATATCCTTAAATATTTTGGAGGAAATTTACACAGCCACAACCCAAACCGATATGCATACATAAGGACTTGTGTATCCTGAGTCAAGGAGGTAAAACCTGTCCTAGATCTCGCAACTAGACTAGGGTAGAGTACCCTTGCCCAACCATAGATGCCTCAATGCTAAAAATTCAAGAAAATAAGATGGATCAAAGACCTCACCACAAGGAGCATTGGATCCCATGAAATACACTCCATATTTTGATGAAAATTTTGATGCTTGTACGGTCTTCTCGATGATTCCATGTAATGATCTTAGCCTTTTTCTCATTTGTGTATCCATGTACGTAGACAATTAATAGGATCTTCATCCTCCCAAGCCTAGGCCACCCCATCTATGCCGAGAGCCATGCTAACTCTAGTAGGACTTTATGAAGGTGTGGGTACACATGTTCGACCTCTCGACACCGAAGTACGAGGGGTCACTCATCCCACTAACTGATCCTTCTCTAGAGTGGGAATAAAATTCCTCTCGTAGAAGAAGATGACCTAGGGGTAGATTACTAAAAGGCCCCTGGGTGCATGCTTGAAAGGTAAGGGTCCTAGAGTCATTTCACTGACCCACCATGGCCTAGGTATCTTAATAAAAACATAGTCATATGCTGAGGTGGAAAGATAGGATTCATTTAATTATATTCATTTTATATTAATTATAGTATACAAATGGTAGGTCCTAATATATTTCACCTATATATCAAAATGATCAAAAAATGAGGATAAGAATAAAATATTGTGAGAGACCAATTATGCTTTCTTTGAAAAAGTACATTGGGTTCATATTTTAGTAATGATATGTGAATGTACATCCTAATGTTGAGGGTAACTTTGATTAAGAATTGTTAATATGTGATTTACTCTTATTAATCTAGCTTAGTAATATGATACCTTCGTAATATACTGGTTAGATTAGGAGCTAGCTTGATGTGTTAGTATGAACCCTGATGTTAATGAATAGAATTTTCACTATAGTGAAATATTGTGATACTAAGATATAATATGATGGTGAATTGATATTAGTTCATGTAATATGATTTAGAATTCTAATGATAAAATAATAATATCTGGTCTACTCCTCACGAAGGGTCTCGGGTTCGACTCCCACTAGAAGTGCTTCTGAGAAATGAATTTCCCACAGTTCACACACTGTCCTCTGATTGGACTTATTAAGATACTGGTGTGTGGGTGCACAATTCTCCTGGGTTTACCATCCTTTCTATCTGGGCCTCTGCCTAGTGGGTTGGGTTTCCCCCAACAATAAAAAAATCTGATCTATGATAGAGTTATCCTAATAGGCCTAAGTATTTGTCTATCTCAAAAGTGTGCTTTGTGTATGATACTAATGTGAAGATCTCATGAAACCATAGTTTCCTTGAAACTGATGTCAATATCATGATCAATTGATGTAACCTGGTCTAATATAGTGTTAAGAGGATATAGTGGCCAATCTTAGAATTAGGGTTACATCTGATGCTCAATTAGGATTCTTAACCCTTAGGAAATCATCATATGATGGAACTAGAGTTTGATATCTTTATTCCTAATCGAAACCCAAAATGACACTAAAACCTAGTTTATGACCTTATATAAGATTAATTAGTGTCATATGGATATGATGGTGACCTGTTGGTAGTGTGTACATTTCTAATGATGTTTACTGATTGTGGGTTGTTTGAATATGGAATTGATTAATGTATTTCTTGACATATATTCCCTCAGGTACATGGTTATTCACTACAAAAAAGGGTGATTTAACTACAATTTCTCTAACTACATATGTTGTACTTGTAGTTAAAAACTACGTTTCCATAAAAATTATAAAAATGTAAGTAAAACAATTATAGTTAATTATAATTACTACAAAGCTAGCTACATATTCAAATGATTACAAATAATATCTTTTTCAACTCATCTTCCGCCAACCTCTCTCTAATAACCAAAACATTGAAAATTTAAAATTTTCAGCACACTACTCCCCCACCTATTAGCACGGTTTCACGCGCGACACCCCGCCCACCTTGATTGTTCCACCCCTACCAATTGCAAGCTCTCTCTCGCACTCTCTTCTCCTCCCATGGAACCTCGATCCGGTATCCCTCTCTTCACATCACCTTCTTCTCTTCCTGATCATATCAAGCCTTCTCTGTTGATCAATGATCGATTCCATCTCAATCTCTAAATTCACAAATGGTTCTCTACACCTCTGATTCCTCTGTCCTATTCCTTTCATATACCTCCTCAATACCCCCGCTACCGATGGCACCAAAGGCCAAGAAGAATACAGCGGAGAAGAAGCCCATCGCCGAAAAGACTGAGGAGTAGAAGGCCGAGAAGGCCCCAATAGAGAAGAAGCCCAGGGATTAGAAGCGCCCTACTAAGGAAGACGACAAGGCATCCAAGAAGAAAAGGAAGGCCAAGAGCACCGAGACTTACAAGATCTACATTTTCAAGGTTCTAAAGAAGATGAACCTGACATTGGTATCTCCAATAGGGTCGTGGATTCATGAACTCCTTCAACAACGACATATTCGAGAAGCTTGCTGGTGAATCGGCCAAGATCGCCAGGTACAACAAAAATATCAGGTATGCCAACTATTTTCTGTCATGCTTTAATATCTTGCAGTAATCCAATCTGTCAGTCTTAACATGCTAACAACTATGATAATTAATATCATCTACTAGTATGAACACTTATCAACTCTTCCACAGAGATCCCATACTTGGATATTAATCTCTTCTTTTAGAAAGAAAAAGTTCAATTTGTTCAGAATTGTTCTTTCGTTCTTCTACAGTCATAACCTTTACATTAAGAGATCCTGAGATCGTGTTTGTAGTTGCTAGAGTCACACGGCAACCTCATCTTCCACATTGGCATTTCTAGTGAGGAATTTGAGTTCTACATCACTGACTTTGATAATATCAGCCTTCTCCCATATGCCCATGATTTGTTCATTTTCATTCTCAGCGGAGGGCCACAATAGTAGTCTTAAATTGGGATCATAGGACAATAAGACACCAACAGTCTCAAATTGGGATCATTAGAGCATGATAAACTGGTTGTGTAGACCAATAAGAGCATGAAAATTACTGAATTATGTTGCTTTTTTTCAAATGGAGTTTGTAGGTTTTTCAACTATATACTATATATGGCCCAATAAAGGAAACACCTAGAACAAATTCATTTCTGTAAACTATAACTTACGACATCATACTCGATTGTTTGGATATGTAATAGAAATCTTCTAATCACCATAGTCTCTTTGTTATCTTGTTTGTACAATAAAATTTGATTTGAATGATGATTGAAGGTATGAGAATTTTATTATTTACCAAAATTTTAGACTTTTGGTTTGCAATCCTGCACATGAAACTAGATGTTTGTAGATATTTTTTAGCATATTAAGCATGTAATCATATCTCCCTTATCTATGATCATTTCAATTGTTTAAGTCTAGGTGTTGAGATTGCAATCATGTGTTTGAGGCACTTTGTTGGCCATCCAGTTCATCTGCTCTGATGTAGTAATTTATAGTTCTCTGGTTACTGTCAATTCAGTCCCAAAAGCCCATGTCCGTCATTGAAGTCCCCATAAACCCCTGTAATTTGAACTCATCCTCTGTTTTCTATAGTAACTCTTCTATTACAGATTTTAGCAACGTCGATCAATTTGTATCTTATGCTCTCTATTTTTCCCTCTTCCCTAACTTACATTTATAATCCTTCAAACTTGTGTGGGCTTGTGTGTTTTTCATCCACTCCAATGATTGATTTAATATAATAGACATATTCCTACCTACTTGGTCTCAAAGTAGGGCCCTAGGAAACTCACTCTAATCCGTGCTCTTTTCCCTAGTCTTTCACCCCCACTTGCATCTTTCGCATGCCTCATTCCCTCCTCTCCTTCTGCTTCCCTCTCCATAGGTCGGCCCATCTCCCTAATCCTCCTCATCACCTTCATCCTTTACCCCTCCCTCCCCCTTTATTGAAATCTCTTGAGCATGTACCTCCATTGTACCAATGTGGGTCCATTCACTAATCTTGGCTATACGATATTACATACTAGGAATTGGTTCTACTGTAGTAAACAATTCAAGAAAGATGTTCATTTTATTGCAAGTAAATAAAGGTGTTCTTACCATGGATGGAGGGAACAACATTACTTAGGCCTTCAGCTTTGGTTGCTCTCTATTTTGTGTTCCAGTATCTCAAATATCAACTCATATAGAATTAGTCATTCTTAGTCTCAATGAATCCAAACCATTGGTCACTTCAAGAATAAGTTGCATTTGTTTATGAGACATGCTGTATATATTTCCTATTACTTATATCAAGTTTTACAAGTTAAACTCTTGACGAGAACTAAACATTATTGAATATATATTCCTTGCATTACTTATACATTGATTTTGCCATGGAATGTTTTTTTCAGTCCACACACCAGAACAGCTAGCAAAGAAGTATAAAAATCTTGGCTTCCTTATACTGTTTGATTTTGGCATTCATAGTTTCATTTGACCACTATATTTGTAGGTCTGTCATATATCTTTTTCAATAAACTCTGTTCTATAAAGGCATGATATAATTGTTTATTTAGAGTATAGAAATGCATTTTAAATATGAATGCCCATATATGTTCAATTTCATTTAATATAGATGCACCTTAACTAAGGTGTAATTACTTGAATTGTTCCTGAATAATAGGATACACCTCCATATAGAATCCCAAACATTTGAAGTACATAATGAAGGAACTACCTATGAAAGGGGACTCCAAAGATATACCACCATTTGATGTCCTTTTCCCAGTTACCAGGCCAAAGGAATTTGTGTTGCTTCTTATTAAATTACTGTATTATGTGGTAGTAGAACT
Organism: Alisma plantago-aquatica; assembly: GCA_963693085.1. Classification (NCBI taxonomy): domain Eukaryota; kingdom Viridiplantae; phylum Streptophyta; class Magnoliopsida; order Alismatales; family Alismataceae; genus Alisma; species Alisma plantago-aquatica. The sequence continues at coordinate 1,153,241,606 of OY856412.1, forward strand.
TTTATGCATATTTAGTATATGTACTAAATCGTAAGTTCTTCTTGTTTGGGATAGAGCGAGTGTGAAGCATCCCTTGGTTTCTCTTTTATGGAATTGACTTTCTGCAATGCAGTAGCTATATTTTATTCATCTTTTCTTCATTTTTTTGTTTAACATCACAGTTCAATGTTCATTTTTTTTGTCAAATGGGTTGGCATTGTTACATCTTCCATGGTTAAACATTTTCAGTTGCAGGGTTTGAGTCCATTTCTCACTAACTAGCATATTATACATCATCCAAAAGCTAATGTGTAGTAGTCTTTTTGAGTAGTTCTCTCTTAAGACCCTCACAATTGTAGTCTTCAGATTGAAATGGTATAGGGATTGCCTTCCACCTAGATTCGGACTTATTTTGAAATGCTTGTAAGCATACATGTATATAATTTTCTTAATTATTATAATTAGTGTAACATTTAGGATTTGGCTCTTAAATAATACAGACTTATGGGAAATGGTATGCACTATCCATACTAATAAGGTACGTCTCAATTTTCATTAAAGATGATGGCATTTCATAATCTTTTATGGATCCCATGTGGATCATCTTCTAAATGAAGATAATTTGTCTTCTATTAGTAGTGCTTTCCCTTGTAGCAAGTTGATTTTAACGGAACCTCTAACTGTTAGAGTGTATGATAGCTAAGTTGTGACTGTTGGAGAGGCCAGAAAATGTATTTGACATGGATATTGATCTGGATATGGCAAGTCAAGAAGGATCCATCCTTTAAAGGGAAATTGGTTCTATTAGTAAGAAAAGCTGGCATAGGATGACCACTATCCACATCTCTATATGTGATAGCACTAACACACTAGTGATCTATACATAGGCTTAAATGGCTAAAGATCACTCTCTTACAAAAGAATACATAATATGTACACTTCATAGGTGAATTGTACGTGTTTCCACAATAGTTGAAAATAGCTCCTTCATTTCATTAGGTTGGTTCTCAAATTTTACAATCATGATAGTACTATAATCCACTTATGTATCTATGGATATGCATGCTTTCTCATCTATGCTACTCATATTTTTTTAATCCAATTATCACCTATGAACCTAATGTATTAGTCTTTATTGACCATTTCCTTTTTGGCATACTATGATTTTCTTTTCACAATGTCGTATGTTTATATACTGGAGCTTGTCAGGTTGAATTTTTATTGATAAACATAGAGATGTGTCACCTATTTCCATCACTACCAAGCAACCATTTTGTTTATAGAATTATTAAGTTCATTTTATTCCTTTTCTTACCTGTATAATGTATTCTTTGCAACTTAGTAGCTAATTGAACGATTTTTGCTGTAACTTTGGTTTTATTAAGGCGAGACCATCCACATAAATGTTAAGAACAAGCCTTCTAGAAAAAACTAGTATGATTTCTATTGTTTTATCAGGACCAACCTCTAAACCAATGAAGAATGTTGTGTTACTTGCACCACCAATCACTGCAGGTGGAAAGACAAGGCCCCCCTCCAATGCCACCTAATGATCCTACAACTGCAAGAATTTCTTTCGGGCATAGTGCTGGAATTTCTTTTGGGCATAGTGTAGGTGTATGCCTACATATGCATATTGTTGCCCCTGAGGCAAGATGGAAATTAGCTGCACAAATCCTGTCTCAGATTAGGGGGCAAAAATATGCATATGTAGGCATTCATGAAATCTATGCTACTAGATGGTGATCTTTCTTAATATATTTCTATGTGATGAAAAGACTGGTTATAGTGAATTTAGGACCTGTTTGGATTCAGGGGTTCAAAATCACAATATTTTATGTATTTTAACATAGAAATCAAAGATCACTGGTAACCTGCCACATTCCAACCATGAATATATGACACTTTAAAATATCTTTACATAGCTTAATGGAACTATAAGTCTGGGCAACATTTTGATATTAGATAAAATGTTAGGTAGGTTGTAGAAAAAATATAGGACTCTATGAAGGTAAATCCAATTTCAGAGCACGGTTCTAGTGCTATTGGTGATTATTAATCACTGAAACATTGTATGGAACAGCCTGCAATCTTTAGATTATTGTATAGTTGAACTATTGTACATTAATCACTGAACTATTATATGGAACAACCTGAAATCTAGTGCTATTGTCGATTATTCATTGTTGAACTATTATATACATATTCTCTTGATCGACAACACCCTCAACGTAGTGACCAAGCTTCAGACTTCATAGCTTCTTGCAAAGGCATTTGTCATTCCATTATCATAGCTTTGTTGCTGTAATTTTCTCACTTCATTCAATCTACTCTTTGATTTCTGCTCTATATTTTTGTAGGAGGCTTCTTGTACTGACAATGGCTATCTATTGCCTCATCTGAATTCTTGGGAAGGATTGCTTCTATTATATAGTAATCCAAGTTTTTCTCTAAGGCCACATTGGATTAGGCCCTTGATGTCCCAATGTAAGCTCAGAAGGGAGATTTTGATTTGTTCTGGAGGGTTATTATGATTGAACTCATCTCTGTATCCTACTATTGTGTTGAAATGATAATATAGATGGTATAGCTTGCTGTCACCAGCATCTTTTAAAAAAAAATCTGCTAAAACGTCTATGGTTCAGAGTTTGGATACAACCTGCTACATGCATATACTTCCTTGATACATGATTATAACCTTCAATACTTATCCCTCTTCTAGAGGCAAGGCTATGTTGGTTCCTTATAGGGGCTATTTGGAACCCTCCAACCCTATTTCTCGGTAGACTGTGTTCACAGATGTGGGCTGAAACCTAGTGGTGTGCCAAAGCTAGTCAATTGTTGTATACTCAAGTTTTAGTTGCAAGGTCAACCTTTGTTCCTTTTTAGTTGCAAATTCATCATGTGCTATATAGTCCTATTTCTGTTTGATCTATAGAAAAGATTTATCTTATTATTGAGCTATTGTGTGGCTCTCTTTCTGCCTACGGTTGAAGCCTTCATGGATTTGCTTTCACGCATGGGTCATTTCTGGCAGAGCCTTATGTCCTTTTTCTTTTTGTCTAGGCTTTGATCTTGCAAAGCATATAGATATACACACTGGTGAGTGGAGACAATGGTTCTTGGAATGGAGAACCACTTATTTTTTTAAATCAAACAATGGTGTCACAAAAATGAATTTAGGAGAAAATTGACTTCCACAAGCTGCAGAATGGAAGGTACTTCATGGTTGTTATATTTCATAGATCAAGTATGAGGATTGAATACATGCATATTCATTCAATATTTAGGTACTAATTAAGTGGCTTATTGATTTCTTAGGTTTGGTTTTACTATTGTTTAATTCAATACAGAGTTCAGTTCAAGTCTCAATTCTAAACAATGAAGATTAGGACTCTCTTAGCATCCAAAGCATATGTATCACAAATGGTTGAGGTGGTCCTTGATCTCTCTTTTTTTATTCTATCTTTTTATATATATTATGAACTGATGCATCTTATACTTCTATTCTCAGTGATTCCACAAAGAGTAGGAGTGACCCTCCTTTATTGAAGACAAGGCTCTGCTCTGTCCTTGTTTATTGACAAGTGTTGCAGCTGAGTTTCTTGGAGTTGTTGCTTATGTTTGTCTCTTATTGAGTTTATACAATTTTTTTTGTAGTTAAAGACCATAATTTTGGGGCTTTCGCTACAATTTCCTTGATACATGATTATAACCTTATGTTATATTTGGCAATTGAAGCATAAAAATTTTAGTTATATAAAGATTGACTTAGAAAGTACTTTCTAAGTCAAATTATATGGCTTTACAAAAGCCCAAATAAAAGCAAAATGAAAAGTCAAACAAAAATCCTAATGACTATCTGATCATTACCTCTACATTCATAAGTGATTAAACGTGGTGTCTGTACTAGATCAGTGGGTTTATTCACCAATCTAACAAAGCACTGTATATGAAGAGCCACCTTTCAGCATTGTATTGTGCTATTACCTAGATGCATGCAATAGTTAGGTCTTAGCTAAGAAGCTGGTACATGATAATCAATAGCATATTATTGTTTGGTTTATTGATAATACTTCGGTATTTCATCCTGCATCATTAGCCAAACTTCGTAACACATTATACTTAGGTTTGTTTGGCCTCGAGATCTTTGCTATGTGCGCTACTAGCGTCAGAATGATGATGGAAGCTATGGATAGTATTGAGATGTTTGCTGTTTTTGCTCTTTCCTATTGCTTCACTAACACATTGTGATGTCGTTTCAATAGTTGTTTTGTTTAGGTCAAGGGAACATGTGGAATGTAGTACACAGCCTAGATTTGTGAGAGCTCATATTGAGAGTATATTTTCTTTCCTCTGCGTTTATTTTTAGCTTGTTGTTATGGATTTTCAATTCAAATGATTTTTTGTTTGTGTTCTTCTATTGTTTAGGTGGTGGGTTTACTATATCTCCTCTTAAGCCAAGGAATGGAAGACCTCGGGCATGAGTACAACATCATATGAAAATATATTTGAAGGGATGGGGGCTTGGTTATTTTTGGTCATATCAGTAGTAATGTATACTTCAGATGTTGAACAACGTTGCAGGTACATTTTTGTTCTATAACTTACAGAGATAAAAATTGAAATTGTAAATTTAAAAAGTTGGTTGACTAAAATTATGACAATTTGGATGGTTGAATGTCTATAATGAACGGTTCCAAAATTAATATGCTTTCTAAACTTCAATATATATGTTAAGCAGCTCCTCATCTGTGGCACTGTTAAACACATCAGCTGGCCTTCTGCTCATATGCAGCAAAATGCCTTTCAATGATACAATACTATATTTCTGGAAACAATTCATACATCAGTGTATTTCTCTAACAGGATTGCGTGAATGGTATTCACAGAGAGATGACACTCAGAAAGTTTTGAGGACAACATTGAGTATGAAAATGCAAAGAAGTTCTACATCTTCTAAGAAGGATCAAAGAACTCGAGATGTGTCCCTGCAACCAATTTCGTCAGTGAATCACACAAATGATATTAGCAAGCAATCTTCAATAATGGATGATGACTCTGATGATGATGATGAATATCTTGAGTCTGAACAGGAGGTCAGTATGTTTCTATAAGACCGACTAGTTGGTTTTAAGTAGCCCATATGAGTTCAGAACTTGAGTTTGTTAAATTTGACAAGAAATGACCTACGATTGGCCTTCAGATATAAAGATTTATTTAGAAAGTACCCCTTTTACGGTATAAAGATTGATTTAGAAAGTACCCCATATTTGAAATGCTATTATTGAGAGAAACTAACACTTACCTATAGGAATACCTAGAGCAACAAAGTTGAGACAAATAAACAATAGGCACAACCAGGGCAAAAACCTAGTGAACACAACTAGCCTGACCGGTTTACAAACCAATCTAACTACAATAGTTATACAATTATACAATATTACAATAGTTAGGTATTATTTCTCATCAATTTTATTGGTAAATTCTAAATAGATTCTACTCAGTAACATTTTTAGATATTTTATCTATTAGGTTTTTTCATCGCTAAGTTTTTCTGGACATTACATTTATGTTCATTATTTTCATGTTACTCAAGGGTGTGGGATTCATGTTGATGCATATTTGAGTTTCTACATGCATATGAGCAGAGGATATATGTAAAAAAAAATGGGTGATAAATTTACTTAAATGAGAAAAATACTAGATTCACATAAATTAATGATATGATGATCTCAATGTTGTTGGCTATGGGGATTGTAATCAATACATAACACGATCTTAGATAACATTTAGAGATGTAATTGAGGTGACTTTAATCTCATCTTCTCATGATATTCTGAATCTGAGTTTCCCATCAAGCAATATGATACCCACACCATAACTTTTGCCTTGTTGAGCGCCTTATAAACCCAAACTTGTACCTTTTTAAAATAATATATATGCCTATATTTTGACCAATATATATACATCTATATACATATTCTCACATAGACATATAATTCCCTAAACTATACGTTGCAAATGTTGCAATTAAATGGATTTAAGAAAAAAATACAGGCTAACAAGTATCAAATATCAAGATTATAACACAAAATACATATTAAGGATTTGAAATTGAATTGACTTATCAATACCTTTTAACTCCAATGCACCATGAACTTTAGTAATACACTAAGGGGAAAGAGTAGCAGAGGTATTATCTACATATTAGAGAGGAGGGTGCAATCTTTGAAACTTGAAAGCACCTTCCTTCCCTAGAGGACACGACGCCGCTAGAAGGCCTGGCCTTAGTGGGGTACCTCCCTCAACAACCTACATGGAGTCACATATCATTCCTTCCTTCAAGACAAAAAGAGAGGACAAAGGAGAGAGGGAGGGGGGACCAATAGAGTTGGTTTGAGGTTTAGATCTTATCGGCAAGACTGCTAAGCAACTGAAATGGTGCAACAAGAGTGCAATTTCATCTTCATCTGTCTGCAGACATTGGGTGAATAGGGGTCGGCTCCCTGCCATGCTGGTGAAGTCAAGGATAGATGGTTATTACACAAACATACCATTGGGATGGCTCAAGAGCTGGGCAGTTTCCCCAAGGGCCCAGAAGATGACCATGCAACACAGAGGAATGCCTAATCAGGCCCAAAAACCTGCTAAGCAGTCAACCCTTGGATACCAGGTTGACTACAGTGCCTGAGCAAAAGCCACAACAATAATAGCTCCACATAAGCCAAGTAGGTAACCATGAACATGCCAAGGTAAAATACAAAGATGGCACATGATTATCAAGAGATATGCCTGTTGCAAAGGCTTTGCAATTGTCTGCAATTACTCCAATAAGGACACCAGCAAAGTTTCACACATCTGCAGAATTTGTTGGCATTTAAGCTTTGCTAGGGCGAAGACGTCACTAACTATTTTCTCATTTGTTCAGTCTCTAATAGAGAACAGGGTCAAACTCCTGGTCAGCCATTGAAAAGTTTGAGATAGGAACAATTAAACAAAAGGTTGTAAAAAGCATGCTAACTCATCCTTGGGATGACTAGATGTCCATTACTTCTAAGGACTCTACTACTACTATCGTACCTGGTACATCTGGATATAGATCCCAAAGACAATGACACCCTTCTGTGTTAGGTTTAGAGGGAGCTTCAAACCACTCCTCAAAGACTTTGGCTTCAACTTAAAATTCAAAGAAGCATGAAGACGTCTTTCTTAAAGTGGTTTCCTATTATGATAATCATCATTGGGTGATTGCTTTCAATGCAACCTCATGTATCTCCCACATATCATCTCTTTTCTAAACTATGAAAGTTTTCTGCTTTGCACCCAGCCATCTAGTGATAAGTCAAAGTCTACTGCAATGAGAATTCGGCCAGCAAACTCACATACTTCTCCGACCCTAATCCTCTCATAATTGAGGGGTCAAACCCAGAGCCAATGATAGCTAATTGCATGTTCTTTTCATTGTGTTTTCCATATACTAGCAGACTTGTTTGATAACAATATTTCTTTCTTTTACAAACCTAGACCGATGATAACTGATTGGATGTTTTTTCCATGCATTTGCAACATATTTGTAGAGTTATTCTACAACAATATTGAGCTTTTTGAGGCATCAAGACCTCCAAACTAGAATGGGATTGGTTAATGTCTAGAACCAGAATAGCACAAACTACAAGTTGAAAGAGAAGAATTTTGCATAGTGGAGTTGAACATGGAAGATCTTCAAACGTAGGGAAAATATAACCATTTTATTGATGGTCCTCCTACTTCTATAGATGTCTCATTCACAGTGGGGACAACATAATGGTAATCTCTTATCCATAATTCTTATCTACGACAATCAGTTTGAGACTTGAAACGAAGTATGGGATTATTTGACACTCATGTATTCCAATCATAGTTCCTGGATGTATGTATGATATGCAGGTGGAATTGATATGTTAAGAAGCTCCTCATCCGTGGCACTGTTAAACACATCAGCTGGCCCGCTACTCATATGCAGCAAAATTCCTTTCAATGATACAATACTATATTTCTGGAAACAATTCATGCAAGGCTGGCACTACTAGGTCCAGAAGAAAAAGGTCTTGTAAGCTCAACAAATCCAACGATGAGTGAAAAGATCTGAATGCCAACTACTAACCTTATGCCATTACCTCAACTTGAGGGGAATATTCTTACAAAGCAGGATTCTGATCCAACTACTGGCTTAAAGTCCCTAGCATTACATGAGAATGTATCAAACTCAAAGGTGACTGCCCCTAAACAATGTGAGCCTATCATTGAAGAGCCGACGTCACCAGAACCTGAATGTTTAGAAGTTTCGGAAAGAGATATCAAAGATGCATTCTATGAGGATCCAGATTAGATTCCAACCATTAAATTGAATATCGAAAGGTTTGCTCAGAATTTGCAGACTATTATTCAAGAGAGTAGCATGGATCTTCAAGATGGAGACATGTCAAAAGCATTGGTTGCTCTAACATCACAAGCTGCTTCTATTCCTCAGCCAAAGCTAAAACATATCAACTGGTTGCACACTGAACACCAAGTGTATGCATAACTTTGTTTCCCGTGTTACATTTATATAGCCATTAGTTACCATCAAATCTAACTTTACTGCTTACAAGATTGCATCTATGAGCTTCCAGACTCTCATCCTTAACTAAAAGGGGTGAGCATATTACTAGTGAAATTACATATTATGACATTTATGAATATTGTTAACATTTAATCCTCTTCATATTGCTCAATCAACTTATATAATGATGATTTTGTAGCTGGACAAAAGAGAGCCAGATGACCCATGCCCCTATCTGCTTGCTATATGGACTCCAGGTAAACTAGCCTTGATGTCGACGTTGAAATTTCGGTTGATGAGTCTCGATGACTAATAAATGACCAAAAAATGTAACAGGAGAAACCGCTCAATCAACGGAATCACCTGAAACATTTTGTAATTTTCGAGATCCCAGTAGGCTTTGTGACAACACATCATGTTTTTCCTGTAGTAGTGTACGTGAAACAAGAGCCCAGAAAGTCAGAGGAACACTGTTGGTATATTTCATTTAATGTCGTACTTCAATATTAAACAAATAATTAAGGCTGTTAGAGAGGGGATTGTATCATGAAGAGAACTGATTTGGAAATATTGATTTCAGATACCTTGCAGAACGGAAATGAGAGGAAGCTTTCCCCTTAATGGGACATACTTTGAGGTCAATGAGGTAGGTAGCATTACAACCATTGGACCTTGGTGGATTCTCCATGAAATGTCAGGAGTTTGCTAATGCTAGTCCAGCAATTAAATATTTTTGTTCCACTTGAGTACATATACTCTTATTCTCTTGCTATCTCTTAATAGAATACTGCCCTCGAGTGTAGGTATTTGCAGACCCTCTTCTAGCTTATGCCCCGTAGATGTGCCAAGAGAATGGATTTGGAATTTACCAAGACGAACCATATACTTTGGAACATCAATTCCATCCATCTTTAAAGGTAAGCGGTGAGATAGTAGATTGATGACATATGTAGATATTATCATTCCCACATTTATAATGTTTGTGTCAATACTATTGTTGTAGGATTAACGACGGAAAGCATACAACATTGCTTCTGGAGAGGTATCTCATCTTGTAGTTGCATCTATTATATTTTGTATACCGTTATGTCTACAAGTAAAAGATGTTGCTTTCAGTTAGATTTTTACAAATAAAAATTTAAATATGTGACTTTAAGTTCAATGTAAGCAAAAATTAAAGTTTTGTTTCAAGATATTGCATGCCAATCTGATGGGTGGACTGGGCATGCTAAGGAAATTTCTGGCTTAATCGTGGATATTGAGAGATCCATATTTAAGAAATTGATAGATGACATCTTAAATGGAGAGATTGTTCTAGAAATGCAGGCTAAATCAAAAAGAAGGCGCAGACAACTATTTGTCAAATAAGTAAATTTCCATATAGGTTCCAAAGTACAGATATCCATGGTGGTTCGCACAAAAGTGGATGCTACCATCAACTTGATGACGCTTGAGATCCACAACATACAAAAGTGCATAACGTATGAGAGGAAATGTCAATATGTTCTGATCCAGGGGATTTGCCAACCAAAACTAACCATACATGAACCTCTACATGACGTTGCCAACAGGAAAGGCTACAACTCTTGTACTCAGTCTTATGTGTTGAGAGCTCTGGGAGTTGATGAGGACATGTCACATACCTCTATCATGTTTGGGATTGGAAGATTCACCACTAAAGATGAGATTCATAGGGTTGTTGAACTCATTGTGAATTAGGTGGAGGAACTAAGGGAGATGAGCCCTCTTTATATTGTGCTTTGTACTCTGGAGTGGATAGATGTAGTCAGAAGAAGATATTGTATACATGTGTCTTTTTTCCATGCATATTGTAAAACAGGGGCCAGGTTAATGTCCTCCCCATGTGTACTCATTGTTCAAATATAAATAAAAGTATCATTGGTGACATTGTAATCACAACTCGATCTTGAATAACATTCATCTGTTTTCTTATTGAAAACCACTCTATATTGGCAAGCGGCTGACTGGATACATAATGTCTCTCACTACATATGTATGTATAGTGCATGGTGTCTTTCACTAAACACTAGCTATAATTACATGTGTAGCAAGTGCTAATTTTTGCTATACATGATCTAACTACAAATACAAATTGTAACCAATGCCATCTCTCCCTACATATCATAGGTACAAATTGAATTATAGTCATACATTTGGCTACAATTGAAACTACATGTTTATGTGTAAGGACATTTTTACCTACAATTAGGGTTACATATGAATTTGTAGCGAGAGGAATAACTAACTACAATTTTAAAAAATGTAGCCTAAACAATTAGCTACACGGGTATTAGCTATATATTATAAATGTAAGGATAAATGTAGCCAAAGCTTTTAGCTACAAATTTTGGGGTTTTCTCTACAATTTTTTTTGTAGTTAAAGACCATATTTTTCGTAGTGATCTATGAGTAACCGCATATATCAAATTCCCAAGATTTCTAAGTATTTTTCAATGTTCAATAATAGAAACATCTTGGATGTTTATTTACTTCTTGTTTATTATAATGACAACATGAGTATCATATAATTTAACCTAGGATACATTGAACCCACATTTAGATCCACTAAGGGGAGGTTTCCCTAAGTTGAACAATGGATACAGAAAGGTGATTACACACAACGTGGTTTGACAAACATGGGTTAGTTTATCTAAATCTAAATATTTTGATTTTTTTAACATTATATGTTGTTCATATACATGCACACTTCTGTATACACCCACATACATGACGTAGCAATATATTGATCCATGCCTTTGTGTGTCAATATTTAAGGTAATTGACAAATACAAAGACTAAGATATGGAAAGCCACATGAAAGCATCAAAGAGAAGTAAATGAAGCCACAAGGAGGATTAGATAGTTAGATAGTCTTAGTACTTCTTGTCATGTATGCTTTAGTTTCCTTTGAAATATTAATTTAACACCTAAAAGGAGTATTGACCAAACATTTGTAATGAATTCAAGCTCAAGAAATTGAAATTGTTGATTATTATTTGTTATTTGTCAAATCTAGATCCTAGAAAAATCAAGTGCCAAGTCTCGACTTTATAGTCAACCTCCATTGTGGGATATGAAATATCTAGATGGGGGTGAATATAGCTTTTTGGCAATTTAAAGATTATTATAACATTAAACCAAAAAGGGAGGAGGAAACAAGGAAGACACTTTGGTTTAGAGTGGTTCCAACCTTTAAATCAAAGGTTGTTAGTCCACTACCCGATTGTCTCCAATTGGGATTTTGAAAGTGATTAATTCTATTACCTCACAAGGATGTTACATAAAATACAATCACCTCCCACTCGAAATAGCCTTCACCTTGAAGTAGCCTCAACCCCTTTGAAGCATCCTTCTTCAAGTAACCTCGAAGAATCCTTGGAGAAGCATTCACCACCTTGAAGTAGCTCTACCACCTTGAGATAGCCTTCACCTAGAAGTAGCTCCAACCCCCTTTGAAGTAGCCTTCTTGAAGTAACCTCAAGTACACCTTGTAGAAGCCTTCACCTTATTGAAGTAGCACCAAGCAACCTCCTTTCAACATCCTCCGACCCTAGGAGTAGTCAAGGAGAACAAAGTACAATATAGAATAAATAGATAGGAAGAAAGAAAATACTTATCCAATGAAGTACATCACTTTGATCCTATATGAAGCATTTAGATCTCCTATCCACTTAAAATGGACGTGTCTATATGGGGTGAGTAGGAGATTATAGCTATATGATACAATTCTAGAGCACAAGGAAGAAGATAGCAAGTGAATCTCAGCTTTGTTACTCTCAATAGTGAATGCTTAAGTGTAGCTTGTGTTCTTTAGGTGTCCTAAGGCCTCTCCTATTTATAGGAATGGTTTGCAAGTGTCTAAGGACGTTATAGAGAGTGTCTAGAGTGTTCTTAGTGCTTAACTAGTCGTTAGGTGTAAATTAGTTAGCTAGCAATTGTTGATTTGTTCGTGGTTGAAAACAACAATCCAGAACCCTGCTCGGTTGACAAGTTTTTCGACCGAACTATGTTTCAGTTGAGAATTTCTTTAAATGAGCCTAGGTTTATGGAAAAAGTGTTGCAACATCTATTTCCATCTCCCAACTACCAACTACTTAGTCTAATAGTCACAAGATTTAGATTGAAGCTTACTCAGTCGAGATTATTTTTGACCGATGACTATTTTAGAGCACAATTGTGTAAGTTGTTGCACAATGCTCACTATTTTGATTGAGGTGGGTCAACAAAATATTCAACTAAGTGTGTCTCGGCCGACAGGTTTTTTGACCAAGGGTGTCCCTATTCCAGAATTTTGAATCACCTACTAAGTGTGTGCTTAAATGAGTGATGGCGACTCTAAATTTGGGGGAAACTTATCTATGGGTTATAGGTGGATAGGGAAGATCTAATGCTTGATTTACATGATATATAAGTACTTGTAAATTATATACTTGTACAAGTTCTTACATTGAGTACAACCATGAAAATATTAAACATTTAAGCACATCAATCTTCAATTTGTTTTGATCTTCAATTATCCACTTAGTATGATCTCCTTATTTCCTAAAATAGTTAAGTAGCACGTTATATCCACAAGAATGAAATTTTTGTCATCATCAAAATAAAGGGTATGCTAATGTTCAAATTATCCAACAATCTCCCCCTTTTTGAATATGACAAACATTCCTAAAATATAAGCAAAATATTTGAAATGAAATCAGTTTCATACCTATGATGTACATGATATGAATATAATCTTTTCTTCTCATAAAATGTGTGCTAATATACCTAAAGAGATATGGAACATGATATCCATCTCTTAAGGCAATGTAGCATCAATTAATGTCAAGCCAAGAGATCATTAAAACTCATAATAAGGTTTTACTTTATTTTTCTTTATTTTATTTCTCCCCCTTTGTCATTTCAAAAATATAATCATATGGGTTAATTAATAAGACTCCCCCTTAATTATTTACTCCCCCTCAATTGTTTATTCAAGAACAATGTCAAATTTAGCCACAATTCAAAAATCAAGATTAATTTCTTAACCATTTGCAAGGGATGTTTAGCCCTGAAATGGTATGAGATTCCTTTAGCCTCATAGTGGGTTGTATTTTTATATTAATTTCTCAATCATTTACAAGGGATGTTAATCTCTGAAATGATATGAGGTTCCTTTAGGCTCACAATAGAATCAAATTTTATCTCTAACCAAATATATGGGATGTTAAGCCCAATTTGGTGTAGAGAATCAAATTAAGAGCAAGATCAAAATTATATACATTATATTCAATAATTTTTGTGAGCTTCCCTTAATATCATAACAAAAGTGAGCTTAAAAATACTAAGGTATTTCAGATCATAGCCATCTTTAAAATCAATTCCTGAAGATATGAGTCAATTTTTATAAGAAATCTTGTTTCTTGCGCTATGTTAAAAGTTTCTCTTATTCTAAGTATTTAACATGATGAGAAAATTACAGATTTAATATACCAATGTGGGGAGCAAGTGAATGATTTGATTTACAAATAAGCATTTTTGTTAGGCTTATTGTCGATTAACCATGACTTCGATCGGGGCGCCCCTCAGTCGAACTTCTTTTTGGTCGAGAGACATTTCTGCAAATTTCCAATTAATCTAGCTTTATCTAGAATGAACCAAGTTATAAAGTTTTATTGACATAATGACCAATTAACTTCATTTTGTATGCATATTCAATATTGTTTCAAGTCATGAGTTTAAGCAACATAGATTTCTTCTTTAATGATCCCTTTATTTTTTACATTTATTTGAAGAGTTTGATTTCCTTATGACCTCAAGTCTTACCCATTAATGCACAAGTCATATCAAAATCTATTTCTTCTCATTATATCCTAACTTTATTTCATCATGCCCATATATTTCCAATGAATGTTCTGTCTTTAGATCTAGGAATTGAATTTTATACATTATTCTTTATAAGCTCATATATCAAATGTCCAATAATCAACTCATTTTGGATATGACTAAGTCTTGTTGTTTATAATCATCATTTGTATACTTATGAATCCTATATTCTTTGTTAGATGTTGAATATTCGAGGATAATGTCTTTTTGTGATTTAAGATCAAATTTGTCTATACCATCTTTTGTTCAAGATAGAATTCATTAGAGCCAAATAAAGTCTTGTGTATGAGTTCTAGTGAACAAAGTTTTAGTTTTGAAAAGAAATCTTTTGCTTGCCTAGAATACACAAATTTCACATTTATCACAAAAAATTAGGTAATGATTATATGCTAAGCAAGTTTCTTGTATGACCAATCAATTCATTATTTTCAAATAGTGTCCATAGATTTAAGAGGTTTACAATCATTTTTCCATTCGATATTTTCCTATGAATTATAACCATTGTCATAGTACTTATGATGTAGCTCTTTTATTAATAACACATTTAAAAATTTGTACCAACATTACCTATGTCAATAGTTTTACCATTGAAACTTTCTCAAAATGGTGACCAATAATTTTACCTTTCCTCTAAGTGTATGGAAATCTTCTTATTTCCGGTCATATGCTTGTTGGGTCAATCTCTATAGGCCATGCAAACTTGCAAAGTATAAAGCTTTGGTCCCCATATAGTGGTCCTTTTGGTTAGGATTAATCAAATATATTGAATTGTCTACTATGAAGAGTACATTACAAATTTGGGTCACCAATTTCAATTGCAACCTGATAATTATATTCTTAATAATCAAAACTTACATAAATAATGTCGGTCGAACATATCTTCGACTGAAAAAGTTCTCGGTCGAACTACTATTCGATCGAAAAGATTTTCTAGTAAAACCAATTTTGATAGTTTTACATTCGGTTGAACTTGTCTTTAATTGGAAGAGGTCTTGGATGAGAATTTTGTCAATTGATATGAAGTTTTGTGCATTTTTAGTAATTTTAGCATTTCTAATGTAACACAATTAAGCAATGAAGGATATACAAGTTCAAGATTAATTTAGTTGAAATAGGACATTATAAATGTCAAAATCAATCTTAGGTCAAATCTCAACTATTATGGCCAACATTTTTAAGTTGGGGGTTTTGGAACACAAACCAAGTCAACATCCTTTTTCTTGTATGGATAGAAAATGAATAATATCCAAGACATCAACAGTAATGACAACAAATAGAATCAATTTCATTCCTCTTTTTAGCTAGATTGTCTTTAGGCACATACATAACCTTGGTTTTGATTTTTCGTGTTTTTCAATTTTTAGGCTTTTGGTAGGATTTATGTTTAGGTACATAGCCTAGACCTCTCCTCCCAATTTGACCAGAAGAGTCCTTTAGGATATTATCAAGAATGTCATTGTTTTTCAAGCTAGTAATTTCTTTTTGCAACTGAGCAATTTCATCCATTTTCCTTTTAATGTTTAACTTTTCTTGATCTAAATTAGACAATAAGTTGTCTCTTTCTTTGACAATAGAATTATAATCGATATGTGTACATAGAATAGGTGGAGTTTGGAGATCATTTACTTTAGAAAGTAATTCAACGTTTTCTTGGAAAAGAAAATTATTGTTGGTTTCTAGAGTAAGAAACTTAATATTGTAATCATGAATATATGATTTCAAAGTTGTATTTTCAGACATAAGACTTTCTTTTTCAAAAGTAAGATCATTCCATTTAGCAACAAATCTTCATTAGTTTTTGTAAGCTTTTTCAATTTCTTTGTACAATCAACATATTTATCATGTAATTCCTCCATACCAGTGACTAACTCTTCTTTAGATAAATCAAGAATACTTACCTCATTTTCTTCTTCATTGGTTGTCATAATGAAACAACTTACCTTGTCTTCTTTAGTCATGAGACATGCTACTTCTTCATATCCACTTTTACTATCATTGCTTGAGTCATCCCCAGCAGCTTTGTATGCCTTTTCTTTCTTCTTGAGAGAGGATTTCTTTCCCTTCTTGAGTTTAGGACACTCATTTTTCAAATGTCCCTTCTTGCAACATTCAAAGCACCTAATGGAGGAAGGAGAAGAAACACAATAATTTTGTTGTTTTAAATCTTCTATTTTGCTTACCATTTACAGTGAGTGCCTCTTCTTTAATATCTTCTTCACTTGATGTATTGCTTTCTTTATTTTCTTCCTTAAAACCAATGTCCTTCCTTTTCTCCTTCTTATGTCCGGCTGCCAATCTTTCTTCTTCTTCAAGGGTGACCTCATGAGTCTCTAGATTGCCAATGAGCTGCTCCATCCTCATTGTAGTGAGATCATTAGCTTCTTTAATGGTCGTCACCTTTGGCTTGTATTTTGGAGGCAAAGATCTAAGAATCTTGGATACTTGATCTTCTTCATTTATATACTTCCCTAATGCACTTAAGCCATTAACAATGGAAAAAATCTTGCATACACTTCACTAATATATTCATTAGGTTGCATATGAAATTGTTCAACATTTTTATTAAGCATATTAATTTTGGTATTTTAAACTTGGGTACTACATTCATGTGTTATGGAGATTTTACGTCATATATCATAAGTCATATCACATGAAGATATTCTATCAAACTCACTTACAAAAATATAACAATATAGTATGCTTACCACCTTTGCATTTGATTGAACTTGTTTACTGTGTTTGGATCCCATATTGCATGCATATTCGATTGTGGGAAGCACATAGGGAGTAGACAACATCCTCCATAACTCCAAGTTGATTCCTTGAAATTATAATTGCATTCTTCTTTTCCAATAGGTGTAATTGATTCGATCAAAAGGTGGTGGCTGAGTTATGTAAGTTCCATCAAGGTTGAGGTTGCTAAGCATGTTATCCCCCATTCTTCAAGACTTGTTATGTCTCTTTGAAGACCTACTCTTATGCCAATTGAAAGATCTAGAGGGGGGTGAATAGAGATTTTTGATAATTTAAAGATAATTAAAACACTCAACCAAAGAAGGAGGAGGAAACAAGGAAGACACTTTGGTTTAGAGTGATTCTAGCTTTTGAATCAAAGGTTGTCATTCCACTACCCAATTGTCTCTAATTGGGATTTTGAAAGGGATTAATTTTATTATCTCAAAAGGATGTTACATAAAATACAATCACCTTCCACTCGAAGTAGCCTTCACCTTGAAGTAGTCTCAACCCCCTTGAAGCAACCTTCTTGAATTAACCTCGAGCAATCCTTGGAGCAGCCTTCACCACCTTGAAGTAGCTCTGCAAGCTTGAGATAACCTTCACCTAGAATTAGCTCCAACCTCTTTTAAAGTTGCCTTCTTGAAGTAACCTCAAGCACGCCTTGGAGCATCCTTCACCTTGTTGAAGTAGCACCAAGCAACCTCCTTTCAACAACCTCCAACCGTAGGAGTAGTCAAGATGAGCAAAGTATAATATAGAAGAAATAGATTGGAAGGAGGAAAATACTTATCCAATGAAGTACAATACATTTATCATATATCAAGCGTTTAGATCTCCTATCCTCTTAAGATGGATGTGTATATATTTGGTGGCTAGGATATTGTAGCTATAGAACACAACTCTAGAGTATAAGGAAGAAGATAGAAAGTGAATCTCGGCTTTGTTTCTCTCAATAGTGAATGCTCAAGTGTACATTGTGTTCTTTAGGTGTCCTAAGGCCTCTCCTATTTATAAGAATGGTTTGCAAGTATCTAGGGGCATTCTAGACAATGTCTAGAGTGTTCTTAGTGCTTAACTAGATGTTAGGTGTACACTAGTTGGCTAGCAATTGCTAATTTGTTCGTACTTGAAAAGAAAAATCCAGAAATCTACTCGGTCGACAAGTTTGTTGACCGAACTGTGTCTCGGTCGAGAATTTCTTCGACCGAGCCTGGGTTTAAGGCAAAAGTGTTGCAACGTCTATTTCCTACTCCCAACTACCAAGTACTCAGTCTAACGATCGCAAGATTTAGATTGAACCATAATCGGTCGAGATTTTTTTCGACAGATGACTATTTTAGAGCACAATTATGTAAGTTGTTGAACAGTACTCACTATTTCGACCGAGGTGGTTCTCAGTCGACAAAATCTTTGACCGAGTGTGTCTCAATCGATAGGTTGTTCGACTGTGGGTGTCCCTATTTTAGACTTTTAAATCATCTTCTAAGTGTGTGCTTAAATGAGTGATGGTGACTCTAACTTTGGGGGAAACCTATGTATGGGTTATAGGTGGATAGGGAAGATCTAACGCTTGATTTACATGATATCTAAGTATTTGTACATTATATACTTGTACTAGTTTTTACATTGAGTACAATCATGAATATATTAAACATTTAAGTGCATTAATCTTTAATTTATTTTGATCTTCAATTATCCACTTAGTATGATATACTTATTTTCTAAAATACTCAAGTAGCATGTTAGATCCATAAGAATGAAATGTTTATCATAATCAAAACAAAAGGTATACTAATGTCCAATTTAACCAACAAGATACTCAAAAGTACGGTTATACTACTATAGAGAATGATTTTACAACGGGAAAAATACAACCATTCTACTGGTTGCGTTGTAGTTATCATATTTATTACAACGAGTCTATTTGCATGTTGTGTATTGTATATTCTATACAACACAAGTTAAATACAACAGTCAAACCCGTTGTAGTATACATGATACTGTAACAATTGCTAAAATGTAGTAATAGACTGTAATATCACAACATATTCAAACATGTTTTAAAAGACCATAATTACACAACATTCTCTAACATGTTGTAATAGTTAGATATGCTAACATGTTGTAATACATCATAATTACATAACATACTCTAACCCATTGTAATATACAATAAACACACAACAAACTTTCACTTATTGTAATAGTTACTCATCGTAGCAGACCAAAATCACACAACATGTTGTGACCCATTGTTATATACCAAAACCACACAACAACCTCCAACATGTTGTTATATATCATAATTACACAACAAACTCCAATATGTTGTATAAGCACATATGTTCTTGTTATTTAAATAGCTTCATTATTTATCAAGTTTTATAATTTAAAATTTATTTATAAATTTAATCCAAAAACACAATATCTAAAATTAAATTAAAAAAGGGAAAAAGGTTCTCTATCATTAGAACAATCTCATTGCACCCCCGATTGGGTCTGTAACCTACCTTAAACAGAAGGTAAGCGTCCTATTTCCATCCTGATACCTATTGTCATAACTACGTTTATTTGTATCTCGACAATTATCCTTTGACCAGAATTATAACATTAGATTAATATGTAAAGAAACATGCCAAAATTTGAGTAGGTAATGATATATCATGTAGGACTTCCTTTTAAACCAAAAGTTTGCAACATATAAATTTTACAATGTTCATAAAAGCACATCCAAGTGGTCATAACTTAAAAAAATATGTTTTGGTCGGATCTTCATGTTCGACATCATCATATATTGACTATAGGTTAATAAATCCTACTTGAAGGCAACATTAAACTACCAATTATGTATTGTTTGAGCCTCCACTAGAGCAAAAGGCCCACTTGACTACCGGTATATGTATTTTCTATCAACCTACAAATAAATTGACTACTATTTGATCAACAGGCTGAATTAATACTTATTATATGCCACCCCTTTAAATTTTTGGTCCAATAAAGCCCCAAAAGTAATGGAGGTGTATTCCCCCGCCAATACCCAATCTAATTGTTTGACTTTTAGGTCCAAAGATCCCATCACCCCCCCCCCCCCAAACAAAAAAACTCTGTTTCCGCCGCACGCATCCCTCTTTTTGATCCCGCGCTCAACGAGTCCGACGGGTGGGCGATCAGCTCTGTTCTGCTTCTTCCTGCAGCTTGTTCGTAGATCGCCAGTATGGAATCGTTGTTATCAATGCCTGCTAGCAAAACTCTACCACGTCAGTGTCCTTTTGGGAATCCGAAGCACCGATATTGACGTGGCCTTCCCCCGAAAGCTCCACCTACAGCCCGCAGGTGCAGTGGAGGCGGAGTTCAATGGTGCAAGTTGGGCATCTGCCCTAAGATCACTTCTCGCTTCTAATTTAGTTTCCACTGACATTTCTATTAAAACCAAAAGTATAGGGAGACAACAAAATCGCATATACTATACATGTGGGCCTACTCTACAAAACCCCACTGTCGGAAAACCAACAGGTTAACTCCCAAACCCATCAAAGGCCTGGCTTTGAAGGCTAGCACAAGGTTATGTACAATGGTCTCAAAAAGATCCGCTCAGGCCGTAGGACTTTTCCCATGTAACATGTAATTACGCTCTCTCCATATAAAGTAGCATAAGATCGAGAGGCATAGGCCCCAAAGCTTCCTCAAATTCGTACTGCCCTTGGTCTTGCCCAAAATCCAAGTAATGGCCTCAAAGAGAGAGAGCGGGGGACTAACACCCCAACCCAACTTTAAAGCAGTCATGCACCAAATGTATCTTGTGTAACCACACCCAAAAAAAAGATGACCATGGCTTTCTCCATCATTACCGCACAACAGGCAAGTAGTAGTGGGACTTAAGCCCCAAGCGTTTAGGCGATCTAGAGTGGGAAGACGATGTAGAATAACTCTATAAAAACAACAACTCCACTTGGGACAGTTAAACTGATTTCAGAGAATGGGATCCCAAGGCACCTGCGGAGTGACGAACAACACATCCCCTGGTTTAACCCATCCCCTACTCCACTGCCAACCATCATCCCCATATGTATACTCCTCCTCCAGAGTAGGCCATAACCTGGTCATCTCCCTCCAAGTTTTGGAAGCATTGGGTTGGACCACATTCAGTTGGTTACCGTATCTGAGATGCATCCACATGCTCCAGCTCGAGCTCTCACATATGAGAAATATGTCGATCCTTGTAGTTGTAGCAGCTGTTGCAATGTCCACCGTACACGGGACATTCAGGGCCCCTTCCTTGAAGCCCCTCTTAATGGTGTTCTAGGCAATAGCATGGGCTCTCCCTCCCCAAATGAAAGCATTGCAGATGTTGTTTAATTTGCTGAGCACAAACTCAGGGATTTTAACCTGCCTACATCAAAACCGAATCGTCCCTGCAATAACAGTTCTAGCAAGGACCAACCTGCCCGCCACAGAGATTTTAATGCCATTCCATTTGGCCACCGTTTCTCTGAGCTTATCCACACAAGCACTATAGTCTCTACCTCTCGCTTTGCCACCACTGATGGGTATATCCATGTAGCGAGTGGGGAAAGATCCTTCTTCTAAGCCAACAACCTCCTTGAGCCGCCCTCTTCTAGAGTCACACGCTCTCGACAGAAACACCTTCGACTTCAGGATGCTCATATACAACCCAATAAGCTTTCCAAACATAACCATCATCTGCTTGAAGTTCCTGAGGTTCTTAACATTAGCAGCAAGGAAGATAAGAATATCATCTGCGAAAATCATGTGTTCGAGAACCTTACCTCTGCCTTGTCTAAAAGTTGTAAGTTATTTATTTAGAATGGCTTCCTCCATGATCGAGGTGAAAGACTCCATAATCAAGGTGAAAAGCAGAGGGGATAAGGGGTCACCCTGTCTCAGTCCATTGGATGCATAAAATAGACCATACAGGCAGCCATTCACTAACACCAAAAAGGAGGTAGTAGTGACACATTCTTTCATAAGTCTTATCCATCTATTCGAAAATCCCATATGGTCCATAATCTCCCAAAGAGTGACCCACCTGACATTATTGTATGCCTTAGCTAGGGCCATTTTAACACAAGCTTTCCTAGTGCTATTTCTCACCTTAAAGTCGAGAAGGAACTCTGAGGCGAGGAGAGCACTATCCAAGATACTACAACCTTTGACGAAGCCAGATTGCACCAGAGAGATGATATCAGGGAGAAAGACCTTCAGCCTCTTAGCAAGGAGCTTAGAAATTATCTTATAAAGGACCGAGAAGAACGCAATAGGTCTCAAATCAGCCATAGAGTTCACCATCTATTTCTTGGGGATGAGTCTCAGAAAGGAATGATTAATGCTCCTGACCATGTTCCCTCCAACAAGGAACCATCTCACAGCCCTGTAGATGTCATCCTTTTTGATGTGCCACATAGCTTGGAAGAACCTAGCATTAAACCCGTCAGGTCCAGGAGATTTGGAAGCCCCAATGGAGAAAAGGGCCTCCTTCATCTCATCTTCCGAAGCAGGACCGTAGAGGGCAAGGTTCATCAAATTGGTCACCTTCCTATCGGGCAACCTGCCAATAGGTCTGGGCTCAATCATGTTCTTGTTATAAAGCTTCTTGAAGCAATCCACAGCTTCTGATTCCACTTCAGTCGGAGAGTTACTCGTTGACTTGTCACTTCTGGTAAGGGTGTGAATGGAATCCCTCGTCCAGTTCCTTTTAACAACATCATGGTATGTCTTAGTGTTCTTATCCCCATCCTGAATCCACTTGAGCCTGCTTCTCTGCCAATAGCACACTTCTTCAGCCTTTTCATATTGTAGTAACTTTTTAGTGGCCTTTTCCTCCTCATCTATAGTTGTAGCATTCATTGGATTGCATCTGAGAATTTCAACAGCAGTATTATACTCTTCTTTATCCTGGTTCACCAAAGTTTTGATGTCATATAACCCTCTTTCCCATTTTTTGAGGGCAAGCTTTGTCCTCTTCAATTTCTCAAAAATAACATACAGGGGGTTACCTATGACACCCTCTCTCCAAGCATTCTGGATCGTCATCTCGCAACTAAGTCAGTCAAGCCACCAGTTGAAAAATCTGAATGGTTTCACCTTTTTGCCCTCGTTCGGCAGCCTCACCACGAGATAAGCATGGTCACTATTAGGGTGACCCCCTAGCTTGACGTTCGACGTGGGAAAGACGTCTAACCATTCACTGTTGACAATAGCACAATCCAGGTGGCTAGATATTCTTCTATGGACAACTTTCTTGTTATGTCAGGTGATAAACCCTCCATTCATGTTCAGTTTCATAAGGTTAGCAGTAGTCACGGAATCGTTGAATCTCTCCAAACATGAATCCGGCATAGGGAGACCTCCCACCTTCTCTCTGGCCTTCCTGATATGATTGAAGTCCCCTGTGAAAATTTGAGGCAGCTCTCTCTTATTTGCGTTGGCAATGGTTTCCCGAAGCCTTCTCTTACACACCTTCGAATTATGTCCATACACCATGGACACAATGATATGAAGTTCCCCCTGATTTATGCAGATGGCCGTCATCATCTGGTCCATGGCAAAAATGACTTGGACATCCCAAATTTGTGGATTTCATCCAATTGTTATGCACCCTCCTTCGATTTGCTCAAGGTTGGAAGCAGAACCCCACCCAATAGGGAACAATCCAAAAACTCTCTCACCAGTTTCACGCCTGATTTTGGTCTCCAAGAACACAACTAAAGTCGCTTGGGTCTCACTGATGATCCTCCTCAGCCTGCTTTGTTTCCCAGACCTTGAAGCTCCTCGCACATTCCATGCGAGGATACACATTACAGTCTTTTGTGATGCCCCCCTTTCAGGGGTAGCTCCACCACTTCTCGTTCTCCTGGGTGAGACATTGGCTTTGCTCCCATCACCCATCTCATACTCAGTATCACCATTACCTCCATCCATAACAGAAAACATGTTGACATGCTTGTTGTTCTCAGTAGACAGGCTATGACCCTCCCGGGCTCTCGGGGGTGATTTCTCCCGCCCCTCTTCTGTGACAACACTTTCCCTATCATCCTTTCTTCCAAGAGGCGGGCTTCCCCTACAGAGTTAGCTGCTCCACCCCCTAGGTAAACAGGGGCCGATTTCGCAGCCTCTGAAGTCATAGCTGGTACCGGGTTATCATCGATTAGCTGATCTGCAACAGAGATCACATCTGCCTTGTCGTTAATGGCTATCCCCTTCTCCTGTGCAGACGAGCCAGTCCCAGCTGGTCTAGACGCTGGTCTGAGTTGAACCTCCCCCTCCTCCCCACTGAGCTTCCGACTACTTGACTTCTGCCTCCTGGAAGTGTGTCCCTTCTCTGTCTCTCAACCAAGGCGTATAGAAGGGAGGTCAGAGAGGACAAGACGCTCCCCAAGGCAGTACCCCGTGGAGTGCCCAAACACATCACAGTCTTCACATCGATCAGGAAGGGCGTCATATATGCCTTTAATCTCGAACGTGCTCCCGTTCGACATCTCAACCATCACGACAGGTGGTGGTTTCCTGTCTGCTTCAACCTTGATGCACAAGTGCGTCGCTCCCACAAACCTTCCCTTGGAACCTTGGGTACGCCAATACCACAGCGTATAATGATGATCGCCCTCATGGTCCAATGCTGCCCCACATCGGGTAGGGTCACCCAGATGGGTGCAGAGGACAGGGCAACCCTGCGCAGATCGGCCTCCGACATCCATTTCCTCACCAGCACCAATTTGTAGTCAAAGAACCACACCCTTGTTCCATTGTCACCTTCATATCCTCCTCATTAGCAAACCTCGCCAGAAAGAGCCCACCTGCAAGCGGGGATAACCACAATTCACCTTTGGGTTTCCAAGACCTGACCATCCAGCTATAGAGCTGGTCTATGACTGTCGAGTTGCCCAAAATCTGCACAATCACATAATACTTGTGGAAATCATCCATCGCCACCACCACAGGTTCAGAGAATCTCATCCAAGGTATGTCGCCGTCCTTCTTATACTCGGGGCATCGGGGATCCTCCGGAAGAGAAACCGGTCTAAAGCTCCTTCTGACTTCCATGGGCTTCCTCAGAGTGTCAGCCCAGGACCTCTTCACCGTAACATCCACCAAGGGATCACTCCAGGTCGAAGCTTTCATAGCGTCTTGCAGGCCCACCTGAGACCCGGCCATCCCCGCATTGTCGGAGGAGATCAAGGGGGTGGAGGACGGAACAGAGGAGCCCGTCCCGCCCTGGGAGGAGGACGCCATGGCCGAACACGCCTGGTCGCCAAAGCCTAGCCAAGACGCTGCCCGGTAAAGTTGTTTGTTTAGTCTTTATCAGCCCTTTTTTCACTAGCGCAAGCTAAAAAGATGGGAGAAACTAGTGGCTGGCTGGGTTAAGGTGAACACTAACGATGCATGAACTCGCAGCCAGGTTATTGGACTCAGCTTAGGAACGAGCATGGTGATTTGACGGGCCAAATGACTACTTCCATGTTGGTAAATATTACTTCTGCAGAAACTGCAACTACTCGATGGTGTGGATGAAGCAAGAAGAAAGGGAGTTCATAAGATACTAGTTGAATCTGTCTTATTGGACGTCGTCATCTCGATCAAGAAATGGCAGATGCCATCCACGTTCAACGGTTTCTTGATATAATGGTAAGCAAGCCTATTTAGTTCAAAAGGCTTCATAGTATTTTATTTGATCGAACGTAGTAGAATGAAGTTGCTTCTCATTATTTGTTTTGTTCAAAGTTCTTGAAATCATGACTTGACTTGGCTTGATCAAGAGTACACCAAAAGGGTGTGGCAGCTGACAACAAAGAATAGATTAATATAAATAGAAGTCGTGACCTTTACAGAGATATTGCTTGTATAAAAACAGCTATGTTTTTGGATGGGGCGCTTTCAGGTCCGAAAGTCTGAGGGATACCATGGAGCAGATAAAGAGGAAGTGCAGGAATGATAGAGAGATGGCTTTTGGCGGTCTTTGCTTCACCAGCGTTTGCTTTAATTTTTGGAAAGTTAGGAACCACGTGGTGCACAACAGATCACCGGACCTTCGACATTTTTACAACTTGTGGCTAGAGATATAGGGGCGGTGTTAAAGGCCAAAAAAGGCCTTGACAAAGGGGTTAGCCCTATAGCCCGTTTACACTGGGGCATTTTGTAGAGTCAGCCCGTGTATACTTTTGTGTTTGACTTGTACAGTATAGCCCTGCTATACCACTCTTTTTGGCAATATATTTACCTATTTTCAAACAAAAAAAGCTATATTTTTATTTATATAGTTGAATCAAACGTCTATCTCTCACTCTTTCTTTTGATTTATTTTAATTGAATATAATAAAGGAAAATTATATACAACTGATATATATATATATATATATATATATATATATATATATATATATATATATATATATATATATATAGCTTGTTCCTCATTCTCAAATCTACATTCATTAATGGTTAGTACTTTAGACTTCTTCATTATCTTACTTCCATTTCGTGACTAATGTTTTTTGTCAACTTTCTATTTGATTACGTTCAAGATTTCAATCTTTCTTGATACGATGTTCTTGTTACTTATTATGCATGATATATATCTCCACTAGGTTTTTTCTATTTTCATCTTTCATATAGCTCGATACTTCTTTTTCTACTAGCAATATGTTCTTGGATGACTTACCTTCCTCTGTTCTCTACTTAAAAGTAGATTTGCTTCTAGGGCGACACACGTTGTTGTCAACATGAAACCATTGTTTAACGTGTAGCTGACTGGACACATACCCCCAATGGTTACTCACCATCATGACACGTTGATACTTGATAGTTTCTATATTTTCAACAAAGAGTTCCTTCTATTAAGAGGATGGCCCCTTTCTAGTATGGTTCTTTACCCTATGTTTCTCTCAAGTACCTTTTAATATTTTTCCAAGTGCTAATCTACATTGCTTCTCCTAACTTGTTCTCTTGTATCCCCTATTCTCATTTGGGTTCTAATGCAATCACTAACAATGGCAGGGAGCGATGCAACTGTAGTTTGATGGCAACAATAGAATTGACAGAGAACAATCACCGCCAAAGAGAAGTTCTCTAAATATTATATTTTATTTCTTATTTATGATGACTATTTTGAGCTCTTATCATATATTGCATAACACTTCTTTTGTGGGGATCAATATTTTTGTATATAATTTTTTTAAACCATATTGGTACATTGAAACAACAAGGAAAAGGAGAATGTTGAACACAACTTGGTTCAAGTAAACATAATACACAACTTAAAGTACTCCAGCTTGCCACAAGGGCACCCCATCAAATTGATTCAACACTTACATGACCTATAATTACAAAAGGAGAGTATTTGATGTTGTGAATATGACTTGTATCTCTTTTTATAGATATAATTATATCTTACATATTCATAGCTTCAACACCTCTTACGTAGTTGTTGAAGTCGAACAATGGGATACGTCCTATCGTAGTGGTTACTATTTGGAGACGTGTGGTGTCCAAAGTTGCTATGCTGGGAGTGGATAAAGACATGGCTAAGTATCTTATGACTTTTAGTTTGGCATTGGTGTCTCTGGGGGTGCAGAGGCTATCTTACACAACATTAATAGAGTGTTGAGAGAAAATCATGTAGATGGATCTCTTTCCATTCTCACTGTAGATTTCTCTAATGCTTTCAACGTGGTGAATAGGACAATACTTTTTCATGAGGTGAGATGGAGGTGTCCATCTATTTCCTTATGAGTAAGTTTCTTTATGGTCAGGCAGCTAGGTTGTACCTTGGATACGAGCATATTTGGTCAGCTACTGGTGTGCAACAACATGAGCCCTTAGGGCCACTTCATTTTTCCCTTGTTTGTCATCCTCTTATCCATGCGATCAGAAATAGTTGTAAACTTCCTCTTCATGCATGGTACCTTGATGATGGGACTATTATTGGGGACACAAGGGAGGTGGCCAAGGTGCTTGACATCATTCAGTCAGAGTGGTCCAGGTTTGGGTCTCAAACTGAATATTCATAAGACATAGCTTTTTTGGCTTGCACGTGATAGTTGGGTTCTTCACAAAGGGTTGTTTCCTATAGACAATGGGAGACCACTGCTTGAAGTAAAATTACTTGGAGGAGCTTCCAATAGAGAGAAATGTTTTGTTGAGGGGTTGGCTATGCAAAGGGCTATAAAGGTTGTTGAGCTTATGAAGCTCCTTCCACAGTTGTATGATCAGCAGAGTGAGCTCCTTCTACTTAGTTCTTGCATGGGTATTGCGGAGCTTTTATTCATCCTTAGAACATGCCAACCTATTCACATGGAGAAGGAAACAACTTTCTTTGATAGATGATTATGAGGATCCATTGAGGACATATTTGTTTGTCGTTTTCCCTTATATGGCGACCTTGAATGGCATATGTCTTCCTTACCATCCACCTAGGTGGCTTGGGGTTGCACTCTGAAGTAGAGGCCTCCTCATATGCTTTTGTGGCTTCCAGGGGCCAATCTTGGGTGCTTCAGGATCATATTTTATGAGATATTGGGATATGTAACATGGACTCTGATTTTATCATTGCTTTTGATTGTTTTTGTGTCACAATTCTGACTTTTGACCTTAGCGGTATTACTAAGAAGGATACCGCCCCCCATAAAGCCCAAAATGCTTTGGTGAGTGCCCATTTTAGCAAAGTTATTGGAGACATAGAAGTCAAGTTTGGCATGACTTCTAGACAAAAAGCAATTTTTAGGTGTCTACAAGTTGATCATGCTCTGCATTTTCTTATTGCTATACCTATTGATGGGCTAGGTCTACATATGTCATCAGTAGAGTATCATTCTATCCTCAAGTATCATCTTATGATACCTTCATTTCCAGTTGATAAGGTTTGCCCAATTTGTCGTAAGACGTGCTTGGACACTTTTGGGGATGATGTGGTTCATTGTAGGGAGCTACCTGTTTCAAGTATAAATATGATCTTGTTAGAGATCTTCTGTATGATGTACTCAGACATACATGACTTATTTCTAAGAAAGAGGCACTTGTGAATTTTTTATTGATCCACATGAAGGAAGATTGACATAGACCAATTGATGTCTTGATTTTTGGTTGGGTTGGAGGTAAACATGCATGCATGGATCTAATTCAGGTTTCCTCTCTGGTGGGCTTGGGAAGTGGGGATTTTATTGCAGGACATGCGGCACTAAAAGCCACCTCAACCAAAGTGTTCAAGATTGAGAAAGCATGTATTGACAATCAACATGTGTTAATCCATTTTGGTTTTGATACTTTTGGGTTTTTAGCACCATATATTGTGGACCTTCTTAAGAGGGTTAAAAAATTTATACATAGTAATGTTATGGCCCCAAATTCAATGGATGATATGTTTTAGAGGATAGGTTTTGCCATCCAGAAAGGGTTGGTGGCATAGCTTGTTGCTTGTCTACCTTCCATCTCTATGTTAAAAAATATTTATTATCTTTATGAGGAATTAAATGTAAAAAACTTGTAAGATTTGTATCCAATGATTAAGATCATGTTTTGTTCTAAGATATACATTAATTATTAGAAACTTAGTTTGGTGCAACCTTTGCAGTTTTTGAAGCTTCTTGTGTGTCTACTTTTTTGTCCATTCATCAGTCAGATCTTGTTATATTCTACTTCATATGGGTACATAGTGGCTTACTAGTACAAAATAAGTCATGTCTCTCAAGTCAACCAAAAAAGTAAACCATCCTTGGGCATTTACTAACAATGAAGCATATATTCATTAAATCAGAATGAAATTGTAATCCTCTTAGTCACGCAACAAGTGTCCCCACAGAGTTGATCTTAGGTGCTAAGATGACCTTGGTTGTGGAGGAGGCATATTATTTATAGCTACAAATCAAGGGCTCAGACAACGCGGGAATTATTTTTAGGTAACATACATTAAACATATGAAATTATATTAGTAATAGATGATTGACAAGTACTCTATGTGGTCACACTACTACAGAAAAAGCCTTTGGCGTCGGTTGTTTAACCCCCTTTGGCATCGGTTTCTGAGCGACGCCTATGTGGGCGCCGCTAAAGGTCGAACACTTCGGCGTCGGTTTTTTAACCGACGCCTATTTAACATATAGGCATCGGTATTTTAGTAGATAACCGACGCCAAAAGGGTTCGCGCCACAGAAAACGGCGTCATCTAGGACACATTCTGCGTCGGTTATCTACTAAAAGACCGACGCCTATATGGACTATAGCGTCGGTGTTTACTTGGTAACCGACGCAGAAAGAGTCCTAGATGATGCTGTTTTCTGTGGCACGAATCCTTTTGGTGTCGGTTATCTAATAAAAGACCGACGCCATACTTCAAGACGACACGGCCGTGCTTCCCTGCACGGCCGTGTTTAGTACTATAGGCGTCGGTTTTATATGAATAAGCGACGCCTTTTCCACCACGGCCGTGCTTTCCTGCACGGCCGGGTTGTTTGTAATATTAGGCGTCGGTTTTTATCCAATAACCGACGATGTAGGTCTTTGCTGACAGTATTCTGTAAATAACCGACGCCTATATCTATTTTTTTTTTCATATCAGTTTGCAGGCCTGCTGTGGCTGGTCAGTAAGATGAGAACCTACAGTTCAGTTTTCTGAACTGCAGGTTTACGACATCCATTGATATCAGCCTACAAACAGGCCACAAACCTGCAAAAGTCCCAAGGAAAATTTCACACAAGTAGATACATTCAGACATCAATTCAATTCTCACATTCACACATATAGAAACATTCAAATACATGTATTAACATTCAGAAATATTCATTTACAAAGTATCATTCATTATCGCTATCAACATCCCAATTATATCTTACAGTTGCCATTGCTTGTATGGCTTTTGCCCATTCTTCTCTTATTTCATTTAATGCTTCCATCGTATATGGAGCATGTATATTTTTTAAGCGTTTACCTATAGTGTTGTCAGTTTTAAACACCTGCAAAGAGAATGATGTATATATATAAGTAATAATATAAAAATAAGATTGATATATTTCATACTAACTAATAAGACTATATATAATACCTCATGTATGGTATCGATGTCCAATGCGGCATGTTTGATAATCATCTGCATAAATCGCATCACATAGTATGTGCATGCCCAGCCATTGTCTTGTGTAGCGCACTATAAATTGAAACATACAAAATAATACAACTAAGCACAATTCACATCAATAATATATACATTGGAGTCGGGAACTTACTTGTACGTTCTGCCAATTTATTTGCTGGTTCTTTTTTCTTGGGACCGTTCCTCCAGCCTTTTTGAATGCATCTAAACCCCTACATGTTAATATAACACAGTAAATTACATAAGTAAATAGTAATGTAATAACAGATGTTAACAGATACAAAAATGAAATATTTCTCACCAGAATAATGTCATTCTCATTACGTGTCCAATTTTAGTGTTTAATGTACTTCCCACGGGATCTAGATAATAAACAGTGAACGTCCCGGGGACAATAACTAGTAACTCCCAATGTCTACCGCTAGAGGTAAAAAGTTAACAATTAATAACTCAAAATGCACAATAAAAATGGAATTTTCTTAAGTCCAAATTATAAATAAAGTAAACTTACATGACATTGAATGGAGCTATTATTATCGTCTTCTTTTGCTGACCAAAAATTGTAAAAGAATCTATACAGTATTGTTGAACACTATCAGGGTCTTTAGCTACCATAATAATCAATGATGGAATAAAAAATCCCACATGATCAAATGCAAATTGTTTGCAATGATCTTCGACTAAGTAGCTGCAAAACATGTATTACGTATGCATTAATATATAAGAAACCAGATCACCGGATCTTACACAAGGTATATGGATGTATAAACAAGATCTCACCTTATCCATGTCTCTATCATTGATATATTCAACCAATCATACATAAACAACTCAATAATATCTTGTATAAATAAAGAGCTATCGTATGATTCACCTGCATAATCTGCATCTAAAGAAACAATTATCGGGCAATGTATATTATGTGCCCATAGCCAACATGCCATTCCCCTACAAGCAGGACCTAACGGGTATGTTAGGTCAGTTGGAACCCAAGTTGGTAATGCGGGAAGTGGAGGTGGAGGCCTAGGTGCTCCTGGTGTCTTCTATTTAATATGTATATATAATTTCAGATCAGTTGACATCATATATACACATTAACAGTCTAAATCAATGTAAATTTATCTTACAATTTCAGTAGTGTAGACGACATCTGCTTTGGGCCACAATATGACACCGCCTTATGCCTTAGCAAGTGTATCAATATCCGGGTGGGGATATGGCAATGTAGCTTCCCTCCAATCGGGTAACACACGTAATGGGCCCACACGAACGTAGCCCTGTGGCATTGGAGTCCCGTGAAACCTTTCCCCAGGAAGGGACGGGTAAGCCTGCGCCTCTGCAACAACATAGTCTTGTATTCTTAAGCGGCATGGCTTCAATGCCTACAAATTTATGTAAAGAATGTTATACATATATACATATCATCTTGAAAACATATCATCTTGAAAAGACTAGCTACAATGTCATAAACAATACTTACAACAGACGTGTTAGGCGATGGGTCTCTAGGATTACTCGCAGTCTGTGCATCAGGAGAAGAGTGGGTCGCCATAGGCTGATTGGAAGCCTGAGATGCCTGCCACCGCAGCAATTCTTCCGTGACCTTCTCAGCAACTACATCGTTGACCTTCTTAGCAACTATATCTTCGACTCTCTTATTCTCCTATACATGGATAAAAGAAACATTAGCTTCTTATTATTGAATTTCCTTTTGCAGTAACATTCTAAAAAAAGAATAGGTTACCTCTTCTTGAGAAAGTCCCGCTCTGGGTTTGCGCTGGGATGGCCCAAAGAATGCTTTGATGCCCACACCAGCGCCTGCACCCCTAACATGTCCAGGATGCTCTGGGTTACCCAGAGCAACTGTCAATTCATCCCTTGTGCCCTGAGGGATGAACGTGCCTTGTTTCCTCTGCTCGTGCAGCTCCCGCTAATCACCATTAACAGAAATTGGTAAATTAACACCACAAATAATCAATATTCAAACGATTGCTCTAAGAGTTGTATTTTACCATTTTCGTAGCCGCCTCAGCAGTTACGGGCTTCTTTATTTCACCCTTCTTGTTTTGCCTCCCAGCTATCCAAATATCATGGCGAGACATGGGTGTGGAAGACTCCTGAGTAGGAGCAGACTCCTGAGTAGCCGCAGACTCCGCCTGTAGTCTTTGGCAAATGCTTGCATAGCCTTTTGGACCCATAGTGTGGTCATGCACATTCAGTGCACGCCTTGCTTTTTGTGTGTCACTGAGGGCCTAGTTAGTATGCACAATAATGATTTGGTTAGTAGCACTAAATGTTAATCTTGAATAGGTGAATACAATGTATATTAATTAAATTGGGAGTGACGCCTAATACCTTGAATTCTTCAGATTTTCTTGAAGCAACAAAATTGTCCCAATCTTCTTTGTCCAAGAAGTTCCATTGTTCAAGGGCTGACTTCTTCTTCTTATCACCCTCTTTTATGTGTTCTCTGTTCAGATTTGTCCTATAATTCCTAAGCATCTTTCCAGCG
This sequence comes from Alisma plantago-aquatica, assembly GCA_963693085.1. Lineage (NCBI taxonomy): Eukaryota > Viridiplantae > Streptophyta > Magnoliopsida > Alismatales > Alismataceae > Alisma > Alisma plantago-aquatica. The sequence goes on from OY856412.1 coordinate 1,153,275,405, forward strand.
CGTTGCATCACACTTTTACGATGCAACTTCTCATCCAATGCAAACAGATTCTGTAAAATAGAAATGTTATTAACTAGTATCCAAAATAGAATTGCAAATAATATAATTTGTAATCTACAAAATAGAATTGCAAATAATAATAACTCACGCATAAATCTTTCCATATCAAGTCTTTTTTCCCCTGAGGAACTTTATGCCAATTATCATACTTAACACCACAATGGCTCTGAGTGGTACACCCAAGATAGTTTACAAAATTATTGCGGTTCACTCAAATTGCATTTCCTCCATTATCAAACTCCACAACCAATTTGGATCCACTGCCACTTAGCGCTATTAACTTCTTCAACAGAGTGATGTCCCTTTTCTTGTTAAGTGTTTGGTGATGCGCATCAAGTTGCTCCAGTGCTTCAGTGGGTACATGTGCATCATCAACCTAAAATTTGACAAAAATAAACACACTGAATTAGCCCAATATAGAAATATAGGATATATGACATAACTAGAAGATAATGAATTTTATAGAAATACAGGATATGTTTTTAGAACTTACATTGGTATCCTCGCCATGCTCGTCATGGACAACATGCTCATCATGGACTTCATGCTCATCATGGACATCATGCTCATCATGGTCAGCCATCTGAAAATGTCATTAAAAAGGCAAATATTTAGCATTTGTATTAACTAGAAAAAGGCAAACAATTAGCATTTGTATTAACTAGAAAAAGGCAAACATTTAGCATTTGTATACACTAGAAAAAGGCAAACATTTAGCATTTGTATTAACTAGAAAAAGGCAAACATTTAGCATTTGTATAAACATACACGTCTCTAAAATTGTGATCTTTTATCAATTAACAATCCTTCATTGTGATCTCCGTGCACATATAAGTCATCATTAGCTTCAATATTTTGTGGAGTTGGCAACCCAACTGAGAATGGACTGGAGTCATCATACTTATCATAGTACTCTTCTTCATCTATAGGATCTTCAATGAACTGTCTTTTACCATGAAGAACAACCGACCATTTATCATTTGCAGGATCATCGATACAGAATATTTGTTTCGCCTGTGATGTCAATATGAATGGTTCACCCTTCTCGCCAATCTTTTCAAAGTTCACCAAAGTGAAACCCAATTCATCCACTATAACTCCTTTGGTGTTATCAACCCAATTACATTTAAAGAGCGGAATTTTGAAATCTATGTAGTCAAACTCCCAAATGTCTTCAATGACACCGTAATATGACATTTTAGCTTCATGTGGACTCTTATCCTTTGCACTTGCAAAGTACATAGTCGACGCTTGAAGAGTGACCCCACTATTTTGGACGACACTCTTATCATCTTGGCGCTTTGTGTAATATGTGAATCCATTAATGTCAAACCCTTCATAAGACATAACATTGGGTTTTGGTTTAAAGGCGAGGCATTTGATAGTTTCTGTAATATCATTTGGTGTTTGAGATAGTTGATGTAAGACTTTATCTTCAAACCACTTAGTAAAAGTATTATTATGCTCTCTAGCAAGCCACATTGAACTTGCTTGAGGATGTTGTCTCTTTATGAAATTGGTATGTTCCTCGATATAAACACTCACTTCGTCCATATTGTGTAAAATATACAAGTGAGCTTGTTCCAACTGCTCACGGCTGATTACTTTCACCCGTGATCCCAAAATTCCTTTGCCCTCCTCAATATTCTTGTCATTATCAGGAGTGTCATTACCACTGAGAAAGTCATTGCAAAAATCCATAACCTCTCTCGCCACATAACCTTCAATAATACTCCCTTCAGGCCGATAACGATTTCGAACATCACCTTTAAAAACACTCATGTATCATTCAAAGTGATACATCCAATGCAAGAAAACTGGTCCCAACATTTTCACTTCCTTAGTCAAGTGGACAACAAGATGTACCATGATATCAAAGAAAGAAGGAGGGAAATACATCTCAAGCTGACATAGGGTAACAACCACTTCTCTTTGCAAATTATCGAGAGTATCAGGGTCAATAACTTTGCTGCATAGACTGTTGAAAAAGAAACAAAGTCTGGTAATTGCAAACCTTACATGCTTCGGAAATATAGATCGAATTGCCATGGGCAATATTTGTTGCATTAGAGTGTGACAATCATGATATTTAAGACCTATCAACTTCAGATCTTTCATTGATACCAATCTACGGATGTTGGATGAGTAACCATGTGGCACCTTAACATTTACCAATCATTCACAAAAAGTTTTCTTCTCCTTTCTAGACAACGTGTAACAAGCGGGAGGTAAGTATGTTCTTTTAGTACCCATTTCACGTAATTCTGTTAATTCTGACCTTATTCCCATTTCACATAGGTCCAGTCTGGATTTTATCCCATCTTTAGTCTTACCTGGTATATTTAACAGAGTACCAATGATGCTATCACAGACATTTTTCTCAACGTGCATTACATCGATACAATGCCTGACTGTCAAAGAACTCCAATAAGGAAGATCCCAAAATATTGACTTCTTCTTGAATGAAGAATTTTCACTCCGTGTGGCCATACTACATTGTGATTTCTTACCAAATTCATTGACAATGTCTTTTACTCTTGCATAAACAACATCCCCTGGTATAGGTTTAGGTGCACTCTGTTCATCATTTCATCCATTGAATGCTTTGCGCTTCCTACGATACGGATGGAATTTTGAAAGAAACCTTCGATGACCAAGATATACAGTCTTGCTGCCATGTTTTAGTCTTATTGAATCAGTGTTTTCTTCACATATAGGACACACTTTAGCTCCTTTGACACTATATCCAGACAAATTAACATATGCTGGAAAGTCATTAACAATGCAAAACAACATAGCGTGCAAACGAAATGTCTCTCTTGCTTAAGCATCATAGGTCATCACACCTTCAGCCCAAAGTTTCTTTAAGTCATCAATCAAAGGTTCAAGATAAACATCGATATCATTTCTGGGTTGTTTAGGGCCCGATATCAACAACGACAACATAACGTACTTATTTTTCATACACATCCAGGGAGGAAGATTGTATATAACAAGCATGACTGGCCAAGTGCTATGTTGGCTGCTCAATAACCCGTACGGATTCATCCCATCTGTACAAAGTCCAAGTCTTAGATTCCTATCTTCTTCACCAAATTTGGGGTACAATAGATCAATCTTCTTCCATTGTGGGGAATCAGACGCATGGCGTAGGATCTCATCATTATTTTTCTTAACATCTGCATGCCACCTCAAATTCTTCGCATCTTTCAGATTTGCAAACAAGCGTTGAAACTGTGATATTATAGGTAGATGCCACAACACCTTGGCAGGAGAACCAGTTTTGGACTCCCCCAAAGTCGTCAATTTATACTATGACGCACCACATTTTGGACAATCTTTCAAATCTACATAGTCCTTTTGAAATAATACACAATCATTCGGGCATGCGTGTATCTTCTTGGCCTCCATTCTCATTGGGCACAACATTTTCTTTACCTGGTATGTTGAGATTGGCAGCTCGTTTCCTTCAGGAAGCATTTCTTTCAACAAAGTCAACAATGAAGTGAAGCTTTTGTCGCTCCATGTATTGTTAGCTTTCAACTTATACAATCTCAACACAGCGCTAAGCTTCGTAAACTTAGCACAGCCTGTGTATAACGGTATCTCAGCATCATGCACAATGTTTCTAAAGATAGGAGGTGGATCGGTGTGCTCTACCCTACAACTATCCAGCATTGCATCAACAATGTTTGCTGGAACTGGTTCGTTCACATTTACGTCATCGGAGGCAATTTCTTCTTCCACCCAAGCACTGCTATCGACATCTACTGGTTTCGATTTTGAAATCTCTCCATGCCAGTGCCATTCTGTATAGACTTGTACAATCCCGTTGCACATGACATGACTTTTGATTTCCTCACTAGTGTTGAATTTCAAGTTGTTACCGCAATGCCTACATGGACAGTAGAACCTATCTGTAGGTTTTTTCCTATGTTCCTTGGCAAATCTAATAAATTGATCAAGACCAGATATAAACTCTGCGGTGTAATGATTACGAATGGACATCCATGATCTATCCATTCTATGATCAGAGAAAACAAGTATATATTAGGAAACAAGTATATATGAGGAAAAGATTAGGGTATACACTTACATCCTACCTAAGTGTATAATCTGATGTCATTCTTATATATAATAAATGTGTACCACCTATCCCATCCTTGAACACCTAATCTCACTAGTAAGTGTATAATGTGTATTGGGTTTTCAAGAAAATTTCAGCAGCATTTCCCCGTTGTTCTCTAAGTACATATATACTTAGAGAACAAACGGGGAAATGCTACCGAAATTTTCTCAAAAACCCAATACACATTATACACTTACATCCTAAGTGAGATTAGATGTTCAAGAACAGTCCCAAACTGGGGACTATCCAAGATTTACTCCTAATGAGTCAATCTTAGACGGGTTTCTAGGCCAACAAACACATTTGATGTCATTCTTATATATAATAAATCTGTACCACCTATCCCATCCTTGAACACCTAATCTCACTAGTAAGTGTATAATGTGTATTGGGTTTTCAAGAAAATTTCGGCAGCATTTCCCCGCTGTTCTCTAAGTACATATATACTTAGAGAACAAACGGGGAAATGCTACCGAAATTTTCTCGAAAATCCAATACACGTTATACACTTACATCCTAAGTGAGATTAGGTGTTCAAGAACAGTCCCAAACCGGGGACTATCCAAGATTTACTCCTAATGAGTAAATCTTGGACGGGTTTCTAGGCCAACAAATACATGTGTTGTCATTCTTATATATAATAAATGTCTATAAACTACAGGCAACATGGTTAATCCTAATCAACAGAGCATTATTAAATAATAAATCAAGAAATCAATAGTTTCAAACAAAAGGTCTAGGAATCTTTACTAGACATTATATGTATCCCTAATCATCATATTTAACATACTACATTATTATGAACATCCAGATCAGATTAAGATCATACTATGTTATAACCATTGGTTTAATAACCATATTTCCGCATGTACATGTTTATCAACTTTAAAACCCTATAATTCATGAAATCATTCTAATTCAATTTAATATGTTGGGATCACATAACTATATAATGACATCAGAATATATAGAAGAATCATAATTAAAATGATTAACAACATGCTCATCAAACTAGGGTTTTTGAGAAAATTTTATTCACAATCTATGCATTTTTCTTATCAAAACCATATACAATATGTCTATAATTGGAGCTAGCATTTATTTCCTATATTATTGGCAATATTAATGTGTGAATCTGACCTGGAGAGGAGCTGTGGTCGAACCTGGAAGGTAGGGCTAGGGCTAGATGAGTTACGGCCGGTCTAGAGAGGAGTTGTGGTCGAACCAGACGGCGGCGCAGAGTGGGCGACGACGATGGCACGTGGCGGCAGTGCGCGACGATCGATGAGCAGGCGGAGAAGATGGTTGCGGGGGCACAACGGCGGTGGAGAAGCAGCTAGCTGTCGGCCTGGCGGTGGCGGCGTGGAGGCACTGGCGGCAGTGTGGAGGCACCAGAGGAGAAGGCGGCGCGGCGGCACTGTCATGGAGGAAGATGGTGGTGGTTGCGGCGGAGTGGAGGGTCGGACGACAGCAGAGAAGAAAGGGTCGGGGAACAGTTTAGGCGATGAAACAGAAGAAAGGGGAAGAGTCTGGTGATCGTGGGATATTAAGTTCACCAATAGCGTCGGTTGTTTCCAACAACCGACGCCTAAACCTCTTTAGCGTCGGTTGTTTGAACCAACCGACGTTCAATTGGATGATATTTTCACGAAATTGTTTGGCGGGAACCACTTTCGGCGTTGGTTATCAACGGATAACCGACGCTGAAAGTGACACTTTTTGCGCAAAGTTTCATCACACATAGGTGTCGGTGGATATTTAAATAACCGACGATGTATGTGACACTTTTTCTTTTCTCTCAAAAATTGGATTTTGCGGGAGCTTTTAGGCGTCACTTTGTTATAGTCAACCGATGCTGAATACAAAGCGGTACCCGTGTCTGGCTGGTCTTCGAATATAGACGTCGGTTTGCCTAAACAACCGACGCCTTATATTATAGGCGTCGGTTTTCCTTAATAACTGACGCCCATAAAAGTGACACTGAATGCTATTTATGTAGTAGTGATAATTTATAGTATGCTTATATATTTGACATATGATTGCACTACTTATTCAAAGTATATTGCTCATTTCTTCAACCAAAAAGAAATCAAGGAGGTCTGAAATGAGTGTGCAATGTGTGTTCTTGAGCATAAAAAAAATTATCTGACATGAGTGGACAACGTCTGTTGTCCAATATATGACAAATGTGTCAATCTTTTGTATCTAGTTTTTAGTTCAAATCTAAGTTTAAAATGACTAGTGTATGTAGCTAAAGAGCACTTGTTTGTATGATGGAATCATTGTATGGATGATTGATTAATTATAAAACTTGTTGTAAGATTTTGCAAGGTTCAATACATAGTATGTTCAATCATGTGCTTGTTTATGAAATTTAAAAATAATAGAAATGAAATATGTGAAATCAAATTGTTTTGATAGGAGCAAATACAACAACTAATGATACTATAAAAGGTATGATATTATAACAAAGAATACGTGTTATGTAAACTACCCATGTTACAACATGTGTTTCTGGGAGACGTACGCCTATTACAATGGGTGTATGTAGAAAAAGACAACAAACTTCAACTGTTGTATGAATATATATTACAATAGGTGCACCACACATAAAAAATACCCCTATAACAATGGGTACATTTAGTGTAAGACAACATGCTTCAACAGTAGTTTAAACATATGTAATACAACATGCACATCACATATTGTAAAATATACCCCTATTAAAATGGGTGTGTTTTGTGAAAGACAAAATGATTCAAATGTTGTATAAACATATGTATTACAATAGGTGCACCACATGCTGTAAAAAACATCCCTATTATAGCGGGTGTGTTTAGTGAAAGACAACATGTTATTGTGTAAAATACATGTATTACAACATGCACATTACATGTTGTATAAAGCACCCCCCATAACACCAAACAACATGCACATCACATGCGGTTGATACTCATTGTAAAATGAAAAAATGGACGGTTGTAAGAAGCATTTTCTGTAGTAGTTTTAGTTACATCCGCCTTGAGATTGACATATGGAAGTCATTTAGTAACATGTCTGAGTCATATCTCTATGTGACAATGGTTCCTGGTATCCTTACCCCTAAAGTCTCTATAGTAGTCACATGTTGCTGCATGTGTTTTGACCGTTAGCCTAACATGTTTTGAATCAAAGTTGCCAAAAAGGTAGTGATTGGGTAACTACGACTTCTAGGGATTATTGTGACTGATATAGATGGATTTGTCCCCTCTGTGGAGTGATATCCCAGACCACTTAATAAGAGAGACTATGAAATGCATTACAATGCTCATGTGAGTCAATATATGATATTGAGCTCATCATATCTCAAATAATCTGCTCTAGTTCAAGGAACATAGATTGATTGATAAGAGGATATATGTGACAAAAAGATTACACAATCATGGAAACATTGGTCACTCTATAGGTTGTAATTGTTCTCCAAATCACTCCTATTGCTTGGGTAGAAGTGATGTCCTTCCAAACATGAATGTTTTCTTGTGTTGTTTTGAACACTATTACCAATGTAATTAAGAGACTGTTGGGTCTAACACATATAGATTTGTAAGGGAATTGAAGCGTGAAATCAAACAAATGATTGGAATTGTTTTAAATCATAAATATGCTAATTTCCTATATGATTAGGTGGCCAAAATGTCTAGTAGACCTATCGGATTGGTTCGATGAATGGATCAATTGATTGTCAATTTCTCCACTGAATTTTGCACTACAATGGCCCCTTTTCCTGATCAGGTAAGTTGGTCACCTGATCTGAATTCAATAGAGAAAATCTAAAACTAGAAAGCAATTTAGATCTGGATCAGAATTGACTACATCAAACACTCAACTAACATGGTTGGCCGATCAAAGTGCTTTCTGAGTCCCAGCAGGACCCTAGTTGGTCGATCATAGTTCTAGTTTAAGATTTTGATATTGGACCATTCTTGGTATAGTGAATAGGAAAGGGATTGGAATTAGGGTTTTCTAAGATTGTGATTGTCCTATATAAAGGGGTTATGTCTGAATGAGTTTGAAATATCTTTTGAAACAAGTTCACTGTCAAACTTATCCCTCAGAGTGAAGAAGAAATCCAAAAGACTACTACATATGATAGGAGAAGAAAGGGAGTCCTAGGATGACTAATAGGAGAAGAAAGGGGGTCCTAGGATGACTAACGCATCAAAAACTCTTGTTCTTCTTCAACTAAATGGCAAAAGTGGGGCAACATGTTCTCCCTCATCCAATTGGGTATTGTATAGGCTAAAGCAGACATGTGTGTAGGATTAGAGAATTTGAACCAAAAAAATAAAAATAGGGTTCAACGAAGAAGACAGATGTGCAGTAGCTTGGCTGCCAATTTGGATCTCTTCTTGATCTATATATATTTCTTGGTGTATGATCCAAATATATATATGAAGGATCAAGTTCTTCACTGAAAAAAAGACAAGTTTTGTTAGACAACTAGTGTGAACAAAGGTATCGCCTTTATATATTCTTATGTCTTTTGTTCACCTATGTCTTATATCTATGATGAATCTGACGGCTAGGGTATAAAGGGAAAATGACATTTTTTATTTTGTTATGTCCCCTTCTTGAAAACCCTACAATGATATCAGAGTCAACTTCCTACAATTTAATATTGGTTTGGGTTTTGAGCAATAATTACTTCATTGCACGAATTGTATGCAAATGTGTTTCCTTGACAGTCACCTAATATCATAAATAATATGATATATATATATATATATATATATATATATATATATATATATATATATATATATATATATATATATATATATATATATATATATGTGTGTGTGTGTGTGTGTGTTTGTGTGTGTGTGTGTGTGTGTGTGTATTACATGTACCTGTGTGATGCCTTATTAATCAATTTGTTTGGTGGATATGGATATTGCAGCTAGCTCTGGTGGCATGATCTGAAACATGTAATATTGTCATTTTGATTATGATTAAAAGCTATGTAACATGTATATGGCTTGCATGACATGCATCTCTCTATATAATATCAATGTAAATTTTAATTATGCAATTAGAATAGGATGATGTGATGATGTAACTAGTGGACAATGATGAAGTGGAGGAGATGGTCTGAAGTCCATGCGAAAGAGGATAGTCCTTATAGGGTTCATTATCAATATGAGATGATGAATCAACAATAACACAAGAAATGTCCAAATAATGGAATACTAGTTGTCCAACCAACTTGGAGGATCATGTGACTAAAAACTCTAAAAGGGATGATTTAGGATTGCATCTAGATGTGAATCTCTTGGTTATTTTTCTGCAACACTTGTTGGCTTAAGTTGTTATCCTATTTCTATCAACATTGGTGATTGTTATAGCATATCATTCTAATAATAATGTATATGTAAGGGTGATTATATTTATATATATATATATATATATATGTACATATATATACACATATTTATGTATATATATACATACATATATATATATATATATATATATATATATATATATATATATATATCCCTTAATATAATATCAGAGTTGTAGAGGCCTTCCAAGAACAATACACATGAAAACTTTGTTCGACTAACTGTGGGCACGCCAAGTGTGGCATAACGTCTACCTTAGGAAAGTGTGATAATCAGTATGTGGGACTACCAAGCATGGTACATATCTTATTGTATTGGCCTGGAGTTGGACTTAACTAGGTGATCTTATTTATATTATTAAAAATTAATTTTGAAAATAATTTATTGAATCATGCAAAATATCTTATATGTAGATCAATGGAAAACATAAACAATCCTTTTTTATTGTGACCAGTCCTTGAGAAGAAACTAGATGTGAATAAATTTATCAACTGATTTGGGATTTTGAGAATTATTTTCATACATAAGTGTACTATCTATGTCTGGGACACATCAACACCAAATGAACCAACTCTGAATGTGCCTAACACTGAAAGGGAATCACATAAGAAGCATTATGATGATGCTATGGACATGAAATGCATCATGCTATGCTCCATTAATCATGAGTTTAAGAAGAAACATGAGAATATGTATGTTATTGAGATGACAACATATTAGGAACATGTATCAATAATAGGCAAGGTAGAAGAGTATGATGTCTAAGGCACTATTGAAGTGCAAAAAAGCAGAAGGCCACCTAGTTGGACCTTGTGTTACTCAAGTTAATTTGGGTATGTGGAAAGTTTTACAAGAGTGGGATTTCCTTTGGGTTAAGACTCAAGAGTTAGACATAGATATGATCTTGCAATTGTTTTAGAATTGATATTAAGAAAATTCATGAATTACAATATGAATAATTTTGATAAGCCATTCATAGAGATACTTGGCATGTTGAGAATGTAACGAAGTAGACTTTCCACATTTAAAGACATAAACTAAAATTATACACTTGTAGTATCTAATGTTTCTCAAATTCACCCCACTTCATCAACTCATGATCTTTAAGCTTATTAGTATATATTCTTAATGCATTATCTTGTGTTGTTGGTTTTGTTATCTTGTGTTGTGTTTTTTGATATGTGCCTAAGACCTATCTTGTGCACATAAAAAAACACATAGCACATGATAACAAAACACACAACACAAATAAAACATAAATCATATATACTAATAGAACACTAATGACACTCAGATTGATAATATGATGTTGAATTTGAATATCTTCCACCTAGTGAAATCAAAACCTAGCTATTGTAATGATACTACACAATAGATTTATTTCATGCTCTAAAAATTATCTATTATGCCCAAAACATTTTTCTATGTCTTGATAATATTTTGATCAAGAAGTAGTTTAAAACTGTCATATTTTTCAGATGTTGCAATTAATAATTATGAACTATACAAGGAAATACCATAGAAATACTCACTTTATACTATTTAACTAGCCTAATCGGATCCTAGACCCAGACCCAGATCTAGGAAGGGTGTGGTCAGGGAGTCGTCTCTCACAGAGAAGAATGTGCATAGTACCCTAGATTATAAATCCACCACTCTCCCTCCACTAACCCTCACCAAGTCAAGATCAGTTATTTAGATCCTCCTTTCTCTCCTCATTCAAATTATACCTAAATATCTACCTAAAGACTAGATACTCAAAAATACCCAAATGGAAGTGGACTGGGTTCAAAGAAGGACAAGCCCCAACTAACTCTACCCCTTCCGACACTTATGTAAGGGCTCCAGGAGCACCGCCCCCATAGTGCTACTAACCCATCATTTTCTTTCCATCACTCCCAGTCTTATTCTTAAAACTACAAAGATCTAGAGGGGGTGAATAGAGATTTATGATATTTTAATATAATGAAATTACTCAACTTAAAGTGCAGCAAAAATAAAAGATGCAACCACAAAATAACACACGATAGAGAGTGATTATGTCAAATGATGAGAATTCACTACCTGGTTGCTCCCAACTAGGTTTTGTAAAACATGTTTTATATTTGTTTTATGTGCCAATACACAATACACAATACACAAAATATATGAGTGTCTTTTGTGGCATAAGACTAACCCTCCTTTTTAGTTCAACAAGAACTCCACCTTCTTTGATGGGCCGAGGAGTGTCACCCACTTGGAGAGGATAGTGATCACCTCCACCACCTTAGCCACAGCCTTCAATAGAGAAGTAGCACTAAGAGAGCTTCACCAAAGCCTTCTACCTCGAAGTAGTGAGAAGAAACAACAAACTAGAGTATAGGAGCAAGAAAGGAAGAAGGAGATTAGAACACACTTTTACAAGATATACAATCAAGCTCTTATGTACAAGTGATGATGACTCTACAAGGTTTTGACAAAGCTATATTTGGCGGAGAATTATTCTAGTATAAAGCTAAGGATTAGGCTAAAAGTAAAGTAACTTGAATTGGAGAACCTAAGTTCTTTGAGAGTGATGCCAAGTAGTATGCTCGAGTTTGTGTGTACAATCACAATTTGTTGTATGCAAACTTGTTTATTAGGTTTCCAAAGTCCACTGCTATTTATAGGAAATGTTTACAAGAGGTTAGGAAAACATTGGGTGGTGTTTAGAGTGTTCTAGGATGAAAACTAGCCGTTAGGATTAAGTCAAACAAATTACAATGACGATTTTGATCGTTTGCATAAAAGTTTCCGGAACATTTTTAGTCCACAATATTGTCAATCGGAAACCATCTCGGTCGAGAAGTTTTTCGAATGATATTTTCTTAGGTTTGGACTTTTCTCCAATGGCTATATGTTAGTCAAACTCTCCAATCAAACGTGTGCAACAACTATATCTTGGTCGACAATTTGTTCGATTGAGGATGATCCAGTGCTCAATTTATGCAGTAGCTATTTCTAGTTGACAGAACCTTTGACCAAAAAGGATTTTAGTCGACAAAGAGTTTGATCGAGTTAGAGTTTGAAAAATGAAATGTAATAAATAGGATCACCTATCTAATGATATATCTAACAACACCTAACAACCCTAAAGGCTTGATATGTGTATGGGATTGGGTTTTGGGTTTGTTTTGGAAGATCCTCACTTGTCCTTACATCATGTTTATCAAGTTCTTAATCACCTAAAATACTTAATACACATGTTAGTCATATAATTTGGGAAATATTTGTATAATCAAAATATGAGTGTGGAATAACCAAAAAGCCAACATGAAACCCATCTTCACTAGCCTGAACTAGAGTGACTTGCACACTCCTCTAGCACCCCCCTTTCAATCAACTATGCCTTCACCATCAGTGGCCACCAGCTAATCCTCCCACACCCTTGTGAGGAGTCTTTGTGGTAGCGCAAGGTTGTAATTGAACAATCACTATTTTGATGTCACCAATATGTCCTTGATTTCTCATCATTTACATTTCATCAGCTTTAGTATTTTCACCCTTTTGCACCCTTGCACAACTGGAAGCCAAGCACTGTCTATGAAGCTATGGGAGGATCCAAAAAGACGGATTCCTCCCATGATCTGTAAAGCTGCCCAACCTTTTTTTTTCATCTTTATGATCTAGAAATTTTTGGACTGCACCATTTTGTTAAATCCATTAAAAATAGTTCTAGTATCCAAAAAATACCCATATGCTCAGAAAATATCTAGATAAATATGGAACCACTATTTTTCCATGTTATAGAATGATTTCATGATGATAGATTTATCTCTCTAATTACCTTAGTTAGGGTTTTCTTCTATTATTTCAAACCCTAATATTGCAAAAACTTGATTTACATTATTTATGATCACATCACGACTCTGTTATAGTCTGATGTTATATAGATAACTTGATCACATGAATATATTAATTAGATCATCATTGAATATTATCTTGACATATTTGTACATGAAAAATACTAAATGATCTAATATCAAAATTACTAAATGGTCTAATATCATCAATCCCTCATATTTTGCACATCATATCAGACCAACTTTGAGATATAAGATCCTCATCTCAATCATATTACCCTAGATCAATACTCTTAATGACTAAAGGGAAACAAATTCTATGAGCATAATAAAACATGAATGGATAACCCAATAGATCATTAGATAAATGAACCATATATATTGGTACATTGTTGTTTTGTTTATGTACCAAGATTGGATGTTCCTTAATCTAATTGATTTGGATATTGTTTATACTCTATTTCAAATCCAAGAAGTACACATATATATTAATTCCTATTTCAAAAAATTAGTGGTATTGAATGATAATTGTGTGTGTACTCTTGTTGAAAATCTTTTCTATGTATTTGTTTGAGCTAAGACGTTCCTTACTAAGTAATATTTTGAATTTGTATATGTAATTTTGAAAATCTTCGAACATAAATGATAATGCCCCTTGTCATTGCCAAATATAATGATGTTGACATTGGGTACAAGTGACCTCCCCATATCGGATGGTGGAATTTGTAAAACAAGGTGGGCTCCCACATCTTGTTGGGCTGCATAATGGGGAAATTTGTAATAAAAATGGAATTTTTTGAAATAAAGATGAGGCTGAATATCACATTGAATATTCATCATACAAATTCTGCAAAGTATGTTGTTTTGATATAATTGTTTTCAATGGTTCGATATTTTTCTTTTCAAATAATATTCATGCATATTCATTGATTTTGTCTCAATTTACCTAATTTTGGCATAAATCCTTGAAGACTTGATACATGATTATCTACCTTACTCTTGCCAATGTTTGCCAAAAAAATGAATGCTCATCACATTGGATTATAAGTAAGGGGAATGTAGTATCTAGTTTATAGTCTTCTTATCTTGTTATTTTCTTTTCATCTTGCCTATGGGACATAATGTAATAAACCTTATGATTCATTTTCAATAAATGGAATGTTATTTCTTTTTGCATAAATGTGTCTGTGATTTTCTGGCCACTTAGATATGGGCGTTATAATCCCATTAACACTACCTACCTGGGCAGTGGGATCGAGATTTAGGTAGGAATTGTTCCATGACAGTTGGTATAAGAGTCACCACACACCTCTTATGCATTAATGAAATGATATTCCTAATCTGTAAATTAAGGAAAACCTAAAGTTCATTGTGGTAAAACTGAGGTGTCTAGAAAGAGCATAAGGGGTTCTGCAAGTAATTCTTCCTATCTGTCTAGATACAGTGGTTGAGGCTCCACTGCTCTCGCTGGCCTTATTGGATCAAAAAATGGACTGAAGGATTTCCTATAACCATAAAGAGTCTTCTAGTATCTCATCTCTTATTTAAGGGCTACCCTAAGACACCCAAGTAGATAATGATTAGGTAGTTTTCTCATCTCCTTATGTGGATCTTATATCATGACTATTTACAACATAATTTCTCAATTATGGGTATCGTATACATGGTGAAATTAAAATTCATTTGAAAACATGAAAACTGATTAAGATGATGATGTCATGATCTGCCATTAATTTGGAAGATGGCATTGATTAATGAAATTAATTTTGAAATCAAATACTCAGTATGACCCCTCATATTTTGCATAGAATGGGAAAATGTTTATTTGATATATTGAAGAAGTCCCAATGCACTCTCTTTTATAAGACAAGAGAATGAGGGAGGATCAGAACTAGGAAGTATTGGATAAAAGAAAGGCTAATGACAAGATAGGTCTAAAGCACATAACAAAACACACAACACAAGATAACAAAACACTCTTCATATTGGAGGGTGGAACTTGTACAACACGGTGACCTCCTCCATCTTGTTGGAGTGATGGAGTCATACATATATACATTCATGTTGATTTCAACATAATGGAGAAATTCATAATAAAATTTCAATTGCTAAAGATGAGTTTGAATATAGCATTGAGTATTTTGCATATAAGTCCTACCAAGTACAATATTTTGATATAATTGTTTTCAGTTGTTAAATATTGTTCTTTTAAAAGTGTACCATTGATTACCTGATCTAGGCATGAAGACTTGAAGACTTCATACTCGCTGATCTACCATACTCTTGCCAATATCTTCCAGAATAAAGAATGTTCATCACATAAGATTATAAGTAAAGGGAATGTAGTATCTACTTTATAGTCGTCTTGTCTTGTTATTTTCTTAGCATGTTGCCTACATGCCCTTATGTAACAAACCTTATGGTTCATTTTCAATAATATAGACTGTTATTTATTTTTGCATAAATGTAAGTCTCATTCTTCAGCCACTTAGCACTGCCTACCCAGGGAGTGGGATAGGGATTAGGGTAAGAATGATTCTGTGACATATAATTACTAAGGGGAATATTAAACACAAGCCAAAATCTATGTTGATGGTCAACACAAGAAATGAAAAGTACAAGAGAAAAGAAAATTCTAAAGTTAGCCAAAAGTTTTTTGCAGAAATTGAAAAAGGAGTAGTGTCTAAGCCAGGCAATTGTCACCATTGTAACTAGGTTGGGCGTTGTAAGATAAATTTCCCTCTCTACCATGAATAATTGAAGAAAAAGAAGTAGGAAACAAATATCTCCACTTAAGGTATATATGTTATAGAAACAAAACTCATTTAATACTTCATCATAGGTATGAACTACCATATGTGGATCTCACATATGATCAAATATACACCATCTAAAAAAAGTAGACCCTTAAATAAAGGGGAGGTGGAACTATGAGTTTGAAATGGAACAAGAGTTTGTTGCCACTACAAAAGGCACCTAGAGTTTATCTCTATCCAATGGATTATGATAGAGTTAGAGAATTGACATTATGTACATGACATGAATAGACATATTGTTTTTACATCTTTTTTTGGCAAGAACAAGTTTGAATTTCTAATAAAGAATGATCAAGATTCCATTTTTGAATATGAGATCTTTTATGATAGTTGCCATATGTCTTATGGTATTTATTTATTAGATCTTGAGACACATGTATATTACATAAATCAAGAAGTTAAAACTCAATAACTCAAACAAAACTTATCCTTGGCATTGGACTATAGCGAATGAAAATGAGAAACATATTTCTAGACTCCACAAAGATGGTCAACTAGACTCTTTTGATTGGAATCAATAGAGACATTTGAATCTTATTTATTGGGAAAGATTACAAAATCCATTTTAACAGGAGACAGTGAGAAGCGAATGACTTATTATAACTCATAAATACTGATGTGTGTGGACTTTTTAGCACAAGTTCAAGATGTGGATATTATTATTGCATCACATTTACATATGAATTTAATATATTTTTCTATGTGTATCTAATGAAACACAAGGCATAATCATTTGTAAAGTTCAAGGAGTTCATTAGTGAAGTACAAAAGCAACATGGAAAAAGAATGAAAACACTTTGATTTGGTCGAGGTGGAGAATACTTAAGCCAAGAATTTGAGGTCGTTCTAAGAGATTGTAGTATTGTATTACAATGGATTCCACCTAGAATAACACATCATAATGTTGTGTCAAAAAGAAGGAAGCACACCTTGTTGGATATGGTACAGTTAATGGTGAGTTTACTTTATCTTGCAATTTCCTTTAGAGACCAGCTCTAGAAACTAATATGTTTAAACTTAATTGAGTACCTTCCAAATATATGGAGAAGATAATATATGAGATATGGAATGTGAAACATATCAATATGTCTTTCAAGAAAGTTTACAAATATGAATCTAACATCAAGAAGTAGTTTTTTGAAAATCTTGTGCCCAAATTGGATAAATGTAAATTTGTTGGGTACCCTAAGAAAACTAAGGGTTACTACTTCTATATTCCTTCTGAAAATAAAGTCTTTGTTATAAGATAAGTTGTTTTCTTCAAAAAGAATTTTATCTCTAGAGGAAGTGGGGGGAAGAAAATAGTTTTTAAGAAGTCTTGAAGATAACATTGAACCTATGGAGGTATATAAGGAACAAGAGGAACAAAAACCTGTTGTGGAACCCCAAGTCCCTATCATAACACACGGACCTTAAAGGTCTAGTAGGGCACACCATGATCCCTAAAGATACATTTTTTTGTGAATTGAGAATATGATATGTTGGTCATTGAGGATGGTGAGACAACAACCTACAATGAGTCTATTTAGGAACCAAATTCTAAAAAAAGGCTGGAAGCAATGGAATCTAAGATGGACTCCATGTATAACAACATGGTATGGACCTTGGTGTATCCATCTAAAGGAGTAAAACCCATAGGGAGAAAATGGATCCTAAAAATGATGATTGACATGGATTGTAATGTGCAAACCTACTACGGTAGATTAGATGGAAAAGGTTTCAAGAAAGTTCATGGTGTTGACTAAGATGGAATTTTTTCACCAGTTTTCATGGTTAAATCCATCAAGGTCGTGCATGCCATTGCATCTTATCATGACTATGACTTTTGGAAATTGAACATCAAAATTGTTTTCCTTGGTAAGAATCTACTAGAGGATGTATACATGACACAACCTTAAGGTTTTCTCTATCCAAGTGAAACCATTAAAGATTGTAATCTATAAAGGTCAATATATAGATTGAAGCAAGTTATTGAATTTGGGATCTTTACTTTGAATAGACAAACAAATAGTTTGGTTTTATACAAAAGGATGATGAACCTTGTAACTACAAGAAGGTTAGTGGGTTCATGACTGTATTTTTCATATAGTATGTATATGACATAAACTGATGGGAAATGACATTCCTACTCTACATTTGTTAAATAATGATTGGGAAATACTTTCTCTATAGGACTTCGGCAAGGCATCATATATTCTAGGAATAAAGATCTATAGAGATATATTTTGAAAGCTTCTTGGACTAAGACAAAGTACATACATTGATAGACTACTAAAGAGGTTTAGGATGCATGGTTGTAAGAGAGATCTCACCCATGTTACATTGAATATGTCTCTCTAAATCCCAAAGTCTAGGATCTTTAGAAGAGCGGACAGACATGAATAATATTTAATATGCCTTGACAACTAGATCTATCATGTATGCAATAATATGTACATACTTAGATGTCTCTAATGCTTTGAGCATGAGGAGCAAGTACTAGTCATATATGGGTGATGGTTATTGGATAGATGTGAAGAACATCCTTAAGTACTTAAGAAGAACTAAGGATTATTTCCTAATGTATACTGGTGAGGAAGAGTTATTTGTAAAAATTTACATTGATGTAAGATTCCAAACTGACAATGATGGTTACTACCTGCTATCAAGATTTGTGTTTTTCCAGAACGCAACTATAAGACGGAAAATTCCAAGATGGACATAGTGGTTGATTCTACAAGAGAATTCGAGTACATTGTCACCTCCAATGTGGCAAAAGAAGTAGTATGGATCAAGAATGTGACAAAGTGCATTTTTGCATAATTTTAAATTAACTCCAATTTTACCCTCATTATGTTTACTCTAAACCGCATTATATTTTTCTTGGCCTCTAAATCAATATTGATACTCAAATGTGAAATATGGTGATCAATGTGAACCTTATACACTTTGTAACACTACATATTTGATTAATTTGTTACTTGATCCAAAGAAGTAAATCGGTCTATCAAAGTTCATCTTATTATTATCAAGCCTTTTATAAATATTCATTACATTTTTTGAAGCTATGGTCCAAATTTCACTTCAATCAGACTTTTGTAATATTTTCTACAAATTTTGGAAGGTATATGCTAAAAACACATTTTTTTTGCCTTATTATGGCCATTTCCAAGTCATCGATCTGCTTCTCTAGTGGGGGGTGAGCCTCAACCCTTGGATTGGGCATCTGTGGATCATGGCCAAATCCTACGGTCAGAAGGTCATCCTCTACCTCCCACAATCAACGGGGAGGATACCAAGGAAATCAAAAATGCAATTGGCTCATTTGGACCCTATTTTGAAAATCAAATCAAACAAGAACTCTCACCTCACCAATCAGAACTTAAATGTCCCTTTTAACCCTCGAGTCGGCTCATTTTTATAAGTAAATATGATCCCTCCCTCAGCCACTGCCATGAACCCTACATCTACTCTCGAACCCTAAACCTAGCCCCATCTACCTATAAAACCCCCACCATCATCTTTAGCCTACCCCCACGAACTTGACCGACACCCACTCTTCCCCTCACATGATCTGTCTCTCGTTTCCCCCCTTTTCTCCAGCCTCTACTCAACCTCGACACCACCTTGCTCACACGCGGACTTCCTACGGCTAGGGCATCAATATGCAACTGTCAGATCTTGATTAAAAGTTGACCAGACTGAGGACCAATGACCATATATCATTCCTGCCTCCTCTCTTCTCTTTTTTCTCTCTCGCGCACATGCTCAGAAAGTAGCGCCCCTTATCCACCAATCCTTCAAGGTGGTCAAGATTGACCAAAGATCCAATGGCCAGTGATTTCTAAGCTTTTCTCCTTTTTTGGTAATTTCCCTACTCTTTGCCTAATATTCCTATTAATTATCAAATCTTGTCTAAATCATAAAACATGCATCCTAGCTCCAAATATTATGAGTAAATAGTTAATATTGATAAAAAGAACCCAAGGAATTTATTAAAAATACTTATGTAGTCTAACTCATTATGGATCTCACTGATAATCCTAGATTTGTTCTCTTACTCAAAATATCTTAGTTAATGACTCTACTTTGAGGTTAATCCTTCATAAACCCTAATTCTTCATTCTAATGATCATTTTGAGATAATAAATCAAGCCTGACTAAATAAGAGTTCGATCTAATCTTTTGAACACATCTACCCTAGAATATGAATCATGCACCTTGAAATAAGGATTAATCTTGATATGATAATGATTAATCGTAATCTTACAAATCCCTTAATCGTATGTCTGACCCATGACTCTACCTGATATAATCATGAGTAGAAATGATAATATTTCATATTGATAATGATCTAGATATTTGATTGTAACTTGCATAATGATAATAATAATTAGGGTTAACACATATGTTCCTAGAACACATAGGTAGGCCAATCATTCTTAAAACATGTTTGACGCTTGAATAATGTTGAATATCTTGAAATATTGTTGATTATAAATGGATGACCTAACCCTAAGGTGGTGATAATAACCCTAATCTCAAACATTGGAACATGATCTTCTAAACAACATGATCTAGACCCTTCATCAAATATTGTTTATTTAGAATCCGACTCGAAGAGTTGACATATTGAGATTTGTACTCTAAATCTTCAGTGAAAGGTACGCTATTATATCTACTCCTTGATTGTATTGATGATATTTTTATGTATCTCTTTATTGTATACTTGGCTATATACTTGGTTGAGCTATTGTTCCCTATTGATCAGTATTCCATTTTTCCTATATTATATATTGATAAAAACATGAAAACATAAATGACATTACCCATTATGACTGCCTGTATACTGATGATAATGTTCATATTGAGTACAAGTGACATCCTCATTTGGGGGGTGGAACTTGTACATTGACCTCCTACCTCATTTGAAGAGAAGGGGCATGGTAACCTCCCCCATCTTTTATGGGTGATGGAGCCAAATGAAATATAAGCATGCTTCTTATCAGCATAATGGGAAATTCATAATAAAATTTTTGTCAAACAAATATTGGTTTTGGAAAATCGTTTGTTATTTTTTTTAATATAAGTCCTGCCAAGTGTACTATTTTGCTATAAACTATTTTACTTGTTTCTGACAGCTTACCATGCAATTGCATTGATTGTGTCTTGATTTTCTTGATTTTAGGCACAGTAAATGGAACATTGACTAGATAGCTTTCGCACTTTATATACTCTAATGACAAGGATATTTGGAAAAATCTCCTATTTGGGTTAGTTTGTTCTTTAAATCTCCCTTTTTTTAGTTATTATTTCTTATTGTATATGCCAGTGTGTGAGATCCTATTGGGACACTCAGGGACGGGCGCTTCAATTCTTTTACCATTGTTTAGGAGGTAGAATTTGGATTGGGGAAAGAATGGTTCCATGATAGTTGGTATTAGAGCATACACACACCCATATACTTTAAGTAAATAATTCCCCGAGTCTCTTGAACCCTAAAAACACTAAACTCCATAATGATGAAAATTGAGGTGTCTAAGCTTGGGATTCTAGCATAATTTCTTGTAACGATCCAACTTCCAGGTAACCCCCAATAAAGGAAGACCAAGAAGTCAGAGGTGTTATCCTAAAAATAGGATCAATGGTTTTTCAAATAATAAAAAATAATTAATAAATTATATGACAGACTAAACTGGAACTGGAATAAAAATTTACTTTTCACATACCTTTCAAACACAGGAACTGGAACTTCTACCCTCAGTAGAATTCTAACTATCTAAATCCTCCTTTATGAATTAACTTTAATCTTCACAAGTGCCACATTCCTATTTGTCCAATTTCAGATAATACCTCAAATGCTAGCAAACAAAACGACGGTCAATATAATGAATTATACAAGTATGTGGGGGAACCAATAATCTTGCATTTAATTGTAAAACATATTGCAAGCAATTATGATTTACTTTACATTTTAAACATGACTACTCAATCCTTACATACCCTAGCCTATGTGTTATCCCTACAATGGACATGGATACTACCTCTCATATGGTAGATCTCAACTAACCCCCATGATCCTACCTTATAGGTATATCAATGCATAGGATCATGGAGTCATATGGTCCTACCCAATTGTAGACCAACACATCGACTCATGATAACCTGATGATCCTACCTCACGGGTAGATCATGTTCTAGGTCATCCATCTCATTATCATCAAAGCTATAGAGGAGGACCAGGATTTGATCTAGTCATGCATGTACAATTATGGTGATAGTCAAAGAAGCAATATATCCAAATCCAACTAGATGTCCAATCCAGCAAGCCAATCAATCAATTATACAAACATTGATCCTAAAATCATCTATAAAACCTAATTGTTACCATCTCATCCCAAACAACTCTTTATTGACTTGGTATACCTTTCTAACATTTCCAAGTCTCATTAGGATGCATTAGGATTTCTTAGTCAATTTCTCAAACTTTATCCTTTTTAGGTGAAGAAACCCTAAAATCGCTTTTCTACTCATAAAAACCCTAATTGCTCAAACTATCCACATTAAGGATCTTTTATACTTGAATCGACTTAGTATCATCATATCTATGTTTTATTCATGGATTTGCACCATTAAAAGTCATAATTATCAAAATTAGGGTTTCTAAGCCCATTAATGATCTTTCACATACATGGAACCCTAAATTGAGCCAATTATGTACAAAGATCATTCTTTTAGAACTAAAACTTCCTTTTTATTAACAACAGGTTAACATCATCTTAAATATTCCTTAACACTTTACTCAATCTCATTAATATTAAAATTAGGGTTTTCCATTAATAACACCATTAAAGGTGAAAACTTTATATACTTTTCAAATTGCATGAGGAATTAGGCTTCAATTATATTTTAATTGAATTCCTTGCATTCTCCTGATTGATTTTTATATATAACATGTATTGATCAGAGTTACTAATTATTTACTACAACTAAAAAAAGATAATTATAAACTCTCCAATCAGAGAAGGCCACCTCATCAGGGCCGCCACCAACCCTTCCAGCTGGGTCGGGCCCAGAGCCAATCGGTTCACGATAAGTCGCACCTACGTGGTCGGTCTAGGAACCTGCTAAAAGACAAAAAGGGGTCTTACCTCTCTATAGCAATGTTGAGGCAAGAAGGTCATATATGTGGCCTGCTCCTTCAACCTCCGTTCGCTCGCGCTTTGAGAATCAGGCATTCTGAGCGGCCAACAGGTGGGTTGACCTCATACTGTAGGGCATCAGAAAGGAGGGAAAAGGTGTGGGAACCTCCGTTAGACCCTACTGAGATCATTCCTTTAATCAATTCCCTCGGAGGCGGCTCCACTGGGGAGGATGTAGGAGAACATCCCCCGTCGGTTGTAGAGTGGAAAAGGGGACAGAGGATCATGCTTATGCTACGAATTGGTAGCATAGAGGAAACCCTGGAGTTGGGTGGGTAGAGCATCATTCACATGGTACTTGTTTCTCACGGTGGGTTCTATCCTTTATATAGCTCTAGGCTATAGTATCTTGGTCGTTGGCAGCAATGAGATTTATGGAAAACCTCAAAGTCCTTCCAAAATAGGCAAAATTTGGTATGAAAAGAAGTGTTTTCCCCATACGAATCTATTGCAGAGATTTCCAATCTCGCACACCCACTGGATTGCAAGAAAATCGAGTGGGAAACTAATAAAATCAAGATCCAGTTTCCTTTCTGGGTTGAGGTAGGTGACAAGAAGCCACTGTTAGATCTCAGATCCGATGGCCCAGTTCCACGCACCCAGAAAAACATTTCTAATCAAATTGGAAATTTGTGACATTAAAAGATTTTCATCTCACTTTAGGGAATTTTGTAAAAATCATAACTCTCAACCCACTTATTCAATTGATCCTAAATTTTAAGGGAAATTCCATAATGATTTGATATACTCGTGTGCCAAGTATGGGGTCCAAAATCGAAAGTATGAAAGACTTTTATTCATATGCAAATTATCTCATAATAAGGCATATTTTATGCATATTTTCTCTCTCCTATTCTTTTATTTTCCTTATTTGGATTCTTTTTACTATTAGAAACCATGTGGACTCGAAATCTCATCCAAGATGATTCCATTATCCATATTTCCACATATTTCTTATTTTTTCCTCATTATCTTAAATTTCCTTCTTAATAATGCATTATTTGATTTCTTCTTTTTCTTTTAATCATATTGGAATCATTTACATATTATGATCCACAAAATCACATGACAAAGGAAATATTGCAAAGGAAATCCATTCACTACACATAAATCATACAATTCCCATAATCATACATTTATTGGGGAAATTACACTTCCAACCATATGAACCTAAAAGTTAGGGTTGTAACATCCTTCCCCTCTTATAAGAATTTTGCCCTCAAAATTCCATCAAGCATAAAAACAATGAAGATATGACTTTTCCATGTCCATCATTGGCTCCCATGTGTCTTCATCCTCTCCATGGGTGCTTCCAAAGAACCTTTATCATCTTATATTCTTACATCAGAGTTCTTTCACATTGGTATCTGGAATCCTCACAGGTGAGTCAGGATATATCAGCCTCCCTTGAAGCTCAATAGGTCCAGTGCTCAACACATGGCTCGGGTACATCACATAGTGATCTAGATAGGACATATGGAACATGTCATACACCATATTATCCTAAGTGGTAAGGTTAAACATAAGCAATTTCATCAATCCATCTCAAATGGACCCATGTATCGGGGACTCAGCTTTCTTAGCTATAGCTCAGAGGGGTTGGGTTTTCATAACACATATCCACCCATAGTGAACTGCATGTTAGTTTGCTTCACATCAGCTTATGACTCATGTCGATTTTGGGCTTCCTTAGCCATTGCTTGATCAAAGTGACATCATCTGCATACACTTTTGGTTTCTCTGACCTTCACAAGGTCCTCTCACTGACATCATCCAAGTGAAGTAGTGACTGACACAACCTCCCTTACAGAGCTTCATACATCCTGATATTGTCTATGGTGCCTATCATAACAAGAAAACTCTACTAGGGACAGGAACTGCTCCCATTAATCACCTTGAACGAGCACTCATGCTCTCATCAGACCCTCTAAAGTATGGATCATACTTTCTTGACTGTCCATCATTCATGGGTGATATGCTACTACACCTCAATCTAGCATCGAGTTCTTCTTGTACCTACTTCCACAACATGGAAGGGAACTCAAGGTCATACTCACAAACATTTAAACTCAAATTAATGTATAGTCGAACCATCTCTCTCTCATAAATATATACGGTTCAACCAGATCAGTCACACTAGAATGTGTTAACTTGGTAAGGTGATCTACCATAACCCACATTGCTTCATGACCTCTCTTGGTCCAGAGGAGATCCACCACAATGTCCACGATGCTCTCCTCCCATTCCCTCTTAGGGACTCTTCATTATCTATAGCAACTTACTGGGTTACTGGTGTTCGACCTTCACTCTCTGGCATGTATGGCAACTGGCTACATGCAACTCTATATCCTTCTTTCAGGTATCACTACAAACCTTAACCATCTCAGTAGTACTATGGTGTATGGTGTACTTAACATCATGAGCTTCTTACATGACATAATTCCTCAAGGCTGACTTGTCAGAAACCCTACAACACTCTCACAGTGAATTTCACTACCTTATTCTCTACAGAGGTATATTTGAGGTTCTTAACACAACCCTTTTATCTCATCACACTCTAGGCGGGCTAACTGAGTAACCACCAACTTGAACCATGAGTCTGGTTGTATCTGGGTGTTATCCACATAGGTCTAGTCCTCTAATGGTCATAGGCTCCATCTAGCAACCTCTTTCAGCTCCCCCCACTAGCCAGACAAGGCAGTTGTAAACCTGAGCTATTTTCAACTGAGAGCATCTCGTTAGCGCATTAGCTTCCTTACATGCTAGGACATGGCGAAGACATAAAACTTCATATACTCCACTCATCAACCTCATCTTGGGTTTAGGTCTAACTGAGTCAAGAAAAGTTTGAGATCATCATCTCGGACATCAAACCCAAACTTATAATTCATAGATTCCAAACTATTGTGGATAGATACGTTCTCGTATTCCCTTATTCTCCTTATGCTCTCAAATAACCTATCCAATATATTCTACAAAGGGTGTGGTACTTCCTCTATACATAGGAAAGTTTCAACTCATATCACGTTCATCCTTAGTATATGGAATGCTCTTTGTCCTATCTCTCACACCCATAACGAGAGGAAATAAGCATTTGGCTACAGTCCAAATACAAAGTTCATCCTGTTCCAAGAGTAGAGATGGTGCATCACACATCGCGATTACACTTTTCAATCTATGTTGAAACATGACTCCACACCATGAACATCTCCATTATGGGTCTACACCCATGGGAAGACTTTGCCCATCACCTCTGGATCTTAGCATATATCTTTTATGTACAATCCTTGGTAAATACCTCAATGTCTCTAGGATGCCAACATTGTTTTGGGTGATTTGACCCTTATGCATCTATGGAGTGCCACTTGCATTTACCCCTTAGGCCCCATGAACTCATGAAGGTGTCCAACCTCCTAACCCATGGTCCTTGGGCAAAGGTAGATGTTACCTCCCGACCTTATGGCCTTATGCATCCAGGGAATAGACAACTCCTACTTCCATCAGTCTTATCCCTTCCTCACCTTAGTATTGACTTAGGATTCCGTCATAGCACATATCATTCCTAAATCCTCACCCAAACCTCCATCATCTCTATGGGCACTCGTGCTCAACTTACATCCCTTCATGGGAATCATGGCAACCTACCTATCTTGGTCTGGTCCCATACAAGTCACCTCTATGGCAACATATCCTCATGCCCCTTAGTGATGGTCACACATGGGTCTATGTATTCATGATCATACTATGTGCTCTCCACTAAGCTCATCAAGCTCTTATAAGAGACCTCCTTAGGTTACCTCAAACGTAAACAAAAGTTGGTGTTCATCCTACCTGAAAGGTTCCTTCCCAAGATGGGAGAAAACTATTCTTGTTAGTAACAAAGGTCACAAAACGTTCATACTTCTAAGGTTTACATCATCAAGGGAATGCATAGCCCTATCATGTTACTTATACACGTAACTAGCAAGAAGACAACTTACTAAGCCACTATGGGTTCTTGCTCCTTATTCCTCCAAATTGGACCAATATCATACATGCATATGTCACTAACAACCATATATCTTAGGTCAAATGGGGTTTCCTTCTAACACATGGAAAGGGGTGCCAAGCTTCATTCCTATGAACTCACTCATCCTCATGAGCATCACGTGCACCATGTACTATTACTTCCCCTCTTTGGTCTAGGAACCCCAGGTTCCCCTCCTACGCATCTTCTAGCTAACTACATGCTCAGTTGTTCAACCATGAATCAAACCTATACCAGATAGGGCATATACTTCCTAACACTCTTCCCTGTGAACAACCCTTAGGGCCCTACACAACGACAACCAATTGGGTGTGAAACCTCATAACTTGTTTTCATACCCCTTCAGGGTCTATAGAACTCTCCTTCCTACACCTAAAAGGTAGGCACTTTCACAAAGCCTCTTTCTCTCTTATAGGTTTGGTTCCTCTAAGGCATCCAAGGTACAACAAATCTCTAAGGATCTTACATGAGTCAACCACATACATCTACTGAGGGTGGTCCATTCCAAGACATATAATACCCAATTTCTCATGATTCCTCATGTCTTGGAGTCAAGGTCACTGATCTTCTTCATCGGGTCTCGCTCTTTCTCTCTAGAGATAACCGTACAATTGGTCCTACCACTGGAGGTTCTTTCACCAAAGACGAGTCAAGCTCATAAGGGTACACGTCTATCCCTACTTGGTTGAAGTGTACTATCAAAACTTATATTCAGTCAAGATCATCCAAAGCTCTTTGCATGCCCATCTCATAAACTATTAGGCACAACCTATCTGGCTTAGGTCTAAAACCTACTCTCATCCTTGATACCACTCTCTTCTATGTAGGTACATACCTCTTTTCTATTCATATATGCCTGTTAGGGTTTCCATACAGTCACCATCAACCTTCTCAATGAGGGAGTGATCCCTCACCCTCAACAAGCATGACCACCCAAGGTCGAGTCACCATAAGGAACGAGGGATCAACAAGCCACGCATAGTTCATGCTTCTCATGTGTACTGAAAACATTTACATAAAGCATGCATGTCCAACCCACGTACTCACATGCACGGACAACTGAGGTATCCAACTCATCGTGTCTTCTCTTTCTCTAACTACCACTTAGGGTTAGGGTTAGCATCGTCCTCTGAGGATGCGTGAGGTCTCTTCCTCTTCCTGGAGACTTCTTTCTCCAAGGCTAACTCTCTCTCCTCATCCTCCTACAAGAAGGTCTAACCTCAGAGCTCTCATGAGGGCATGACAACACACACCATGCAACCTTAAGCATGTAACTAATCCTTAGTTTGTGATTAAACTATAAAAACATATGTCCATGACATCTTGTTTACATACTTTTCATTATTTGGTGTAGGACTCCTTTATCCTTATTAATATTATCCCAAATATAGAAGGGTGTGGAGAGTGAGAAACCCTAATCTCTTAAATTATATTTAATGAATGGGGTAGAGAAGGGATGAAGACATATGAGAGAAGACCTAGAGGTATCTTATTTCGAGTCAAATCCTCCGATTTTGGCCAGGTAGTCACACAGATTGGGGAGTCCTCATAGACTAACTAGCGGGATAGAAGAAAATATTGCCAACACCCAGATCGTGATCCTTTTCTAGACACCTACATCATTGGAAAATTCTCTAATAACTCCCTTGGGTTCTAAAGAGTTTGTAAAATTTAATAATTATTAGAGATTAAATAGGAAACCAACGCTCTAATACCAATTGTAACGACCCCACTTCCCAGTATCCCCCAATTAAGGAAGACCATGAAGTCAGAGGCGTTTTCCTAAAAACAGGATCAATGGTTTTGCAAATAATAAAAAAAAATTAATAAATTCTACGAAAGACTAAATTTGAACTGGAATAAAAATTTACTTTTCACATACCTTTCAAACATTAGAATTGGAACTTCTACCCTTAGAAGAATTCTAACTATCTAAATCCTCCTTTATAAATTAACTTTAATCTTAACAGGTGCCACTTTACTATTTGTCCATATTCAGATAACTCCTAAAATGTCGGCAAACAAAACAGCGGTCAGTATAATCAATTATACTGGTATGAGGGGGAACCAATAATCTTGCATTTAATTGTAACAACATATTGCAAGCAATTATGATTTAACAAAACGAACTTTACATTTTAAACATGACTATTCAATCGTTACATACCCCACCCTCTGTGTTGTCCTTACAATGGACATGGATACTACCTCTCGTATGGTAGATCTCAACTAACCCCCATTATCCTACCTTGTAGGTAGATCAATGCATAGGTTTATGGATTCATACATGATTCATCATGAAACTAAAGTGATTTAACCATAAGCGTAACCACATACCTAATTTGGAGATCTCAAAGAAGCAATATATCCAAATCCAACAAGATGTCCAATCAAGCAAGCCAATCAATCAATCAAGCAAACATTGATCCTAAAAACATATATAACACCTAGTTGTTACCATATCATCCCAAACAACTCTTTATTGACTTGGGATACCTTTCAGAGATTTCTAAGTCTCATTAGAATCCATTAGTGTTTCTTAGATCAATTTCTCAAACTTTATCCTTTTTAGGTCAGCAAACCCTAAACTAGCTTTTCTACTCAAAAACCCTAATTTCTCAAACTATCCACATTAAGGATCTTTTATACTCAAATCGACTTAGGATCAACATATCTATGTTTTATTCATGGATTTGCACCATCAAAATTCATAATTATCAAAATTAGGGTATATAAGACCATTAATGATCTTTCACATACATGGAACCCTAAATTGAGGCAATTATGTACAAAGATCATTCTTTTAGATATAAAACTTCCTTTTTATTAACAACATGCTAACATAATCTTAAATCTTCCTTAACAGTTTACTCAATCTCATTAATATCAAAATTAGGGTTTTCCATAAATAACACCATTAAAGGTGACAACTTTAAATACTTTTCAAATTTCATGAGGAATTAGGCTTCAATTATATTTTTAATAAATTCCTTGCATTCTCTTGATCAATTTTCATATATAACATGTACTGATCTGAGTTACCAATTATTTACTACAATTAAAACAAGATAATTATAAACTCTCCAATGAGAGAAGGCCACCTCATCAGGATCGAAACCAACCCTACCAGTCAGGTCGGGCCCAAAGAAAATCAGTTCATGGCAAGCCGTGCCCATGTGACCGGTCTAAGAACCCACTAAAAGACGAAAAGGGGTCTTACCTCTCTATAATGATGTCGAGGCAAAAAGGTCATATTTGCGGCCTTCTCCTTCAACCTCCGTTTGCTCAAGCTTTGCGAACCAGGCATTCTGAGCGATCAAAAGGTGGGTTGACCTCGTACTGTAGGGTGTCGAAAAGGAGGGCAAATGTGCGGGAACCTCCACTAGACCCTGCTGAGATCATTCCCGTAATCAAATCCCTCAGAGGCAGCTCCACTAGTGAGGACGGAGAAGAAGATCCCCCTCCAATTGCAGGATGGAAAAGGGGACAGAGGACCATGCTTAGACTAGGAATTGGTAGGATAGAGGAAACCCTGGAGTCGGGTAGAGCACCATTCATAGGGTACTTGTTTCATAGAGTGGGTTCTATCATTAAATAGCTCTAGGCTAAGGTAGCTTGCCCGTTGCTAGCATTAAGATTTAGGGAAAACCTCAAAAACCTTCCAAAATTGGCATAACCTGGTATGAAAAGAAGTGTTTTCCCCATACGAATCTATTGGAGAGATTTCCAATCTCGCACACCCACTAGATTGCAAGAAAATCGAGTGGGAAACTAACAAAACTGAGCTCCAATTTCCTTTCTGGGCTGAGGTATATGACGAGCTGCCACCGTCGGATCTCAGATCTAACATCCAAGATTACACGCACCAAGAAAAAAATTTCTAATCAAATTGGAAATTTGTGACATTAAAAGATTTCCCTCTCACTTTAGGGAATCTTGTAAAAATCATAACTTTCAACCCACTAATTCAATTGATCCAAAATTTTAAGGGCAAGTACATAATGAATTAAGCTACTTGTGTGCCATGTTTGGGGTTCAAACTAGAAAGTATGAGAGACTTTTCTTCATATGAAAATTATCTCTTAATAAGGCATATTTTATGCATATTTTCTCTCTCCTACTCTTTTATTTTCCTTATTTGGATTCTTTTTACCATTAGAAACCATGTGGACTCGAAATATCATCCAAAATGATTCCATTATCCATATTTCCACATATTTCTTATTTTTTCCTCATTATCTTAAATTTCCTTCTTAATAACGCATTATTAGATTTCTTCTTTTTCTTTTAATGATATTGGATTCATTAACATATTATGATCCATGAAATCACATGACAAAGGAAATATTGCAAAGGAAACTCATTCACTACACATAAATCATACAATTCCCATAATCATACATTTATTGGGAAAATTACATTTCCAACTATATGAACCCAAAAATAGGGGTTGTAACATTTCTCCTATTTGTCTTCACAGTGGCTGAGATTCCTCACTCTACATGGCCTTAATCGATCTATAATTGGACCTAAAGTTCTCTATTAAAACCCTAGAGAGTATTCTAGCATCTCATTTCTTCTTTAAGGACTACCCTAAGCCACCCAATAGATGATTAGGTAGTCTTCTCATCTCTTCATGTGGACATTTTTTCCAAACCGTTTACCACATGATGTCTCCATTATGGGTAACTTATGTATGGGAAAACAAAAGTTAATAGAAAATTATGAAATATTGATGATACAATGATCTGACCTTAGTTTGAAAACTCAATTTTGATCAAGGATTATGTTTAATCCTGCATGACCCCTTCATATCATGCAAACTCAATTTAACCAAAATTGTACTACATGTTTTCTATGTTTGTGGTATATAATAATAATTATGATTTGGTGAAATAAGAAATATTTATACCTTGTTGTTGATGAGGTCCCTATTTGATTAAGTCCATGTTTCCCTATTATTGACTAAACCTCAAACATAGTCAAACAAACTCTTACCCTATTTTTATACACATCACGATTTTGTCATCAAAGTATTAAGTATGAGAACTCTCAAAACCATTATGTAAGACTATGATACAAAATACACTCTCCCTATTTTTGAGTTGTATGAGAATCAACAAAGATACACAATAATTTGAAACCATGAATATCTTATAATATGATATACTCTTAACTCAAACTATGTGACTAAAGGACTCACAAATGAATGTACGTTGCAGATGGCCCCACAAACCCGTAGTCAAAAAGCAAGATCCTCTAGAACTAATAATGATTAAGAAGGGAAGATTGATAAAAGGAAGACTGAAAATAAAATTCTTGAAGAAAAAATTGAGAATGATGTAGATAAAGGAAAAAGAACCAGGCTCAATAATGATAATAGGTATGTTGCTTGGGAAGTACAAAATAAGATACTGATGGATGTTATGACCAAATGTGAAAGATGCACAACATCGATAATTCCTGGAGGATTCCAAGTCACCATGAATACCTTTACCCCTATATACAAGCCCATAGTCATGGAGATAGAGACAAAAATAGAGGCTCTAATTGCAAAGGAGGACATGTGCAATCACAACAAATGAAATCACCACTAGATCTAGATTATGATATGTTGATTGTGTAACCCTTTGTAACTTTTTGAAATAAACTTTGTACTCACTACATCTTAAAAAATGGAAATATTATGCCATGTTGTTTTGGATTGCAAATCTATGCTTCAGAACCTATCTTTGGAGTTCAAAATTCATATCAGATTTGAATGTTGACTCTTCATACTAAAATTTTGAAACTTTGACTCGCTCATATAACATTGAATTATATTGACCTAGAAATAGACCATCCATTGTTGTAACCTTTGACTCAAAACCTTGAGATCTTGACTAGTTTTTATTTTGAGGATGGTGTTGGTATGTATGCCCTGAGAGCCAATCATATGATGATTGGTGGGATACATTAAGATTGATTTGATAAACATAAAAGGCGAGCTTCCAATTCTTTCTGGTTCAGTCATATGAGATAGTGATAGAACAGATTGAATGTCTAGAGAATGACAATACTCAATGACGTATGCCTTCAGGTTCATGACCTGAACGATGAGATCATACGGATGCTAAGAGTTTGTACATTCTTGTTATGTCCCTAGTCGGATGTCATTGTGGAAGGTAGATAGACAGCAATGACACACAAGACTAGATTGTGGTGTTGGTTGATGACAGAATCTCATTAGTCATGATATAGAGATATCAAACCAAACACATAGGTACTTGTTAGAGAACAAGGTACCGGACAGACCCACCGTGAGTTTGACACATGGAACCATGAGATGGTAGTCACAGTCAGTACTCACAGTGATGGTGGTGAGTGTGATTCTTAGACCTGAAATCACTGCACTCAACACATGTCGTTGGGTACACTTTGACATCATCAAACGCAGTCCTAAAACAAGGGTTGTTATAAAGGTGATGATTGGGTGGCTTTGACACATGGGGCTTTTGAGGGGTGAGTGATAGATATGGGATTTGTCCCTCCCGAGGGAGTTTGATATCCATGTCCACTTGATGAGTAGGATTGAGAAAGGCGTGCACGCATGTATGAATCAGTATATGATACTGATGTCATACATATCTCTTCCAGTCTACTCTGAGATCAAGAAAGTGAATGAACGTTGACAGGATGACTGCTCCATGCCTTGAGTTCATTCGGGATATCAGTGACAAAGGAATTATACATTCACTATAACACCATTCACGGATTGTAGGATGAAAGTTGTTCTCCAACTTTCTACTTTCACTTGGGTAGCACTGATGTGTGACTAGGCACCGCTCTTTTGCTTGTGAAGTCATAAGTGTTATGGACTTTCACTGCCAACGTGAAATGGACCTGCAGGGTCACACACATAGGATTTAACCTGGAAGAGGAGTTTTGTCCACTAAGCAATGTTTAGATTGATTACTAAAGGAGTTTAGTGTTCAATTAAACACTCAATCAGTCGATAGCTCAATATCGTATGGTTCAAGGTGTTGGACGCATTGATTGGAGTATCGGATTGATTGAAATCGCAATTGACTGATTTTGCCCAACCTGTGCTCCCAACCGATCGGTTCATGTGATGAACCGGTCGGCTGAGGTACTGAACCGGTCGGCTGGAGTGTCCAGGCCGATCGGCTCATGCCCAGGTTGAAACGACCGGTTCAAGGGTTGAACCGATCGGCTCAACTGGTGCAACCGACCAGTTGGGAAAAGTCATGTCGGCAAGAATTTTCCTTTGGTTTCAAATTGCCCAA
Source organism: Alisma plantago-aquatica (assembly GCA_963693085.1). Lineage (NCBI taxonomy): Eukaryota > Viridiplantae > Streptophyta > Magnoliopsida > Alismatales > Alismataceae > Alisma > Alisma plantago-aquatica. Next base: position 1,153,310,109 of record OY856412.1, read on the forward strand.
TTCGATTGGAATAATATTGGTATTCGATACCAATTGGGAAAGAAACAAGGAAAGTCTTTTTGAGCCGGATTAGGACCATGAACCGATCGGTTCAGGGCACCAACCGATCGGTTGGAGTGCCCCAAACGATCGGCTCAGGTCCAACCGATCGGCTCAATGGCCGAACCAATCAGTTCAGTTGTGAACCGATCATTTCAAGTTGCGAACCGGTTGCTTTTTGTGGAAAATTCTCAAACCCTTCTACTCCTGCTTTTAGTCCCGCATTGCCCGGGATGGAGAACCCTGTCCCATGACTCTCCTATATATAGGGGTATTGGGGGCTTCTCAAAGTACAGCTTAGTACAGCCAGTTGCTCTGCAAGTTGTCGTTCTCTCTGGTTTTGGTAACCGTGAGAGAGCCCGAGCAAGTTCTTCCCGCAAAAGGGAGGTGCAGCAAGGGAAGACAACTGCAGTTGCAACATGAGGCAGGAGAGCGTGTTGGCGACTAGTACATCAACAGGAGGGTGCGACTCCTTCCACTTCCTTGTGGGACAAGGAGAGTGGAGTTCTAGGTGGTCCGTGTGGACTACTATAGAGGCGGGAGGACACTGCCGCTTAGGAGGACAACTGTCATCCGAAAGTCCGGTTAGAGTAGGAGTTGTCAGTCCCGGTGCGACCAGGAGCTGCACAGACACCGTCGAAGTCCGGAGTTGAAGACCGCGCACTGCGCGAGGTATTGTCGCCGAGCAAGCCTCGGGACAAGGTATGATTCTGCAAACCATCCTTTCCTATTATATAGACGTTGACGCGTTTCCTCAGTATGAGTTTGGGGAGAAATTTTTGTTTCCGCTGCCTTCTCTGTCTCCCCTAAAACCCAACAGTGGTATCAGAGCCACGTCAACTACTCTATGTTTTAGGAATATCGATATGATCGATTTTGGTTTGTCGCCTTTATTTATTGCATCCGATGCGAATAATATCGGCTTTATGCATGTCCAATCCTATATCCACAAATCCCTAATTACATATATGATATGTATTATTAATGCACTCGATATGCGTCGCCCTTAAACGAGTTTTGTGGTGGATGTGTGTAGCGTGATTATGGCCTATAAACCCCTATCTGTGTGTGGTTGTTTGTGGTTGCTTGCATCTCGGTCTGCGCACCGATCTTCCCTCTCTTATTCCTGATGTAACTCGAAATAATTCGAGATTCTTTCCTACCTTGCTCCCCCCGAATGTAAATCGGGGTTTCCTTTTTAAAGCAATGTAATAAATAGAATAGGATTTTATTTCCTGTTATGTCAAAGACCGGCGGACATCAAGACGACTGCTCAGACGGTCGGTTCAAGGAGTGAACCGATCGGTTGACCTTCCAGACGGTCGGTTCAAGGAGTGAACCGATCGGTTGATGACCGGTTCGAGGAGCGAGACGAGCGGGTGGCGGACATGATGAGATGCACAACGACCAGGTGAACTGATCGGTTGGAGTAGCCAACCGATTGGATGGTGGCACCCAGACGACCGGCTGGAGAGTACAGATCATTCATGTGATGAGTTGATCAACTCGGAAGGCAAGGCACAGAGTTCATCTTGTACAGGTTGCATGTGATGTTGACCTAGATGACCGTGATTACTTTTGGCTCGAGGAATCACATTAGGATGGCCATAATCATCGCTTTTTATCGTTTGTGCATGTTTTCTGTGGGATATAGCATGTATATGATACATACTATGTATTGTGGTGATTGGATACGTATATGTATATAAAACCAAATCCCTCATTAAATATTAAGTTTTAGATGCCTTCCAAATGCAACACACGTGAAAAGCTTGATCGACCAAGTGTGGGCACGCCCAAGCGTGGTGCACCGTCTATCTCGTGGAAGCGTGAAGGATGAATGTGTGGGTCTGCCCAAGCAGGGTGCATATTCATCGTGTTTGCTTTGGGTTGGACTTAACAAGGTGACCTAGATAGGATCTAGTGCCTTGAGGCATGGAGATGATCATTGCAAGGAGTTGTAGATGACATCTTATCAAGAGTTGCATATGATGCAATTGGCAAAAGTTACCTACCTGAGAGATCTATGTTGTGGGTGACAGCCCAAGCTGGTCCATGACTTAGAGGATTTCAGGATCTTGCCCACTAGAAGGTTGTACGCTGCAATCTTCCGAATTGATGGTGAGGGCTATCAATTTGAAGTAAAATAGTGGGAGCGATAATTAATTAAAGGCCTAATTATATCGTTAAACTTTCAAATCAATCAAATAAGTAAAAAAAAATTGAGTTTTGGACTAAAATTGCATATTTTCCTTTTTGTAGTTCAAATGGCAACAAACAACAACAACTTTTCTTTGCGATCGGTCTTTGACAAGGAAAAACTAAATGGGACAAACTTCCACGACTGGTATCGGACATTGAGAATTGTTCTCACTCAAGAGCGTAAGCTCTATGTCCTGGATACTCCAATTCCAGAGGAACCCGCTCCTAATGCACCAAGGACAGAAAGGGATGCTTACAAGAAGCATTCTGATGATGCCATTGATGCAAAGTGCTTGATGCTATGTTCAATGAACCATGAGTTGCAGAGGCAACATGAGAACATGTGTGTCATAGAGATGATTCTGCATCTCAGGAACATGTATGAAGATCAGGCACAGCAAGAGAGGAACAATGTTTCTAGGGCGTTGTTCAAGTGCGTCATGACAGAAGGAGATCCAGTTGGTCCTCACACACTCAAGATGATTGGGTATGTGGAGAACCTGCAGCGACTGGGATTTCCACTGAGCCAAGAGTTGGCTACTGACGTGATACTGCAATCGTTGCCAGAATCTTACAGTCAGTTTGTGATGAACTACAACATGAACAACTTTGATAGGCCACTGTCAGAGTTGTTGGGCATGTTGAGGACAGCCGAGTTACAGATGAAGAAGGACAAGCCTAAGTTCGTGATGGTGATCACGAGCAAGAAAGGCAAGTCCAAACGCAAGGGCAAGGGAAAAGCTAAGAAAGGTTCTGAAGCTAGCCAGGAGTCCAAGCCATCTTCAGCTCTCAAGGCCAAAGGAGGCGTGACCAAGAAAGGAAATTGCCACCATTGTCAAAAGCCAGGACATTGGAAAAGGAATTGTCCTCTCTATCTGGAAGAACAAAAGAAGAAGGAGGCGACTGAAACCTCTACTTAAAGGTGTCATGAAAGTAAACTTGTAACACTTTTGAGATATATGATATCAAGATGTAAAGTGTAAAGCATTCTTACTTGGAGCAAGTGTTGCCTTTATAGATAGGAATACTTTAGTTTATTTTCAGCAAATAAGGCATGTAATACCGTTATGAACTGCTATTTCATACTTGCCAATAGATAGAAACACTTTATTTTGCATATTGTATGGCAATGATGGCAATTAATAAAGAGATGTTTCAATTTATAAAGATGTGATCTTTGTGGAAATGCCTTATTTATCTTGTGATATATGATATGCATAAGATAAGACGATACCTAAAAGTTATAGAGAACTCAAACAATTTAATTAGCATTAATCATGAGAAATTCATTTCTAGTTTCCATGTGATGGATAAAACTAGACTCTTTTGGTTAGAGAACCAGTAAGGGACATGAATATCTTAGACATGATTGATCAATCTTCACTAATGTAGTAGGAGAGTGATTATCCTATTAGGTATAATACATGTGATGTATTTACATACCTATTGGAATAAATGCTAATACTTCAAATGGTGTTTAGAGAAATACCAATATGAATGTCTTGAAGTGTTCAAGATTATCATAAATGAAGTACAAATTTGGTAAATTATTAATTCTTGATGAGATCAATGAATGAAATACTTGGACCAAATGTTTGAGATCCTTATGAGTGATTATGATAGTGTATCATAGTGAACTCATGATTAAGGCATGGTGATGTCTGAATCAAGAAGGAATCGTACTCTAAGGAGTTAGAGAATGATTATCAAATAACTGAATTCTTCTTAATACCCCACACTAATAAAAGAAATTAAGAATCACAAGGGTTGTGAGTTCTTATATCTTTAGCAGATACACCTCAAATTATCTATGTGATGAGTTGTTCATGTGATGATTCAACTATCAAGATGAATATGAGGAACTGAATCTTGAGTTATGGTTTATGACCTTTACATCCTAAATGACATCCATGTGAACCATAAGGTATGACCTTGATGGTAGAACTCATTGGATGAAATCCATAAAGTGCAAATGAGTCTTAAATGTTAAGACACATGGATAACATTTTGAGAAGGATGATGCTTGTTGATTGCAACTTAATGACTAAGACATTTGGCATATGGATACTAAAACTGCATTCCTATGAGGAATAAAAACAGGATGTGTACGTGACACAGCCTATAAGGTTTATGAATCCACTAATGCAAATGAAGTCTATAAGTTACAATGGACTAATCAATGTGATTGATTGAGTACAAGCAACTCAAAATTGGATCTTTATTTTGATGATATAGTCAAAGGGTTTGACTGATATATCAAAGATAAAGAAGGGATCTGTGATTTAGTGGGAGCGTGTTCACATTCCACATATTAATGTGAAATGAAAAATGTTCTAGATTGGAAATCCGAATGTGGAAAATATCTTTAAGGAAGATAGAGATGTTTCCTATGAGATAGGAATAGAGATCTATAGAGATAGTTCTCGAAAATCTCTTGACCTGGAAAGAGAGAGCATACATTGGCAATCTATACTGAAGTGTTCAGTATGCACAGATTCAGTGGGAGAAAACTTGTCCATGTTACATGGAGTTAGTATCCCAAGGCCAAGTGTCCAATTCTTATGAACAATGGGAACACTAAGAATAGATATGGATCTATCATGTATGTAATCATCCCATTATCTTGCATGTATGACATGGCAAGAATAAAATGCATTCATCATCTTGTATGTAGGACATGGCAATATGATGTGCTCATCCTGATAACTCACATGTGTGACATGACGAGTGGATGGCTGTCTATTTCCAGTAAGGGTTACTGGAATACCATGAGAACTTGATAAGTACTTGGGAAGTACTAGTTCTATGGAGATAAGGAAGAGTTTGATGTAAAGAGTTACATTGATGCGAACTTCCAAAAGGACATAAAATTAATCACAAAATATACATAGGATGTATAAAAGTAAAAGTTTGTTGATAATTGGAAGTGTTCCAATAAAGTCATTTAAAAAGGAAAAGCCGAGTATCTATGTGTTAGTGAACAGCAGTGGATACTATATGGATCTGAAAAGTTCATAAGATGAACTTATATTCCACTCATTGATGACAAGTATGGAATCCTTGATCATGCAATGTGGCTAAAGGTTAGCAAATGGAATACAAGATCGCATATTACGGCAACTCCATCTCATACGTATGATGTACAACGAAGATATGTGAGACATGCAATTCGTACAAACTTTGGCAAGGTGTTGCCATTACTCACCATGATTGGCACTACATCACAGTAACATGTGGGACATGTTTGAAGATCACTATGAATATGATTCATGGGTGATTGGCTCACAGTGCAAGTGGGAGTCTGTTGGTATGTATGCCCTGAGAGCCAATCATATGATGATTGGTGGGATACATTAAGATTGATTTGATAAACATAAAAGGCGAGCTTCCAATTCTTTCTTGTTCAGTCATATGAGATAGTGATAGAACATATTGAATGTCTAGAGAATGACAATACTCAATGACGTATGCCTTCAGGTTCATGACCTGAACGATGAGATCATACGGATGCTAAGAGTTTGTACATTCTTGTTATGTCCCTAGTCGGATGTCATTGTGGAAGGTAGATAGACAACAATGACACACAAGACTAGATTGTGGTGTTGGTTGATGACAGAATCTCATTAGTCATGATATAGAGATATCAAACCAAACACATAGGTACTTGTTAGAGAACAAGGTACCGGACAGACCCACCGTGAGTTTGACACATGGAAACATGAGATGGTAGTCACAGTTAGTACTCACAGTGATGGTGGTGAGTGTGATTCTTAGACCTGAAATCACTGCACTCAACACATGTCGTTGGGCACACTTTGACATCATCAAACGCAGTCCTGAAACAAGGGTTGTTATAAAGGTGATGATTGGGTGGCTTTGACACATGGGGCTTTTGAGGGGTGAGTGATAGATTTGGGATTTGTCCCTCCCGAGGGAGTTTGATATCCATGGCCACTTGATGAGTAGGATTGAGAAAGGCGTGCACGCATGTATGAATCAGTATATGATACTGATGTCATACATATCTCTTTCGGTCTACTCTGAGATCAAGAAAGTAAATGAACGTTGACAGGATGACTGCTCCATGCCTCGAGTTCATTCGGGATATCAGTGACAAGGGAATTATACATTTGCTGTAACACCATTCACGGATTGTAGGATGAAAGTTGTTCTCCAACTTTCTACTTTCACTTGGGTAGCACTGATGTGTGACTAGGCACCGCTCTTTTGCTTGTGAAGTCATAAGTGTTATGGACTTTCACTGCCAACGTGAAATGGACCTGCAGGGTCACACACATAGGATTTAACATGGAAGAGGAGTTTTGTCCACTAAGCAATGTTTAGATTGATTACTAAAGGAGTTTAGTAGTTCAATTAAACACTCAATCAGTCGATAGCTCAATATCGTATGGTTCAAGGTGTTGGACGCATTGATTGGAGTATCAGATTGATTGAAATTGCAATTGACTGATTTTGCCCAACCTGTGCTCCCAACCGATCGGTTCATGTGATGAACCAGTCGGCTGAGGTGCTGAACCGGTCGGTTGGAGTGTCCAGGCCGATCGGCTCATGCCCAGGTTGAAACGACCGGTTCAAGGGTTGAACCGATCGGCTCAACTGGTGCAACCGACCAGTTGGGAAAAGTCATGTCGGCAAGAATTTTCCTTTGGTTTCAAATTGCCCAATTCGATTGGGAATAATATTGGTATTCGATACCAATTGGGAAAGAAATAAGGAAAGTCTTTTTGAGCCGGATTAGGACCATGAACCGATCGGTTCAGGGCACCAACCGATCGGTTGGAGTGCCCCAAAAGATTGGCTCAGGTCCAACCGATCGGCTCAATGGCCGAACCGATCAGTTCAGTTGTGAACCGATCATTTCAAGTTGCGAACCGGTTGCTTTTTGTGGAAAATTCTCAAACCCTTCTACTCCTGCTTTTAGTCCCGCATTGCCCGGGATGGAGAACCCTGTCCCATGACTCTCCTATATATATAGGGGTATTGGGGGCTTCTCAAAGTACAGCTTAGTGCAGCCAGTTGCTCTGCAAGTTGTCGTTCTCTCTGGTTTTGGTAACCGTGAGAGAGCCCGAGCAAGTGCTTCCCGCAAAAGGGAGGTGCAGTAAGGGAAGACAACTGCAGTTGCAACAGGAGGCAGGAGTGCGTGTTGGTGACTAGTACGTCAACAGGAGGGTGCGACGCCTTCCACTTCCTTGTGGGACAAGGAGAGTGGAGTTCCAGGTTGTCTGTGTGGACTACTACAGAGGCGGGAGGACACTGCCGCTTAGGAGGACAACTGTCATCCGACAGTCCGGTTCGAGTAGGAGTTGTCAGTCCCGGTGCGACCAGGAGCTGCACAGACACCGTCGAAGTCCGGAGTTGAAGACCGCGCATTGCGCGAGGTATTGTCGCCGAGCAAGCCTCAGGACAATGTATGATTCCGCAAACCATCCTTTCCTATTATATAGACGTTGACGTGTTTCCTCGGTATGGGTTTGGGGAGAAATTTTTGTTTCCACTGCCTTCTCTGTCTCCCCTAAAACCCAACAGATGGTAATATTGAAAATATGTATGGTGTTATTTCCTAAAATTACCTAGGTCTCGATCTTTCACCCACCTCAAAATACTTGATAAAAGAAATTGATATTGAAAGCTCAAAATATTGCTAGATTGTTGATATGGGTGAATGACCACACCAGTGGTCTGGATAGGAATTAAAACCCTAGACTTGCACTTTTGGAGCCCAAAATTTGGATATTTGAACCTTGAATCTTTAATCACGATCTTGTTTTAAGGCATGAACCACTTTAATTGATGACATTTAATCTCGATCTTGATTTTCTCTCAATATGGAGACAACTTGAAAAGTGAACTATGACCTTTTGACCCCTTTATTGATCAATGCAAGTTTATGAGACACTTTTGATGAGGCGATAATTTTGAAGACATGATTTTGATTATATAGTTGAGGATACTCCAATATTTGAGAATACGATCTGGATTTGGATAGTCCCAATTCATGAGGATGTTTTTGAATTTTGGGGACAAAATTCCTATTAAGGAGGGAAGGGTGTGACAAAGTGCATTTTTGCATAATTTTGAATTAATTCCAATTTTACCCTCATTATGTTCACTCTTGACCTCAATATATTTTTCCTGGCCTCTAAATCAATATTGATACTCAAATTCAAAGTATGGTGATAAATGTGAACTTTATACACTTTGTGACACTACATATTTAATTAATTTGTTACTTGATCCAAAGAAGTAAATTGGTCCATAAAACTTAATCTTATAATCCTCAAACTTTTTCTAAATATTCTCCACATTTTCATGAAGGTATGGTCCAAATTTCACTCCAATCAAACTTTCCTACTAATTTCTACAAATTTTGAATGTTATATGCTAAAAACCCATTTTGTTTGCCTTTTTCTGACCATTTCCAAGTTATTGATCTGCTTCTCTAGCAGGGGGAGAGCCTTGACCCTTGGATCAGGCATCAACGGATCATGGACTGATCCTACAGTAAAGCGGTCATCCCCTACCTCCCACAATCAACATGAAAAGACCAAGGAAATAGAAAATGCAATTGGTTCGTCTGGACCCCATTTTGAAAATCAAATCAAACAAGAACGCTCACCCCGCCAATCCAAACTTAATTGTCCCTTTTCCCCCTCGATTCAGCTTGTTTTGAGAAGCAAATCAAAGCCCTCCCTTGGCCACTGTCATGAACCCTATGGCTACTCCTAACCCTAAAACCTTACCCAATCTAGCTGTAAAAACCCCACCATTAGCTTCGGCCTACCCCCACAAACTCGGTCAGCACCCTCTCTTCCCCTCACGTGTTCTCTCTCATTTCCCCCTTTGCTCCAACCGATATTCCTCCATGGCACCACCTTTCTCACATGTGGGCTTCTTGCAGCTACTGCAACAATCTACGACCGTCATATTGTGGTCAAAAGTTGACCAGACTGAGGACCAACGACCGCATATCGTGCCCCTTCCTCTCCCCTCTCCTTTCCTTCTCGCGCACGTGCTAAAAAAGTAGTGCCTCTTAGCTTTTGATCCTTCAAGCTGGTCAGGATTGACCAAAGATCCAATGACAAGTGTTTTCTCAGTTTTCTCCATTTCTGTTAATTTCCCTACTCTCTGCCCAATATTCCTTTTAATGGTCAGATCTTGCCTAAATCATAGAAAATGCATCCTAGCTCCAAACATTATGAGTAAATAGTCAATCTTGATTAGAAAAACCCAAGGAATTTATTAAAATACTTGTGTAGTCAAATTATTTATTGATATTACTGATAATCCTAGATTTTCTCTCTTTCTCAAAATATCTTAATTAATGACTCTATTTTTAGTTTGATCCTTAAGAAACCCTAATTCTTGATTATAATGATCATTTTGAGACACCAAATCAAACATGAAATTAAAAGTTAGATCTAATGTTTTTAACTCATATACCCTAGAATATGAATCATGCACCCTAAAAAAAGGATTAATCTTGATATTAAGATGATTAATTTGAATCTTGCAAATCCCTTAATCATATGCCTGACCCATGACTCTACCTAATCTAATCATGAGTTATAATGATACTATTTCATCTTGATAATAATCTAGAGATTTGATGGTAACTTGAATAATGATGATAATAATTAAGGCTAACACATATGTTCCTAGAACACATAGGTAGGCCATTCATTCTTGAAACAAGATTAACACTTGAACAATGTTGGATATCTTGAAATATTGTTGATTATAAATAGATGGCCTAACCCTAATCTAGAACATTGGAACATGATCTTCTAAACATCATGATATTGACCCTTGATCTAATATTTTTGATTTAGGATCAAACTCGAAGAGTTGACCTATTGAGATCTGTACTCTAAATCTTCGGTGAAAGGTATGCTATTATATCTCCTCCTTGATTGTATTGAAGATACTTTTTATGTATCTCTTGATTGTAGACTTGGATAAATACTTGCTTGAGATATTGTTCCTTGTTGATTACTCTTCCGTTTTTTCTATATTATATTTTGAGAAAAACATGAAAACATAAATTACATTACCCATTATGATTGTCCATATACATATGATGATAATATTGATAATGTTGATATTAAGTACAAGAGACCTCCTCATTCAGAGGGTGGAAGTTGTACATTGACCTTCTACCTCATCTGGAGAGAAGGAGCCTCGTGACCTCCCCCATCTTGTTGGGGCAACCAAGCCAAATGAAATATAAGCATGCTTCTCGATATTAGAATAATGGGAAATTCATAATAAAATTCTTGTCGAACAAATATTGTTTTAGAAAATCACTTGTTATTTTTTTTAATATAAGTCTTTCCATGTGTATTATTTTGATATAAATTGTTTTACTTGTTTTTGATAGTGTACCATGCAATTACATTGATTGTGTCTTGATTTTCTTGATTTTAGGCATAATAATGGAACATTGACTAGATCGCTTCCACACTTTATATACTCAGTGACAAGGATATTTGCAAAATCTCCTATTTGGTTAGTTTGTTATTTAAATCTCTTGTTTTTGAGTTATTATTTCTTATTGTATATGCCAGTGTATGAGATCCTATTGGGTCACTTAGGGACGAGCGCTTCAATCCTTTTACCACTGTCTAGGTAGTGGGATTGGGATTGGGGTAAGAATGGTTCCATGAAAAAGAATTTCATTAGTGAACATAGGGTGGTTCTCTATATTAAAGATGGTGTATACCGGTATTGTGACAACTATGGAACTATTGTAGAAGCTAGGGAACCCATATTGCATTAACGTTCCAATCACATACCAAGTCATTACCATATCATATATGAGATCATACAATGTGGAGATGTAAAGATTTGTAGAGTACCAACTGAAAGCAATGTTGTTGATCCTGTAACTAAAGAACTTTCATGGAAAAGATATGATGGTGATGTTAGGACCAATTGGACTTAGGTTCATGAGTGACCGGATCTAGTGCAACTATTGCTTATATTTTGTGAGAGCCATCATGTCATGATTGTATAAAGAAAATTATGGACTTGATTTGATCATTCGTAAAAGAATATTCCACATGCTATGTTTGCTTTATCATCAAGAGAATGAACCAACCTAATAATATTCAAAGAATGATTAGACTCAATGAAATATGGTTTGGATTGAGAACATGAACTTGAGATTGTATGTATAATAAGGTACCGATTCTTCTTATGTCCCTAGTCGGTTATTATGGATTTTATGACTACAATAATACAAAAGACTAGCATGTATAATGAGTGATGAATATGTCTCTATAGTCATGATATTAGATATCAACTCACATACATGGATACTTGTTAGAGAACAAGTTGTCAATATAGACCCACCTTGAGATCAACACATGGGAATCATACAAAGAACTACAGAGTCATATCTCAATGTGACAATGGAGATTGTGATCCTTAGAGTTTAAGTCACTACAATAATCACATGCTATTTTATGTGCTTTGACCATTATCCCAATGTGATCTGAATACGAGTCGTTAAAAGGTGTTGATTGGGTGCAATCTGACATGAGATGATTCTGACAAATGTACATGGAATTTGTCCCTTCTTTAGAGTGATATACTTGGCTACTTGATAAGCGAGACTATGTAATGCATATCCATTGTCATGTGTGTCAATATATAATTTTGAGCTCACAATATCTTGAATAGTGTATAATTCAAGAAACATATATAGAATGTTAAGAAGATGAAATTCCAATACTTAATATTAACATGAATATCTATGACAAGGGTATACTGGCAACATTGGTCACTTTAAATGTTATAGTTGTTCTCCAACTGATTTTACTGAGGTGGAAACGATGTGCTGAGACACCAATATTTTTTTGGGTTGTTTTAAAAGTCATAAGAAACATAATTAGAAACCTTCAAGGACATACACATAAGGATTCATAGGGGAACTAAAGTTTGCAATTAAATAAATGGTTAGAGTGGTTCTGAATCAAAAGTTGATGAATATCCTATCTGATTGAGATACCACTGTGTATGGTCGAACATTTGTACTGTTTGGGTCAATACATATATTAATTGTTATTTGGTCGACTGAATTTCGCATTGGACTGGCCCATTTGGCCAATCGGGTAATATGGCCAGCCAACCAAAACTCAACAAGGAATGTCTCAAATTGGAAAGCAACTAGGGTCTAGATCATAATTAGTATAATCGACAAATCATGTAACATGGTAGATCCATCATAGTGATTTTTGAGTCCCAGCAAGACCTTGATGGGTCGATTAGGTATATAGATCAGCTAATTATACTTTCTAGTGGTATTGCAATTAGGAAAGGGATTGGAATTAGGATTTTCCAATCCCATGACTCTCCTATATAAAGGGGGAACATGCCAAAGGGTTTGATATATATTTTGACACAATTTGTGAGACAAGTTGGGAATCAAAATTATCTCTTAGAGCAAGGAGGAAACCCAAAGGATTGTTACTCGAGATAGGAGATGAAATGGTGTTCTGGGATGACTAGCACATCAACAACTCTTGTTCCTATTTGACTTGGTGGCCAAGTTATTGCACAACACTTTCCCTCATCTGCATGGACAAATAAGAGTTCGATGCACAAATGTAGAAGCTTGGATAAATTGTTCCACAAGATGAGAACAAGGTGTTGTGAAGAAGACAATCATGCAGTAGTTTGGTGGTCAATCCAGATTTCTTGTGATCTACCTGGATTTAGTGGTGGTTGATCTAGATCTAATTACAAAGTATCAAGGTCTATACTGACCAAACAAATGTCTAGTTTTTGGAAACGTAGTGTATGAAAAGGTATAACCTTTATCCCTTCTTATGTCTTTTGGTCACCAACATTTATAGTTACGACAGATCCGATGGCTAGGGTAATTGGAGAAGAATTTTCTTTTTGTTTTTATGGTGTGCCCCTTACCCAAAACCCTACATCATATCATGTCTCATAGAATTATAGCAATAAGTTTATACCCAATTACGCACACATGTAGAGAAAACTATTCTTATTGTGTTTGACTTTTTGTAATGAACCAAAACACACCTTTTGTAGTGACTTTAAGATTATTTTCTTGATAAAAAAGGATTATTATGTCACACTATATTCATCTTTCTTTTATATTAGTTTTTTTCCTTTAATTATTAATCAGTATCTCATTGCATAAGTCACATGTATTCCCCTTTTGTGTACTACGTCATGCATCATTTATATTTCTTTGCCATATTTTGAATATAAATCTGTGTTATATTAATTTTATGGACCAAATCCAATCATCCAATGGCACTTGATTAGTAGCTAAAAGTAAGATTCCAGTGACAATTTCATAATGCTCATTCTTTATTAAAACATCATCTATGCCCCTATTCAGGGTGTGGAGGTCCTTGATCCATGATATACATGGTTGCAGAATTTCACTTTTAGAATGAGGTTTGAAGATATTTTGGGTAGAGAGTTTGAGCTATAGTTAAGCTATTACCCAGCTCCATAGAAATTTGTAGTAGTTGATATAATTGGAAGTAGTGATGGTGGAAGATGTATGCATAATAGTAAGTATGTCCTCTTCCTTTGTTAAATTCAAACAAAACTATACTAATTCACTTCCTTGTGTATATCTTAATATATCTAATAATGAGTAAGACTGCTTAATTTTTCAAGCTTTTGGATTTTTAAAACATGTTATTCTTGAATGACCACAAGAGAGTGCAGGTGTGATATCAATGTGTGATTTTGGGTGGAGTAGCACTATAGTATGGCATTTTTGTATTATGTTTATGGTCCCCAGAAACAAAACAAACTCTTTAATGAAGACAAGCTAAAAGAGATACCAAAAAGACTACAAAGAAACCAAAACTTGTTCATATTGAGTCATGGGATAGGAAACATATTACACCAAATCACATTCTTATGTGGAAACGTACATCGAAAATTCATTAGTTTAAAGGTTGGATGAGGTTTATTCTTTATTCAATTAATGAAAAATAAGAATAAAAGATAAATATGATTGTTCTTGATAGTATTTTTATCTTGGACGTTAGTAATTGTTGTATAAGATTGCTAGGTAAAACAATGCATAAGATAGAAAAAACCCATTTGGATTATAATATTAAGAGAGATGCAAATCAAATTAGGTATGGAAAATCTTGAGGATTGGTTCCACATTTATGTTTTGTATGAAAATATAACAAAATATAGAAGGACTTCCAGTCAACATAATGATATTTACACACTAGGAAGTGCCTATCTAGGTTATTATAGTGGTTGCAATAGATTCAATCCACCTTCATTACTTATTCTTAAAAGGAAATTAAATGTGTAGTATATAATCATTTATGTGATTGTATGCATGAGGGCCTCATAGTGATATAACAAAAAGTTCATTGTAATAAATGGAATAATCATTAAAAGAATGCTCATGATTTTTATCAACTATACATGACATCGGTCCTTAATTCCACCGAGAGGAGATTTGTAAGGGTAGTAAATACACTAGTTCTAACAAAATTGTAGATTAGATGAATTCTAAGATACAATTATCAAAGATATTGATACCTCATAAAAATCACTTATCTAACTCAAGAATTTTACAAGGTGGATAATCTAGGAAAATATGGGTATAGAATAGGCAGTGAAAATAAAAATTTTAACTAGCATATTTCCCATAAACCAGCCAATCGTGTCAACAACTAGAAGATGGGAAGGATCATTTTGAGGGTCATCTAAATGTTGTGCCTCCTAGTCTGCACCATGATCTGCAGCCTTTAACATCGTCGTCTATAGCAACTCCTCTCACCACAGACTACTGGTTGACATTATCCTCCTTAGCAACGGGCAATGGCCACCTCGCCTCTAGAGAGGTCTACACGGACCACCTAAAACTCCTGTCATTCTTGTAGAACAATCTGGAAGGAGTTTTCCCTCCCATTGGCGTACTAGTCACCAACTTGCTTTCCCACAATAATGATCCTCAATTATTCTCTCCCATTGCTATCCCTCCCTAGTTGGGTAGGAATTTCTTGGGCTCTCTTGGATACCATAACTAGAGAGGACAACAATTTTTAGATCAACTGATTCTCAAATGTCTATGTTGTGTTCTGGGAAGCCCCCAGTACCTCTCTATTTATAAGAGGGGTTTGTGTCAGGGTTCCCAATTTGTGCGGGATTGGAAGGGACCAAAAGTTCTTGAATTTTTTCTACCTACAAAAAATGAAATAGTCATCTGGAAACCCCGAAGGTCGTCTGGCACATGAGGTGATCATCTTGTAATATGATTCAGCCATTTTACAATTTCCCAATTGCACATAAATTTGGAAATTTATTTCCAATTAATGCTAAACATTAACTCCTTGCACCAATATAATTGAGCACTCAAAATGATCGAATCTTCTTAGGAATCTACAAAGTTACTAGAACCTTCCTTTGGCCCCAACCGAGCCAATTGGTTCACTAGGTGAGCTGCATCTCACTCTACCTAATTCGATTGATTCACCCAGTGACTCAATCAGTTGGAGCTAGTTTCGTGCAGAACTTCACCAAATCAGTTCCAATCATCCGGACACTCCAAACGGACGTCTCAACATTTGAGTCGAGCATTTGGCACTCCAAATGGTTGCCTCACTAGTGAGTCAATCGGTTGGCAGTGCAGACACCTGATTTTATGCATGAATTGAATACTTAAACACTTTAGTAATCAATTCAATCATCATTCAAGATTAAAATCCTCTTCTAGGTCAAGACATGTGTGTGTGACCCTATAGGTCCCATTTTACGTTGGCATTGAATGTCCATAACAACTTATGACATCACAAGGAATGAGTGGTTCCTAGTCACACATCAATGCAACCCAAGTAAATGGAATGTTGGGGAACAACTTCAACCTACAATATGTGCTTGGTGTTACAGTGTTTGTATAATTCCTTTGTCTCTGATATTCAGATTGAACTCAAAGCATGGATTAGCCACCCTCTTCAACATTCAATCTTGTTTCTTGAATCAGAGAAGATTATCTGATATATATGTAAGCACCATATCACATATTGACTCACATGTTTATGGCTATGCATTTATCACTCTCGCTAATCAAGAGGCCTTGGATATCATACTCCCTTAGGAGGGACAAATCTCATCTATATCTATCACAGTCAGTCCCCATGTCTCACAGTCACCCAATAATCACCTTTATAACAAACAATGTTTTAGGATTGTATTTGATGATGTCAAAGCATACTGAATGACATCTGATGAGTGTAGTGATTTTAGGTCTAAGAACCCCAAACACCACCATCACTATGAGAGATAAATATAACCACCATGGCAGTGGTATCCATGTGTTAGTCTCATGGTGGTTCTGTCTGATACACTATTCTCCAACATGTATATGTGTCCTTGGTTTGATATAGACATATCATGACTAATGAGATTCTATCATCAACAAACTCACTATATGATCCTATGTGTCATTTTATATATTTATATATATATATATATATATATATATATACTTGTAACATTCATATGATCTCTTCCTCAAGTCATGTACTTGAATAGATACATAATTTTTATTAATATTATTCTCGAGACATTTATAATGTTACAACATTATCTCATAACCAAATTAAACAGAATAAATTAGAAGTTTGCCTTTATTTATTAATCAAATCAATTAAAAATTATGTCATTACAATCATCATTATATTGGGTCTTTAGGCATACATACCAACAAATTCCCACTTGCACTCAGATCAAATCACCCACGAGTCATATTCTAAGTGATCTAACATGTCCATCATGCTTCTACTGTGAAAGTCCCTTAGCCAAGGGGTCAAAAATATTGTTCTAAGTTGGTACTCTACAAATCTTAACATCTTCTTGTTGTACGATCTCTCATATGATATGGAACTGTCTTTGTATGTGCTTTGAGCGCTGATGTGATATGGGTTCCTATAAGGCCCCTGAACTTGCTTAATGAGTTGAAAGAGCTTAATTACCATAATTTAATTCTTATAACAAAAATCTAACCTTTTGATATATTTTGAAATCATAATACAAGCTTAATTTTCAAATTTGGTCCAATTTAGACATTATTTGAGCAAGTTATGTAATTTTCTACACATTTTCGACTTTTCTGCAATTTACCCAATTGAGGGGTTTTCTTTGCAATTTGTCCTTGGATGTTATATTTTCATTCTTTAGTGTTTTAATCCATGGGTTTCCTAGTTGAGCCATGGTTTGAAGTTGTTATCATCAAGGGTATTTTAGGGTTTACCCCTAAATGGATGAGCTACCTTTAGTAGCTACCAACTAATGAATTATGTGATTTGCAGGGAATTTTGACAAAGGAAAGCTAAGAAGGTCTATAAGGACAGTGGGGGATCTGGTTGTGTGTGTGCTTGTATATACTTAATAGTTTAAGGCCATAGAAACATGGGGAAGCTACTTTTACACCTCATGCTTGCTTATATCCTTATTCATGGGCTATATTTACCCCTTCCTTGCCCATGTACGAAACTATGCTTGCTTTCTCTTTCCTATAACCTAGAGAAATGAATCCACTCTATTTTTCTGTGGAACCAAGTGCTCTAAGGTATAATACAACCCCTTTTTGGATAAGAAGGTCTCGTGGAGCTCCATCTAGCCCTACCTAGGGTTTCCAAGGACATCTTCTAGGGTATTCAACCAAGGTAAGTTGTTTTATTCCTCCCTTCATCATTTTTTTTGCTCTTATCATTCCTTAGAATTTCCTCCATGTCATAACCCTACTGTTCCATGGTGAAAGTGGCTCTAGAACTCAAAAATCTATCCTTCTTGTTTCTTTTTCTAGGGTTTTGCTTCCTTGTGGAGAGAAGTGCTTATTTGGCCAAGTTCAGATCTGAATCCAAGGTTTTCCTGCCCTATTTGCTCGTGATTCTTGCTTTTTGGGATCTGACCTACTCTATAGAGGTGAGTTATATAACATTCTTCACTTATATTGCTTACAAGAAGCTTGTTAGTTCATGTTTATGCCTTAATGTGTTGAATTAAGCATAGAGAAACCATGTTTGTTTAGAATTACGAATTTTTGTCATGTTCCTTGTTTTGTTCCAGTTCTATATGAACTTGTGAACATGTATACGACCTAACTAAGGTGTAAGATGATCTGGGATAGGTTGATAGCAACAACCTATGCTGCTAAGCACAAAACAATTGATGGTTCAAATTAAGGTTGTCAAGCTATTTCCTTCCCTATCACACCATTGATGGTCATACCATTCAATAGCCAATGGTGTTCCTATCTTGGCAACTCATGTTCATGATCAAGGGTGTAAAATTTATTGTGACAACCTATGGTCACCCCCTTAGGTCATGTTTTGGGTCAATTAGACATTTAATTGTCATCCACTAAGTATTCTAATGATGTTATCAATGGATGATGACATTAGTGTAATATTTGATGGTGTTAACTGAATGTATTATTGATCTAACAACCAATGGTGATCTAATGATCACAATTAATGGTGGATCAGGTCATTACCATGTGTGATGAGTTAAGAATGTAATTGTATATTTGACAAAACCTTGAACCAATGGTTCCTTGGTTCAATTGATCTAATGGTTAGACCTATACTTCAATTGATAACCTTGAACAATGAACCTGGTCCAATGAATAATATTGGATGCTTTAACATCCAATGGATTAGAAAAATCACATGATGTTATGTCCTAGTGATGATAATTAAATGGTTCAATACCATTAATTTGTAGTCTTACCTTTGCCATCATATAGTTATATTTGATAAATCCCTATAATAAGTGGATGTGTAACTCCCATGTGATCTAGCTTGTTATACTTAACCTTAATGTAATTATATGATGTTGATTCGTTATAATCAGACATCTTGAATGATTAATATGATAATGAATTACACTCTTCTTGTGTTGAAACCACAATGTAGTACTATTTGAATATCATAGTGCCTTGCCATGTTAATATCTATGGACACATATGTGCTAATGATATTTTGAGCCTTGTTTAAGGCATGGAATGATGATGATAACTTTACTATGAATAATATGATGGTATTAACGACCTTTGGGCATGTTTGAAGCCATGATTGAGATGAAATCCTCTTCATGTTCCACTAAGGGTTAAAATCCTAGAACTTGTGATATGCTATTGGTATCTTGCAAAAGTATGATGATAAGTGTGGTCCATTAATATGCAACGAATGATAGCATGTGGTAATATAATTAAGATTTATATCTCAAATATTTATATCTTTTGAAGTTGTTATACATATACTCTTATTGAAAAGAATTAGGGTTTGAATGTCCATTTGTATGATTTAGCCTTAATTCACCCAATTGGCATAACTAATTAAGTGAAACTATAATCATGTAGTGTCGTGTGCCATAGATCTATCTGAGTGTCAAAAATTGCCAGATAGTGAAATGAGTATTCCTAAGGGATACTCGAAGCACATACCGATGAGTAGGTAGGGTTCTTGTCATCCTAAATTCAAGTATTAGGGAGGATGATAGTGGTCATATCAGGCCCTCAGTTTGAGAATGGTTGCGGTCGTGTCTCGGTGATTATATATATATATGATGAGATTGGAGGACAACTGTGGTTGTACCTCAGATGGTAGGGTATGCGTACCTAGTGCCATGAGCTATACCAAGGACGGACTAGGCTGTTAGCAGCTTGACCTTATGTGTCAATATGGCAGACCCATACTGACTGGGGGCAGAGAAGATCTCAAGAGTTCGACTCTTCCTAGATCTTGTATGGCAATAATTTCGACTTAGTAAGGGTCAATTGGGACTTGAGTGGTATTTATCAAATCCCTCAGGGCAATGTAATAAAAGAAATGATATAATATATGTAGTATACTGATTATAGTTAAATATGTCTCACATTGTTTTATTAGTCTTTAACTTGTCTTTATACTATTCAGTGCTTACAAGATGATATCATATGACCTTTGAGTAATTATACTTCTTGTCAAGTTAATTTGCTTAATGGCCTAGTATGCTTAACCTATTCAATCTGCTTAAATTTCGTATTCATTACTGTATCTTATCAGTTCATTTACTATCAATCAATATACTATAATCAATATATGTTAGAGAGAGTTTTATCTCTTGTTGGGACTGGGTCTCACCCGTGGGTCACCACATTTTTTAGGTGGTCACGGGCAACAAGGTCGAGGTTGCACTGTGGAAGAGAACCAACCCAGTGATTAATAGATTCAGAAGTTTGGTTAGTTGTTGATGTTAGTAGCAGAGACCTAGTGTTATCCCTATACTCTCAGGTATGGGTATGGGATGTGTTTTCTAGATGATATACTTGTATCGACATGAAATTTTGGTAGTATGCCAATGTTTATAAATATATGGCATGTACATGTGAAATATATTTTGTATGCTGGATGTGACTGAGGTCTTTGGACCCATATGTAAATACTTGTTACAATATATGAGAATGGAATAATGGACCATCTGTAAATGTTCTAGAGTTTATTTACATTGTTGGAATCAGTTTTAATTATTCCGTATTTTTGACTATGTGATAAATTAGTAGTTGATCATGTTTTTTGTTTTGAGTAATCTCGTTTAGCGTGATGAGGTGTCACAGTTAAGTTGGTATTTGAACTCTAGGTTTACTGAGCCTACAGGGACATAGGACTTAGGCTTGAGTCTGTTATTATGTATCCAACATATCTGATCATAGTTTATGATTATGTAGATATGTCTAGAGGACATGAAGAACATGTTGAGAGTATCTATGTAGCACTAGGAGGAGGTGGTATGAGGTAGGAACGTGATGAGAGAGTGCCAAAAGCAGGGCTAGAGCAGACGACAATGCCTTATCTAGACTCGAAAATGATGGCCAATCCTGAGTTTTAGCATATGCTTAGACAGATGATGGCTACAATTACACATATTGCTGACAGAGCGCCAACACCTCAAGCTAGGGCAGCCGCTTCTAATGTGGAGCCGTAAGGTGTCGGGAAGACATTTGACCGTCTTAGATGTGTTGGGGTTATTGAATATGTAGGTACTTATGATCCAGCAGACGTTGACATGTGGTTGAATGAGCTGGAATAGACATTAAAAATCCTAAACATCACTAAAGAAGACAAAGTTAAGCATGTAGAATACTTGTTGAATGGTAGTGTTGGCCATTGGTGGGCCATAGAAGAGGAGAAAAGGTCAGGAGTTGAGATAGGATGGGAAGAGTTTCTGAGGGAATTTGTTAGCCGATATTTTCCAGAGACATACCTAGATGAGAAAATCTCTCAGTTTGAGAAGATTTGTCAGGGAGCTATGACTATTAATGAGTATGAATCAAAGTTTATGGAAATTTTGAGGTTCTTCCCGCACATGGCAACAACGGACAAGGAAAGGATCCAGAGATTTGAGAAGGGTCTGAGTACAGAGTTGACTACTACAACATCAGCCTTGGAGAACAGGGAAAGGTTTCCCACCTTTGTGGAATTTTTTACAAGGATTGAGAGGTTTGCCATAGAGAAGCATGAATCTAATGCTAAGAAGTGACCTATGAAATTTCAAGGGGAATCATCTAGAGGCTTTAATAAGCCAAGATTTTTCCCACCACCATCACAACCAAGGTCAACTTTCACTAAAAAAAGACCACATGCATCGTCACAGTGGACCCAGAGTAGGGGTAGAGGTCATTGTTTTCCACCAACAGGAGCTCATAGTTCATCATTAGTCTCAGTTACAGGGCCATTTAGACCACATAGTGATAATTGAGTGTGTCATCAATGTAGACAGACATGGCATATTAGATGGAATTGCCCTATGAAGGTTGAGGAGGTGACTCAGTAGCCAAGGCAGAATCAACATGGATCACAATAATGACAGTTTGATACTGGTAGTGGCAGAGGAAGTAGTCAAGCATCCTATGCAGGATCCTCAGGACAGGCGAGAAGAGGACGTGGATGAAAGTAGGAGACAACTAGGTTCTATGCCATGTCCCATCCAGAAGCAGTGGTCAATCCATGAGTCGTGACATGTCAGATGGAATTATTTCATTCTGATTTGTCTACTTCTTGTTTCATATCTGTATTAGTAGATCTGAGTGTGATGCACTCTTTTATCATCAGAGAGGTGATAGATAGGTGTTATCTACTTGTTAGTCTAAGATCTAATAGCCTGTGGTTAGAGACTCCTTTGGTTGATTCTACCAAGTTGTGGAAAGTGTGCCCTTCTTGTGTTCTTTCTTTCTCTGGACATAACATTCAAGTGGATCTTTTGCCACTTGAAATGCATGGTTTTGATGTAATCCTAGGAATGAATACCTTGGAAAAATACAAGGTAGTCTTAGACTGTAGTACTAAGGTGGCGACGTTCCATGATGGAGATATACAGTGGATTTTTCAGGTTGATAGGAAGATTCTTCCTACATGTTTGATGTCAGCTATGACAGCTGAGTAGTTGATGACACAATGATGTGGGGCTTTCTTAGCTCATGTTGTGGATACCAAAGTGGTAGGTCCTAGTATCCAGGAGGTACCAGTGGTGTGAAAATTTGAGGATGTCTTTCCTGAGGAATTTCCGAGCATTCCCCCTCCTAGAGAGATTGAGTTTGAGATCAATCTTATTCCTGGAACACAACCCATAGCAGAGTCAGTATACAACATGGCACTAGTAGAGATGCAGGAGTTAAAGAAATAGTTCCAAGAACTATTAGAGAAGGGTTTTATCAGGCCGAGCACTTCCCCTTGGGGTGCTCCCGTGTTGTTTGTTAAAAAGAAGGATGATTCAATGATGTTGTGTATAGACTACAGATAGTTGAAGAAGGTTACAACAAAGAATAAGTATCCTTTGCCGAGGATTGATGATCTTTTTGATCAGTTCAGAGGTGCCATTGTGTTTTCAAAGATAGACCTGAGGTTGGGTTACCATCAGTTGAGAATAAAGGATGATGGCATACCTAAATCAGCTTTTAGGACTAGGTATGGTCATTATGAGTTTGTGTTTATGTCGTTTGGGCTAACCAATGCACCTGCAGCTTTTATGGATCTAATGAATAGGGTGTTTAGACCTTATCTTGGTCAGTGTGTGGTTGTGTTCATAGATGATATCCTGATATACTCCAAGGATAGTCAACATCATGAGCAACACCTTCGCCAGACATTGACGTTGTTGAGGCAGCATCAACTATATGCTAAGTTCAGCAAGTGTAAATTCTAGTTCTCTGAAGTGTCTTTTCTGGGCCATGTTATATCTGCAAAAGGCATTTGTGTTTATCCCAAGAAAGTGGAATTTGTACTAGACTAGGAACTAGAGGAGGTTCATCAAAGACTTCAGTTCTATAGTGTTACCCCTAACTAGGTTAACTAGGAAGGATGTTCCTTTTGCTTGGAATGACAAGTGTCGACATTCTTTCCATATTTTATAAAAAAGTTGACTAGTGCACCAATGTTAGTACTGCCAGAGCAAGGAAAAGGCTATATTGTCTTTTGTGATGCTTCAAAGAATGGGGAGGGATGTGTGTTGATGCAGAATATAAATGTGATTTCTTTTACTTCGCGACAGCTTAAGAAACATCAGGAGAATTACCCAACACATGATCTAGAGCTTGCTGCGGTGGTCCATGCCTTTAAGATCTATAGACACTTTCTTTACGGAGAAAAGTGTCAGATCTTCACTGGCCACAAAAATCTACAGTATATCTTCTCAAAATAGGAGCTGAATATGAGGCAGAGGCGATAGATGGAGTTGATTAAGGATTATGATTGCACAATAGACTACCATCCTCGGAAAGAAAATGTGGTAGATGATGCATTGAGGAGAAAGTCATCTTCATTATCAATAGTAGATAATGCACAATTAAATTCCTTGATGTGCCATAAGAGAGATATGCTAGTGTCTCTTCGCCAGATGAATGTACAGCTAGAAGTTTCCTTACTGGCAGGATTATTGGCACAGTTCCAAGTGAAACCTACCTTGAGACTCCAGATTCATGATGCACAACAGAATGATACTTTGATACAAAATATCTGATCCGAGATTGGTAGTGAAAAGTATGATGGCTTTTATGAGGCAAATGATGGTATATTTTGTTACCACAATAGGGCAGTAGTTTTTTATGTTGATGGGTTGAGGAAGATGGTAGTTGAGGAGGCTCCCTCCTCCATGTATGGAATGCATCCTGGAAGTACCAAGATGTACCAAAACTTGAAAGACATGTATTGGTGGTCAGGTCTAAATCATGATGTGGCAGAGTTCATTGCCAAATGTCCAGTTTGTCAGCAAGTAAAGGCTGTGCACTAGAAGCCTGCAAGGACATTACAACCCTTGCCAATACCACAATGGAAATGGGATCATATTACTATGAACTTTATGTTTGGTCTTCCTAGGACAGCCAAGGGTCATGATTCCATATAGGTGATAGTAGACAGATTGACTAAGTTATCTCATTTCTGCCAGTTAAGATGATGTTTACAGCAGAGAAATTGGCACAAATATATGTTGATGAGATAGTCTATCTACATGGCATTCCAGTGACTATAGTTTCTGATAGAGTTCCATAGTTTACAAGTCATTTTGGGAGCATCTGCATTCTACAATGGGAACACAGATGATATTCAATACAACTTTTCATCTACAGACTGATAGCCAATCTAAAATGACTATTCGGACTATAGAGGATCTATTGAGGGCATGTGTGCTACAATTTCTTGGTAGTTGGGACGTACATCTAACTCTGATAGAGTTTGCATACAACAATAGCTATCAAAGAAGCATAGATATGGCTCCTTATGAGACTCTGTATGGGAGATGATGTCGGTCTCCTCTTTGCTGGTATGAGACAGGTGAATATCAACTTTTTGGTCCTGAGCTAGTACAACAGACTATAGAAAAGATTAAAGTGATACAACAATAGTTGAAAGCAGCACAGGATAGGCAAAAATCTTATGCAGATAACTGATGTAGACCACTTGAGTTACAAGTGGGTGATAGAGTATATGTTAAGGTTTCTCCTTGGAAAGGTGTGTTGAGGTTTGGAAAGAAGGGTAAGTTGGCTCCCAGATTTATGGGATCATACCTTGTCCTAGCTCGTGTTGGAAAGGTAGCATATAAGTAGGAGCTACCTCCAGAGCTACATAGATTGCATAATGTTTTTCACATCTCTATGTTGAGAAAATGTCATCCAAATATTGACCAGACAATCCAACCAGTAAAGGTTGAGTTAGATGAGGAATCTCATATGTAGAGGGTCATGTATTGATCCTGGATAGAAGGGTGAAAAAGATAAAGAGAAAAGATATTATACCAGTGAAAGTTTTTTGGAATCATCATGGCATAGAGGAATCCACATGGGAACTAGAGAATGAGATGCGTAGAAAATACCCATCTCTTTGTATGTAGGATTTCAGGGTGAAATCCTTGTTAGGAGTTTTTAGTTGTAAGGCATCTGAACTTTATTAATGAATGGAATGAGATTCATTCCCATATTGAATTCTTATAACCCTAATCTAACCTTTTGATATGTTTTGAAATCATAATACAAGCTTAAGTTTCAAATTTGGTCCAATTTGGACACTATTTTACCAAGTTATGCAATTTTCTGCAATTTACCCAATTGAGGGGTTTTCTTTGCAATTTTTCACATACATTATGTTCCTTAGATGTTATATTATCATTCTTGAGTGTTTTGATCCATGAGGCTCCTAGTTGAGCCATGGTTTGAAGGTGTTTTCATCAAGGGTATTTTAGGGTTTACCCCTTCATGGATGAGCTACCTTTAGTAGCTACCAACTAATGAACTGTGTGATTGGCTGGGAATTTCGACAAATGAAAGCTAATCAGGTCTATAAGGATGGTGGGGGAGCTTCTTGTTGTGTTCTTGTATATTCTTAATAGTTTAAGGCCATAGACACATGGGGAAGCTACTTTTACACCTCACGCTTGCTTTTATCCTTATCCATGGGCTATATTACCCCTTTCTTGCCCAAGTATGAAACTATGATTGCTTTCTCTTTCCTCTAACCTGGAGCAACGAATCCAATCTATTTTTCTATAGAACCAATTTCTCTAAGGTAGAAGACAACCCCTTTTTGGAGAAGAAGGTCTCCTAAAGCTCCATCTAGCCCTACCTAGGGTTTCCAAGGTCATCTTCTAGGGAATTCGACCAAGAAAAGTTGTTTTCTTCCTTCCTTCTTCATTTTTCTTGCTCTTCTCCTTCCTTAGACCTTCCTCCAGATAGGATCCCTACTGTTCCATGGTGAAAGTGGCTCCAGAATTCAAAAATCTATCCTTCTTGTTTCTTTTTCTAGGGTTTTGCTTCCTTGTGGAGAGAAGTGCTTATTTGGCCAAGTTCATATCTAAATCCAAGGTTTCCTTGCCCTATCTGCTTGATATTCTTGCTGTTTGGGATCTGTCCTACCCTATAGAGGAGAGTTATATAACATTCTTCACTTATATTTCTTACTAGAAGCTTGTTAGTTCATGTTTATGTGTTAATGTGTTGAATTAAGCATAGAGAAACCATGCTTGTTTAGAATTACGAATTTTTGTGGTGTTTCCTATTTTGTTCTAGTTCTATATGAACTTTTAAACATTTCTACGACCTGTCAAAGGTGTAACATGATCTGGGACAGGTTTATAGCGACAACATGTGGTGCTAAGTACAAAACAATTGATGGTTCAAATTAGGGTTGTCAAGCTATTTCCTTCCCTATCACACCATCGATGGTCATACCATTCAAAACCCAATGGTGTTGTTATCTTGGCAACTGATGTTCATGATCAAGGGTGTCAAAATTATGGTGACAACCTATGGTCACCCCCTTAGGTCATGTTTTGGCTCAATTAGACGTTTTATTATCATCCACTAAGTATTCTAATGATGTTATCAATGGATGATGATATTAGCTTAATATTTGATGATGTTCACTGAATGTATTATTGATCTAACAACCAATGGTGATCTAATGATCACAATTAATGGTGCATTGGGTCATCACCATGTATGATGAGTTAAGAATGTTATTGCAGATTTGACTAAACCTTGAACCAATGGTTCCTTGGTTCAATTGATCTAATGGTTAGACCTATACTTCAATTGATAACCTTGAACAATGAACATGATCCAATTAATAATATTGGATGCTTTAACATCCAATGGATTAGAATAAATCACATGGTATTATATGTGGGTCCTAGTGATGATAATTCGATGGTTCAATACCATTAATTTGTAGTCTTACCTTTGCCATCATATAGTTATACTTGATAAATCGCTATAATAAGTGGATGCATGTGTAACTCCCATGTGATCTAGCTTGTTATACCTAACCTTAATGTAATTATATGATGTTGATTGGTTATAATCAGACCTCTTGAATGATTAATGTGATAATGAATTACACTCTTCTTGTGTTGAAACCAAAATGTAGTACTATTTGAATATCATAGTTCCTTGCCATGTTAATATCTATGGACACATATGTGCTAATGATATTTTGAGCCTTGTTTAAGGCATGGAATGATCATGATAACCTTAATATGAATAATGTGATGGTCTTAACGACCTTTGGGCATGTTTGAAGCCATGATTGAGCTGAAATCCTCTTCATGTTCCACTAAGGATTAAAACCCTAGAACTTGTGATAAGATATTGGTATCTTGTAAAAGTATGATGATAAGTGTGGTCCATTAATTTGCAACAAATGATAGCGTGTGGTAATGTAATTAAGATTTATATCTCAAATGTTTTATGTCTTTTGAAGTTGTTATACATATACTCTTGTTATAAAAGAATTAGGGTTTGAATGTCCATTTGTATGATTTAGCCTTAATTCACCCAATTGGTACAACTATTTAAGTGAAACTAAAATCATGTAGTGCCATGTGCCATAAATCTATTTAAGTGTCATAAATTTTCAGATAGTGAAACGAGTATTCCTAAAGGATACTCAGAGTGCATACTGATGAGTATGCGGGGCGGTTGTCATCCTAAATTCAAGTATTAGGGAGGATGGTAGCTGTCATACCTATCCCTCAGTTTGAGAATAGGTCTGGTCGTGTCTCGGTGATTATATATATGATGATGAGATTGGAGGACAAATGTGGTTGTACCTCGGATGGTAGGGTATGCGTACCTGCCTCCTTTCAATAGTGTTGTGACTTGTACCAAGGACAGACTAGGATGTTAGAAGATTGACCTTATGTGTCATTGTGTCTGACCCATACTGACTGGGGGCGGAGAAGATCTTAGGAGTCCGACTCTTCCTTGATCTTGTATGGCATTGATTTTGACTTAGTAGTGGTCAGTTGGGACTTGAGTGGTATTTCTCAAATCCCTCAAGGCAATGTAATAAGAGAAGTGATCTAAGTCATGTAGTATGCTGACTATGGTTAAATACGTCTCACATTGTTTGATTATTCTTTAACTTGTCTTTATACTATTCAGTGCTTACAAGATGATATCATATGACCTTTGAGTAATTATACTTCTTGTGAAGTTAATTTTCTTAATGGCTTAGTATGCTTAACCTATTCAATATGCTTAAATTGCTTATTCATTACTATATTTTCTCAGTTCATTTACTGTCAATCAATATGTTATAATCAATATATATTGGAGAGAGTTATATCTCTCACTGGGACTGGGTCTCACCCGTGGGTCACCACATTTTTTTTAGGTGGTTGCGGGCAATGAGGTCGAGGTCGCACTGTGGAAGAGAACCAACCAGGTGATCAATAGATTTAGACGGTTGGTTAGTTGTAGATGTTAGTAGTAGAGTCCTAGTGTCATCCCTGTACTCTCAGGTCCAGGTAAGGAATGTGTTTTCTAGATGATATACTTGTATCGACTTGAAATTTTGGTAGTATGCCAATGTTTATAAATATATGGCATGTACATATGAAATATCTTTTGTATGCAGGATGTGACTGAGGTGTTTGGACCCATATGTAAATACTTGTTACAGTACATGAGAATGGAATGATGGACCTTTTGTAAATGTTCTAGAGTTTATTTACATTGTTGGAATCGGTTTTAATTATTCTACATTTTTTACTATGTGATAAATTAGTAGTTGATCATGTTTTGTGTTTTGAGTAAACTCATTTAGAATGATGAGGTGTCACAGTTCCTTAGCTTGTGCAATAGCTCCATTGTGTTCACACTACAGCTCGATTGTGTCTCTAATTCTTGGAATGACCCCAAGTTATATAATGTAATTCTTGATTCATATCGCCTCCTTTATTGCATTTGACGCAACAGTATACTTGACCTCTGTTGTAGAATCAACAACTGTCTCTTTCTCAGAACTCTTTCAACTTATATCTCCCATATTTAGGAAAAACATGAATCATGATTTTGATTTGTAATCATCTTTTTTAGTTTGGAAGCTTTCATTGGTGTAACCTTTTACCACCAACTCTTCCTCTCCATCGTAGACCAAGAACTGATCCCTAGTTTTTCTCAAGTACTTGAGGATGTTCTTCACAACTGTCTAGTGAGCATCACCTAGATCTGGCTGATTTCTACTCATCATGCTCAATACATACAAGACGTATGGATAGGTACACAACATTGCATACATAATTGATCTTATTGTTGAGGCATATGGAATGAAACTCATGTGTTCCCTTTCTTCACAAGAATTAGGACTTTGAACCATAGAGATGGGAACCTCATGTAGCATGGGTAGGTTTCATGTCTTTGAGTTCTCCGTGTTGAACCGCTTCAACACTTTTTCAATGTATGTGATTTGACTTAGTCCAAGAAGCCTTTTGGATCTATCTCTATAGATCTTTATACCTAAGATATAGGATGCTTCTCCCTAGTCTTTCATAAAAACATATTTCCAAGCCATGTCTTTACCTTTTGTAAAGTAGGGATGTCATTCCCCATCAATAATATGTAATCTACTTATAATATGAGGAATATCACTACACTCCCACTAACTTTATTGTACACACAAGGTTCATCTTCATTTTGAATAAATCCAAACTCTTTGTCTGTCTCATAAAAATGAAGATTTCATCTCTGAAATGCTTAATTCAATCCATAGATTGACCCTTGTAGCTTAAAGACTTTATTTGCAAACTTTAGATTTATAAAACCCTCAGGTTGTGTCATATACACATCCTCAAGAACATTCCCATTAAGGAATGCATTTTTAACATCCATCTTCCAAATCAAATAGTCGTGATAAGGTGTAATACAAAGAATGATCTTGATGGCCTTAACCATGGCCATTGGAGAAAAGGTTTCATCATAGTCAACACCTTGAACTTCACAGAAACCCTCTACAACCAATCTACCCTTATATGTTTGTACTTTACCATCCATGTATGTCTTCTTCTAGAAGACCCACTTGCACCCTATGGTTTTAGTCCTTCAAGTGGATCCACTAAGGTCCATACCTTGTTTGTGTGCATGGATTCCATATCATATCTGATGGATTCAAGCCATATCTCAAACTCTAGTCCTTCAATAGCATCTTGATAGGTTATTGGCTCATAGTCGATGACCAATTCACTGCCTTCCTGAGTCTCAAGCTATCTGAATTTTTCAGGTTCAAACCATGTCCTATTAGATCTATGAGGTTCCTGTGTTACTTGAGGAATTTGATATTCCAAAACACTTTGTGATTCTCCCTGTTCCTCTGGTACATCTATTAGTTAAATGTTTTCATGTTGGTCTCGAATATCTTAGACATCCACTTGCTTCCCACTGATTCTTTTGGAAATAGGAATACAACATCTCTAGAAACAAGCATTTTGTTGTGAGATGGATTACACAAGTAGTATCCCATGTGGTTTCTTTGGGATATCCAACAAAGTAACATTTATCAGATCTAGGACCAAGATTTTCAGGAAACATTTTCTTGACATAAGCTTCACACCGCCAAATCCTCATAAAAGACATTTTGGGATGCTTCCCAGTCCATATATTATGGTGTCTTTTGAATCGACTTAAATGGTACTCAGTTTTAGTGTAAACACGACGGTTTCTAGAGCATACCCCCAGAAGGTAGTAGGAAGATTACTAAAACTCATCATCAATCACACCATATCCAACAATGTGTGATTCATACTTTTTGATACACCTGTGAGATGTAGTGTTCTAGGTGGATTCCATTGGGAAATAATCCCATGGGCTCTAAGAAGGTCCTCAAACTCTTTACTTATGTATTCTCCACTTCGATTAGAATGTAGTACCTCAATACTTTTGCCAAGCTAGTTTTGTACTTCATTCATGAACTCCTTGAATGTGTCACGAGTTTCCGACTTATGTTTCATCAAATAAACATAACCATACCTACCGAAATCATCAATGAAGGTAATGAAATATTAATACCCACCTTTAGCAGTTGTTCTAAAAGGTACGCACACTTCATTATGTATGAGTCCTAATAGATCACTTGCCCTCTCATTATTACCAGTGAATGGAGTCTTATCTATCATGCCCAACAAACATGATTCACATGTTTCTATTGATTCAAAATCAAAAGAGTCCAGATAACAATCTTAATGGAGTCTAGATATGCGATTCTCATTTATGTGTCCTAGATGATAATGCCTAAGGTATGTCTTGTTTGAGTTGTTGAGTTTTAATCTTTTGGTATTTAGATTATGAACATATGTCTTTATATCTAACAAATAAAGACTATAAGACATTGAGGCATTTCCATAAAAGATCCTATCTTTTAAAATAGAACATTGACCATTTTTAATATGGAATTCAAATGCATCCTTGCCCATACAAGATACATACATGATGTTTCTATTGATAGAATCTCACTAACTCTACTACAAGACATGTGGGAAGGGATAAACTATATGTTCCAATAGTGTTGGCCCCAACTCTTGCGCCATTTGTAACTCACAGTTCCACGTCATCTTTTCCCAAAGGCCTACTTCCTTTCAGATCCTACATATGCGAACATATGTGAGATCCACATCTGGTTTCTAATACCCATGATGAAAAAGTAGATAGGTTTATCTCAATAATGTATATACCTAATGTGGAGATCACCATCCCCATCTTCTTCTTCATAAATACCTTTAAGTATAAAGGATGAGTTCCTCTTGTACTTTTCTTTCTCCTTATTTTGAGTGTTGAAGATTTGGATTTGGGCTTGACCTCAGAGCTCTTCTTTGTCTTTCCTTGATTGTTGGACTCATCTCTATTGATCATAATCACGAGTTTGTCCTTCTTCAAGTTTGCTTCATAATGAATCAACATGGCGAACAAGTTTGACATCTGGTTATCCGCATTACTCAGATTTTAACATTCAATAAAGTGGCTATTCAATTTTGTCATTGACTTTTCATATAAGTGGCCAGCTCTGGTTTCAAGGTGAATCCTAGTTCTTCAAAATGATACACATATCGAATCATATTGAGCACATGTTCTTCTACTGAGGTTCCCTCTGACGGCTTAGACTCAAAAAGTGCCTTCATGATATCATCCCTTTATTGCTTTATAAGGCCAATGGTCACTTTTTTAAGATGTGTTGCCATCTTAACAACTCCCATGTCTTCACATTACTCATTTTACTCATAGTTCATGAATCTAAGCATAAGGTAATTTATCTCTAAGGCATCATTGGCATGCTTCCAGTAAGCATCCACTTGTGCCCTAGGCGTATCAGGAGCAGGTATTTCTAGCACTAGTTTGTCAAGGACGTAGAGCTTACATTCTTCATGGAGAACCCTACTCAAAGTCCAAAACCAATCATGGAAATTTGCCTCATCAAGTTTGTCCTTCGTAAGGACCGATCACAAAACGGATTTGTTTGTCATTTGATTCTATAAGAGAAAATTTGCATTTGTCAAAAACTTTTGATTTCATTTGAAAATTTTGATAATATCAATTAGATCTTTAATTATGATCTCTCCCACTATTCTATTCAAATTGATAGCCCTCACATATCAATTTCGAATCTTGTAGGATAAAATACTCTAGTGGGTCAAGATCTATATTTCATCAAATCATGAGTCAACTTTTATTGATCGCCCAAAATTTGACTATTTAGGTTGGAAACTTTTGCCAATTGTATCTTATGCCACTCATGGATAGATGATATGTGCAACTCCTTGTTATAATCAAATGTATTCTTCTGGGCTTAGAATATCTAGAATAACTAGTTAAGTCTAACCCAAAAGCCAACAAAATAATAATGCATCCCGTGCTTTTGTGGATCATACATTATTACCATCACACTTCCATGAGATAGACGGTGCATTACGCTTTTGCATATCCTACACTTGGTCAATCAAGATTTTCATATTTTTTGCTATTGGAAAGCATCTAAAACTTAATATTTAATTGAGGTAGTTTGTATTTATAAATACATATACTTTATCCAATCACCACATATATAGTACCTATCATATACATGATATATCCCACAATGAAAGCATGCAATAAAATGAAAGTGATGGTTATGGATATCCTAATGTAATTCCTTGGAGCCACAAGGAATTAACACATACTAGGTCTACATCACATGTAGAAACATATTGTTGATGAAGATCTGTGGTTTCCAATCTGGGTTGATCAGTTCAACCCTTGAATCGGTTGTCTTGCCTCTTGACTAGTCCTTTTGTCATCTCACTAGTCATCTGGTTCTTCTATCCACCATTTGCTAGCTCCTCCAGCTGATCGGTTGGGTCCACCAACCGGTCGGTTCAACTCATCCTTTTGCTCCTCTCAGTCCTCCAGCCAGTTGGCTCATGTACAAGATAGTTGATTGGTGTCATTAGAATGTCCTTCTACTTTGTCATAATGCAAAAGTAAACTATCCTACTTTTACATAATTATTGAGAAACATCGTGTTACATTTGAGGGGATCAGGGGTAGAAAGAATTAACTTTACATTGAGAAGATAAGATACAGGACCATGCACAGATAATAGGAGTTATTGGCCATAACCATACTACACATCCACCATCAAAACTGCTTTTAGGGCGACGCGTGTAAATTGCATATATATATATATATATATATATATATATATATATATATATATATATAATATAATATAATATAATATAATAGTTTGGGATTATCAAGGTATTTGATTGGTCAAGAAACTATTTGCATCACATTCAATAATAGAACGTTAAAACCAAAATTTGATCATATCCATATTCCCAAAATAAAATAGATTAGCGTGGCTCTGATACCACTATTAGGAAATATGGCTACAAAATAGGCAGCGGAAACAAAAATTTTAACTACCATATTCCCCATAAACTAGAAGATTGCATCAACAACTATAAGATGGGAAGGATGGTTTCGAGGATATACCTGGTCCTAGAGAAAGCCCAGTGAGATCTCCTCATCATTGTAGATGTGCAACCATCTACTACTTGCAGCAGGACTTGTGTAATTGCTACACCTCCTAGTCTGCACCACAGACTACAGCCTATAATGTCATCGTCTACCGCAACTCCTCTCGCCATAGACTGTTGGTTGACTTTGTCCTCCTTAGCGGTGGGCAATGGGATCCTCACCTCTAGAAAAGTCCACACAGACTTGCCTATAACTCCTATCATCCTTGTTGAACATATTAGAAGGAGTTGTCCCTCCCATTGGCGTACTAGTCACCAACTAGCTTTCCCACAACAATGATCTTCTATTGTTCTCTCACTTTGCTATCCCTCCCTAGTTGGGTAAGACTTGCTTGGGATTTCTTGGTTACCACAACCAGAGAGGACAAAAATTTTTAGAGCAACTGATTCTCAATTGTTTATCTTGTGTTCTGGAAATCCCCCAATATCCCACTATTTATAGTTTAGGTTTGGGTCATGGTTTCCAGTATGTGTGGGAGGGGAAGGGACCAGAAGATCTATTTTTGCAACCTGTGAACACCGAAATGGTTGTCTAGCAACCTAGATAGTCGTCTGGCATGTGAGTCGATCGTCTTTTACTATGAGGAATTCATTTTGTAGTTTCCCAATCACACATGATTTCAAAATTCATTTCCAATTAATGCTAAACATTAATTCCTTGCATCAATAGAATTGAGCACTCGAAACGATCAAATCTTCTCATGAATTTGGAAATTTACTAGAACCTTCCTTTCACCCCAACCGAGTCGATCGGTTCACTAGGTGAACTATTCATCTCTCTCTGCCCGAGCCGATCGCTTAACTCAGTGGGTCGATTGGTTGGAGCCAATTTCATGCAAAACTTCACCAAATTAGTTTCAAATAGCCATCTCAACACTTGAGATGATCGTTTGGAACTCCAAATGGTTGTCTCATTCAGTGAGTCGATCGGTTGGCAGTGCAGTCAGCTGATCTGTTGTGTAAATTGAATACCTAAAAAATTTAGTAATCAATTCAATCATCATTCAAGAGTAAACTCCTCTTCTAGGTCAAGACCTATGTGTGTGACCCTACAGGTCCCATATTACGTTGGTAGTGAATGTTCATAACAAGTTATGACATCACAAGCAATGAGCGGTGCCTAGTCGCACATGAATGCTATTCAAGTAAATGAAAAGTTGGGAAACAACTTCAACCAAAAATATGTGCTTGGTGTTACAATGTTTGTATATTTCCTTTGTCTCTGATATCCAGATTGAACTCAATGCATGAAGTAGTCACCCTCTTCAACATTCAATCTTGTTTCTTGAACCAGAGTAAACTGTCTGAGATATATGTAGGCTCAATATCACATATTGACTCACATGTGCATGGCCATCCATTTCTCAGTCTCGCTAATCAAGAGGCCTAGGATATCATACTCCTGTTGGAGGGAGAAATCCCATATCTATCACTCACAATCAGTCCCCATGTGTCACAATTACCCAATCATCACCTTTATAAAAACCCATGTTTTAGGATTGAGTTTGATGATGTCAAAGAATAACGAATGACAAGTGATGAGTGTAGTGATTTTAGGTCTAAGAACCACAAACACCATCATCACTATGATAGTTGACTATGACTACCATGGTAATGGTTTCCATGTGGCTGTCTCATGGAGGATATGTCTGATACACAATTATCTGACATGTAATTGTGTGCTTGGTTTGATTTAGCCATATCACGACTAATGAGATTCTATCATCAACCAACTGACACTATGATCGTTTGTGTCATTGATGTTTATCAACCTTCCATGATAACAATTGATCAAGGAAAACTAAGAATATATAAATGTACTCTTAACATTTGTATGACATACGTCATTGAGTAATATTATTCTCTAGACATTTATAATGTTGCATCATTATCACATAATTGAATTAAATAGAATAAATTGGAAACTTTCCTTTATTTATTAATCAAATCAATTACAAATTATGCCATTACAATCATCATATGATTGTCTTTTTGGGCATACATACCAATAGATAATAGTTCTCAAATGTTAATCAAATTAAAGAATAAACTAAAATTTCATAACCAACAAAAAGTTCAATGGGACCACACTAAAATAATGACATATTGCAATATGTTTTTCTTAAATGTTTTGTGGAAGTGTTTAGTAATTAGTGATAGAAGTTCCAATTTTTATGATCCCAATGGTCCTCCTAGCTTCCCCACCTAGTAGCCAATCACCCTCCCACTATGTACTATTTTCCCTCTCTATTATCGATTATCCCCTCCTTCCTAGCCACCTTCTCCTCCCCCATATTGCCTCCTAGATGCAAACCTTCATGGCGTCCTCCATTCTCCCAACTAAAAGTATCCTTCCCCACCTCCCTCCAACCTCGGTCCATTAGACTCTCAGGGAGACATGGAAAAACAACCATATACCCAGAACAGGTGTTGTAGAGTTTGTTGGATAGCTATCTAGGACCTCCGAAAACTATGTTATTTTCTTCATCATGCACAAACCCCCATGTGATACTACTGACACTCTCTACAACAAGACAACACCCCCTTAGACCTCCCTCTATCCTTCATCCCTCAAAGTCTCAGGTAGACATGGCCAAGCCTCCACACCCAAAACAAGTGTTGCAATGCATGTCGGACACCTCTTGGGACCTCTTCCAACTATTATTTTCTCCACCACCCAACAAACCCCATGATGTACTTCTCACTCCCAACTACAAACTCCCTCCCCCGTCAGACTCCTAAGGAGACATGGCCATCCAACTACTCCCCCACAAAAAAGTGTTGCAATGCATGTTGGACATTCCATGAGTACCTCCCATAACTTCATTATTTTCAACCTCACCCATAAACCCATGATGTCTTCCCTGATCCTAGTTACATGGCTCCTCCCTTTACCCTCTCTATAGATCTTCCCCTCAAAATCCCAAAGAGTCATGGCCAAAAAAGCACACATCCATAACAAGTTATACAATGCCTACTGAATTTTCTCCCTCACCCATAATCTTGAATGATATCCTCCTCACTCTCTACCACAAGTCACCTCACCTCATTCTCTATCATGAAACTGTTTATTACCCTAAGTATACACTCCTAATGGCTTAGAATACATGTGAAAATACATGTGGACTTTTGAATCCGTCCCTAGGATGGTATATCAAAGTGTGATTGTTGAACTGTAAAAGCTTAGAATACATGTGAAAATAACAAAATAAAGGCACCAACATAATATGAACATTCAATGTGTATATTAAATCACATTCTTTTATTACATGATTCCTATTTCAAATTGAGAGTACAATTTTACAATTCATCTCATGCACACTGTCTAGGATCTTGTAAAAAGTACACCTGAAGATAGATCATCAGGCCATCAACTCCCTATCCATCTAATGAACTTAAAACATACGTGAAACAAGTGGGTCAACACATGAGGTGTTCAGTACATGGAACCAAGATACATATTTATTAGCTTTGCATAATTTGAAAAAGAGTTGTGGAAGAAATCAAACAAGAATAAACAAGTTAAGTACTAAAAAAAATGGGAGCCCATGTTTTATCATTTTACTCCATCAATAGAAAAAAATACCATGAATGATAAGGCCTTTGACCCAATATCCAATTGGAAGGGTTTGTTAAGGTGATCAAGATTAGTTAACCATAATTCTACATGAGGGTACTCTATAAACAAAGTCATTGAGCAAAACCATGTTTTAAGAATTGTATAATGAAGTTCTATACTTTTTTTTCGACTTATAAAATCATCAAGGCAAGCATTGAGTGTAATACTAGAATGTTACATGGTAATATTTGAGAAAAGAAAACAATCATACATACATATCAATTTACAAACAAGAAATCCATAGTCATGTAACTATCAAATCTTGTACCTGATTAAAATATTCATAACCTAACTTATCCTTGACCACCTAGCCATAAGAAACACCTGATTAAGAACAAGATTGTGTACATGTATTGGATTTTCATCATTAACCCTAACTAGCTTCTTTTCATGATTTTATCCAAGTTAGGTTCGAAGTTTCTTATTAGTCTACTTGATTATATTTTATTGGTTTACAGTACATCATGAAGATTTGGTTAAAGTTTCAAGTCATTCTAAGGTTCCATCTATTTTCTATGATTATTTACATGTTTAATTAATTATGTACATGACAAGGACATAATTCTCATAATTGAACAACCAAGTTCAAGGGTCATCAAGGCATGAGAACCAATCATAGAAGATGGTTTAGATCAGTAATATATGGACATAATAAGTACATTCAATATTAAGTGGATGTCCCTAACATCTAGGCATCATTGTCCAAATTGGTATAAAAAAATCGACTTACATTCAATTACCAACATATAAGACTTATATCAATAGGGTCCAACATATGACCTAAGTGGGACATGCACATCAATGGAACCAAGAACAATAGAGTTAACTCTAATTTGAGAAAGGGGTGTTGACCTAGAGGTTATACATTGTCCATATTTTGATAATGACTTAACCATTCCATTCATATGTATCTAATATGTGTATTCAAGATTGATTTCAAGTGTTAGGTACATGAAAAGGATCAAAAATCAAAATCCCTAATTTTGCTCAAGTTCAAGTCAAAAGTTATACAAGTGTGTAATTTTGGAAATCCATGTAAATGACCTTAGAAGATTTTTTTAATCACTTGTATTGATGTATTGGCTTGTATCTAAGATGAGAAAATTGATTGGGACACTTAAAACCAAGTTTTAATCACTTTTGATGCACTTTAGAAAATTGATCACAGGTAGTCAATCAGTCGAGTTCCAATCTCAATCGATCCTCTTGGATCAATTTTCTGAAGAGTGCATCGGTTGAGTCGTGTTTTCATAGAACTCGACCGATGGGGATACTGACCAAACACAACTTTCATTGGTCAGTTAAGTTTTCCTAGGACAAACTCGACCGATGGTTTGAAATTTGGGTTTGTCTTTTACCCTATCAATTGAGTTACCTTTATTGAAACTCAATCGATTGCACTGTATAGAATTTGCAGAAAAAGTGATTGTGACCGTTGGTGTGTTATTTGATCAAAAATAGAGTCGTTGCTTTGAGAAAAAATGTCTATATTTCGGCCCTAAGTGTCTCACAACTTAAAGGGGCCCCCTCATCTATAAATAAGACCTCTTGGAGTTCATTCCAAGGTTGCTCATTCACTACTTTCTTGGTCCTAGCTTAGTTGAGAGTGTTCTAACCCTTTGAGCCCCTTTCTCTCTCTACCTACAAGTCAAATTTGTGAGTATGAGTGAGATAGGTTCCCTTGTATGAGAGCTACCCCCTTGTATTGATGTAAATCTCTTCACCTCCATCTTCCTACCCCCTTTCCTATTGAAGAAAAGGCTAAAGATCTTCTCCGAGTGAAGGAGAAGGAGTTGTTGTTCTTCAAGGTTGAAGAAAGCATGGTGTTCCAGATCTCCAAGTGAAGGAGATAGGTAAGGCTGATGATCAAGAAGGATAGGTAATTCCTTGTAGGCCAAAGACTTGAAGATGGAGTGGGTAAGTCCATGTTGATGGATGAAGACTCCATGGTTCAAGTGGGTAAGCTCCTTCTATAGGTTGAAGATCCTTGGTTGAGGTACTAAGCCCTTGGATGAATGTGGTTTTGTCTTGTAATCTTATGATGGAATATAAGAGTACCAAGATTGCAAAGTCCTAGAGCCTAACCACCTATAGGTAGTGAAATGACTCACATCAAGTTTGAAGTGTGGAACCACTCTAAATCACTTTTTCCAAGTGTATCTTCTTCCTTGTCTCTCACCCTTGCTATGCACGATAGTTAGGACTTTAAATTGGATGAATGTTTAAGTTTATGGACTTAATATAATTTGGTGGTCTAATTTGTTTTGTGATATTTGTGAAGCTCTATTTACCCCCCCCCTCTAGAGCCCTTGATCCAACAAGTGGTATCATAGCAGGTCTTCTCCAAGCTACTTCCACAAGTAGGATAAGATGGGTGATTTAGCACTTGGATCTCTCAACTTAGAGGGAAGCTTCTCCATGTGACCTCCGGTCTTCGACGACACCAACTTCCTCGATAGGAAGACAAGAATACAGTTCTATCTCCAAGGAGTAAGCTATGAGATGTGGAAGGTGGTGCACCTAAAGTATGAAGATCCAAAGGGGGAAATCTCCACATGGACGGAAGCCCTAATCAAGCAAGCTCAACTCAATGAGAAGGCTGTGAGCATCATCGTTGTAGCCCTCACCCCATCTGAGTTCAACCGCATCTCCTCTTTGGACACCGCACATGAAATTTGGAACAAGCTATGTGTCACCTATGAAGGATTGGAGCAAGTGAAGGAAGACAAGATCTACATGCTTGGTGGTCTACTTGAGAACTTCAAGATGGGCAAGAATGAAAGAGTGGCAGATATGTACACAAGGCTCAATGTGATCATCAATGGATTAGCAACCCTTGATAGTGTGATGGACAAAGGCACTCTCAACTCCAAGATCTTAAGATCTCTTCCAAAGAGATGGGAGCCCAAGGTGACATCTATTGAAGAAGTGTACAAGCTTTGTGAATAGTTAACCGAGGAACTGGTTGGCAACCTTCATGTCCATGAACAAAGGCTTGATAAGAAAGAAGAAGAAAAAAAGAGAGAAGAGAAGGACTCCAAGAATATCAAGGACACAGCCTTCAAAACTCAAATTGAAGAGATGGTTCAGCAGCCACAACTTGCACTCAAGTCCCCTACTCCTTCCTCAAGTGAAGATGAAGGACCAAATGAGAATGAAGCGAACTACTCCAAGGGCAAACACTTCAACGGGAAGCCTTCTTCATCAACTCCTAGATACTATGAATGTGGTCAAAAAGGACATTACAAGAGTGACTACCCCAAGTCCAAAAAGATCCATCACAAGAGCAGCCACAAGAAGGACAAGAAGTACAAGAGAGAAGGCAAATACAAGAGAAAGGAGAAGAAAGAAAGAAGAAGCAAAGATGCAACTCATGCAGCTTGGGAGGAGTCCTCCTCAAGTTCTTCAAGCTCCGAAGATGGAGAATTCCACCTTGCTCTCATGGCCTCCACAAGTGAAGATGTAGGTGAGTTAAGTGAGGTAAGTGAAGTCAAATTGCATGAGTTGTCTAAGGAAACTCTTATTGATATGATTAATGATTTTCGGTCATCTTTTATTAAATGTAAATCTAAAAAGAAACGATTAGGCAAGATAATAGATGATCTTTATGCTAAAATTAAGATTCTTTATCAAAATAAAAAATTGCTCCTTGATAGCATAGATTCCTTACAAGGGAAATTTCTTGACCTTGAGCTCCAATACAATGGAGTAGAGGTTGAGAATGGTGTCTACCTTAAGACTATTGCAGATCTTAAGGAAGATAACCAAAGATGCCAAGATGAGATAGATGTTCTTAAAACTAAAAATGTAGAACTTAATCTCATTGATGAAGATAAAAAGCAAGAAATTCAAGCCTATCAAAAGGAAATTCTTTTGCTTCAATCTGAAAATGCTAAGTTGCTTGCTCAAGTTAATGATATATCATCTAGACCTATTCTTCAAAGTAATGAAGTAGCTAGCACTACTTTAGAATGTGATTCTTTTAATACTAAAGCTCTTTGTTTAGAGGCTGACCTATTGTATGCTAGAGATGATCTTGCTAGTTTATCTTCTACTGTCATTAACCTTAGTGATGATAATGCTAAGTTAAGAGCTTCTTTGCAAAAATTTCTTATGTGAAAGAAATCTCTTAATGCTGTCCTACAACACTCTACAAAGTAAATTGGTATAGTGGTTTAGGATATGATGGGGCTGCTCCCAAGGGTAAGAACAAGAACAAGAGTAAGGGTAAGAAGAAGAGTGTGGAACCTCCTATCTTCCATGGAGAGACTTTTGGCTCTAAGAACCCAATGGCATGTGTTCATTATAAATGTGATGATCATTACTCTACTTATTGTCCTTACAAGCCAATGGGGACCAACCCAAAGATGAAATGGGTCCCCAAGCTACCCCAGATCCCAAAGTTTGAGTTGGGTACTGACATCCTTTTTTCATGTTGGTCAAAAGAAGGTGGACTGCTAATAGTGGTTGCTAAACGTATGACAGGTGAAATCAGCCATTTCAACAAATTCATGAAAAAGAAAGGAGGATCGGTGACCTTAGGGGACAACAAAAAGGGTAAGGTAATATGTTAGGGTGATGTAGGCAATGAGCTATGTATGAAAAATGTTTTTCTTTTTGATGGCCTACATCACAACTTAATAAGTGTAAGCCAACTTTGTGATAATAGATATCTTGTTTTTTTTACTTCTTTAGAATGTTTGCTTCTATATTCCCTCACCTACAATGCCATATATAAGGGAACTAGAAATTGTAATCTTTATGTTATTGTTCTTGATGCTCTAAAGCCCATACTTGATAGATGCTTGGTTGTGGATAAAAATGATATTTATCTTTGGCATCACTGGTTGGGTCATGTGAATATGCATCAAATGAAGAAATTGAGCAAAAAGTAATTGGTTCGGGGATTTCGCAAATTGGATTTTGAAAAGGATGAGAAATGCTAACCTTGTACACAAGGAAATCAAACCAAGTCCTCCTTCAAATCCAAAGGAGTCCTTAGTACCAAAAGAGATCTTGATCTTCTTCATATTGATCTATTCAGACCTATGAGAACTCAAATGCTTCGTAGTTCCAAGTATTGTCTTGTGATTGTTGATGATTTCTCTAGCTATACTTGGACCTTCTTTCTTGTTTCTAAAAATGATACTCTTGATGTTTTCTTGAGATTTTGTAAACGAGTTCAAAATGAAGTTTCTTTCCAGATTGTTTCATTTTGTAGTGACCAGGGGAGAGTTTGAAAATGATCTTTTTGAGCACTTTTGTGAAAAATCTAGTTACTCGCACAATTTCTCTTCTCCTCGTACACCTCAACAAAATGGGGTAGTAGAGAGAAAGAATAGGTCTCTACAGGAGATGGATAGGACCATGTTTCTTGAATATGACATTCCTAAGAAGTTTTGGGCTGAAGCTGCTAGCACCACTTGTTTTGTGTAGAACCGAGTTTTTATGCATCCTTCTTTGAAGAAAACCCCCCTATGAGTTATGGTGTGGTAGAAAGCCATCCATTGACTTATTTCATGTTTTCAGATATCCTTATTTTGTTTTGAACATGAAGGATGCTCTCGATAAATTTGATCTAAAATCTTATAAGGCTTTCTTCCTAGGCTATAGCACTACAAGCATGGCTTATAGATTTTTCAATATTGAATTGTCTAAAATTGAAGAATCTATTAATGTCAAGTTTATTGAAACTAACCCTGTTGTTGGCAAGAATTTTGTTGGTAATGATGTTGCGGATGACTTTATTCCTATCTTGAAAGACCTCAACATGGACAATAGGTAAGCATGTGGTTGAAGCAGAAGATGAAGAGAAGAAAGATCCCACTCCTCGCTTTGCAAAGAATCATCCCAAAGAGCTAATCATTGGAAACTCATTTGAGAGAGTCAAGACACGAGCTTCCTACAATAAAGAACAAGCAGATAGTGCCTTCATCTCACAGCTGGAGCCAAAGAACTTCAAAGAAGCTCTTGGTGATGACGAGTGGATCCTAGCCATACAAGAGGAACTAGAGCAATTTGAGAAGAATCATGTGTGGACTCTAGTGCCAAGACTAAGTGATAGAAAAATCATTGGCACCAAGTGGGTCTACCGCAACAAGCTTGATGAAAAAGGAAAAGTGGTAAGGAACAAAGAAAGGTTAGTGGCACAAGGTTACAATTAGCAGGAAGGTATTGATTTTGATGAAACTTATGCTCCTATTTCTAGAGTTGAATCTATTAGAATGCTACTTGCATTTTCTAGTTATAAAATTATCTTGCTATATCAAATGGATGTTAAAAGTGCATTTTTGAATGGTACAATTGAGGAGGAAGTATTTGTTGCTCAACCTCCAGGCTTTGAAAATGAAAAGCTACCTAATCATGTTTATTTTTTGCAAAAAGCTCTCTATGGACTCAAACAAGCACCTCGAGCTTGGTATGAGAAATTAAACAACTTTTTGTTAGACAATGGTTATGTCATGGGAAAAGTCGATTCTACTTCATTTGTAAAACACACTTCTAGCCATTTTCTTATCATTAAAATCTATGTTGATGATATCATATTTGGCGGAACTGATCTTGATCTTCGCAAGGAGTTTAGTTCTCTTATGCAGAGTGAGTTCGAGATGAGCATGATGGGTGAGTTGACTTTCTTCCTTGACTTCCAAATAATGCAAACCAAAGATGGAAACATCATCAACCAAGGTAAGTACACTAGTGAGATACT
This sequence comes from Alisma plantago-aquatica, assembly GCA_963693085.1. Lineage (NCBI taxonomy): Eukaryota > Viridiplantae > Streptophyta > Magnoliopsida > Alismatales > Alismataceae > Alisma > Alisma plantago-aquatica. Next base: position 1,153,355,030 of record OY856412.1, read on the forward strand.
CAAATGCTTTGGGATGGAGAACATGAAGTTGATGGATACACCATGTCCAACACTGCCAAACTGGATAGATATGAAGAAGGTGAGAAGGTAGATGAGAAGCTCTATAGAGGTATTATTGGAAGTTTACTTTATTTAATTACCTCTAGACCTGACATTATGGTTAGTGTTTCCTTGTGTGTTTGTTTTCAATCAAGCCCTAGGAAATTGCATCTTATTGTTGTTAAGAAGATTTTGAGGTACTTAGCCAAAACTCAAAACTTTGGGCTATGGTACCCTAAGTCAAGGGGCTTTACTCTTGTAGCATATATTGATGCAGAATGTGGGCTCTTTGGTTGATAGAAAGTACACAAGTGACACTTGCTTCCTTCTAGGACCGTGCTTGGTGTCTTAGTTTTCTAACACTACTATAGAAATAGCTTATAACGTCACATTTAGAGGCGTCGGTAGTATCCAAAAAATCAATGCCGAAACCCTACAACGTCGGCTGAAAGCACAAACTGACATCTATATGTGAAGACCGGCCAGACACAGGTATCATTTTTATTTAGCGTCGGTTGCTCAAAAAGAAACTGACACCTATAATTTCCCACCAAATCCAATTTTTCCAGTGTAAAAAAATTTCCTCCAAAATTTCACATACGGCGTAGGTTGTTTACCAAATAACCGACGACTAAAGGTTTTTTGTGAGACAGAAATCGGCCCCATTTTTGCCGTCGGTTTGCCTACAATAACTGATGTTGATATGTATTCGCGCGCTATCCCAGCAAAAATTTTTACCCCCCAAATTGACCAATTGGCGTCGGTTTTTTATGGCAACTGACGAATATGGTCATAATTGTTTTTTGTCGGCATATGCAGATAGACGTCAATTTTTCTAGTTGAAACTGATGACTATGATTCAACATAGGTGTCGGTTTTTTTTTGGTGACCGACGCTGTTGGATCTTAGGTGTCAGTTTCTGAAACAACTGACGATGATTGTTAACTTAATAGTACCTGCGAAATCGACTCTTCCCCATTCTCTATTTCATCGTGATTTCATTTCGGTCTGGTGATTCTCTTCTCTGCCATTGTTGTTGGTTCTCCACCGTCGTTCCTCCTCTTCCTCGCGGGTCCTCCGTGGTTCTCCGTTGTCGGTCCTCCTCTTCCTCGTCGGTCCTCCTCTTTCTCACCACTGCTAGATGTTGGTTCTCCGCCGCCGGTCCTCTATGGTTCTATTCTGCTCCAGCCAGAGCGCCACCACTTCCCCTCTTCCTCACCGGAGCTACCATCGTCGCTTCCCCTCTTCCTTGTCGGACCTACCTGAGCCTGACTACTACTCCTCCATCTACTGTACCGACTATTGCTCCTCTATTTGCTCTACGGCTACTACTCCTCCATCTCCTCTGCCTCCGTCTCCTTGGAAAGTAGGCAGTAAAGAATTTTGCATGATTAATATATATTATATGAAATGAATGGATGCTTTTATGATTTTTGCACTTCTATTGATACTATATGAAATGAAATAAATGTTGGTGCAAATAAATGTTAGGAACATGAATCCATATTGTATGATGTAGAATGATGATGATAATGCATGAGCTAGTTTGAAATTTTGAAATCAATTATGAATGATAGGATACCTATATTTATGTTTAATTATGAATCCATATTGTATGATGTAGAATGATGATGATAATGCATGAGCTAGTTTGAAATTTTGAAATCAAGTATAAATGATAGGATACCTAAATTTTATGTTTAATGATTATCTTATTGACAACATATGCATGTATATTTGAGATGTTGAAATCAATTATGCTATTGTAAATCAACCTAGGATATGAATGATGAAACTAGGATCGCTGGTATAGGAATGACAACACATGTATTTGTTGGCCTAGAAACTCGTCCAAGATTTACTCATTAGGAGTAAATATTTGATAGTCCCGGGTTTGGGACTGTTCTTAAACACCTAATCTCACTTAGGATTTAAGTGTATAATGTGTATTTGGTTTTCAAGAAAATTTTGGTAGCATTTCCCCATTTGTTCTCTAAGTACATATGTACTTGGAGAACGGTGGGGAAATGTTGTCGAATTTTTCTTGAAAACACAATACACATTATACACTTACTAGTGAGATTAGGTGTTCAAGAATGGGATAGGTGGTACACATTTATTATATATGAATGATGAAACTTGGATTGTAGGTATAAGAATGACAACATACATGTATTTGTTGGCCTAGAAACCCATCCAAGATTTACTCATTAGGAGTAAATCTTGGATAGTCCCCGATTTGGGATTGTTCTTGAACACTTATAATCTCACTTAGGATGTAAGTGTATAATGTGTATTGGGTTTTCAAGAAAATTTTGGTAGCATTTCCCCGTTTTTTCTCTAAGTACATATGTACTTGGAGAATAGTGGGGAAATGATGTCGAAATTTTCTTGAAAACCCAATACGCATTATAGACTTACTAGTGAGATTAGGTGTTCAAGAATGGGATAGGTGGTACACATTTATTATATATAAGACCTTAAAGCCTAAACTTTTAACCATAAACCCTAATTGTTTAACCCTAGACCCTAATCTTGTTCTAATATATACTTCTTTTCTCTTTGATAATAGAATGAATAGATCATGGAAGTCCATTCCAAATCATTGCACCCTAGAGTTTATTTTTGGTCTTGATAAGTTTATTAGATTTGTCGAGGAACATAGGAAACAACTTAGAGATAGGTTGTATTGTCCATGTAGGCATTGCGGTAACAACTTGAAAGTCAGCACTGATGACGAAATCAAAAATCATGTCATGTGCAATGGGATTGTACAAGGTTATACAGAATGGCACTAGCATGGAGAGATTTCAAACCTGAAATCAGTGGATGTCGATAGCAGTGCTTGTGTGGAAGAAGAAATTTCCTTTGATGACGTAGATGTGAACGAACCAGTTCCAGTAGACATCGTTGATGTGATGTTGGATAGTTGTGGGGTAGAGCACACCGATCCACCTCTCATGTTTAGAAACATTATGCATGATGTTGAGATATCGTTATACATAGGTTGTACTAAGTTTACAAAGCTTAGCACTGTGTTGTGATTGTATAAGCTGAAATCTAACAATAGATGGAGCGACAAAAGCTTCACATCATTATTGTCTTTGTTGAAAGAAATTCTTCCTGAAGGAAACGAGCTGCCAATCTCAACATACCAGTTAAAGAAATTGTTGTGCCCAATGGGAATGGAGGCCAAGAAGATACATGCATGCCCGAATGATTGTGTATTATTTCAAAAGGATTATGTGGATTTGAAAGATTGTCCAAAATGTGGTGCATCAAGGTATAAATTGACGACTTCGGGGGAGTCCAAAACTGGTTCTCCTACCAAAGTGATGTGGTAACTACCTATAATATCACAGTTTCAATGCTTGTTTGCCAATCTGATAGATGCGAAGAATTTAAGGTGGCATGCGGATGTTAAGAAAAATAATGATGGGATCCTACGACATGCGTCTGATTCCCCATAGTGGATACTATGTGATTCGTGCACTGAATGTGCATGACCACACAATGGGTCCAAGAGGCTATGCGGGTGTTCACCAAAGACTACAGGCTAAGTCTACTGCTCAGTCTACTGCTACTCAGGAGACTATAAAGTCCTCTACTATTGCTCCTGCACCTCTACCTCTACCTCGCCATGCTTTGAGAAAAAATGTCTATGTTTCGGCCCTAAGTGTCTATATTTCGCCCTAGTAGTTACGGGCTACAAAATTGGTAAAGTTGAACTCTCAGAGCAATCGATCGATATTGATTATTGTTATGTTTACTTACCAATTTCTATTGATGGCGATTAACGAGAGTTGCACGAGAAGAGGAAGAAAGGCAAGTTCATCCCTGAGGGCACAAGGGATGAATTGACAGTTGCTCTGGGTAACCTAGAGCATTCTGGATGTGTTAGGGGTGCAGGCACTGGTGTGGGAATCAAAGCGTTCTTTGGGCCATCCCAACGTAAACATGTCCCAAACGCGGGACTTTCACAACCTGAGGTAACCTATTCTTTTTTTAGAATGTTATTGTGAAAAAGAATTCAATAATCAGAAGCTAACATTTCTTTTATCCATGTATAGGTAGATCAATTAATTGATAGGAGAATCCAAATAGCAATGGTGAAGTGGCAGGCATCTCAGACTGCCACTCAGATAGTACATGTGGAGGGCTTCTCTTCTCCTACTATAGAGGTTGGGAGTAATCATGTAGACCCACCACCTAGCACACCTGTTGTAAGTATTTTTATGCACAGTAGCTAGTCTTTTCAAGATGATATGTTTATGTATATATGTATATAACATTCTTTACGTAAATGTGTAGGGGTTGAAGTCATGTCGTTTAAAAAGTCAAGAATATATCATTGTAGAGACACAAACTTACCCTGCCCTTCCAGGCGACATGTTTCATGGGACTCCAGTACCAGTTGGTGCGGTTTGTGTGAGCCTGATACATGTACTCCCCAATTGCAGGGATCTTCCATTGCCATATGCCCACCCAGATTTTGAAATGCTTGGTGAGGCAGAAGGCGGAGTGATAATGTGGCCCAAAGAGGATTTCTTCTCTACTAATATTGTATGGTAAATTTACATTACATTAATTTGTTAGTGTGTATATATGAGTCAATTGATCTGAAATTATATATATAGGTCAAAAGGAAGACACCCACTACATCTCAGCCTCCTCCTCCACCTCCTAAAGTACCAAGTTGGCTTCCAAGGGACCTACACACCTTGTTAGGGCCCAATTGTAGGGGTATGGCAGTATGGATAGGCGAACATGTCCAAATTTCCCTATAAATGTTTCTATTCTGGAGGATGCTGCAGGTCAATCATACAATAACAAGCTATTTATACAAGATATTTTGGAGTTTTTTCGTTATGATTGGCTGAATACATCTATGATAGAGCTATGGATATGGTGAGATCTTGTTTATACATCCATATACTTTGTTTTCTATACGGTGATCTGGTTTCTTATATATTAATGCATACGTAATACATGTTTTGCAGCCACTTACACACGATATGTACAGATTTTTCATTTTCCCATGTGGGATTTTTGGTTCCATCTTTGATTAGTCTTATATATAAAGACCCTTCTTCAGTTACTTCATATTGTTGTGCTGCTTTTAAATATTTTGGTAAAAAAAAAAGATGGTGATAATAGCTCTATTCAATGTCGAGTAGTTTACTTTGCTTATAATTTGGACTTAAGAAAATTACATTTTATTGTGAATTTTGAGTTATTAATTTCTAACTTTCTTACCTATAGTGGTAGGAATTGGGAGTTACTAGTTATTGTCCCCAAGATGTTCACTGTCTACTATCTAGATCCCGAGGGAACGAATTGAATACATTATATGGACACACAATGAAAATGTCATTATTCCCGTGAGAAATATTTCATATTTTTATAGCCGTTAACATCTGTTATCACATTAGTCTTTAATTATGCAATTAAATGTGTTACATTAACATGTAGGGCTTTACATGAGTTCAAAAAAGCTAGAGGAAAGGTCCCCAAGAAAAAGAATCAACCACTAATTTGGCAGAATGTGAAAGTAATTTCCCGACTCCAACGTATATATTATTTATGTGAATTGTGCTTACTTTTATTTTTGAACATTTTGTATGTTTCAATTTATAGTGTGCTACACAAGACAACGGTTGGGCATGTGCATACTATGTGATGTGATTTATGGACCTAATCATCAAACATGCCGCAATGGAAATCGATATTATATATAAGGTATTATATATAGTCTCATTAGATAATATGAAATATATCAATCTTATTATATATTATTAATTATATATATATAGGTCACTCTCTTTGTAGGTGTTTAAAACTGACTTCACTATAGGTGGAAAGTTATTATATGTACATACATCCTATACGAGGGAAGACTTAAATGATGTAAGAGAATAATGGGCAAAAGCCCTACAAGTAGTGGGAATTTTTAAATATGATTGGGATAGTAATGGCAATAATGACGATGATGAATAAAGAATGATATTTCTAAACTTTGTTCTCATAATTATTTTTGTGTGAATGTGAATGAATTTTTCTGAATTGTCATGTGTGAATGTGAAGATAATCAATACATGAATGTTTCTACATGTGTCTGAATGTGAAAAAAGATGAAATGAATGGAACTACTGGTTTCTACATGTGTGTGATGAAAAATAATATGAATTAAATATGCATATACATGTGTCTGAATCACATGATCCATATATAATATTGTCCATCTTGTTAATTTTCCAGGTTTGTGGCATGTTGTTTGCTAATATTAATGGATGTTGTAAACCTACAGTTCAGAATTGAAATGTAGGTTATGCATCCTGCAGACTAGCCATACATCAGGCCTACAAACTGATAAGAAAAAAATTAGAACATAGGTGTCAGTTATAAGTATAAAACCGACAACAAAGACATACATTGTCAGCTATTACAAAAAAACCGACGTCTATGTGGATATAGTGTCGATTATATATACAAATTGACGTCGATGGTGCCCTTGTTAGCGCATTTTATTGGTAGCAGGAAGGGTTATGACATCGGTTTTTGTGAAATGTCGACGTCTTTGACCTGGATATAGTGTTGGTTTTATTAAATAACCGACGCCATAGTGCCCTTGCTAGCACATTTTTGATGGCGGAGAGGGTTATGTCGACGGTGTTAAAACCGACGCTGAAGGTTTCGACTTTTAGCGGTGCCCACTTTGGTGTCGCCTTGAAACCGACGCCAAAGGCCATCAATAACTGACACTAAAGGTCAGTTCTGTACTAGTGTAAGAAATAGAGCACCGTGGCATTATCAACTACTGAGGCTGAGTACATTGTAGCCGGGAGTTGTTGTGTCCAGGCCCTATGGATGAAGAAAATGCTCCAAGACTTTAACATACATTTTGATGCTTCTCCTATCTTTTGTGATAATACTAGTGCAAACAATCTTTCTTATAATCCTATATTGCATAGTAGAGATAAACATATAGAGGTTCGCCATTATTTTCTTCATGATCACATTGCCAACAAGGATATCTATATCACACATGTGGACACGAAAAATCAGTTGGCAGATATTTTCACTAAACCTCTAGCTAGAGAGCAATTTAATTTCATTAGATCTAAATTACTCATTATTGCTTTATGTTATCTAGCTATTTGTTTATATCCTATATGTCTTGCTCATGCTTTACACACCTTGCTTGCCTAAATTTCCTAAAATTGCTAAATTTTGCTTATTGACATGCTTAGTTTTTGGTTTTTTCTCGAATTTCTTGGTTTTATCACTAAATAGTACCCAATGATGAGTGATATGTGCCTAAGTATGTTCAAAATACATTATAGACTTGAAAAATGAATTTTCTTAGCATTCATATGGCTAGAAATTAAGTTTGATGGTTTTAGGTCAGGTTGACCATCGGTCGAGTTTCTGTCGGACAAACTCGACCGATCACTGGCCGAGAGTTATTCTAAAATGGACCAATCAGTCGAGTTTTTGACTCTCAGAACTCGACCGATCCGCGAGATGAAGCCAACTTAAGTTTTGGTTCGGCCGACTATTCTCCCTCTCAACTAGATAATAGCCAATCGATTCCTCTTCTTCTAGCCCTAAGCTCTCTACCCTTGCCCTAACCTTCCCTATCCTAGCCCTTTCCTGACCTAGATAGGTTGACATAGACCTCCCTAGTTTCTCCCTGGTGGTGTTTGGATGGTTTTTGTAGTTTGTTTGGTGTGTTTATTCATTTCTCCTCTTTTTTTTCGCCTCCATGGCCTCTCATAGGAGAAAACGACCTGCCCTTAGAAATGCTCCTTTGTCTTCTTTGTCTAATCACTTGATTCCTTTCGACGATACCTCCTTTGTCTCAATAGAGGATGTTAATATGTATAAGGACCTTCTTCCTATGAGTCATTTACCTTTTCACACCTTGTTCGAGCCTAGCCCCAAGCGTCAAGCGGTTATAGACCAAGTTATGTTGCTAGACGTTAACCACCTCTCCGCCTTGGCTGTCGAGTGTGACTACTTTTTCAATTCGATGACAAGCACAAAAGTAGTTCACGAGTTCTACGCTAACTTGCGTTGGAACTATGAAACCCTCATACCCCCACTGAATACTCAAGTAATCCTAACTTCTATGATCGTCGGTAAGTGTTTTCAAATCTCCGAGGATATTTTAAATGTCTTCTTTTCTGAAGATGAGCAAAACGATACCTGGCATAAGGATTATGGTGAGTACTTTGATCTTTTGGATCCTGAAGGTTTCTACAAGTAGAATGAACTTACTCTCCCTGACATTCATCGCTACTTGAAGAAACCTGACGTTCCATATAAGAAGAAGAGAACCCTACCTTCATTCTCCCTCAATCTCAGGAAGCACATCTTGGCCCTAGTGATCAACTGCAACATCCATCCGAAGAAAAACCAAATGGATATTGCAGAGAACACTACAGTCATCATGTAATGCATCCTCGAGAATATCGGTGTCAAGTGGGCCAGATACATTCTACACCACATGACTTGCTTTGACTCTGGTAAGAACACCCGAGGCACCCATCCCCTGTACCCAGCCCTGATCTATGGTTTGTTCAGTTTGCTACTGAGAAATCACTCTTTTCTGACTTTCGTTACAAGTTAGTCAGGAAGGGTGTATGTATTAGTGAAACCAAAATTTAGAAGTATGTGTTTGTGTTTGCCTCTACCACCCATGGTGCTTCTCCCTCTGCCTCTGCCTCTGCCTCTACAGCCCCTACCTCCTCTGCCCGAGCTCCACCTCGTCAGCCTCCTCCTTGACCTATTTGTGCTTTGTTATGTGTATCTAATGAAACCCTTATGGGCTACATGATGCACCAACAAGCATACAACCAACAGGTCTAGGAGCACCTACATCAGGCTCTATGTTCCATCATGTCTACCATGAACATATCATGTACACACCCCTACCCCACCTACCAGCCTTTACCCGGTAGTTGTTATGCTTCATATGCATACAATCATTACTATCCTACCCCCGAGCCTTTCGTTGTTGTTTCTCCTCCACCTTTCTCTATTGGTGGTTCTGCTCCCTCCTATCTATCGCTGCCTGCTAGCCCCTTGTCCACCATGCTTGCCAGTCTTGGTGATTCTGCTCCATCCTTTCCTCAGGTCAATGAGATTTATGCTTTTGGTATGAATTGGGATGAGCATAATGCTCGTTGGCCCGGTTGTGGTTTCGGTCCTCTTGCAAACGAGGAGATGCCTGATCAAGCTGATGATGTTGAGGTTGCTGATGATGACGATGGTGATGGTGAGGACACTTATGATGATGGTGATGGTTCTGGAGCTGATTCTGGTGATGAAGGCACTACAGCTATACCTTCAGATGGAGATGAGGACTACGAGCCTAGAGCTGATGATGATGACGTTGTGGATATAGATAGTATAGATGTCTAGTTTGTTTCTTAGTTTTTAGTCTAGTATGTTGGTCATATATATCTTTCTAGGCTATTTTGTATAAGAAACATTTGGGCACATTATATGAGTTGTACTATTTTTATCTTCTATTTTTTCATCACTTCTTGCTTGTATTTGCTTTCATGAGAACATGCTTCTGGGTTGTAATATATGTGATGTGCATTCTTTCTCTTTACTTTGTTATATCTTATGAGTTGGTTCCATATTTTCACCATATTTTGATTATGATTGAGATTGTATGTTTCTCTTGTCTCTGTTTGCCATATGGTATGAGATTTCATGTCTAATTCTCTATTTGATTGTGTTTTGGAGAAGACTTGGATATATGCTCTTCTACCCCCCTACTTTTTGATAATGTCAAAAGGGGGAGAGAAATTTCAATGTCTTGAAACTCAATCATATTGTTATTAGTCGTCATACTGTTGTTTATTGCTTATGAGATCCTTTTCTTGTTCATTTAATGGTTAATCATGTGACTTGCAAAAGCCCATATAGTACATGTATGTTATTATTGCTTTGTGTAGATAGAATAACTATGAAGGATAGAGGAAGCATAGATTGAGGGGGAGCAATTCACATTGTTCAAATCTTGAATCCCCTTCATTCACAAGGCAAAGGTATAATTTCTATATCCTTTTCAATATGCTTGAGGAATGGTTTTTCATTATCAAAAAGGGGGGAGAATGTTGACCTAGACATTATACATTGTCCATATTTTGATAATGACTTAACCATTCCATTCATATGTATCTAATATGTGTATTCAAGATTGATTTCAAGTGTTAGGTACATGAAAAGGATCAAAAATCAAAATCCCTAATTTTGCTCAAGTTCAAGTCAAAAGTTATACAAGTGTGTAATTTTGGAAATCCATGTAAATGACCTTAGAAGATTTTTGTAATCACTTGTATTGATGTATTGGCTTGTATCTAAGATGAGAAAATTGATTGGGACACTTAACACCAAGTTTTAATCACTTTCGATGCACTTTAGAAAATTGATCACAGGCAGTCAATCGGTCAAGTTCCAATCTCGACCGATCTCTTGGATCAATTCTCTGAAGAGTGCATCGGTCGAGTTGTGTTTTCACAGAACTCGGCCGATGGGGTTACTGACCAAACACAACTTTCATTGGTTGGTCAAGTTTCCCCAGGACAAACTCAACCTATGGTTTGAAATTTGGGTTTCTCTGTTACCCTATTGGTCAAGTTACTTATATTGAAACTCGACCAATTGCACTGTACGAAATTTGCAGAAAAAGTGATTGTGACCGTTGGTGTGTTATTTGATCGAAAATAGAGTCATTGCTTTGAGCAAAAATGGCTATATTTCGGCCCTAAGTGTCTCACAACTTAAAGGGGCACCCTCAGCTATAAATAGGACCTCTTGGAGTTCATTCCAAGGTTGCTCACTCACTACATGCTTGGTCCTAGCTTAGTTGAGAGTGTTCTAACCCTTTGAGCCACTTTCTCTCTCTACCTTCAAGTCAAATTTGTGAGTATGACTGAGATAGGTTCCCTTGTATGAGAGTTACTCCCTATATTGATGTAAAGCTCTCCATCTCCATCTTCCTACCCCCTTTCCTATTGAAGAAAATGTTGAAGATCTTCTCTGAGTGAAGGAGAAAGAGTTGTTGTTCTTCAAGGTTGAAGAAAGCATAGTGTTCAAAATCTCTAAGTGAAGGAGATAGGAAAGGAAGACACTCAAGAAGAATAGGTAATTCCTTGAAGGTCAAAGACTTGAAGAAGTAGTGGGTAAGTCCATGTTGATGGATGAAGAATCCATGGTTCAAGTGGGTAAGCTTCTTCTATAGGTTGAAGATCCTTGCTTGAGGTACTAAGCCCTTGGATGAATGTGGTTTTGTCTTGTAATCTTATGATGGAATGTAAGAGTACCAAGATTGCAAAGTCCTAGAGCCTAACCACCTCTAGGTAGTGGACTGACTCACTTCAAGTTTGAAGTGTAGAACCACTCTAAACCACTTTGTCCAAGTGTATGTTCTTCCTTGTCTCTCACCCTTGCTATGCATGATAGTTAGGAATTCAAATTGGATGAATGTTTAAGTTTATGAACTTAATATAATTTGGTGGTCTAATTTGTTTTGTAAAATTTGTGAAGCTCTATTCACCCCCCCCTCTAGAGCCCTTGATCCAAAAGGGGGAGGCATAGTAATTATGTCCACACCAAGATCGTGGCAGAAGGGAGACAAACAAGCAATATATGGACATTTAGGTCAAGAAGGTGCACATAATTCATTATATCATGAATGGGGTTGGCCTTATCCCATTGGGTCACAAGACATAACAACTTTCTTATTCCAGATATATACAATAGTGGAAGCATCTAGGGGGTTATATATATCATTTTGTATCAAGTATAATCATGACTAAACATAAATGGGGAATATGCATGCATATTATGGCATATCTCCCAAACACAAGAATAGGGGACTTATGAGTGATACAAGAGTCATGGATATCATATAGTTACTAACTCTCCAAGTTAACTAAGTCTAGTTGTCACAAATAGACATGAGTATCTTATTAATCAACATCTTGCATTATAGTCCAAATATAAGGTAAAAACATGCATTAGACACAACCATGGATCAAAAAGGGAGTTTAGGGGCTCAACATGGTTCAAAGGTGAACATACAATATTGATGTGAAGTCTAAGATTGACATTTGAAGAAAAAATAATAAAAGGGAGCAACATACATCATTAATCATATGAACGATATAAAAAGATGTGATTTTTATCATAACAGAAGCTACAAAAAGAATTATGCCTTACAAATAGGTTCATTGGAAAGATTATGTTATGTGTATTAAAAATCACATGTAGTATTGCTCATTTGGTCCAAAGAATCAGGAGATTTTTTTTAAAACTAGATCAAAATTATAGAAAAATAGGGAGGCGTTACTGTAACACCCCAATTTCCTTAAAACATACACATATTGAACAAAAGCATATTCTCATTGGGATGTCGCAAAAATGATAATCATTGCACAAAAATCTAATTTCATTCAACCAACTAAGGAAAAAAAATTTGCAAATCTCATGTCTCAAGTTTCACAACATAAAACTTAAACTTTGAACTAAACTAATACATAGTCTCAACACTAATTGAAAAACTAAATTAAATTTCATATGATAGTTGGCACCCCACCAGGTCTAAACTCTAAGTTTGTCTTTGAGATATGCATCCCTCGCTTAAGCTCCTCCCTTAGTCTTTCGTCCTGCGGACATCACGTCCCCAACCATGCATTTAAAATAGAAAACACGTTAGAGTAAGCGGTATTGAGCATTGTTATAACAACATAATATCTGGCAATAAGAAAAATCATAGAAGTAACTGAATAATAAAACTTGATTTCATATAGTATGCTCTTAATAGTACTCTTATGCACCAACTATTCTCATAAGGCCCGTAGGCTCAGCTAATGTTCCACTTGAACTCATGATTTGCACCAAAGTGCCATAACTATGCTCCAATTGAGCTCATGATTTGCACATAAGTGCCATAATGTTCCATTTGAACTCATAAGGCCCGAGGGCTCAACATTAACATAATGAGGATACACTAATACAACCAACTATATGATTAATCATTAACTTGACAATTCTTTCATTTAAGAGAATTTCATTTGATCAAGATAAGAACTCTTGAAAATAAATCTTGAAAGTATTAAGAAACATTTAATAACATTAATGTTAGTAATATTCAAATTGAAGTACATAGTTGTGCACATAATTTGTCTTGATCATTATGATAATCATAAGGCAATTGAAAACCATTACTTAAATACTCAAAGTGCATGGACCCACTTACCTGTAGCAAGCCAAAAATCCTAACTCTACTCCCAGCAGTCTGGACCTATCTCTCTCCTAAAAAATCTCAATGGTTTTTATTAGATCACATATCCCCTCTAGGTCACATAATTAGGGTCATTGGAGTACTAATTGGATTATTGTCAAGTGTACTTTCATTACATCAAGGTGCGTGAGTTATTATGTCTTTTAGCATAGCTAGCATTATCTAAGTCGGGGTATTATGGTGCCTTAGTAATAATTTAGAGTAAATTACTAATTTAGAGTAAAGTAAGTAACATCATGACTCCATTTATAGGTTGAACGGTAGATACTATTTTATTATCTATATAGGAATCTTGATTAATATCTTAGTATTATATTGATTAGCCATCATTTATGGCTACTATAAAAACAAAAAATTGCTCACTTCAAAATAGGCGTCATAACATGAGTGTAGATTTACTAGATTCAAAGTATGCTAGATACAAAATGTATATGTACGATTAGTTCTTTAGTTTAAACATTGAGCAGCAGATCAGGCGATTGAACTCGAGACAAAGGTGATGTAGTGCTTCGGATGTACATGTGTGTGAACATGTTATTGTGTCAAGGCAGTATGCAGATAGGTTCTGTCCATTGGGTTTTTATCTAGTGTGGGTCGAAGCTAGACAGACGAGATATGAAACAACAATAGTGGGTAGATTAACTACTATACTGATCAAGGGACATACGCCATACACAACAGCAAGACTGAATCTGAAAAAGGTTGAAAAGAGCTCACAATCTACGACTTCAAATTTATAGACTCGCTGCCAGATGTTAGCCTTGCGGGGTCAAGGTATCCTCGATGGTACCTGTGCAGAAGGGGAAGAGGCAGGAGCAGTGAGGCTACTCTTCTGTGACTATATGCCGGGAACCAGGGAAACAAGGGAAACCAGACCAGAATTGACGGAGAAGAAAGAAAGGATGTTTGGCTAGGTCTGATCAAGCCTTGGCTAGGGCTCACGGCCGACGAGGGGCAAGGATAGAATTTTCCATGCCCAAGCGCCGAAGTACATGGGAGGCGAAGCCAACGGCTAACATGCACAAGAGGAGGTTTGGATACGCAGAACACACACACACAAGAGCCACACGAGGATTCATCTAAGTCGAAAAAATGTTGCACACGGCGAATACAGGAACCAGTCGGCGGCGACGTCTAGAAACCAGCAGAAAATAGAGTAACTCACTTGAGAAGATGAAATAGCAAGAAGGGGGTGAATACCTTCCCTCTTGTTGGTTTGAGGGACAAAAAACACGAACATCATGTGTTCGAAATCTCCCTCGGTCCCTCTCGTCAGTCTGTGCACATCCACAAGAGCTTTCTGGAGAAGCTCCACGTAGCTGATGTGTCGCGTTCTATAGGACCCAAAGACTCAGGCTTCCGCAGCCCCAACTGAAGGTCGGGATCAACTCCTTAGGTTTCGAAGATGGTGTAGCTGTGCCCAATCGAAGAATGGAGGTGTGAGGAGGAGGTGGTGATGGGAGGAAGAAGATGACGACAAAGTTGGGTGTTTTGCAATCTGCCAAAACCTAGGGCTAACCAGGGGTTAAATAGATGCGGGACAATCTCCCAAATTCAAAGGCGAAAATGGTTCATGAAACGGTTGAGCGAGTTGCAAGAAAATCGAATTCAATTACAATAGGAAATCTGTTCTTGACGGATGAAGGTTGAAGACAACCCATCTCTTGTGGACGGCTGAGATTGGATGGGCCTACGCTGGGCGCCGATCCTACGGCCCAAACAAAGCCCAAAAGAACAAAATTTCGGGAAAAAGGCATTTATTTAAAGATATTAACCATTATCTTGTTAATGGCGGTTCCCTGACCAAATGAACTTGGATTAAACTCAAATTTTGGCCAGTTGATCGCCAAAGGGTCTAGAAAATTCTCATGTATTTAGTTTATAAGTTTGATCAACAAATTAATTATTATGATTAAAATGAGTTAAAGATTAAATATTGTATAACTAATTATTTAAAAATAGTTAGCGTTCCAAATTTTGGGATTCGTCACATTTATATGTTTCCTATAAATGGTAAATTTATAAGGGCATATTATTAACCATAATACTAATTATTGACCCGATTATAACATGTGACCATAAAGGATATAAAATTTTGAAATTTTGTAAATAAGTACCTGAAAATGGGGATGTTATAGTTACATTTATATTTGATGGTTGAGGATGGTCGTTGATTGGTGATCCTATGGTCGGACACCCTTTCTCTATACTTTTCCCCTAAAACTCCCATTAAGACATGGTGAAACAACCACACACTTAGAATAAGTGCTACAACACATGTTGGGCACTGCCCTAGGGACCTCCCATAAGTATATCTTTTTCTTTCTCACCCACAAATCACCTTGCCATTCTCCCCACTACCAACTACAAACTACCTCCATCAACAACCATCTAGACCCCACCCCTCATACTCCAAGTGTTACATACACATTTCACAATAACTACTAATCATAAGATTAGGGCATGAACTGAGGACTAAACAAAGACAAGCATCACTTAATCTTTTCTGATCTTAAAGTCTCATATATGACATTTCAAGTTCATGAACTAACATATCATATATATACAACCTAATTTCCTATATATTAATTTCAATCATGAAGATACACATTAATGATTCATATTAAATCTTTTTATTGAAAAGTACACCAATTTTGATGAGTTAAATAAATGTTGTAGCAGAAAAGACACAATATTATGCAATATTATTTATAATTCTTTCTATATAAGGACCTAGAGTAGACAGTGAAAAAGATTGACCTATTCTACCTTGAAATACTACTAACATCCTTCTATTGTAGGACCCATCTGAAATCTGATGTTATCTCCATATCTGTAGTGTTACCTAAATATTTGTTTAATAGAGTGTGTGAGCTAGTGCATCAGTGAATAAAAATTCACCCAAGTAGACCAAATAGTACAAATATTCTTTATAAAGTTGATTATAAATAAAAATAAATAAGCATGTTATAAAATATTGAATTTATTTATAAATACTACAAAATGGATCGTCATATTAAAACATTGAGAATACGTAAACAATAAATTACTAAATTTTCTTACTTAATCTGAACAACTAAAAGATAAATTCTTGAGTCTGAGTTCTTAATCTCTAATTGTCTTATTAATTCCATGTGCCCACTGATGAATGCATATTCAACTTAATTTTAGTGACAGGTTGAGCCCATTTTTTCACTTAGATCTCTTACTTTTCATTCTTAATAGCTTCACTTCATTCTAGTTAGCTTTTATGTTAATGTATTAGTATTTTGATACTTTTCTCAAATATCCTCGTAGATTTAGAGTTTTACCATGTTCACACCATTTAAACCAACAGGAATTAGGGGTCTTGTTTCCCTTCTGTGGGTGGGAGTCGAGAGGAGGACGCCTCTCATGTGCAAGGTAGCACCTCAGACAAAAATAGAGTTTGGGAACGTATATAAGGCAGACTAATCAATATTTTTTGTTTTCAATGCCATGATTGACCTATTAATGGCCTATCGATCGACCTTCAAAAACAACCATCAATCAAGCTATGAGGCTCAACCTGTTTGGCCAATCAAGACCCAACAACCTCCAAGTCAACAAAATTGTGTAAGGATTGATTGAGATCTAGACTAATCAACCTATTTTAGTTGACTTTCCATCTATCAACCACTCAGAGTGACATTCCGATCTCAATGACCATTCAATCAACTTATGTCAATTGACCTTTAGTGTGAGTGTCAATCAAAAGACCATTCACCTATCAACCTCACCCATGTTCCTCTGTCACTAAGCTTTGATCCTGACTGTCCACATGGCGCAAATCTGGCTATTGATTCTTGAGTACATAGTCCTATATGTACCCACTATACAACCACAAAGGAGATCTCTTAGACCCCAAACTAGTCAAGTCACACTTGTTTCTCCATGAGAGGCAAAGTTTTTCATCCTAGTATTGATGAGAGAGATCAATCTATCTAGTAAGAGATATCAATCTACCTACTTTCCATGAGGAATCGACCTCCTCAACTAAGGAGAAATTGACCACTAGTAGTTCAACAACAATCGATCTTCAGTAAATTTGCATCTATCGACCTTTGGGTGCTCGATCTCTCTATAAATCAACCTTGGTGATCGACCTCTAGAAGTCAAGGATGATAGACCTCTTTAGTGAGTTGATGTCTATGTGCCTTCATCGATCGGAAATGATCGACCTCCAGCCCAACAGGCTGATCAACCTCTTTCAATCGACCCAACTTGTTGTTGGCTACCTTTAGTAATATCTAAAACTGCCCCCTCCAATTCAAATAGTTGTAAAAATATCATTATGAGATGAGAGTAGTCCTTTCATTGTATTGTGAGGACTAGCCATGTTACCATTTTTTTACAATTTCATTCTTGTTCCAATTCTTGTATGAACTCATTTAATTCATTGGTAATTTCTTAATGCATTTTTGTGTATTGATCACCCTTTCTACGTGATTTATTATAATCTGAAGATGTAAGAACATTGATTTTTAATATTTGAATATCAATATTTTTTGTTGAGGCACTGACAAGAACATCTGATGGAAATCTTCAGAGTAGTGGATATATGATATGTAAGTATTGATACATTAAGCTTATAATGATATCTTCACATGCAAGTTTCTAACACCAAAAGGGGAAACTTGTGTATCTCCAATTATCTCTCTGTACGAGTTGGATTTGAATGATGCACAAGTTCATATAGTGGTGGTGAAACTTGATTTCACCCCAGTGTTTTCCATCATTAATCTAGAGCCCATTTTAATCTAGGCTTTTACCTTCTTGGAATTAGTTTAACTCAACTCAAATCAGATCTTGGTGTTCAATATTAGTCTTAGTTCAAAGTGGATACAAACTAGCATGACCCATAAAAAGGTTCTCCCTTGGAATTTGATCCTGAACTATACTGTGACAAGACCAACCAATGTGTGGATGGAATTATTATAGTTTATTTTGGAAACTAGGAATTATATCCAATTGAATTTTTCAATGTGATAATTTCCACATCACCCACATGAATTGTACCAAAATATGTGAAAGGATCACAACACACTATGATATCACCATATAAGTCTTAAAGTAAACCCCAAGACTTTATATCTGCTAACTAGCTTTGCCGTCTACAATGGGGCACATCATATCTAGCCTCGTTGGAAATATCATCTCATCAAATAAAGTGGACTCCTCCTCTAAATCTAGGTTCTCTGGCGAAGAGTCAAAACACTCTGGTTAAAACTTCCAACAACACTGATTACACAAGGATCGATTCATTGAGCAGTAAATGAACTTGGTACCATTGGGATCTTTGATTAATGTTGGGTACCAGTACGACACCAGAATCTCCAGTTGATGTTGAGTACCCCTACTATTATTCAAGAGGTTAGATACATTAGTCTAAACCCTTTGTTCCCTATCACCATGCTCTAGTTTCTCTCTTTGACAGTTCTAGTGGATAAGTGATCTCTTCCATTGTGGTACAGATATCTGCAAGGAATCTATGGTGTTCAGGGCTTCTAGAAGTCTAATGGATTCTTTGGTTCTTCTAATAAGATTTATCTTATCATTATCCAATAATTAAATCATCTATTTTTTTTATATATTTGTGATATATCTCATTACTAAAAGCAATACTATTCAAATCTTTGTACTTCTAGTATTCTGAAAAAGAATACAATTGAACTACAAATTCTCAACATTGTATTTTACTTCAACTTATTAATTTAAACATATATGAATATACAGAAATGATATGAGCTATAACAAAACAATGGATATATCATACTAAAAAATTCTCATTTGATCTAAATAAATCACACTAAACTAATTTTATGTAAAACTTTAAATAGCTTTGACTAGCTGAAACGATCACAAAATAAATGGCATCGAAAGGGATATGCATTTTATCATCCCAGATTCATAACTAAAGGAATCAAGCTATCTACTAGCACATCATAGCATATGTTTCACTATTGATGATGTATGAAAAACCTAGATTCAATGGTGCTTGTATAATATATGATGTTTGAAACTCATGTAAATTAGGTGCATGCAAAATATAATTGAAATCTTTCACCTTCAGTCAAATTTTCTAGTTATTTAGATCATATAAGCCTTGAAAATCTAAATTGGGGCTCACAAAGACAAAAATAGACAAACTAGTAGAATATATAATCTTGTTCTTCATGTTTTGGTTTATATATGTGAACACTGTGTCTACAGGATAACTTCCACTCACTTTGAATCCATCACACCAAAATATTGGCAAAAAAATCCTTAAATAATTTTTTAACAAAGAAAGTAATTTGTAATTTATAGGTCTCATTTAGAATAAACAACAATTATTTCCTATCATATAAGTCAATTTGGACTAGTGCATCAAATTTCATCTCTGAATATGAAGTTTCGAGCTATCACCCTAAATGGCCTAAACCCGCCAAATTAGGGTAAAAGTTGATGAAAACATGAGATTTCATCAAAAATAATTCTATAACACAAAAATTATTTTGTAGAAGGTTTCTAATCAATGTATTTCTATAAAATAAGCATGAATCCTAAATTTCATAATAAAATTTCTATTCTACAACAAAATCAACCAAATTATCTAGAATTGTAACTAAATTAGCATCAAATAGGTCAAATTGAATTTATTAAATACTTAAATATTTAAATAGGTATCAATCTTCTTGCCTTGCTATAATAAGAAAGTGAAATACCTCCTCCCTCCTTCTAAGAGGTTGAGTCATAGAATTCTCCAAAATGCTCCATCAAACTTCTATAAAGTTGAAATCACCACAAAATCCCTAGCTTGGGATCCTTCCTAGATGAAAGTATGATAAAAGAGAGAGAAGATGGATAGAGTACAATTTTTGCCCAAATTTTAGAATGATTTAGGCCACACTAGGAAAACTGAATAAACCTAGAATGAAGAAGAATAGTTGAAAAAAAATACTAATTTTGAATTGAATTTGAGGAAGAACTTGCACTAGATAAACCCTAGGTCAACTTCCACCCAAATCCACTCAAAATCACCTCCATATCTTCAACCACAAAACTTTGGAGAAGAATAGTGAATTTTGAGTTGTTTCGTGTTGAATTATGTTGATAATTTGATGTGCTTCGGTATTTTGAAAAGAGGTTCATTAATGAAAATTTTCTTTATATTTTTTTTCAAAATAATAATTTGGCATACCTTTTGCATTTGACCTCCAAACCAATATTCATCAACTTATATAGATTCCAATTCCATTCTAGAGTCCATTGCTTACATAATGTCATTTATAAGTAGTGAACATAATTGAAGGATTTTTTTACCATAATTCCATCAGTTTAACCTATTTTAGGGAAAATTCAAGACAAAACCCTAATTTCAGCATGCCTAGGGTTTTGTCTATAGAAATCCTATCTAGTTACCAAAATTAGAATATTATATGTTAATAAATCAATAAACATAATAAATGTGATGGTGAAAGCACATCATTAAGAAGGGAAAATGTAGATTAAAGGTTAATTAGGATTTGGGGTTTGACACCAATGGAGACATGGCCATACAAAAACTCACCTAGAATAAGTGTTGTAGTGCATGTTGGACACTATGTTGAGGATCTCCCACAAATATATTATTTTCTCCCTCACCTACAAACCATCATGTTGACCTTCCTACTACTATCTACAAGCCTCCTACCCTGCTTGTGCTCTAGCCTTTTCCCATAAAACTCCTAGAGAGACAAAGATAGAAAACCACACACCCAGAATAGGTGTTGTAGTGCATGTTGGACATTTCCCTGGGGCCCTCCTATAACTTTATTATTTTCTCCCTCACCCACATTTCCATAATAGAACAATAGTATCTAGAATCCAACCTTGTTTTGTCTTTAAATACAAATCATGTGTACTCCCTTCTCATTACATGACCTCCCAAATGGCTAACAAAAAAGAATTTAACAATATCAAGACCACCGTGGAAGCATTGCTAGAAATGGCACTCTAGTGTTTGAACTTGTTGATGTAAAGGAAAGTGACTCTTGATGTGTTCCTGTGAACATTCTCACAATAATGGGTGGTCATCAACCTCAACAAAAAGGAACTGAATACAAAAAAGCATCAAGTTGGACATACCTAATTACATGTGGGATTGCCAACTAGGGGTACTCTTCAACTGGTTCCAATATAAAAAGTGGTTCCAAATACATCTTCATAGAGCCCTAAAAGTTGTTGCTTGCAATGAATAAAACCAGAGGTGGTGCCTTGGCATGATGAAAAATCCTAGCCCATCATGTAGGATTTTTGGTACATGCTCTCGTCTGATTCTACAATAATACCAACCTTGGAGACCTAGCTGATGTAGTTGAAAATGAATTGATAAATTGTTTATTTTTTATTTGTTCTTCTCGTCGTGATATGGTCCCACTATGTAATGTTGCAAAGTTACTCAATGAAAGAGAAAAAGTATAAAAATCATCATTCAAACTGGGAGTAATTCTATGGATGTAAATGAGATAGAAGTGGAAATATTGATTATGAGAATATTTTAAAACTAGAAAATATGGCTTACATTTTATGTTTTACCAAAAAATAATCTAACAAGTATTTTGATTCATCCACTAGGGAATATACGGTCAGGAGAGATACCAAGGAGTGGTTCTTGAGTAATTTATACAAATAGGGAGTTTTAGTTGTTGAAGAGTTCAAGGTACCTAATATAATTGCCAACAAATAGTGGGATTAATGTTTTTCGAGAAATATCTTGTTAAGTATAACATGTGGAGAGATCAGAAAATCCAGCCAAATGTAGGTGTCCTAGATAGCCCAACATGGAAAGATAGGGAATATTTATCATAGAATCTTTTAGAGATGGGACCTTAGGAGGACAAGTGAGTACACCATGCTTGATGGTAATGGAAATTGTTTCTTCAAAATAATAATAATTTTAAATAGGTAAGAATGTTTAGTTATTATTATATAGTAATGTTGTGGGGAACATCTTTTCATGAAATGATCATCAAACAAGCACAAGTTGTGATACTTACTTGTTAGGGACACTAGCATAGCAGTGTGATGTACAACATCACATTGATGATGGTGGTGGATCTGTGTATGTACATGAAAGTCTTGTCTTGAACCCATGTCTACTTTCTACCAAAGGATATGGCAGTATGAGCCAAAGTCTTGTAACAATATGTAACTAGAAGCAAGCTTCTATTTGCGCTCAGTATAATTAATTCTATTGATTTGTTGTTTTTTTCATGCATTTGGGTATATATGCATCGAGAATTTGAGGTGGGGTGAAAACGTGAATATAAGTAACACTCTTAATGCCTCACATAATTTAATTATTATCCTTTCAATTCCTTTTTGTTAGTTATTAGTAATTTCACAAAGAAAAGTCTAAAATTGTTGTTTCCCTCGTGTTGTTTAGATATATCTTTTTAATTTTTGAATGAGTTCAGTCAAAGCTAACAAAAAGTATTATCTTCATGGGTTGGGTGGTGGGAGACTACTAAATCATCAATGCATTCTAGTTTTCCTTACCTTTTCCTTCATATTGTTGTTTCTGCCTACCAAGTTATTGCCTCCTCTCTCCTTGTCATAACAACATATTTCATTTTTTTACTATTCATCCCCATCCATTAGTCTTCTTCTAGGAGTAGGAGTTCTCATTCCACTAGCTAGTTATTTTTTCCTTCTTCAATATGAGATATACACACATGCATCCATGTTTGTTTTATTTTATATCTTACAATTTTTCCTATACTATTGTCATTTCTTATATCTATAGTCATACTAAACACCCTTATGTTGATTTTCTAGTACAAGACAACAGTACCAACAACCACCATTGCATCTAGTATCAACTCTTGATTCTTCTTCTTCTTTTACAAAACATAGTCAGTGCTTTATGCAAATTATTATAGAACAATAGGAAATATAAATATATTCTTTGTTCATAACTCCCTATCTCTACATTTGTTTGAGATAACAAAGATGAATCAATTGTTGCTTGTATATGTGCTAGCTCTCTTTGTTTGACTCATGGATTGCAATTGATCGTTCTTGATTGTACAAGTACCAATATACCAATACATGAATTTAATTGTCTTGCTCTGCTTCCTTAATGAAATAAAAGAACATTGAGAATTTTCACGATATAAATAGCATGTTTGATTTTGATTTCTTTGTTTTGTGTATTTAAATGCCTTCAAGTCTTCTTATTTTTTTCACCTAAAGGAAACCCAAATCTTGGAATTTTAGAGAGCTATGTGAATGGAGATCCTATTGACAATGCATAGACACTACAAAGTGTGAAGTTTCATCCTCATCAAAGTAGAAGTTCAGTTTGATTTACAAAGATACATTTGTGTTATTAACTGATCTTTTACATTTTTTATTTGTATAAAGGGAAAGGTAAATATCTCTTTCATGTAAATCAATACATATATATATATATATATATATATATATATATAAATATATATACATATATATATTGTTTTTCAGCTCACATCTTTTTCTAGATGTGTTCATATTTATTTGTCAATAAACAATGGAAGTCTGACAACACAACTCTTCTACGTGTTGTTCATAAAGAAAGGTGAAATGATACTAACAAATTTGAAGAACATTGTACCTAAGGAAAAGGTTGTACAACATAACAACAAGCTATCAGTGAGAGGAAGTGGGTTATCTAGTGAATCAAAATTTACTTCTTGTCATTATTTTTCCACACTTTTAATTGTGCAAAATTTTCATGCTCTAATCAAATCAACAAAATTGAAGTAATAGTATTTTTCATACTTATAAGTATGGACAATTTGTCGACACAAAACAATATGTAAATAATATATTGTGAATAGTTTCTTACACTCCACCTTATCACACTTTTGGTTAGTGTGGAGATTATAAGTTGTCACATTTATAAGTATTAAGAAGTTATACATATAAGCGTGGAAAAATACACATGTTTTTTATAAATCCATGCTCATAAGTACTTCCTACATCACCTACTAGGGATTTTTTGGCAATATCATGTGCCACCCTATTACAACATAAGAAAAGGAAAAAAAAAGTAAATGACACAACATATTTTGCAATCAGACCCAGATGAAAACACCTACTTCTAGGCTTAGATGATGCGAGGACTAATGAGTCAGACTCAAGAAGGACCTTATCAAAGTTCTAGTAATCTCCCTTCATTACACTCGACTGAAGAACTCTGCCTCCCCAAGCTCAGGGCTCAGTGAACGCTGGTAGCGATTGTTAGATAAATGATTACGTTACTGTAGCTAATTACGTCACTGTAGCAGTTTGTTACTGTAGCTACGTTACTGTAGTAATCACTTATTTAGCATGGGTTAAGCCCAATGTAGTGCAGCAAGTACATGTGAGAATGTAGTGTTGTTTCTAGTACAAATGGCAAAGAAGTTTATCACATATTTCTCACTCCTAGAACTTTTGTGGTCCTCATATGTAGGATCACATGGGGCACTAGTGTCCAAAGGAGTCCTAGGAGGGAGGTATGCTCACCTTCTTGGTGGGTGGGATTGCCACATCACAATGCACGCACGCACGCGCGCGCACGCCACGTCACGCCTCCCCTCGCCGGGCCGGGCCGGGCTCAGGCTCGGGCTTGGGCTTGTGGTTTGTGGAATGTGGAGAATGTCTTCCGTCTTTCGTCTTATTTTTGCACTAGGATACAACTAAGTAATTAATTACTCGTGTAATTAATTGTTGCTTTCTTATTCGGATTTCTTAATCCTAATTAGAAAGTATTTCTCTTTTGTGCAACTGAGTGTTTGCGTCTTACTCGGAATAGGATTAGGGACGTGTGTGGCTATATATACGCATCCGGTCATTAGGGTTAAACACACCGAAAACAATATTCTGTCGCCGTGTGTTTTGAGAGCCCTAATCCCAAGTGCAATAGTTGTCGTCCTCGGAGTGTATTTGTGGAGTTGTTCTCATGTGCGAAGCACGACTCCTCCTTCCTGTCGTCAAGACGCAGCTGTCAGGCGGTGGTTCCTGCGGTTGCTATGTTGCACTGGTAGCAGTGTAACGTGACTACGTCAAGCACGAGCGAGACGTGCAAGTTCCAGGTTCATGTCAGATCGCGACTGGGAGAACGGTGCCTATCCGTGAGGATTGTCGGGCACTGATTTCTTTAAGTAACATGTTCGTTTCTCAACGAACGATCAGGTATGCGAATCTAACTCTTGTTTTCTGTTCTCCTGCTTCGTTTATTCTTCGATTCTTATTTTGGATCTACCTGGACTATTAATTATATTACACCTATCGCTGTTGCATGAACGACAATAACTAATATTAACAACAGTCTTAAAGAAATCAGATTTCTGTCATTAATTAACAATGGCCGGTCAGGGTGGTTCGGGATGTAAAATTGATACTACCAATATGCCTGAAAAGTTTACTGGTACGAACTTTTCCCGTTGGCAGAGTCGTATGGAAAATTGGCTGAATATTGCGGGTTATGATCAGTATTTGATTGAAACTGAACATGTATCTGATGAAACAATTCCTGATAATGCAAACATTATTGCTAATTGGAAGAAGGGTGATAAAACGTTCCGCGGGTTGATTCTGTTTGGTTTAAATAACAAACTGTATGATTCTTACTCAAAGCCGCCAGTCACTACGTCCAAGGTTTTATGGGAATTGTTAATTAAGAATTTTAGCACTGAAAATCAAGGTGTTGAAAAATACTGCATGTCTAAATTTCTTAAGTTTCAGATGGTTGAGGGTAAGTTAGTTTCTGATCAAACACACGATCTACAACTCCTAGTTCATGAACTCTCAGATGCCAAGATGGTGTTTCCTGAGAAATTTGTGGTTATGTCTATCATAGAAAAATTCCCTAAGTCATGGGAATCGTTTGGTATGTCTCTGAAGCATCGCAAAGGGACACACACCATGAATGAATTAATGATGGATATTAATATACAAGAAGAACACTTAAAGGAGAAAGGGGTCAAGGTGCCTACTGATGCAAATCCAACTGTTAATCTTACTTCTACGAAAAACACCAAAGATAAGAAATCTAAGAATGCACATCAACCCAAGGCAAAGATCCAAAAGAAACCGAAGAACAAACCTTGTTGGACTTGTGGACAGGTTGGCCACTGGAACAAGGATTGTCCTACTAAGAAGGCAAAGAAAGTTACCGCATCTGCAACTGAGGAGGCTGTGGTCAACATGATGACTACATCCTTAAACCTCAATGATGGGTACGTGTCTATTAAACCTGAAATCCTTTCTATTTTTGAACTGCTTTATTGGATAATTGACAGTGGGGCTAATGTACATGTGTGTGCTGATAAATCCCTGTTTGTGTCTTATCATGCCTCTCGAGGTCGGTCCGTGACTTTGGGCGATTCCAGCTCTGCAGAAGTCAAAGGCGAAGGACGGGTGGACTTGAAGTTCCCTTCGGGGAAGGATCTGACTCTTAATAGGGTCAGACATGTTCCAACCATTCGACGTAATATCCTTAGTGGCGTCATATTAGTTAAAGAAGGTTATAGAGTAGAATGTAAATGTAATAAGGCTATTATTACATCCCTTCGTGATTCTTTGTTTTTTGGCAAGGGGTATTTATGTGATGTGGAGAACTTGTTTAAGATTCATGTTGAACCTGTTTCAAATTCTGTTTTAAATTTGAATATTTATAGTTCTGTTTGTATGAATCTTGTTTCATTCGATGTATGGCATTCACGTTTGGGACATGTTAATGTTGCCTCAATGAAGCGTATGATGAATCTAGATTTGATCCCTAAATCTGAAATTAGCAACAATAAATGTGAAATCTGTGTACAAGCTAAATTGCCTAGGAAGCCTTTTCATTCTGTGAATAGGAATTCGGAAATTTTGGATTTAGTTCATACAGATATTTGTGAATTTAATGGTGTTTCTAGGAGAGATCAAAAGTGTTATTTTATAACTTTTATTGACGATGTGAGTAGATACTGTTATGTCTTTTTACTTAGAAGTAAAGATGAGGCATTGGATAAATTTCAAATGTATAAGAAAGAAGCTGAAACTCAAACCGGTAAAGTACTTAAGCGATTAAGGTTTGATAGGGGAGGATAGTATACCTCGAACTTATTTTTGGAATTTTGCCAATTACATGGTATAGTTCATGAGGTCACTGCTCCTTATTCACCACAATCAAATGGGATAGCTGAACGTAAAAGTTGAACCTTAATAGATATGGTAAATACCTTACTCCAAACATCTGGATTACCCAACTTTATGTGGGGGGAAGCTTTGAATACGGCTTGTCATATTCTGAATAGAGTTCCCCATAAACATTCAGAAAGTAGTCTGTTTGAGTTGTGGAGAGGAAGGAAACCGAGTCTTAAATATCTTCAAGTGTGGGGGTGCCTTGCAAAGGTACTTGTCCCTGAACACAAAAGGAAGAAATTAGGACCGAAAACGGTTGATGCCATATTCTTAGGTTATGTAGAGACAAGCTATGCTTATAGATTCCTGATTGTAAAATCAGATATCTCTGGCATTGAGGTCAATACAATTGTGGAATTACATGATGCAACATTCTTTGAGAATGTGTTTCCTATGAAAACCGGTGTGCCCAATGAAGTATCTCAAGAAGATTCATTTACCACAGATTCCATTCCCGAGCACGTGGAAAGGATGACATATGTGGGGGGTGACTCAGAACATGCTATTTCTCAATCTGATGATTCTGAAGAAATAGTTGAACCAAGGAGAAGTAAACGGCCTAGGACATCCAAAGACTTTGGAAGTGAGTTTCTTACTTACAATGTTGAGGATGATCATGTTACTTTCAAACAAGCTATGGAATCTCCAGAAGCTAAGTTTTGGAAAGAAACCGTTAATGATGAAATCTGATCAATTCTCTCGAATGGAACTTGGGAATTGGTGGATTTGCCTCCTGGTTGTTCTGCAGTTGGTTGCAAATGGATTTTTAAGAAGAAACTTAATGCATACGGGACAATCAATAAGTATAAGGCTAGGTTAGTTGCTAAGGGTTACACACAGAGGGAAGGAATAGATTATTTTGATACATATTCACCTGTTTGTCGTATGACCACAATCTGAGTGCTTCTAGCATTGGATTCCATTTATAATCTCTATATCCATCAGATGGATGTGAAGACCGCGTTTTTACACAGTGATCTTCAAGAAGAGATATATATGGAACAACCTGAGGGATTTGTGGGTCGTGGGAATGAGTCCAAAGTGTGTAAACTTGTTCAGTCATTATATGGCTTGAAACAAGCCCCTAAACAATGGCATGAGAAGTTTGATTATGTAATATCATCGTTTGGCTTTATTTCTAATGAATTTGATAAGTGTCTCTACTGCAAGATTGTCAATAATGGATTCATTTTGTTATGTTTATACGTCGATGATATCCTGCTTTTTGGTTCCGATATGAAAGTAATAAATGAGACAAAGTCATTCTTGTGTAGCAAGTTTGAGAGAAAGGATATGGGTGTCGCTGATGTGATTTTAGGGCTTAAAATCATAAGGTCTATTGATGGTATAACTCTCTCTCAGTCTCACTATGTTGAGAAGATACTGGAGAGGTTTGAGTACACATCACGTAAACCTGTTAAGACTCCATATGATTCATCCAAGCCCTTGTTAAAGAATGAGACTAGGGTTCCAATGTCTCAATTATGATACTCTCATATTATTGGAAGTTTGATGTATCTTATGAACTGTACACGTCCAGACATTGTGTTTACCGTGAACAAGTTAAGTAGATACACCGGTTGTCCCGACTAGACCCATTGGGAAGCTCTAGACAGAGTTCTGAGGTATATCAAGGGAACACGTTCCCTTGGGCTGCATTATGGTAAACATCCTTCCGTAGTCGAAGGATATAGTGATGCAAGGTGGATTGCCGTGAATTCTGGGAGTAATGGTGTCTCAGGATATGTATTCCTATTGGGAGGAGGAGTTGTTTCCTGGAGGTCTAAGAAACAGACCATATTGTCTCGGTCCACTTTTGAGGCAGAGTTGTGTGCTTTAGATGAAACTGGATTGGAAGCTGAATGGCTACATGGACTTATGTCTAGTTTACCTATGGTAATGAAGCCGCTTCCTGCAATTTCAGTTCACTGTGACAACACTACAACTATTGCTAAGATAAAGAGTTCCAAGTACAATAAAAAACAGCGTAGACACATCCAAGTCAGATTGAAATCTGTAAGGGAGTTAGTGTCTAATGGGGTCTTGGTTGTGGACTACGTCGGTACCAAAGATAATACAACTGATCCTTTCACTAAAGGTCTTACCTTGGCTTTAGTGGAAAAATTCAGGTTGGGGATGGGACTGAAACCCCTATAGATTTGCAGGCAGTAGCAACCCAACCCAAAAGAGTGGAGAACCCACAAATTGGGTTCAATGTGGTAATAACAAGTTGTCGGGTAAATCGGATGACACTATGCATTCTTATTTGATGCTTCTAGCATCTGTGTGTCTATCTCCTGGAAACCTGTTAGTGTCATGACTGCAAGTTAGTAAGAGAGTAGTCTCTTAATGGTGTCAAGTCTTAGTACAGGATGTTAGCAGTACATCCTTGGAGACTCCAGCTAAGTGATTGATGTTGTGTAGGCCGCAATAGGAGAATTGGGTTATTCTCTGTTATCAATCATGATATAAAATTTTGTATGCATGGCCTTAATGCATTTTTTTTCTTTACTACCATGTCTTTATTTTGTTGTTACCAACCTATACTCTTGTATCCAAGGTTCAGGTTCAAGACTTTTGTTCACCTAGTTCCTACAGGGGTCACAGTTGGATAACTCAGGTAGATTCAAATCATAAGGTATCTGCTGAAAGCACAGTATGGAGGATTGAATGGTAGAGCACACTACACATTGGACTTTGTGGGGGATTGTTAGATAAATGATTACGTTACTGTAGCTAATTACGTTACTGTAGCAATTCGTTACTGTAGCTATGTTACTGTAGTAATCACTTATTTAGCATGGGTTAAGCCCAATGTAGTGCAGCAAACATGTGAGAATGTAGTGTTGTTTCTAGTGCAAATGGCAAAGAAGTTTTATCCCATATTGCTCACTCCTAGAACTTTTGTGGTCCTCATATGTAGGATCACATGGGGTACTAGTGTCCAAAGGAGTCCTAGGAGGGAGGTATGCTCACCTCCTTGGTGGGTGGGATTGCCACATCACAACGCACGCACGCATGCGTGTGCGCGCCACGCCTCGCATGGCCTGGCCTGGTCGGGCTCGGGCTTGTGGATTGTGGATTGTGGAGAATGTCTTCCGTATTTCGTCTTCTTTTTACACTAGGATACAACTAAGTAATTAATTACTCGTGTAATTAATTGTTGCTTTTTTATTCGGATTTCTTAATCCTAATTTGAAAGTGTTTCTCTTTTACGGATTATTCCGTATTGTGTAGAAGTGAACCGAGTATTTGCGTCTTACTGGGAATAGGATTAGGGACGTGCGTGACTATATATACGCATCCAGTCATTAGGGTTAAACACACCGAAAACAATCTTCTGCCGCCGTGTGTTTTGAGAGCCCTAATCCCGAGTGCAATAGTTGTCGTTCCCGGAGTCGCTTTGTAGAGTTGTTCTCCTGTGCGAAGCGCGACTCCTCCTTCCTGTCGTCAAGACGCAGCTGTCAGGCGGTGGTTCCAGCGGTTGTTGTGTTGCACTGGTAGCTGTGCAACGCGACTACGTCAAGCGCGAGCGAGACATGTAAGTTCCAGGTTCGTGTCGGATCGCGACTGGGAGAACGGTGCCTATCCGCGATGATTGCCGGGCACTAATTTCTTTAAATAACACGTTCGTTTCTCAACGAATGATCTGGATTGCGAATCTAACTCTTATTTTCTGTTCTCCTGCTTCATTTAATTACATTGCACCTGTCGTTGTTGCATGAACGACAATAACTAATATTAACAACAGCGATTGCGTTGCCAACCATCGCCAATGTTCTTCCCCCAACATCATGTAAGAGAACTCCTAGCCCAATGAGTCGGTAGTTGCTCATTGCCACATCACAAATGATCTTGACGGCATATGCAACGGGTTGAACCCATTGCTCCTAATGCATGGTGGATAGCACCTTGCTCGTCACCGTGTCCTGCAGCATGCTTAGTTTCCTATAATCGACAATCATGCAGGTGTATCACTGGATAATGTAACATAGTTCCTATTCCATACCCTTGAAGATAATATTATCCATGTGTGACCAGATGCCCCACATGGTAGCGACAGTAGAGTTCATTTATTTGCCACACAAGGTGTCGCCGAGGAATTGGCGTCGTTCCCCCTACATATGCTCCAATTTACTCCCTACATTGTTGAAACTCCGTCCCAATTTAGAACAACATATGTAACATTGTCTCCTTATTTGTGGAGCAGATTAGACACCTTCATCCTCGTTGCAATATCTATCCAGCATACATTCTCCATAGGAACTAAGGAAATCTGTAGGAGGCATTCCGAGTGTCAAATGAGATCTCAAACCTTTTCATTTACAAGTGAGCGACTAGCAACAAACTCGGACCTGCCCAAGAGACCTAGCCAGTAGGTCGGTCGTCTTTGCATACGAAACTACTCCCATATTCAACCACCAACACAGTAGATCCAACTGTAATCTACGGTTGATGGGTGTGTTGAGGATGCTTTTGCACACCGCGACCAGCAAAAAGGTTTCTAAGCTTTCAGCGTTTGATGTTTGCAAACTACTTATCTCTATTAGTGATGGATCAGTTCTCGACCGGCCATTGTAGGCCTTCCATGAAGTCAGTGGCGGCAGTGGGATTTGAACTTGAGTACATAGTTTAGAACTAATGTATTTCTACCAACCCAACTACAACTTTGCCTTGTCATATATATCTAAAGAGCTCGTATATGTACTACATTTATAATACCAAACATGCATAAATACATATAAATAAACATTTAAGATTTTGGGAGGGGGGCTGAAGCCCCGGTAGCCCCCCCCCCCCCCCCCCCCCCCCCGATCCGCCCCTGCATGAAGTTCTATTGGATGGAGAGACTACAACAAAAATACACATTAGTGATGTTTATGCTCTTATAAAAAAAGGTCACTATCTATCCAATTTACAAGCATTTTTAATTAAAATGTCTGTAAATCACTTAGTATAGAGTTTCTAAAAAAAGACTAAATATTAAAGACATTTATATATCTAATTAGTGGCAATCTAAAATTACCAAATTAAAAGCAGATCACTAGCTAATTACAACTATTTTGCAAATTTTACTCCCTCTTTCCATCCGCGCTAACATAATCTAGAAAAATTCTACGCATAGTACCCCATATACCCGGCCACATACCCGGTCCATCGGGAATCATCAACTGCCGTATTCCTCCTGCTGCTGCGCCAGCTACTGCCACACCCATTAACATCTGTTGCCGCATGCACAATTAAATGGATGTCTGCAGCAGTGATTATACATGTTTTTACATGCAAAAAGGATGCATGAAATAATTATCTCGCCACCTACTCCATTCAACTGTCATGCAAATGGCAGATATCAATCCACTATAACTTACAAAAAAAATCTATTGCATATTTATCCTCACTGCAGATTACGTAAGTACTGTACGTACAATAAATACATATACATTTACAAATGAATTTGAGAGGTTGTGTACTTATATTTGAAAAATTGGGTTGAAAATTAATAATTGAGTACAATACTTATAGATGCATTTCATAGTTGATTATGGAACAGATGTGTACTACATTTTTGTAAAAAAATATGTCCAGGCGAAAAATGTTGTTATTGGATTTCGTAGGTACTGTACTTATGCGTCCATATCAGTTATACAATTATGCTTGATTTTGTAATTTGTTAAGTACTGTACTTATGCTTGGTTTTATAATTTGGTAAGTACTGTACTTATGTTTGAAAAAACTGAGTTGGAATTAACAAGTGAGTACTGTACTTATTTTGTATGGATTCCGTAGGTACTGTACTTATGCCTCCATATCAGTTATACAATTATGCTTGATTTTGTAATTTGTTAAGTACTGTACTTATGCTTGGTTTTATAATTTGGTAAGTACTGTACTTATGTTTGAAAAAACTGAGTTGGAATTAACAAGTGAGTACTGTACTTATTTTGTATAGATTCCGTAGGTACTGTATTTATGCCTCCATATCAGTTATACAATTATGCTTGATTTTGTAATTTGTTAAGTACTGTACTTATGCTTGGTTTTATAATTTGGTAAGTACTGTACTTATGTTTGAAAAAACTGAGTTGTAATTAACAAGTGAGTATTGTACTTATTTTGTATGGATTCCGTAGGTACTGTACTTATGTCCAGATGACAAATGTTACTACTGGATTTCATAAGTACTGTACTTATGCTTCCAGATACTAATACGGGAATGCAGATGGGTGGATTAGAATGGGAGAGAATAATTACAAGAGAAAAACCGAATTAATACACTTTGTATGGACTTTGTATGGATTTTGCATGAGTATTAATACTCTTGAGAGAAGAGTGGAGAGACATATTGTTGCATGGACTTTGCATGAGTATTAATAGAAAGACAACTGCAAATGCTGCAGCTCTATTTTTCCAAAAAAACAGGTGGGTGGCCTGGTATAAAGGGGATTGTGTGTAGCCTAACTCATAATCTAATTCTCTCCGCAATCTCTTCCTCCTTAATTCCCACGCTCGCTTGCGCGTAGCCGAGAGACGGGCGCACGGAGGGATCGTCGCCCTAAACTGCCGCTGTGAAGAGGGGCACGCGCGGAGGCAGCCCGACACTACAGCAAAGTTTATCATTTACGGCATAAATTTCTGGCATTCTTTTTGGCAAAGTGCCGGCCAGCCATTGAGTAGCGCACGACTCAGGGGTCCTGCCTTTGACGGGCTTCGATATGTCCGCCAAAACACGATCTACCCCCCGGATAAGAAAGGGTGGTTACTACAAATTGTATTACCCCCTATTAGTTATTTTATATAAATCCCCTTTTCTCCTGTGAACCCTTGCCTTCTCCGTCCAGCGGCTAAACCCTCCAATCTCCCTATTGTTCGCATACTTCATCCCCGATTATTTTTTTTGTAAATATCTGAGTTTTCTGCCAAAGCGCGAGCGATGATGGGATCAAATCTCATCTTCCAAGAGGCCACCGACCTGTATACAGATACAATCATCAGATGTCGTAGTCATGAAGCATATCTGATGTTCGAGCCTTTGTTTTGAAGAGGTTATGAAACACATTTGTATTCCTGCTCATCCTACAAAGAAAACCATTATTCTATATATATATATATATATATATATATATATATATATATATATATATATATATATATATATATATTCTCGTATTCGATCAAATGCGGTATATAGTAATAACTTTTTGTGATTTTGTCGCAACAATACCATGTGCGGATGGCCAGGAGAGAGGGTAAAACTAAAGACGCAATAAGCAATCAATGAAGACAGACAAATTTAGCGACAAATAAGGACTATGCGGGTTAGAGGAAGCAGAGTGGATACTATCTTTGGGACTACGGACAGTGCAACTAAAAGAATAAGGTATTTCGTTGTATTGATATTCAAGTTCAAGTCTGATTCAATTTATTTTATGTTCAATTCAGAGCGGTGGGCATAAGATGTATTCGTCTTACCCTTATATTTAATTATGTTTTCTAGGAGTGCCTATTCGAAAACTATTTGTAAACCACATGTGTCGTCAAATAACATGTTTGTAATATACTAGTACAGTTCATTGACGAAAGAACATACAAAAATGGACTGTTAAAGTCTCGTATACAGTCCTTGGATATCAAGCAACATTGAAATATAACATGATTGTGAGATGATCTATTGCAGAAAATCTATGTCAGATGTTTTCAATACATCTATTAAATTAGTATATTTTATGAAAGTAAGGCCCTCTGAAATATTTTTTTATGCAAATGATATCAATATTTGTTTATGCATACGTTCTTTAGTAGTATCACTTAGTTCTTATTTTCCGGTAGCCACCAAGTAGGAGTTCTTAACATGTATAGATATATGCTTTTATTGAGATGCATGGGTGTGATGTTAATGATGGTGATAATCGGAGCTCAAGAGGTAGTAATATATGAATGTGGCACCATCGAGATTCAATTGTCAACTATAAAAGAAATGACAATTCTAATGTTTTGGATAATCCTGCCAAGCATTGTAGGTGCTACTTTGGTCATACATGATGTAGTAGATAATGGTTTATCACATTTTGTTGAGCTCATAGAAAAATGTAATCTTATTCAACTACACTTATCATAGTGCATACCAAGATGGCAGTTTGATCTAACATACCAATACATAGTAAGACCCAGTTGCTAACAGGTCCAATTTTGATGGGTCAAATGGGTCTTCGTCACTTCATGGATCCTATAGGGGATGTTGGTAATGGGTCCTCTTTAGAAATATAGCCCTAGTGAAGACCATTAAGACCCATTTACTCTTCAACCTTACCATCACCACTAACCTCATTGTAGAGGACGAAGCAGAAGATGGTGAACCAACTCTTGAGGGAAAATATGCTTATCCTTGGACATAATTACAATGATTGGACTTGTTGTAGATAATATTATCCATTTCTTGCTATGATCCCTTACATGTTGCAACAAGAACACATTCTCGTGGAGCTATGAGGTTTTCAAATGTTCAAATTATCATGGTCAAAGACAAATTGTTGCCTCCTCCTTGCTTTATCTCTTCTTGTGCACGAATCAAACATTATATCAACCGTATGGTTATTGTGCTAAGGGCCTAGACATGTGAGTGCCATCATAGGCCCAATAACCTATGTGCCATTCTTCACTTCATGACCAAGCCCTTTCTTGTAGTTATCTTGACCCCTTATGTTGTGACTTTCCTATGGTTGGTGCTAAGGGGTTAGAATAAGGTGGTAACAAATGCATGGTGTGAGGAGCCGACAAGCTCAACAAGAATGCATTGCACCTGATGTCTTAGTCCACCGTGGTGGTGGAGACTTGGAGATCATGCAAAGTGAGCGGCGACCCCTACTTTAGAGTTTTACAATGAGCCATCAATATTTGGGTTGCCTTAATTTTTTTAAAAATAAACATATTTCAAATGGGTATTTTTGGTTTCCTACTTTAGGTGGGCTAGCTAACTAGCAAAGATTTTGATGTATAGCTAGATATTGGTTCATCGGACATACTCATTACAGCTCTAGAATAAATCAGCATGGACAACTCGCATACCACCTGACCTTGTACTTCTATTCCGACATGATTCTAACAATCTCAACTTGGTTGGGGAATCCACCACGCTAATGGAAGATCACAACATATTTCACCGTC
The DNA here is from genome assembly GCA_963693085.1 of Alisma plantago-aquatica. NCBI lineage: Eukaryota > Viridiplantae > Streptophyta > Magnoliopsida > Alismatales > Alismataceae > Alisma > Alisma plantago-aquatica. The sequence goes on from OY856412.1 coordinate 1,153,391,754, forward strand.
CAATGAGAAAGTGCATTGCTTCTTAATCATTTTATGTGCTTGATTTTTTTTGTTATGTAGGACGTATTAGACTTTATTCTAGATGTTTTTGCTTTATTTTTATATTTAGGCACCTAAGTGCAAATTATCTAGTTAATGTACTTAGTCGTAAATTTTGTATGCTCTCTTTTATTTGAAGTTTTAGTTTATCTAAATTTCATAGGAGTTTATTTCCATTTCTTGAGGGTCAAGTCATGTAGTCTTATAAAAGCCATTCTTTGGGCCTTTTACAAGCAATTGAATATGATTTAAGAAATACATTATTTCCATTAATCTTCTTTGTCCTTCTTATTTGTGATGTTTTCTACATGAAATGGTATTACATACAAACCATAATCCATTAGGGTACGACCCCTATACCTTCCTTCTTCTTCCTTCATGTCATCTTCTTCCACACCACCATCACTTTCCTAGATCCAGCAATTCCCGACCACCCACTTTTCTTCCACACAACCCCTACCTCCCAGATCATCTATTAAACACCGACCCAACAACAATTCCCTCTACATGATTCCCCCCTCGTCATACCCACTGTCAATTATGTCTCAGCTTCCGCCAGGACAAAAAAAATCCATGTTCCCCGCAAATCATCCATTAATAACCCCTCTGGAGCCTTCCTTCCAACAACCCTTTCTGCAAGTCAACAATCCTTTTTGCAAGTAAATAAGCTCTCCACGCTACAATTACTGTCATCCCACGCCCCTTGCAACTTCCTGCTCCCTTCCAACCATCACATCTTCACCAACCGCTACTGCAAGTTCACCACTCTTCCACACTGCAACCCAGTCACAAGCACATGATTGTGTCATGTTTCCACCACACTCGTTGATGCCCAGACGCTAGTTCATGGTCCATTAATCATGCACACCTCCACCCTTCACCGGAAAACCCAACCCAACATGCCCCAACACCCATCTCTACTGTCAGTACCAACCCCTACCTCATTTAGTTGTGAACCTTACCTCATGCCTTCTTTGCTATTTACAATCCCAACCACTCGGCACTACGCAACCCCTACCTTCATGCAAATCAAGTGTGCCTATTCGTATTTATAGTGTTTTGCATGTAAAAGTTGATCTCCCATACTCCTGTTGCTTTTCCTTCCTTCCCCACCAGCCAATAGATACATGTTGATCTTCACACAAATCCTTTTCTATCCTCATTCTTCAGAACAATGATAGTACTTATGAGCCTACATTTTGTATATGGTGACTTAGACACTATCATATACATCATATATCCTTGTGGCCTACTAAATATGATAAGCATTATATACTAATTATGAATACATAGTTAGTTCTAAATGTTTTCCAATAGTGAAACACCAATTGCAATGATAGGCCTTATAATAATTCAAAGACATCATGGATCCTCATGCTCTTACACATCCCTTGTCAACAATAACAAATACGTCTACGTGAAAGTCATGACATTGCACGTCCTAATCATGTCCCAGTCTAAAGAAAGGCCAATCGATGCAGCTTCATCCATCTAGTGGATCAATAATAATTCATTGATATAATTAATAAAAATGTATCCTTTCCCCTATTTGTAATGTGTGGGGGATAATGTGTAACATTTCTAGTTGAACAACTTACAAGCACTATAGGTCGTAAGCTTGTTTTAATCTCTGAATTTTCTAAACATATATACATGTTCTTCACAAGGAGAATCTAGAGAAAATGAATGTCTTTTTTGAAATGCTCAATGATTTATATATATGGATGTTTCAACATCTGAATTTTGTTATATATATGCCCAATCTTCAAAAAGATAAAGTGTGCTAATTCAATCTTTCATGCTCTGATTTTCCTATATATTGCCACTTATTTAGAAAGGAAAAACAAGAGTAAATAGATGTCTTTTTCAAACTTCTCTATGGTTTATAAATTTAGATGATTCAATCAGTAAATTTCTTATATATATATATATATATATATATATATATATATATATTGATTCTTCACCAAGGAAAATCAACAGGAAATGGATGTTCCAATCTAATTTTTCCTTTATATATGCTTGTTCCTCAGCATGGAAAATCAGGAGAAAATGGATGTCTTTTCTAAAATTTTCTTGTCCTATATACAGGGATATTTCAAACCCTAAACTTTGTGATATATACATCTTCTTATATATATCAAAATTTATGAAATGGACAAAAAGTTCTCGGAATGATAATATTTACTTGAGATTATTATTTTGGATGCATGATATCTTCTCTATGAAAGTAAAATTAATATAGAAGGCTGATGAATGCATATTCATCATAGTTCTGTCATCTCGTTTAGCCAAGTTTTGGCTGCATTCATGCATTTACTGGCTTTTTCTTCTAATATGTGCATTTATTTGGCTTAATTGCTTTAATGAGCTTTTATTGGCCTTATCTTATTATATGCAACTCACTTTTGGCTTAATTGATTTTACCCCTATTTTTATTGATTCTTTGCACCCTTGTACAAGTCGTTTTGAGCATATGGGCCCCATCTTCTCGGCCCTATATCCATCTTGGCCCTTGGATTAGGCTTGGTCAATGCTGGTCAATGGTCCCCCCCCTTTACTTCTTTAGCAGATACTGTACGGGCATCTACCCTAATCACCCGGGGATCCCCTGCTTTGCCGCGACCGTGGCATACAAGAGCTACGACCGCGATCTTTTCCATGACTATGGTTGTTATTGCGACCTCCACTTCCCGCTTGCCTGTGATCTCTCCGCCATCGATCAACGCCTGCTCCTTCCACCATCACTACATGAGCACCGATGCCGTCAAGACAATCACGACCAGCTACCCACACTGCGGTCCCTGCTTCTCCACCATTGCCACCTCCTCCATGACATCACCATCTCCGCTCAACCACTAAGACCGCGACCGCGGTGTTCACAACCATGTCCTACAGTGTTCTTCCATCTTCCCATGATCACTACTGCAGCAATAGGGTCGTTCCCATCTTCATCTTCACCAACCAACAACAACACACACCATCACCTCCACCTCTAGTAGCCCGCAGTATACACTGCATCCACCTTCACTTCCGTCACTGCGTTCTCTCCTGCCCTAACCTCAACTCCATCCTCATCACGGTACACCCTTCCTAAGCCACGACCGCGGTTCCCATGGATCGTGACTGCAATTTGCAGAACCGTGACCAACAACACCCCTCCACAGAAATCGCGATCTCCACCTTCCAAAATACTGCGACTCCCTTTTTCCAACCTCCATTGCAACAGCAAGCAGCAAGGCACGACATCTACAGTCACGACCTGCTTCTCTCCAAGCACCACGACAACACCACACCTCTTCCGCAGCGCATCCTCCACGTCTTCCACCATGGTCCACGGTTCCTCTGCTCCACTTGAAACTCGCGACCAGGTCACCTGCCCGACTTTGGTCCTCTGTTGCTTCCCTCTGCACCCGCGGTTCTTCTTTTCTCCCTGCCAACAACATTGTCTTCTACACCTCGACACCTCCAGTCCACGACACCATGACCAAGAGCCTACGCCACCATGAGCATATCCCGACAGAGCTCATAGAGATAGAGAGGGCCACGAACATCTTCATTATCGCGACCTGTCGTTTCCTTGCCACGACCGCAGAAAAATGAAGCCATGACCTACCTTATTCATGATCTCGACCACTTCAAGATCGCGGACACGTCAGCTCAAAAATATCACGACCACAAAGAATCGCGACCTCCCTGTTTAATTATCACGACCAAAAGGGTATAATAGAAAAGTCGCGACCTACTGTTAGCAATCAAAAGCTGCGACCGCGGCAAAAGCCGCGACCCGCTGTAGAAATGACAAGGTCGCGATTTTAAGTCAGTGCCTAGCCTGCCTATAAATAGAACACGACTCTAGTCAGTCAAGGGGGGGATCTCCAGACGCCGTTAGGCTGTAGGACTGTCCTGGGCCTAAGGAGACGATCTCCATAGCCAAGAACCTGCCCCCGTGGTGGTTTTGCGGCCTGTTCACCCAGATCTGGAGTGAAGACTCAGATCTGTAAGCCACCTCATTCAGATCTGGATCTAGATTTAGATATGGGTCTAGATATGCTACGTCTACACCATTTCCATGCCGTCATCTCGTCCACGAGCTGCTCCTCCTACTGTGAGCGAGGACTACGAGGAGAAGAAGAAGGTGGAGAGAGGAGATCTACCCCGTCTGTCATGGTGTTCTTCTCTCTTCTTCCAGATCTTCTATGACGTTGTGTAGAAGACCGTTCCTCGGCAGAGCTGTGATCATCTTCTTCACCATGCTCATGGTGGAATCCTCTCTTTTTCTTGTTTTTCTTATCTCTCTCATCATGAGTGAGTAGTTTACTTTCACTTGGGTGCAGGGACTAGCTCCGCTACCCATGCTTTCATATCTCATTGTTAAACATTCCATGGCATGTATATAATCTTCATTTCGTTGTTAATCGTCGATGTGTGCTTGTGGATTGATCACCTGCTTGCATATTTCATGTTCGTTTCCTATGTTGCGAGAACTTCAATGCGTAGGTTTTGAATGTTGATTAACACGACTGACTCCCAAACTAGAAATAGAATGGGATTCCTTGAGGTCGTAAGTGTATGATCCGTGTGGTGACAAGCCATCTAACCCACGGTGATGCTTCTGTGTGCCTGACGCCTGTATAGGGGTCCACAACTTCATTTGGATTTCTGTATCTTCAGAGATGTAAGTATATGATCTGGATGGTGACGAGACATCTGATACCTAAGGTGATGCTTACGCAAACCCGACGCCCGTATGGGGGGTTTTGCAGCAGCTCTATTTGAATGGTTATATCTTGCATGGATGTTTGATGTTTGGATGTGATTGCATGTGTAGTGGTGGTGAAACCCGGGACCATCCCAGCGATTTCCATCATTAATCTTTAATCAACTTTTAATCCTGCTTGTTTACTTTCCTTGCTTTTAGCTTAATTAAACTCAAATCAACCAACCTTGTTCTAAATATTAGTCTTGATTCAACTAGATTTGACTAGAGTAAGATTCTTAAAAATGTTGTCCCTTGGTATTCGAACCTCAACTATACTACGATAAGACCCGTCCTCTTGCAGGTGGTATTATTGCATGTTGTTTTGGTTAAAAACTTAGGGATTTCAACCCTAAGTGAGTTTGTTAAGTGCGATAATATAAGCCACGTCAAATTCCGGCACCGTTGCCGGGGACAACGAAATTGTCTAGTTAAATCTTGTTCTTTCGAGACTAATTTAGGTTTTTCTTTTACTTTTGATATTATCGATCATATATACTTGAATTTGGTTCTACTCCATCCATCTTACCAGCAAAAGATCGTTCCATCCTAGGTACCCACAAAGTCTAGTGTATGCGCCGCTCAGACAGCCCCAGACTCTCTACTAGCTTTGACCCTGAGATAGACAGAACCTTTCGCCGTCAGTACAGAGAGAACCAAGCAAGAATGGCTCAAGAGGAGGAAATCGCTCGAATGGTAGCTCAATCCCTTAATGCACAAAGAGATAGGCTTATGCAAGAAACCCGAGCCGCAGTTCAAGAAGAAATCCAAGCAGCTCAAGCAGTGCTCAACAAGCAGAGTTACAAAAAGACCTTAGGGAGTTCTCAATCCCTAAAGATGCCGACGTTCATCACCCAGTGCAACCTCCTCCCATCAACGCCCCCAACTTTGAGATACAGGCACATTTGATCACGTTGCTTCAAAACAATCCTTTCTATGGTAAGCAAGGAGAAGATAGTCAAGAACATCTTCTGATGTTCATAGACTTATGCGCCATGACAAAGCAAAATGGAGTCACAGATGATGCCATCAGACTCCGTCTCTTCAAACACTCTCTTGTCGATAGAGCCATGAGTTGGTATAACTCCTTCCAATGCGAAGCCATCACCACTTGGGAAGAACTTCAAAATATTTTTCTAGAAAAGTTTTACCCACCTTCTCTCACCTATGAAATTAGGGGCCGAATAACGCAATTCACCCAGGTCCCTGGAGAATCCCTAGTTGAAGCATGGGAAAGATACAAAGAGCTTCTACGCAAGTGTCCACATCATGGCATCCCAAAGAATCAACTCATTGAAATCTTTTATAGAGGTGTGGATGATGATATCAAGAGGTTTTTGGATTCTGCGTCTGGAGGAAACTTCATGCGTCAGAGTTATGATAGCGCATGGAAGGTGGTCACCCTTAGAGCTAAAAACCAAGCCAACTGGGGTAGACCTATTGGCAAGGGAGTGTTGAAGGTAGCTATGGCTGAAGCAACACTTGAGTACAAGTCTATCGCTGAATCTCTCAAACTCCTAGTTGCCAAGAAAGACCATCTAGAATCATCTCTCGCAGCTTATGAAAGAAGACGCTCACCCCCTCGACAACAAGAACAAGTAAAGTCAGCTTCAATCTTCTGTGAAGCATGCAAGGGAACTGATCATTCTACTCTAGCATGTAACATTCTCTATGATGTCATTTTGAGTAATACCTATGCCCAAGGAGATAATGGTCAAATGGAAAGTCTGAACGCCATCAATGTGACGACCTCAAACCTAGGTATAACCCTCTATTTCCTTTTCATATACAAGTTAAATTCTATTTTTTTAATTTGTTGGGAGATAGTATTTTAGACCCAGAAATAATGTAGAAAAGTTTGAACCTTATGTCATCAACCAATTATATAACCGTTTTGAGAGCGACCTTCAAGGATATAGAGTTTTAATTCACATCTGTGGTATTATCAAACACAACCTTGAGTGTGGAGTTGAATCTGATTTTTTTATTAATATCCTATTATCTAGAAAGAGAATTGACAAGGAGAAACTACCTAATTTCAATATGATTTATAAAGGAAAATGTATCATACATTTATTAGGCTATTTAACACTCATATGTTTATAATACTGACTAACCGATTAACAATGGTCTTTTGGAGTAAGAATCGCGTTCATTGTCAGATTAAATGACCAACCCACGGATTGGGGAGCGTTCAAGACATGTTTTAATTGCATTAAAAGAATAATAAAAACTTATAGTTTATTTCCATATAATGGGTCATGCTGCCTCACTTTGGGTACTTACCACACTTACGATTTTTGGACTTTTTTTTATCAGCAGGCGAAGTGTTGTGGACCAGGAGGGACTTTCTCTCCGTCCTGATGAAAGGCCGCGCGCAGGCGTTACAGAACGATCGTAACGTCATCTGTCGATTGTTCACACCGGAAGCTTTGATTGCCGACATTTTCACTGGTTTGAATTTCACGAGAGCATAGCAACCACAAAGAACCCTAATTTAAGACCTATGACTCCCTAAATACCAGACGCCCAAAAGTTGCATGGTTGCCTTTCGCCGTTCTCACCGAAGGCGCTTCACAACCCTCTTCTTTTAACGCCATACATTACGAGTTGTCCCTAAGCAAACAACTACCCTCTCCCAGTGAGTCATTCGATCGATTAATCCCCTTGGAACGACGCTGCATTTCCTGTCAGAACTATTCCCTTCTAGGGCGTCGAAGCTAGCGGGGGCGCTGCTGTTTGCGGTCTCCACTCGATTAAAGATAATGGAACAATCCTTGGTCCCTATGTTTTCATTCCCCGTTCTCAAATCTCTCTGTGATAGTCCCGATTACTGGGTCGACGAGGTACTATGTTTCTTCTAGTATGAACCTTGTCGACAGGTGTTTGAAGGGGGCATGGACTCTGGATTACCAGCTTTTAGCTCAACGCGGTGTTTCACAATGGGTTTCGAACGCAATATCTATCTTTCCACTCACGTTTTTGTTCTTGCGATTCCGGAAATATCTTGCTCAACCTGTGCCGGTTCAATCGCCGCTAGACAGATACTGGTTTGTGACCTGGTGATGATACCATATTAGTCGTAGATTGGAAAAGATGGATTAGAATGCGTGGTTGATTCGTTCCTGTTAATCATTTTCTATCGTGCTCTCTTTTGTATCGACACCAGAAATAATTGAGTACAATCCTGTTCTGCTTCATCTACTAATGACCGAACCAGACTGGTGCCAACGGCGTGCGTGATTTTCAGGTTGTTTATCCGTGTCCGCTGGTCCGCTGTGAATGTCGAGTTCACCCAGTTTTTCTAGAGATTTTATCCGCCTTCAGATCGGCGCAGAGGTCACGACGCTGATCGGAAGACTTTGAATTTGGATTTTCCGGTATCGGCTGACCGCGCTGACGCTTGGGAACCAGGATCCATTCCTGGGCATAGCCGGCTTCTTCAGAATTTGCCCCTGTAGGGGACACGAAGGGCAGGCTACGCTTTGTTTTCATTGTGAATTGATTCAGACTGACCACGGCTATGGTGGAGAAATCTGAGGACAATATACTTAATTTTCCAGTGGCTTCGTTATTTATAGCTTCCAGCACTTGGTTTGACCGGGTCAATTCATATTGTGTTAGTAGATATTTACATATGAGTGGTGTGGGCGTTGCGAGATCAGAGAATTTTCCTAATATTAGACTACTGGACCAAACTCCAACAAACGAAGTGTTTTATGTTCTCATATTGTATGATAAATAATATTAACACAAAATATAATCTTATGCGTAGGTCACATTATTTTGGTTTGGGCTTAGGTCTAGAACAAAACTGGAGGTATGTACTCCTTCCTATTTATAACTGGGAAATTATATGACTAAATTTTCCCATAATGAGGCATCTTTTGAAATACTTGCTCTTATTCTATTTGTTGGACATTTCATATACTTTCAGTTGGATTTATTATTCTTTTGAAATTATTATCATATTGAATTGGGTTAATGACCCCATCTGCGATTGTGCTTAAATCAGGCCACATGCTTGTGAAAGGTATATCTTGCCACTCTATTTATGCATGTCAGATAATTCGACTAGTTTAACTATCGTAGACGCTTATGCGTAACCATTAGGGCGCGCTACTTCCGCTCGGGGTGTGCTACTTCCACCTCTTTATATACAGAGGCGTGCTACTTCCGCCTAGGGTGCGCTACTTCCTCCCATTTTTACTTAGGTCAACGACTCAGTGGTGTCTTGGCCCTATTATAGTTACTTTAGTCAAATATATCTGCATGCAAATATTTATTGTGATACTGATGATTGATAATGGCAAGATCTGTTATTTCACTTGTTTATTTATATGCCTCATTCTTTTGGAAATTCTTTCTCTTGTTACTTCTCATTGAAACTTGCCCAGCTTTTGTGATCCTTCTTTGATGGGAACATCTTGTTTTCTTCTGTATTAAATATTGCTTCAGTTAACATATAATGTACATACTCAGTTTTACTGATTCAACCTTTTTATTTTTATCTCCCATCCTGGGTGATGTTCCCTACCACCCAGGCGCAGATCCACCCGTTGAGAATTTTATTGAAGGACAAGAGATTGCGGTCCCAGTATTTGAAGGAAACGTACAACAGTAGATAACGACTTCTGAGATGGCTAGGTTGCCTACTGCAACTGATCCCCATAGTTATAATTCCCTTTATTTTCCCTAGTTGACTTGAGAAATGTTTTGAGACCACTTTTTATTATGTAATAAGTTAGTTACTTCCGCTGCTATATTTTTTTAAACACTCTTGATGGGCATTTATTTGAGAATAATTTGGCACCCCAATTATCTAGATGTGACGTTTGAACGATGGGTTGTGCTTATTTATTTTCAATATAGTAATAGGGAGTGGTCCCCTATGGGACTCATTCCTTATAGAATGGTATCAGAGCATAGCAGTCGGTAGTCTAGGATCTCAGAAAACCTTATGTAGCTTTCTTACCCTGATAATCCTTTTCAGGAGGACCAATTTGTTTGGAGGGAGAAGCAGTGGATCCTACCAACTATTCAATAGGGATGATGAATATTCTACACCGCCAAATCCTCAGTTTGGCATGCCCTATACAGATCCCTCCTTGGAGACCCCAGCTACACAGGCTCATCCTGTGGGTCAACCAGTGGTTACCGTGCCGCCTCCTATTTCAGGGATTCCACCTCCACCAGACTTCACTCCAGAGCAAGAGTTGGCCTTTCTATGCCAGCTTGTGTCTAATTCGATGGTGGGGCGAGTCAATGCAGCCTCTTCGTCAACCAAGCCCAAAGAGTACTCCCTCACTGAGTTCATTAAGATGCAGCCACCCTACTTCAAGGGTGAAGGAGAGATCGAGATGGTGGATAAGGTTGACGATTGGGTCTTAGCCATCGAGCGTACCTTTGAGGGTATGGCGTGCCCTCCTGAGCAAAAGGTTCACTTTGCTGCATATGTTCTGGACAGACCAGCCAGGGTGTGGTGGAATGGAATAACGCGCACGCGTGACACCTCACAGATGACATGGGAGCAATTCCTGGCACTTTTTCGTGAGAAATACATTTGTTCTGCTGCTCTGAAGAAGAAACAGGCCGAGTTCTACAGCCTGAAGCAGGGTTCTCTAAGTGTGTCCGCATATGTCTAGAAGTTCTTAATGCTGGAGCGCTACGCTATGAACCTGCATGAAGACTGTCGTTCTGAGATATTCTTTGAAGGTTTGTCTTATCATATTGGACGAGCTTTGGTGCCACAGCTTCCACTTACATTTCAGCAAATGGTGGACAAGGCACTCGCTGTTGAAGCCTATCCTGGATATCAATCATCATCGAATAGTCCCAACAAGCGGAAGAGTGTTCCAGAGGACCGACGTGAGAAGTGCAAGCGTTGTCATCGTCATCACCCTCCTGTGAAATGCCCTACTGGGAGTTATGCACCACAAAGAGATATGGGACAGGTGATTTGCCATGAGTGTGGTCAGGCAGGACATATTAGGCCTCAGTGTCCCCGTTTCTCGAAGACCCCAGCCCCTGCTCAGTCGCGAGCTCCACAGCAGCCGCCACCCCCTCAATGACCACAACAACCTCCGAAGAACAACAACAACGTCAAAAATCTCAATCAACAGGGTCGTCGTCCACCTGTGGAGAGGCGTGGTGGTCGAGTTTATGCCATGGATGCTGCAGAGGTTGGTGATGATAATGGAGTCATTGAAGGTACGATACATCTACTTTAGCAGCCCGTTAAAGCTTTATTCGATTCTGGATCTTCAAATACTTTCATAGCTGCCAAACTCGTAACAATGTTAGAACTAGAAACCTTGTATATGGACTACATCTTAGATGTTCAGACACCTAGTGAGAAGATAGTATCTTCTTCTCTAAAAATTCCACCTGTAGAATTGAGCATAGCAGGGAAGATGTTCCCGACAAATTTCATCATCCTTGACATGACGGCGTTCGATATCATCCTGGGAATGGATTGGCTAAAAAAGTACATGGTAGCTCTATTTTGTGAAAATAGGAAGGTTAGTTTGTTGCACCCAGATGGCGAACGCATATGTATCAAAGGCAGGAAGCGCAACAAACGCCAATTCATTATATCAGCACTCAAAGTTGAAAAGTTAGTTTCTCATGGTTGTACAGCCTTTTTGGCATCAATCGTCCTCAACCCTACACCGCCTCAGATTGAGGATATCGACATAGTGCGAGATTATCCTGATGTTTTCCCTGATGAACTTCCAGGACTTCCTCCTTCCCGAGAGGTTGAATTCTCAATCGATCTCATACCTGGCACAACTCCAATCTCAAAGGCACCATATCGTCTGGCACCTGACGAACTGGCAGAACTTAAGAAGCAGTTGCAAGAGCTTCTCGAGCTGGGGTTTGTTCGCCCAAGCGTTTCACCTTGGGGAGCCCCAGTTTTGTTTGTAAAGAAAAAGGATGGTTCCATGAGGATGTGCATGGATTATCGAATGCTGAATCAGGTGACAATCCAGAATCGCTATCCTCTTCCGCGTATCGACGACTTGTTTGACCAGCTAAAGTCTGCTACCGTATTCTCAAAGATGAATTTACGAAGCGGATGCTACCAGATGCGTGTAAAGGATGAAGACGTACCGAAGACAGCTTTTCGTTCTCGTTATGGGCATTATGAATTCCTGGTTATGCCCTTTGGCTTGACTAATGCCCCGGCTGCCTTCATGGACTTGATGAATCAAGTCTTTCGTCCGTATCTAGACAGTTTTGTGGTGGTTTTCATTGATGACGTGCTCATATATTCTGAATCCATAGAGAAACATCGGGAGCATCTGCAAATTGTTCTCCAAGCCTTACGGGATCACCAACTCTATGCAAAGTTCTCAAAGTGTGAATTCTGGCTTAATGAAGTTATGTTTTTAGGCCATGTAATCTCTGCGGGTCGTATCGCTATGGATCCTGTCAAGATCGAGGCTGTGATGAAGTGGCAATCTCCAAAGAATCCTTCTAAAATACGTAGTTTTCTGGGACTGGCTGGTTACTATCGTAAATTTGTGCAGAACTTTTCTGAGCTAGCCCTACCGTTGACAAGTTGACTCGTAAGGATGCCAAGTTTGTCTGGACGCCTGAGTGTGAGAAGAGCTTTGAGGAACTGAAGAAGCGGTTGACTTTTGCTCCCGTTCTTGCCTTACCGGTGGAAGGCAAACCATATGTCATTTATACTGAAGCTTCTGGACAAGGGTTAGGGTGTTTCTTTTGCAAGAAGACGGGTAATCGCATACGCCTCACGCCAGTTGAAGCCGAATGAAACAAATTGGCCTACACATGATTTAGAGTTGGCTGCCATAGTACATGCTCTAAAGATTTGGCGTCACTACTTGTACGGGGTCCAATTTGAAATTTTATGTGATCACAAGAGCTTTCTATATCTTATGACACAAAAGGACCTGAACCTACGACAAAGGCGATGGATGGAATACCTCAAAGATTATGATTTTTCTATCACTTATCACCCTGGAAAGGCCAATGTCGTAGCGGACGCTCTGAGTAGGAAGAAGGATGTTGTGTGTGCCTCTATTCGATGTTTCTTATGGAGGAGTTTGGAGCAAGTTTCAAGATGGAGACCTGAGTTACCAGAAGTTGAGTTGGATCCTAGTGTGAAGAAGTTAACTATTCAGATGGAAAGCTTGTCTATTTCTCCTACCTGGTTATCTGAAGTGGTTGAGGCACAACTTCGTAGTCCTGAGCTTCCTGAGATGAAGTTGTTGATCGAGAAACCACAAACCGATTTTGCTATCGGGGTAGATGGAGCTATTCGCTTTCGCCATAGGTTGTGGATACCTGATGTTGCTGATCTCGGACAGAGAGTTTTGTATGAAGCCCACGGTTCCGAGTACACGATTCATCCTGGCACAACAAAGATGTACAAGGACCTTCGATGAGGCTTCTGGTGGAAGAACATGAAGAGAGACACTGCTACATATGTCGCAAAGTGCCTAACCTGCCAGCAAGTAAAGATTGAATATCAGCGACCTGGTGGTCTTCTCCATCCACTTGAGATACCGGAGTGGAAGTGGGAGAAAATCACGATGGATTTTGTAATAGGATTTCCCAAGTCGAGACGTGGGTACGATGCAGTTTGGGTCGTTATCGATCGCCTAACTAAGTCAGCTCACTTTTTGCCCTTTAAGAGCACTTACAAGGTTCCGAATATGGCACAATTGTACGTGGAATGGATTGTTCGTTTGCATGGAGTTCCTAAAGTGATTGTTTCTGACCATGACCGAAAGTTCACATCACGGTTATGGAAGCAGATACAGGAAGAAATGGGGTCTGATTTATGTTTCAGCACTGCATATCACCCCCAGACAGATGGACAGTCTGAGAGGACTGTACAAATATTGGAAGACCTACTCCGTGCATGTGTAATGGACTGGGGAGGTTCTTGGGATAGATATCTTCCATTAGCTGAGTTTGCTTATAACAATAGCTATCAAGCCAGCATTGGTATGCCCCCGTTTGAGGCACTCTATGGTCGACCTTGTCGTTCCCCACTACATTGGGACGATGTGGGGGAACGTACACTGATGAAGAATGATGATTTGCAGATGATGACTGACAAGATATGCTTGATTAAGAAAAGAATGAAGGCTTCTCAGGATCGTCAAAAGATGTATGCTGACAAGAAAAGATCAGATGTGACTTTCTTAATAGGTGATTACGTGTTTCTGAAGATAAAACCTATCCGATCCATTGCTAGATCCAAGGTGAAAGGCAAGTTGAGCCCTCGTTATGTGGGACCATTTGAAATCTTAGATAAAGTGGGGGAGTGTGCCTATCGCCTAGCCCTTCCTCCCTCTTATGACAAGATTCACAATGTGTTCCACGTGTCAGTTTTGAAGAAGTATGTGAAAGACCCCTCACACATTTTATCGGTGGAACCCATTGAGTTGTGAGAAGACCTATCATACGAAGAGTTACCTGTGAAGATCTTAGACTCCAGGTTGAAACAATTGAAAACCAAAGAGATTGAGTTAGTAAATGTCCTTTGGAAGTATCATGGTCTTGAAGAGACCACATGGGAACTCAAAGAAGAGATGTTGCAGACCCACCCGTCATTGTTCGCTTGAGATTTCGAGGACGAAATCTTTTAAGGGGTGGTGTGCTGTGACGACCTCAAACCTAGGTATAACCCTCTATTTCCTTTTCATATACAAGTTAAATTCTATTTTTTTTTATTTGTCGGGAGATAGTATTTTAGAACCAGAAATAATGTAGAATAGTTTGAACCTTATGTCATCAACCAATTATATAACCGTTTTGAGAGCGACCTTCAAGGATATAGAGTTTTAATTCACATCTGTGGTATTATCAAACACAACCTTGAGTGTGGAGTTGTATCTGATTTTTTTCTTAATTTCCTATTATCTAGAAAGAGAATTGATGAGGAGAAACTACCTAATTTCAATATGATTTATAAAGGAAAATGTATCATACATTTATTAGGCTATTTAACACTCATATGTTTATATTACTGACTAACCGATTAACAATGGTCTTTTGGAGTCAGAATCGTATTCATTGTCAGATTAAATGACCAACCCACGGATTGGGGAGCGTTCAAGACATGTTTTAATTGCATTAAAGGAATAATATAAACTTACAGTTTATTTCCATATAATGGGTCATGCTACCTCACTTTGGGTATTTACCACACTTAAGATTTTGGGACTTTTTTTTTATCAGCAGGAGAAGTGTTGTGGACCAGGCGGGACTTTCTCTTCGTCTTGATGAAAGGCCGCACGTAGGCGTTACAGAACGACCGTAATGTCATCTGTCGATTATTCACACCGGAAGCTTTGATTGCCGACATTTTCGTTGGTTTGAATTTCACGAGAGCATAGCAACCGCAAAGAACCCTAATTTAAGACCTATGACTCCCTAAATACCAGACGCCCAAAAGTTGCCTAGTTTCCTTCCACCGTTCTCACCGAAGGCGCTTCACAACCCTCTTCTTTTAACGCCATACATTACGAGTTGTCCCTAAGCAAACAGCTACCCTCTCCCAGTGAGTCATTTGATCGATTAATCCCCTTGGAACGATGCTGCATTTCCTGTCAGAACTATTCCCTTCTAGGGCGTCGAAGCTAGGGGGGCGCTGCTGTTTGCGGTCTCGACTCGATTAAAGGTAATGGAACAATCCTTGGTCCCTATGTTTTCATTCCCTGTTCTCAAATCGCTCTGTGATAGTCCCGATTACTGGGTCGACGAGGTACTCTGTTTCTTCTAGTATGAACCTTGTCGGCAGGTGTTTGAAGGGGGCATGGACTCTGGATTACCAGCTTTTAGCTCAACGTGGTGTTTCGCAATGGGTTTCGAACGCAGTATCTATCTTTCCACTCACGTTTTTGTTCTTGCGATTCCGGTAATATCTTGCTCAACCTGTGCCGGTTCAATCGCCGCTAGACAGATACTGGTTTGTGACCTGGAGATGATACCTTATTACTCGCAGATTGGCAAAGATGGATTAGAACGTGTGGTTGATTCCTTCCTGTTAATCAATTTTCTGTCGTGCTCTCTTTTGTATCGACACCAGAAATAATTGAGCACAATCTTGTTCTGCTTCGTCTACTAATGACCGAACCAGACTGGTGCCAATGGCGTGCGTGATTTTCAGGTTGTTTATCCGTGTCCGCTGGTCCGCTGTGAATGCCGAGTTCGCCCAGTTTTTCTGGAGATTTTATCCGCCTTCAGATCGGCGTAGAGGTCACGATGCTGATCGGAAGACTTTGAATTTGGAATTTCCGGTATCGGCTGACCGCGCTGACGCTTGGGAACCAGGATCCATTCCTGGGCATAGCCGACTTCTTCAAAATTTGCCCCTGTAGGGGACATGAAGGGCAGGCTACGCTTTGTTTTCATTGTGAATTGCTTCAGACTAACCACGGCTATGGTGGAGAAACCTGAGGACAATATTCTTAATTTTCCAGTGGCTTCGTTAATTATAGCTTCCAGCACTTGGTTTGACCGGGTCAATTCATATTGTGTTAGTAGATATTTACATATGAGTGGTGTGGGCGTTGCGAGATCAGAGAATTTTCCTAATATTAGACTACTGGACCAAACTCCAACAAACGAAGTGTTTTATGTTCTCATATTGTATGATAAATAATATTAACACAAAATATAATCTTATGCATAGGTCACATTATTCTGGTTTGGGCTTAGGTCTAGAACAAAACCGGAGGTATGTACTCCTTCCTATTTATAACTGGGCAATTATATGACTAAATTTTCCCATAATGAGGCATCTTTTGAAATACTTGCTCTTATTCCATTTGTTGGACATTTCATATACTTTTAGTTAGATTTATTATTCTTTTGAAATTATTATCATATTGAATTGGGTTAATGACCCCATCTGTGATTGTGCTTAAATCAGGCCACATGCTTGTGAAAGGTATATCTTGCCACTCTATTTATGCATGTCAGATAATTCGACTAGTTTAACTATCGTAGACGCTTATGCGTAACTATTAGGGCACGCTGCTTCTGCCCGGGGTGTGCTACTCCCACCTTTTTATATACAGAGGCATGCTACTTCCGCCTAGGGTGCGCTACTTCCACCCATTTTTACTTAGGTCAACGACTCAGTGGTGTGTTGGTCCTATTATAGTTACTTTAGTCAAATATATCTGCATGCAAATATTTATTGTGATACTGATGATTGATAATGGCAAGATCTGTTATTTCACTTGTTTATTTATATGCCTCATTCTTTTGGAAATTCTTTCTCTTGTTACTTCTCATTGAAACTTACCTAGCTTTTGTGATCCTTATTTGATGGGAACATCTTGTTTTCTTCTGTATTAAATATTGCTTTAGTTAACATATAATGTACATACTCAGTTTTACTGATTCAACCTTTTTATTTTTATCTCCCATCCTGGGTGATGTTCCCTACCACCCAGGCGCAGATCCACCCATTGAGAATTTTATTGAAGGACAAGAGATTGCGGTCCCAGTATTTGAAGGAAACGTACAACAGTAGATAACGACTTCTGAGATGGCTAGGTTGCCTACTGCAACTGATCCCCATAGTTATAGTTCCCTTTATTTTCCCTAGTTGACTTGAGAAATGTTTTGAGACCATTTTTGATTATGTAATAAGTTAGTTACTTCTGCTGCTATATTTTTTTTTAAACACTCTTGATGGACCATTTATTTGAGAATAATTTGGCACCCCAATTATCTAGATGTGATGTTTGAACGATGGGTTGTGCTTATTTATTTTTAATATAGTAATAGGGAGTGGTCCCCTATGGGACTCATTCCTTACAATCAATACCATCCCTGGTCAAGGTTACTATAATCTGAATCAGAATACGAACCATCCAGGTTTTAAATATGGAAATCCTTCTGGAGCGAAAAACCCACGACAACTTGGTTCGAATACTCAACAACGAGGCCCGCCAGGATTCTAGTATAACCAACAACCAAATTTCGGGAATCAAGACAACTTTAGAGGAAACTACCAGCATAGAAACTACAATAATTATCAGAACGATTCTCAGTTTCAGAATCCCAACCAAGTCCCCTATCAACAGCAACAACAAGGGCAACAAGTTGGTCTCATCTCTCCTGATGACAAATTGTCAGCTATTGAGAAGATGCTTGAGCCGCAGCAGACTATGATAGCTAACCAGCAAGCCCATCAGAAGGCTATTGAATCTCAACTAGCTCAACTTGCGGCTAGCATGAAGCCACCTGCTGGAGTCTTTGCCGGACAACCAGAGAACAATCCTAAGCACCCAGAGCAATTGAAGGATGTCACCAGCAGGTCTGGAAAAGACTATTCTGACCCCCTGCTAAGATACCAATAGTGGCAACAAACGATGATGACTTCGTGAATTTCCAAGACTCTACAATACCTGAGTCTCAACTGAAGGAACAACCAACCGCTGATAAGACAGACAAAGCAAGATTGGAGGAACCATTGGCTGCGAAGGCAGAAGACACACCTGAGCCGGATGTGCCAGTATACAAGTCCCGTCCTCCCTTCCCAGCTCATTTGAAGCAGACAAAGCTCGATACTTGATTCAACAAGTTTAAAGAAGCTATGAAGAAGCTTCATGTAGATATACCCTTTCTAGATGCACTGGCTGAGATACCAGCCTGGACTAAGTACTTAAAGTCTCTCCTCACAAGGAAGTACATAACTGAAGAATATGAGACAGTTAAGCTAGCATCAACCACTTCTGATATCATTCAGAGCAAAATGCCCAAGAAGCAGAAAGATCTGGGATCCTTTGGGATTTCATGCCATATCGGTGACTCTTCATGTAAGAAGGGATTGGCCAATCTCAGTTCTAGCATCTCTATCATTCCACTTAGCCTTTGTAAGAGGTTAGGGTTTGTAGAACTCGTCCCAATGAGAATGATCATACAACTTGCAAATAACTCTATGACTCTTCCCTTAGGAATCATTGAAGATGTCCCTGTCAAGGTTGGAAAAGACTCTTATGTCCCATGTGACTTTTTCATCATGGACATAAAGGAAGACGCCAAATACCCTCTTATCTTTGGCCGTCCATTCCTCACCACTGCAAGAGATTTGATTGACGTTGAAGCAGGGACCTTGCTGCTTAGACTAGGGAAAGAAACCCTCGAGTTCAAAGTTTTTGAAAGCATGTGAAGACCGAGCATGCAGGAAGAAGTCTATTTGATTGATTGCATTGAGCAAATGTCTCTCCTCACACAAGAGGAATATGAACAAGACGATCCTTTAGAAGTGGTACTAACAAACCCATCTGCTGAAATTTTCATCAACGAACAAGTTAAGGATTATATCCTTTACCTCGACTCTGTAGAAGAAGATCCTCGAGCTAAGTTTGAGGAACTCAAAGTTGTGAATGTATCTGAAGAGCCATGTGAGAAGCCAGAAGCCCCTGCCTGAGGGACTTAAGTACGTGTTTTTGGATGATCTCAAGGTTTGTCCAGTTATTATAAATTCTGATCTAATGACAGAACAAGAAGATAAATTCCTGAAAGAATTAAAGGAAAGAAAGAAAGCTATCGGCTACAAGATGAGCGATCTCACCGGGGTCAGTCAAGAGCTTTGCATGCACAAAATCCCTATGGTGGAAGACCACAAGCCGACTATTGAGCATCAATGAAAGTTGAGTCCTAATATGAAGGAAGTAGTCCGCCACGAAGTCATCAAGTTGCTCACTACCAGAATCATCTATCTGATATCTGACTCACCTTGGGTGAGTCCTGTACATGTTGTTCCCAAGAAAGGTGGCACTACTGTGATACAAAATGAAGATAATGAACTCATCCCCACTCAAACAGTAACCGGGTGGAGGATGTGCATCGATTACATGAACTTGAACAAGGCAACACGTAAAGATCATTTCCCGATGCCTTTTCTAGATCAAGTCTTAGAGCGATTGACTCACCAGGAATATTTTTGCTATCTTGATGGTTACTCTGGATTCTACCAAATTCCTATACATCCAGATGACCAAGAGAAAACTACTTTTACTTGCCCATTTGAGACATACGCCTTTAGAAGGATGTCGTTCGGGCTCTGTAATGTGCCTACAACCTTCCAACGCTACATGGCAGCCATATTTGCTGGTTTAACCAAAACCATCATGGAAGTTTTTATGGATGATTTCTCTGTATATGGGGATTCGTACGAATCATGCTTGAAGCACCTCTCCCTGGTCCTCAAACGACTGTGCTAAATTGGGAGAAATGTCACTTTATGGTAAAAGAAGGCATTGTCCTCGGCCATAGAGTCAGTAATCGAGGAATTGAAATTAAAAAAGCAAAGATCGAAGTGATCTCCAAACTATCGATCCCTACCAATGTAAGAGAAGTCCGCGCATTCCTTGGTCATGCGAGCTTCTACAGAAGGTTTATCAACGATTTCTCCAAGATAACCAAGCCCATGACAAACTTGTTGCTGAAGGACGCCGACTTCTATTTTGATGAAGAATGTATCAAGAGTTTCAACAATCTAAAGCATGCCCTTACAACAACACCCATCATCCGAGCTCCAGATTGGGAACACCCATTTGAAATTATGTGTGATGCCAGTGATTACGCGGTGGGATCCGTTCTGGGCCAATGTATAGAGAAGAAACATCATGTCATCTATTATGCATCGAAGACCCTTGACGAAGCTCAGAGGAACTATGCAACTACTGAGAAGGAACTCCTAGCAGTCGTATACGCCTTTGATAAGTTTAGATCCTACCTTATTGGTTCAAAGGTGATTGTCTACACCGATCACGCTGCTATTCATTATCTTCTAAAAAAGAAAGATGCAAAACCAAGGCTAATAAGATGGATTCTCCTATTGTAAGAATTTGATCTTGAAATTAGAGATAAAAGAGGCACAGAAAATGTTGTAGCAGACCACTTAAGTCGTATCCACACTCTGGAAACTGAGAAGATACCAATTAACGACTCTCTTCCAGATGACCAGCTTATGAAAGTCTCATAAGCTACTCCTTGGTACTCAGACTATGTGAACTACCTTGCCGCTGGTGTCATCCACCCTAAGTGTACTGGCAATTCTCTAAAGAAATTCATGCATGATGTGAGGCAATATCACTGGGATGAATTGTACCTCTTCAAGCTCTGTGTTGATGGTCTCTACAGACGTTGTATCGCTGAGGAAGAAGCCCAACTTATTTTAGAGCAATGCCACACAGGCCCAGTCGGAGGCCATATGAGTTCAAAGAAAACTTTTTTGAAGGTTCTACAATGTGGGTTCTTTTGGCCAACCATATCCATAGATGCTTACAATTTTGTTCTGTCATGTGATAAGTGTCAGAGAACGGGAAACATTACGAAAAGATATGAGATGCCACTTAAGCTATGGCAAGAAGTTGAGATTTTGGATGTTTGGGGAGTGGACTACGTGGGTCCATTCCCATCCTCACATGGATTTTCCTACATCCTAGTCGTGGTTGATTATGTCTCCAAATGGGTAGAGGCAATACCAACGGTTACTAGCGATTCAAAACCCATCATAAAAATGTTCAAAGATATCATTTTCCCCGTATTAGAGTTCCACGCACTGTGATCTCCGACAGAGGTTCTCATTTTCTGGAAAGAAGCTTTGAAGCGTTGTTGAGAAGATATGGTGTAACACACAAGGTAGCTTCCCCCTACCACCCACAAACAAGTGGGCAGGTAGAGATTTCGAACCATCAACTCAAGGCTATCCTGGAAAAGACAGTAGGACGCAACTGAAAGGATTGGTCAGTGAAAATCAATGATGCCTTATGGGCCTACCGAACTGCGTTTAAAACTCCTCTTGGAACAACACCCTTCAGACTCATCTATGGAAAATCATGTCACCTGCCCGCAGAACTAGAACATAAAGCATGGTGGGCAATCAAACAGCTGAATTTTGACATGAAGAAAGCAGGCGAAGCCAGGATTCTACAACTTCAAGAGTTGGATGAACTTCAAATGACAGCTTATGAGAATGCATGAATCTACAAGGAACGCACGAAACTTTAGCATGATGGTCATCTGAAGAGGAAGGACATTCAAGTGAGAGACCAAGTTCTACTGTTCAACTCAAGACTGAAGTTATTCCCAGGAAAACTCTGTTCTCGATGGTCTGGACCATACATTGTCAAGAGCATCTATCCACATGGTGCATTTACTTTATGGAGTGAGAAGTCAGGTGATTTTGTGGAAAATGGCCAATGCTTGAAGAGATATTTCACCACAGCTGATACTAGCACTGATGAATTGATGAATCTATCCAAACTGACATATGTACTAGAAAACTAAAGAAATCACGTCGAGCCATCGATGTAAAACAAAGGCACTTGTCGGGAGGTAACCTGATCTCTAACTTAGCTTTTACTTTTAGTTTTGCTTTTAGAAAATTTTTCACCTAGTAGACAATGCATCGCAAGATGCAGTCTTAAGTTCTGATAGTTTCCATTTTTGAGATTTTAGATCGAGGACGCATCACTGAAAGGAATGCAACCACATCTGGTGGGCCAACCGGCACAAGTGTTCCCCTCGATCTCAGATTTAGAGTTTGCTCGGGACGAGCAAATTTCTATGTTCGGGGTGGAGGGTGGGTGGTACGTACTCTACTTTCCACCCTCTCCTATCCATTTCATACTTAAGATTTCATCGTTGAAATTTTATTGAAATTTTGAGCAAAAATTTTCAAAAATTTTCAAGATTTTCAAAAGTTTTCATAGCAGTTTGTATAGAAACTTGATGAAGTTTTGACACTTTTGTTTCAATCAAAGCCTTTACCAAGCCAGATATCCTATTTTTCCATGCAGTTTTGAATCATTATACCCTCCTTATTTGAAGCGAAGCCTCAAGGAGGACAATTTCTGAAACTAGCCAATGATTAAAATCACCATATGAAGCTTGTGAATCCTAACATCATGATCAGTAGATATGGCAAGTATTTGTTGAATTGAGAGGGATCAAACACGTTGTGCTTCCTATCAGACTAGTGCAACAATACCATGGAATCTCCATCGGATCCTCATCAAGTCATTATTTGAGCAGAGTATGATAAGGGGAACGAACCAGTGCACTGAATTGTAAATCAAGTTGCATTCTGATCTGAACTCTCTTCTACACTTCTTCTATCATCTTCTTACCCCTCTGTTCATCAAAAAAAAAAAAACCAATATAGTGCCAAACCCTAAGTTTAGGGTGGCACACTCTCTCTCTTTACTCTTCTTCCATACCCCTCGCTACGAAATAGTGGCATATCACCAAGAAAAGATGCCTAAGCGCACACAAAAAGAAATGCAATCTCGAGTCGAATAGAGGAGAGATTCGCACACACAAAAAATGCAATCAATGCAATTGCAAATCATACAATAAAAATCTCGAGTCAAATAGAGGAGAGATTTATTTCTTACTTACATACCACCCTTCACTCCCTTTTCCACCTACTGGCACAATGAATGCCTACGCTCACCAACATCCTAAAAACACCAGTGTCAGATCAGGTGCACACTTGTTGTTCTGTGGGTACCTCTGGACTCTTACAAAACTCTCTGACATGCTTGATTTTGGAAAAAGGGGAGAGGAAGTGATGTTGGGAAATAAACTCGGAAACGAAGATATGGTAAAATGTGTTCTGTGATATCAGGATGTTGAGACACTTAGTCATACTGAGCAGAAAAGAAACAATCGTGATGTGAAGATGAAACAATCACACGAGTTGAAAGTATTCATCTGGCGAGTGTTTTTGATTTTGTGTTACTCGAGGATGAGCAATGTTTAAGTTCGGGGTATTTTGATGAATGCATATTCATCATAGTTCTATCATCTCATTTAGCCAAGTTTTGGTTGCATTCGTGCATTTACTGTCTTTTTCTTCTAATATGTGCATTTATTTGGCTTAATTGCTTTAATGAGCTTTTATTGGCCTTATCTTCTTATATGCAACTCATTTTGTCTTAATTGATTTTATCCCTATTTTTATTGATTCTTTGCACCCTTGTGCATGTCATTTTGAGCATATGGGCCCCATCTTCTTGGCCATATATCCATCTTGGCCCTTGGATTAGGCTTGGTCACTGGTGGTCAACGCCCCCCCCTTTACTTCTTTAGCGGCTACTGTACGGGCGTCTACCCTAATCA
Source organism: Alisma plantago-aquatica (assembly GCA_963693085.1). Lineage (NCBI taxonomy): Eukaryota > Viridiplantae > Streptophyta > Magnoliopsida > Alismatales > Alismataceae > Alisma > Alisma plantago-aquatica. The sequence goes on from OY856412.1 coordinate 1,153,415,683, forward strand.
CCCGAGGATCTCCTACTTTGCCGCGACCGTGGCATACAAGAGCCACGACCGTGATCTTTGTCGCGACTGCGGTTGTTATCACGACCTCCACTTCCCGCTTGCCTGTGATCTCTCTGCCATCGATCAGTGCCTGCTCCTTCCACCATCACTACATGAGCACCGATGCCGTCAAGACAATCACGACCAGCTACCCACACCGAGGTCCCTGCTTCTCCACCATTGCCGCCTCCTCCATGACAGCACCATCTCCGCTCAACCACCAAGACCGCGACTGCGGTGTTCACAACCACGTCCTGCGGTGTTCTTCCATCTACCCGCAATCACTACTGTAGCAACAGGGTCGTGCCCGTCTTCATCTTCACCAACTAATAGGAACACACACCATCACCTCCACCCCTAGTATCCCACAGTATACATCGCATCCACCTTCACTTCCGTCACCACGTTCTCTCCTGCCCTAACCTCAACTCCATCATCATCGCGGTACACCCTTCCTAAGCTGCGACCGCGGTTCCCATGGATCGCGACCGTGATTTGTAGAACCGTGACCAGCAACACCCCTCCATAGAAATCGTGATCTCCACCTTCCACAATACCGCGACTCCCTTTTTCCAACCACCATTGCAACAGCAAGCAGCAAGGCACGACATCCGCAGTCACGACCTGCTGCTCTCCAAGCACCACGACAACACCACACCTCTTCCACAGTGCATCCTCCACGTCTTCCACCATGGTCCACGGCTCCTCTGCTCCACCTACAACTCGCGACCAGGTCACCTGCCCGACCGCAGTCCTCTGCTGCTTCCCTCAGCACCCACGGTTCTTCTTTTCTCCCTGCCAACATCGTCGTCTTCTACACCTCGACACCTCCATTCCACGACGCCATGACCAGGAGCCTACGCCACCATGAGAAGATCCCGACAGAGCTCATAGTGACAGAGAGGGCCAAAACCATCTTCATTATCGCGACCTGTCATTTCTTTGCCACGACTGCAACAAAAGCCGCGACCGCGGCAAAATGAAGCCACGACCTGCCTTATTCATGATCTCGACCACTTGAAGATCGTGGACACGTCAGCTCAAAAAGATCGCGACCACAAATAATCGCAACCTCCCTATTTAATTATCGCGACCAAAAGAGCAGAATAGAAAAGTCGCGACCCGCTGCAGAAATGACAAGGTCGCGATTTTAAGTCGGTGCCCAGCCTACCTATAAATAGAACACGACTCCAGTCATTCAAGGAGGGGGATCTCCAGACACCGTTAGGCTGCAGGAATGTCCTGGGCCTAAGGAGACGATCTCCATAGCCAAGAACCTGTCCTCGTGGTGGTTTTGCGGCCTGTTCACCTAGATCTGGAGTGAAGACTCAGATCTGCAAGCCACCTCATTCGGATCTGGATCTAGATCTAGATCTGGGTCTAGATCTGCTGTGTCTATGCCATTTCCACGCTTCCATCTCGTCCACGAGCTGCTCCTCCTGCTGGCGAGCGAGGACTACGAGGAGAAGAAGAAGGTGGAGAGAGGAGATCTACCCTGTCTGTCGTGGTGTTCTTCTCTCTTCTTCCAGAATTACTCCGACGTTGTGTAGAAGATTGTTCCTCGGCAGAGCTGTGATCATCTTCTTCACCATGCTCATGGCGGAATCCTCTCTTTTTCTTGTTTTTCTTGTCTCTCTCATCATGAGTGAGTAGTTTACTTTGGCTGGGGTGCGGGGACTAGCTTCACTGCCCATGCTTTCATATCTCATTGTTAAACATTCCATGGCATGTATATAATCTTCATTTTTGTTGTTAATCGTCGATGTGTGTTTGTGGATTGATCACCTACTTGCATATATCCTGTTTGTTTCCTATGTTGCGAGAACCTCAATGCGTAGGTTTTGAATGTCGATTAATGCGGTTGACTCCCAAACTAGAAATAGAATGGGATTCCTTGAGGTCGTAAGTGTATGATCCGTGTGGTGACGAGCCATCTAGCCCATGATGACGCTTCTGTGTGCCTAACGCCTGTATAGGGGGCCCACAACTTCATTTGGATTTCTGTATCTTCAGAGCTATAAGTATATGATCTAGATGGTGATGAGACATCTGATACCTAAGGTGATGCTTACGCAAACCCGACGCCCGTATGGGGGGTTTTGCAGCAGCTCTATTTGAATGGTTATATATTGCATGGATGTTTGATGTTTGGATGTGATTTCATGTGTAGTGGTGGTGAAACCCTGGACAATCCCAGCGATTTCCATCATTAATCTTTAATCAACTTTTAATCCTGCTCGTTTACTTTCCTTATCTTTAGCTTAATTAAACTCAAATCAACCAACCTTGTTCTAAATATTAGTTTTGATTCAACTAGATTCGACTAGAGTAAGATTCTTAAAAATGTTGTCCCTTGGGATTTGATCCTCAACTATACTGCGATAAGACCCGTCCGCTTGTGGGTGATATTATTGCACATTGTTTTGGTTAAAAACTTAGGGATTTCAACCCTAAGTGAGTTTGTTAAGTGCAATAATATAAGCCACATCAAAGGGACAATAAACATTCATCTTCCCTTACTAGCCATTAGTTTATAATGATGATTTATGTTTAATTTGTGTATGCTTCAAAATGGTTAAACTCTTGAAGTCGTAGATACTCAAGAGACTGTTTATGTGAGGTCAATAAAAAAGTGAGTCCTGACATCATCTTTCTTGCTTACCGTACCTTTATTTTTGATGTTAACCCATGTGTAACCTATCCCACGGGTTGTTCAATCATTCTTACAAGTTTCCAAGATATCATTGATATCAATACAATATACATTTGTTTGTTTTAATTATTTTAGTGTCTTTCTAAACTATGTGCATCCTATGTTTTGTTTAAATTCTCTTACTGGTTTAATTGATTTAACCCTCTTCTAGGCTGATGTGGAGGGTTGACACAATCTGTGGCTATGGAGTTTCCCTCGGGGGTAGCAGTTGGTGCATTTGGCCTAGGTGATATATACGCCGACATGCTTGCTCATGCTATGTCGATTCTGCTTTTAATTATCAATCATCTAAAAATTGGTAAGATGCATAACCTCCTCAAAGTATGCATGTGACTAGGTTTCTCTCTAATACAAATTTGAACAGTGGTTGTTTCTTAACGTCTTTTAGAGGATAAGACTATGTGTTTCTTCCTTTTTTATAACTCAATGTATTGCTCATATATCCCTTGCTTCTTAATTTTACTGCGTTGATGTTATACATACATTATAAGTTACAGTTGTTTTATACTTGTGTAAACCATTGCTATAACCATTTCTTTCACACAAAAAATGTTATTGGACACTTTTAGGGGTAGGCATCCAGTTGGAGGACAGTGCATAACATGTAGTCATAACATATACTGAACAAAGAATATGTCTAACTAAGTATTGTGCACCAGCATCGTGGGGTGGTGCTGGGGCAAGCTTGAGGCCTTGGATGGTGAGTCATGAGACAATAAACTAGGCAGAGAGAGGGTGCACATTCATGGAATTAACGTGAGGAAAGTAAATTATAGTGAAATATATATTTTATCTCCATTTAAACTACAACATGTGCACTGAGAGGTGTGGTAGAATGGTAGTGAGTAGCTGCAGAGAATAGTAAAGTAGAAGGGTGAAGTTGGATTTAAGGTAGTTGTGAGTTGGTGTGACCAATTATGATCTCAATTGATGCTTTTAGATGTGATTATGGGCACGATATCATTCATGTCATGATAGTAAATTCTTATTGAAACACATATTGTACATAAAAGCTTGCATCTTTGCAATCTACCATATTCCAGTCCAATGGTACCTATAACCAAAATTTGAATCTCTATGCATAGTCTTCTATAGAACCGATTTTAATTACTATCCAAAAAAATTCCACTTTTAGATAGTTTGTCAAGAAAGGCTGGTAGAATTTCTCAGTACCTAATGCAGAGCCACATGCATTTAGTAATTCCATCTGGTGTTGAGACTGTTGACCCAACAACTTGCTCTATTTCTTCAACTAGCCAATTTTGGAAACAAGCATTGGATCTAATGGAAGATAGTTTGCACAAGAAAGGTTGTTATAATCTTGAGAGATCCCTTCTCTCTCCTTGAGGTGTGCAAGTTTTAGGGTTGGTGTACAAGTTTGTCACCTTGAGAGATGTCCTTCTCTCTCCTTTCATTCTCTAGGTCTGAGAGGACGGGTTGGGCTTGTTGCTTAAGTAGCTTTGGGCTTTGTTGAGCCTTGTTGAGGCTTGGTATCAGGCAAGGGTGATCCCGATGCCTTGTATCGGCCATGGTGTATCAGCCGAGAAGGTGTATCAGCCAAGGGTGCTCGTAGATGTGTAGGGTTTCCATCTTGGGAGACACACACCCTCCACCCTAGCCTCATTTGTGTCACCATCTTGGGACAAGTGGCAGTTGCTTTGCTTAGTGGGGGGCAGGTCATGGACATGTGGTTTTGAGGGTGCTAGCATGTAGCATGACCCGAGGACAAGTGTACTAGGGTCGGGTGCCACCTTGTCATGCTTTCCTTCTTCACCCTTAAGTATATAATTGACCCTTCTTGCTTGCTAGAAGCTCCTTTAGTTCCCTTAGTTGCTTTCCTTCTCCCTTGGTGGTCAATACACTTCCCCTTGGTGGAGCTTGGTGGTCGATACTCTCTCCTTAGTGGGTGACACAGCTCTAGTCTCCTTCTTCCTCTAGTGGTGGTCGAACCCTAGAGAGTGCCTTGCTCCTTCTCCACTTGTGGTGGCACCTTAGAGCTTGGAGCTTTAGAGCTTGAGGCGGGTTACATAACTCCTAACCCTAGCTATACTACTTCTTTTCTATGTTGCATGCTATATGTTATCTTGATCGGCCATGTCGTATTTCTTTAGCTATGTTTCTAGCTTTAATGGTTATAAGGTTTCTTTAGATGTACCCTAGACCTTGTCAAGATAGTTATCTTGGGTTGGGTTGGTCGAACCATGGATGTGGAATTCCTTGGGCAAAACCCCTCTCTCACTTAGTTGTTGAGAGGTGAGCCTAGGGTCTCCAAATCCATTAGTGAGTTGATCTTTCGTTGGTTGGCTGATATGATGTGATGGACCTCCTTGTTGCCCAATAGGTGATGGAAGTTGTACAATACCCCTCTCTCACTTAATTGTCTTGAGAGGTGAGCCAACTCTCTTGAACTTTTAGGGCTTCATGGTGGCAGCTTTGAGGTTGAAGATGACCAACCCGTCATGGGCTTGGAACCCTTGCACGATACCCCCTTTATGTGTTCTGGCCAATATCCCTCTTCTAGAGATGAGTCTTGGGCGATATGCTAAGTGGTGTTTGACCCTTATGACCGATATGAACCTTTGCCTTAGATGGCGTTTGGGGGCGTTATTCTCTTGGCCGATTTGATGCTTGGTAGACATCCCTTCTTGGTGCCCTGGGCGACATAGGTTGGTTCTGGTGTCACCCGATATGAGTCATGGATGGTGAAGCCCTAGCTTGAGTACCTTGGACGATATGAGAGTCCCTTGGACACCATGTTGTTCTAGCCAAGATGGTGCATGTTGGGCGGTATGGTTTTGGCCTTAGGCAATATGGTGTTGATGGTTGCTCGATATGGAACCCTAACCCTTGTGGGTGATAGGGTGTCTTGGTCGATGGGGTGCATGTGTTTCCCAACACACCCCTGGTCATGGCTGCACAATATCCCCTTGCACCTGGTTGCATGATACACTCTTGGTCTATGGTTGCATGACATACCTTTAGATCTAGTCTTCCTGTTATCCCCTTGTACCTGGGTATACATTATACTTGTGGCCGATATCCTTTGGGTGAGGATTAGTGCCCTGCCTGCCACACCTTTGGTGAGGGTAGGCAACACCCTTGGTGAGGGATGCGCCTAACCCGGGAACTCTAGGTTGGTGAACCTGTTATCTTGAGCCCACATCTTTGGTTAAAATGACTTTGAGATATGAATGATAGGTTGTGACTAGGGATATGTTTTTTACCTAAGGTCGTTGTTAAGTAAGATGATAACATAATGGTTATGCTCCCTAAATCTGAATGGCATGATAATAATACTATGTTCTCTAAGATTTATGTTTAGTGATACAATTATCTCTCTTGATATGCATACTAACCATGCAGGTGTATCAAATGAATTCATAGCCAGGTAAGAGCTATGAGGTGTATATGTGATATTCCTTGTTGATGAGATAACATGTCCACCTGTATGATGAGAAAGGTCTGGTGACCTGATAAAGGCTGAGTGCATGTTTGAGGTGTTATCCTCTATGATGAGATAAGGATTGATATCCCATTATGATGTATGATGATGAGGCCTTGAGAGGTAGTGGCATTATGTGATGAGGGATTGAGATCCCATGGAAATATGATAATGGCAGTTATAGTGTGACACAATGTTGTTTATGTTTTACAACATGGTTGCCACAACAATTCACCAATAATATCCTAAGTAATGACAGTGGAACATTACATGTAGTTTTTCCCTGGCCATAGATCCATCATCGTTAGTATCTGGTGATGGTGAAATGGGTTTATCCTGTGGGATTACCTGGAGTGCATATTGTTGAATATGCAGGGTTTCTCCTAGCCGAAAATAGGAGGATTAGAGTGCAACTGCAGTTGTAGACTCAAGATGTGTATAAGAGAATGGTAAACAAGTCCATGGCTCAGTATGATATATCATGAATGTGTTCATGGCTCAACGAGCACGATGAACTGGCATGTGGATCAAGTATACTAGTGTCGTGACTTGTACCAAGGTAGGCTAGATAAAAGGGTAGACTGTGTGAGCTAACCCTATGGCTAAGGCCACTCAAGCAAGAGACTGCGGTCCTGCTTTGGTTATCGTGCACTGACCACGAAGAGGTGAGGTCGTGGAGTCTGGCTCTTCCATTGACCTTGTATGGCACCAGTTTTGGGCTTCACAGCTAAAGGTTGGATTTTAGCGGTACGACTCACTTCCTTAGGGCATAATAGATCGTAATCCAACCGTATAGTATATATTGCTTAAGGCAAAACATGAAACATTGGTTGAGGCCTTGCTTGTATAGTTGCCCTAGTTATATCTTGCAGTTATTCACACGTTCCTCATATCTTGTGATAAGTTCTTATAAAGCTTGTCTTGTCAATCATGTTCCATAAAGAAATATCTGGTTATATACCTCTCGGATATCTCGGTAAGTTGTTAATAAATTTAAGTTTTGTTCAGTATGATGTTTATATCAATTACATGCTTTATCTGAAGTTTTATACTTCAGCGGGGAGTTATGTTTCTTGTTGGGACTGTGTGTCTCACCCCGCTGGTTTATAACCTTTTTAGGTGATCGTGCTAGATGTGGTAGTGATCTTGAGGTTGCGGTCAAGCAGCAAGAAGGATAGTAGGAGGCAAGAGATGGATATGTTGTTGTTTTGGTTGCTTTGTAGTAGAGTCCTAGAGTCATCCATGTAACATCTCTGAAATGGGTTATGCCTTAACCCTAGATGTTTTGTTAATAAAGTTAAATTATATGATTTCTCTTATCTCTTGAAAAGTAATTAAGGCTCAAGAGGAACTTATGTTTCAATTTTAGTCATTTTTGAATAATGTTGAAACAATGTTTTGTCTATTTTGGACTAAAGTGCAAATTACCCAAGTTGAGGGGTTAACTTGCAAATTGTACATGATAAATTTTTCGTCAGGTGTTAAAGCATCATAAGAATGAGAATGATGCAGAGGTATGGCTTGTGGAAGCCTGGATACCAAGAAAGAGCTTATTGAGCAATGTTTGTGCATTAAAACCTAGTTTTGGTGTTGTGTGCAAATTACCCAAAACCTAGGGTTCAATATGCAAAATACCACTTCTAGAGAGTCCCTCATGTTTTTTGGAATCATGTAGAGAAAATAAAATGAGAGGTGCGTCTCATTTGAATCACTTTGGAGGAGAGAGAATCTTGATATTTAAATAATCAAGATTTAAGCATAATTGAAACCCTAATTCAATTTAATGCAAAAAATAAATATATTAATTGAAGTGCCCTTCAACCAAAAATGAGATGGTAGAATTTTTATAAGTGTGGACGTCCTTGTGCCTTGAAAAGGCCACGAAAATATCCTAAGTGAGTGGAGAGCCCACTCACATTAGTTAACTAAAAAGTAATATCCACTAAAAATGGGATATTAGTATTATATGAATTAAGGTGCTTAATTGCTTTTCCTTTAATTCATGGATAATGAAGAGGAATTCGAAGGTGGGGAAGATGGCTTTGCATGCAAGGATTTTATGGGGATATGTGGCACCAATTTTGGGAGTTAAAGGATTTTTATATCACTTTCTCTCTCATTGAAATTCCCTTATAAACACTTCATTTTCACCCACTTGAAGATTCTTTTTTGGATTTTCTTTCTCTCCTTGCTTTGTCCATGCACAAGGGAGATTTTTAGCAATAGGAGGACGTGCCCCAACCTGTAGGTAAGCTCCATAGTCATCTTCAACCTTGATTTCATGGTGGAAATCGATTTTCAATGCTTGATTTCTTCTTTTATCCATTCAATCTTCAATCCTAGCCATTTCTTTTCACTCAAAAGATTGAGGACGAGCCTTGTGAAGTTGAGAAAGCTCCATTCACCATTAAAGGCGTGAATCTTGAAGTTTGTTTTCAACTTTGAAGGCAAGTTATATAACTCGAACCGTTTAACATTATTATTGATTTCATTTCTTTATCATATGTTGATTCTTTCTTCATTCTTGAAATTCCTTTTTGATTAATTGTTGAAATCACCATAAGAATCACAACTGATTTTGAGGGTTTGAAGCTTGAATACGATGATGTTATCTTAAGCACACACCTAAACATAGACCATGTGCAAACGGTTTGCTTCTTGGTGATCAAACAGTCTCAAAACCGTTTGACACCAAACGGTCTCAAGACCGTTTGAGGGCAAACAGTCTCAAGACCATTTGAGGGAAACAGTCTCAAGACCATTTGAGGTCATAAGGTGCTCAAGACCATTTGTGGTCAAGTGATGCTATGATTGGATGAAGATCCAATGGTTATAAATGATTAAGATAAAAAGGATTCAACAATCGATGGTCCCTTAATTTTAAACCCTAATCCAATTGGGTTCAAAACTCTAATTGATGTTGAAACAATTTCAAACTATTTGAATAGGTTGACTGAATGAATAGGTTGACAGAATGAAAGTGTTGACCGAATGAAGGTGTTGACTGTTTGGGATCAAATGATCTCAAACTATTTGAGGTTCAATCGATCTCAATGTTGGATTGTCGATTCGGTTTCAAAGAAATTGATGAGCATTCAGTTTCAAGACCGAATGAATGAAATTAGTCTCAAGATCGAATGGTTGATTCAGTTTCAAGACCGAATGAATGAAATCAGTCTCAAGATCGAATGGTTGATTCGGTTTCAAGACTGAATAGGTTGATTTGGTTTCAAGACCGAATGAGTTGATTTGAGTTACACTTGAACCTAGACCGAATGAGTTGATTTGAGTTACACTTGAACCAGGACCGAATGGAGGTCAAGTACCTCAAGACCGAATGGAGGTTAAGCACCTCAAGACCGAATGGAGGTCAAGTACCCCAAGATCGTTTGAAGGATCAATTAATATCAAACCTAAATGAGTGATCATAAAGTATCTCAAGGTTGATTACAAGAAAAGTATCACTAAGGTACTTAGTGAGTAAGTATGCTTAGAATAATTGACATTTGATGCTCATGGAAGCAATAACCTAATACATTATGTCATCTCTTTATTCAAGTTGATGCAATCTAATCAATATTAAAGTAATTAACCTCCTAGAGGGGAGGGGAGAGAGGAAACTTATACATGAGTAAGAATCATGTAGTGATTTATCCTCAACACTTTCAACATAAATAAAATATGTAATCAGCCCAACCCACTTAGCCACTTTCTCCCTCAGGCTATCCAAACAAGTGTTGAAATCTGACCCTTTCGGCTTGTCCCCACAGATCGGAATGCCCAGGTAACGAGTGTATGCCATGGCAGGTAGGCTGGTCTTGGCTAGGTCCGTTCTGACTGCCATGATCAGATTTTGGTGTATGTAAGAGGAGGTCCTTGGGTTCATCCTCAACAAATTCTGGAGCATCATTGCAGCATTTTTGGGGGGAGGAAAGTTCCATGCGGTGGCGTGGGGCACGGTGGCTAAACGGCTTGAAGAAGGGGGACTAAACATTCACGATCCTGGAGATGTGGCTGCTGCTACAACAATGAAGAGGATCGATGTATTCTTAAGAAGAACTGAATCGGGTTGGGCATCTTGGATGAAAAGGCAATACGGCGAGGTTTTGGTGGAAAATAAGACCAAGAATGAGTCTAGAACCTGGCAGGAGATGTGTAGAAAATGGGCGGACATTGCTGGGGATTATCACAATGTTAACAACACCTGGGCACTGGCTAATCCTGATGTTGTCCCTTGGAGAATTAGGCACTACCACACGCCCCAGGTCCCTTGGTTCCAGCTCTTGTGGAATGGCTCTCATATCCCGAAGTGGAGCTGCTGCTTGTACAAGAGCATCCTTCAGAAGCTCCCCACCATGGACCGGTTGATTAAATGGGGGCTGAATAGCAACCCTCTATGTCTGCTTTGCCAGGAAGAGGAGGAATCTCATCTCCATCTCTTCTTCGGCTATAGCTTTACCTACTATATGTGGTGCAGGCTATGCCTTAAAATGGGTTGGGGTGGCAGCCCGCCCAAGGATCTGTTCCAAGTGGTTTTCTGGCTGGAGGACAAAATGAAGACTAATAAAGACCTATCCAGGCTGGCAGGTGTTGCAGTCACTGGTCTTTGCTACTTCATATGGAGAGAAAGAAATGACAGACTCCATGGTAAAGGAGACATTGATGTTTTGCATCTTTTTGATGGGTTTGTTCACAGCCTAGGTTGGGTGGTCAAGTCCAAACCCGAGATCACGAGACATGTCAAGGGCCTTATCCTTAGGTAGTGGTATTTTGTAGTCTAGCCCACTTGTATAGTATACGAGGCCATACCCTCTATACTTTATGATCTTAGTAATATTTTACCAGCTCCAAAAAAAAATATGTAATTAGGGTTTGATCCATGATGATGAGATCATGAAACTCTAATTGAGAAGGTTGATGAACTCTAACCCTAAGTTAAGGTAAAGCTAGGTGAAACCCTAATCAAGGGTGATGGTGTAACCCTAATTTAGGGTAATGATATGGGAAACCCTAATTTAGGGTATTTTAATGAAAAACCCTAATTTAAAGGAATGTTTCATGAAAACCCAAATGTTGGGAAAAGCTACATGAAATCCTAATTTTAGGGGAAATGTTATATGAAATCTTAATTAAAGGTAATGATGTGATGAGAATCCCTAATACAGGGTAATGTAATGTGAAGCCCTAATGCAGGGTGATGTAATGTGATATGAAACCCTAATCCAGGGTGATGCTATGTGTTACTATATGAAACCCTAATTTTTGGTTATGGTACATGAAACCCTAATTTTGGGCAATGAGATGATTAACCATAGCTCTATTGATGGATAATGGGTTGAGTAATCCTTGATTGACATGAAATGGGAAACCCTAACCCTAAGGAAGGATTAGTGGTGTTACCCTTGTATAGCATGATGCTGATATGAAATTGATATAATTATCATCATGTGTTCTAACCATGAAGGTATCATGAGATGATGAGCATAGCTAGGTATGAGCTATGATGTTGCATTTATTATTGTTAATGGGCCTTGTGAGCCATAACATGTTTTGTTGCCTAGTGAGAGGTAACAAGAGATGAAATGGGCCTTGAGAGCCATGTTAGATGCTTATGTAGCAAGTATCATGTTACCTTGGTCAGATGACCTGAAGGTGTTTTAGTTACCTGATAAGTGGTAACAAATGTTCTTTGATGAACTGAGGGTTTGAATACCCATTTTATTGATGATGAGTTTGTGAAAGGATGAGAATGCTCCTGATGAGATGAGGGATTGAGATCCCAATGCTTTATTAAAGATTTGAATAGTACCTGATGAAAGTATTACACATTCTTTGTAGCAATTGTTAAAATAATTGATGTTTGAGAACTTGTTTGATGCTAAAAGAATATGGTAATACACTTAATTAATCAAGTGATATCATATAATGTAGTTTCTCTGACCACAGATCCATCAATGTCAGAACTTGCTGAATGGTGAAACGAGTTTAATTCGGAGCACATATTTTTTAATATGTGGGGGTAATTGGGAAATTATATCCTCATGCCCCATAGGAATGGCTGCGGTCTATATCCTATGTACAAGATTGGTTATGGATCATACCCCAATATAAGTATGGCTACAGGCCATGACTCCATGATATGAGACCAGGCATTGGCTACGGGCCATAACCCTGAAGAGAGTATATGTTGCGGGCTATAACTCTATAGGGAAGATGCCACTATACCCTGGCAAGCTAATTGCAATTTGACACGTGATGTCTCTGCCATATAATCTCGTACTAACCGAGAAGTTTGACGTCTTGGAGTCTGACTCTTCCATTGACCTTGTGTGGTACCGATGTTGTACGTAATCATAGTCGGTTGGAGCATGAACGGTATACTTCATCTCTTTAGGGCATTAATTATGATTGTAAAATGTAATCAGCCATGTAGAATATTTGCTTAAGGTTGAAATACGAGAATCACTGGTTGAAGTTATCTTGCTTAGTTTATCGGATAAAAGTTATACATGTTCTTCATATTCCTTATTGGGTAAGTGACATGCTGTTTTAACAAGTTATAGATGAAATGCTTTGAATAAGAATATTGCTCTAATATATTTAGACTTTGATTGAACTATTGTGGTTTATAAATGATTCCTCTACTCAATTTTATTCTAATAAACTGCAATAACAATGTTTCTGGAAGAGAGTTATATCTCTCGCTGGGGAAATTTCAATTGTCTCACCCCCGTGGGATCCAACTTTTTAGGTAGATGCAGAGGAAGAGACAGAAACCCTACTACAGGGGAAGAACAGCAGTAGCAGTAGGGACAGTAGTGAATTCTCAGGTGGAGAAACTGGCTGTCATGTCTTGTACATAGAGTCCTATGTGTCGTCTCTGTACTCTCAGGTCCTCAGAGTCAGTAGTTAGTTTAATGAATCGATCTGAGATTTTGGTTTGATGCCTCAATGTTTCTATGCTAGTTATGTACAGTTTTAATAGGGCAGTTGATGCTTGTAATCTGACGCAATTTTACCGTGCGCTAAAATGCAAGTGAACGCGTCAAGTAGTACAGGCCTTTGTGAGGCCCGAGTCAAACACAGGGATACTCGGAATTGTTGGAGACTCCTACTAACTATTTGCGATCAGCTAAGCCGAATAACAAATTGAGGGTTGTTGTTAAAATTAAAATAAAACAAAAACAAAAACAAAACAAACGATCGATTAAATGTTAATTTAATCAATTCAAAATGGTATATTTAGGATTGCGGTTTCACCGCGGGTTTGCATTGTATTAGATTTTATATAATGCCTCAATTTTATCTCTCTATCTGGGTAGTGGCCTGAAAACAGAATTACCCACTGTCTTGGTGCAATTCACTACCTAGGTTTAGGTCGGTTCCGTCGTTGTAGTAACCTATACCCTAAACTAGGTGCATTATGAACGATCTCTCAGTATCCACCATCAATTTTACACCACCTTGGTCAAGGGATTTATCGATTAATGTAGATTTCATCTCTTTTCAGCCGTTAATCCTTCTTTCAAAGTGATTAAAGGCATTAGGTTATTATTATGGTGATCAAGCATAACAATATATGGAGAAAACGAAACTATACCACAAATTTAAGAGATAAAATATGAATTACTATTATAAAACTGTCATACAATGAATTCCCGGGCTACTCCCGGTCCTAAAGACGAAGGGGATTAGCCCTGCATGTTCATCTCAAACAAGTACAAGGTAGAGATAGGGGAAATCATGTGAAAAACGTGAATTGAGAGGTGAAACACCTGAACGGAGAAGAACCGGTTGATCCTTTGCGTAGAACACGTGCTCTTCCGCCTTTCGGTGGTGAAATATGTCTTCTGGGGCATCCAAATCAACTGGTATGAGCTTCTGGCCTCCGTTCTCCTCTCTCCTTCTCCTCGGTACTCGTGCAATGGCTAATGAGATGATCCCCGGCCTGGGCGGCCATCATTAGGTTTAATTCCCTCATTAGGTTGCTACTTGACCACGGCCGTTCGATTGGGATCAATTTGAATCAAACGCATATTTGATGGTGTCGATACCATCGACGCGGATCGATGGTATCGACCCAGTGTGGTAGTGGCAGCCCTTCTTTCTTTTCGTCCGAGTGCCTGATGTAGTCTCGATACCATCGACGCGGGTCGATGGTATCAACTACCCTGTAGTGACGGTTTTGTCATTTTGTGTCACTGTATCCTCCATGCGTCGATGGTATCGACTTGGGGTCGATACTATCGACTGCTTCTTCGCCAGGAACCTGAAGGTGACTCGATACCATCGACATCCTTGTTGATAGTATCGACACTTTGCTGCTCCTTTCGGCTGGCAACCTGTGATCATGTCGATGGTATCGACTTCCTTCGATGGTATCGACGGAAGCAAATACTCGTTTGTCCTGAAATTCAAACACAAGATCACATAAATTCACACAAATAATAATATTTTGACAATTAATGCTCAAAACGATGAAATAAAGGGGATTTGACATAAAATAGTAGCAAAGACCAAAGTGGATGAATTATGCAACATTAACCATAAAAATGACTAATAAAATCATAAAACACATATCAAACAGGTCTATAAATGCGACTCAAAATTGTCGCATCAAACTCCCCTAAGCTTGAACGTTGCTCGCCCTCGAGCAACTAATCCTTAGAATAGAATTGCTAATGTCAACTGAAGAACAACGCATCACAACCAACATCCACATGACTCCCACCTAAAAATCACATACCGGCCCTCTCTAACCACAGAATGGTAATTACCCTGTCGGCGACAGTGATCATCCATAAGAGAAATTGACCTCAAAACTGATGAACACTATCACGTAAGGCAGTTAACATAATAAAACTCGTCGGTTCAGACTTGGTGCATCTTGTGATCTCCTATACTACGTTGCTCGCCCTAACTACCATCTAAATGGAAGCAGTTCTCCTGATATACATTTGTGAGGAGAAATTCACGGTGGCCTACCAATCCGAGCAATGGGTGGATGAAGATGTGTGGTTCATGGAAGAAAATGGAAGTATTGTACAGTTTCAACATGCATAATACAAAAATGTCCTACATGATGCAAATGCACATGAGAAATTCCCTAATGCTTAAACTGGGTGGAATGATGCATGCACTAACCATCCATCTCAAAATGAGATAGACATCTAATTAAGCTACATCATGTACTCAATTATCTTGAAATGTAGGTGATATTATGTTCCTTTCTCCTTCTTATTCTTGTTGCTTCTACATAACTCCTTTCTTCTCTTTTTTTCATTATGCCGATTTTTCAGATTTTTCTCTTTTTTTTCTCAAACCCTTATATCCATAATTGATAATGAATATTTTATTGGGCTTATTTTCTTCATACTCAGAAATTTGCACTATTTAGAAGGTATGGAACAATTTCATTCACCATTGGAGAAAAATCGAGATACATGATATACTTTATGTATGGAAATTATGAATGCAACTACATGACATGCACCTAAGAGTAATGTGCATGTATCACTATTCTAATTTTTTTCTTTCTTTTTATGCAAAACATACGGAAAAAGAATTAATGCAAGTCCTATCTAGATGCTATGCAATCAAAAAGAGTTAAAACTGTACTTTACTTCTAATTCTTGGTGGATTGTGAACATTAATGAGGTGGAAAGATCACAAGACTAAGTGACTGAACCCTAGAAAGATATTATGCGTCCCTCCTTACTGACCTATGTAGTAGTTAAGAGGTTTCTCTCTCTTACATCCAATTAGAGTCTCATTACCATTTGGTCAGTTTAGGCTCAAACAACCATTTCCGTCCACTTTCATGAATCATTAGGAGTCTAGTTGTGAAATTTTGTTTTAGAGTTGACAGAACCAATCATTTTCGTAGGTTCATTGCACAAGGTTAAACACGACAAGCTTTCCAAACACAGAAAAATTTCAAATTTCCCTTGATTTTTCCCATGCACACTCTAGAGATGACACAAACTTTATGACATCCACGATTACACTAGATAGCATGTGGATCCTAAACAAACTAAAATTGCAAGAACAAATAACAAGAACAAAAACAATAAAGTTAAAAAAAACTAAAAACAGTAAAAGATAAAGTTGTTCCAACTACCCCCCTAAGCTTGAATTCGACTATGGCCTCATAGTCAAAAACAAACTTAAAGATTGGAACAGTGATACCGGATCACTCCTGTGGTGGTGGAGGCACAAACTCTGGAATGTCCATCGGATTCGCACGTGAGGATGAAGCTTCAGCCACATGCACCATATTGGCTACAAGAAATGGGGATTAGAAGGAGAGCTCGATGAAGATTGGAGAGTTGAATCTCCGCTCGATGAAGATCTTCGCTCGGTGCTGCTCTTCGTCGGCTTGGATGGCTCGGGGGAGTGCTCGGCGCAAAGGGAGGAGATCACTCTGAAGGTGTGACGTCAACTGACGTAATGAATCTCCTTAAATAGACTTGGTCGGCGCCACTGTTGACCCGTCGATACCATCGACGTGAGTCAATGGTATCGACACTATTCGATGATATCCGCCCCCGTCGCGAGTATCGACGGTTATCGATGCCTGGATCTTGAAACCCGGATCACTGACGTGTCGATACCATCGACATGGGTCGATGGTATCGACGCTTCACCTGGATCGATGATGTGGCTGCCGTGATCGCCGTTGATTTGTTCACGCGGATCGGTTACGTGGATGGTCGATACCATCGACGCGAGTCGATAGTATCGACTTTCCTGATTAGGATAAATCCTCGCGAGACCGGCCACTGCCTTTTTCACATGAAAGTGTCAATACCATCGACACGCTCGTCGATGTTATCGACTTCACTGAGTCAATTTCTTCTGTAAATCTTCAGAGATCTCGATGGTATCGACTGGCATGTCGATACCATCGACCTTGATTTTGCGTAGGAAGTGTTGATCACCTATCGATGGTATCGACGCAGTGCGAAATCTGCAGTCGTCAACCTGTTCCATGGTCGATACCATCGACCAGTGCGTCGATAATATCGACTCTGCCCCAGCCTGCACAAAGAACAAACCGATCACGGTATCTTTTTTACATGAAAAACTAAGCAAAAACAAATTAAACTACGAATGTAAATGAACTAAACTAAGGTACTAATGGTTGGGTTGCCTCCCAAAAAGTGCCCTTATTTAACGTCTTAGGATAGACGACTTTTGGCATTTTTATCAACTTGGTACCTTGGAGAAGGTGCTCAAAGGATCGTGCGGCAACTTGAACTCCACGTGATCTTGACCAATTCCCAACGTGAGCTTACCTCTCCCTATTGCAGTCACTACATCGACCGTTGCTTGAAACGGCCTCCCTAATAGCATCTCGCAACTCTCAAGCTGCGGCATGTCCATGATTACAAAGTCCACAGGAAAAATGAATTTGTCCACTTTGACAAGAACATTCTCACAAACGCCATGTGGCCTTACAATAGATCCATCTGCTAATTCAATGGTTGCCGCTGATTTCTTTATGTCGTGTAACCCGAGCTTCTGAAATGTGGGCAACGTCATGAGATTTATGCTCGCGCCCGAATCACATTGAGCTCGTAGGAAGTGTTGATCACCTATTGAACATGGAATATAAAAGCTCCCCGGGTCTTTCTTCTTCTCTGGTAAATTCCCAAGGATCATTGAGCTTACCATTTCATTCATTCTACACACATCAGTATCTTTGATCCACCTCTTTTTATTAATTATTTCTTTAATAAACTTCCCATAGGCGGGGACCTTCTCAATCATCTCCACCAGTGGAATATTGATATGTA
The DNA here is from genome assembly GCA_963693085.1 of Alisma plantago-aquatica. Taxonomy (NCBI): domain Eukaryota; kingdom Viridiplantae; phylum Streptophyta; class Magnoliopsida; order Alismatales; family Alismataceae; genus Alisma; species Alisma plantago-aquatica. Next base: position 1,153,433,675 of record OY856412.1, read on the forward strand.
GCTTTCTGAATATCTCTAAGAATTTTGTATAATGCCTGTGCTCCTTCTTCGGCTTCGAGTTGTCCAAATTTGACTCCACTGCCGCATTACCACGCTTGTGGGGTGGCACATATGGGCTTTTCGGGGCCAGCTCCCCTAAGCTTGCTTCCATTACTCCCTCTGGCATAGGCTTCGTCGGAACATCATCAACATGTATCATTTGTTGTGGCTCTTCTCTCGCAGTAGATGTATCTGCACCGTGACCGGAAGCCTTAACTTGCTCTTCCTAGCTAGGCGGGGATGCAACTATAATGGGTCCTTGGCGGGATTTCTTGAAAAGAGGGTTTCCGCCCGGCAGACCATAATAACTACGAGGATACGGTATCGCCGGTGTTGCTCCCGTATCGAACCTCATTTTGCTCTGATCTTTTTCTTTTGACACCTGGGATTCCTCCTCATTGCTTACCACAGACATGTACTTCACTTGATGGTGTGTTTGGGCCACATTTGCATTCTCAGCTGGTTTTTGCTGGTTGGCGTGCTTGATGGCCACCACTTCACTTGAAATCTGGGCCACGGTGGTTTCCAATGCCCGCATCTGTGCTCCATGGCTTTGTAGCGTCTGCCCAAATTTGGTTAAAATATCACCTTGAGATTGCAATTGCTTACCAAACATAGCCATCATTTCCTGATTTTGCTGCACCATTTGACTAAGTAATTCGGTCTCTTATCCTCAGCTCTCGGTTGTGGCTTTGTCTCCGGGTCTTGTTGGAAATTATTAGGATCCTTCCAGGAGAACTTTTTGTCTCTCCTCCATGCATAGTCATTGTTTCTGTAGCCCTGTTGTTGCATGAATTTGACTTGGGTTTCCTCATCCTCAGATGCATCATCCTCCTTTGCTAGTAGTTTCTTTGCGAGAAGATCCATCTTCTCATTCAGATTCTTTATCGCTTTTGATTCTCCTGGCACTCGAACCTGCTCCACGGCACCTCTTTCACCCCATGATTGTTTTCTAGCCATATTCTTTAGTATCTCCCAACATCTGGTGTCTGTATTGTTCAGAAAGAATCCTGACCCAGCGGAATCCAGATTACTCCTATCGTGCTCGGAGAGAGAAAAATAGAAGATCTTCACCTGCGTCTCTTTATCCAGCCCGTGATGCGGGCACCTCCTCAGCATGACCTGAAATCTCTCCCATGTCTCAGAATATGTCTCACCGGCCTGTTGGGTAAAATTATGAATCTTCCGGATCATGTCGTTGGTCTTCTCAGGAGGGAAGAACCTCTCAAAGAAAACCTCCACCATATGGTCCCAAGACTCCACAAACTCATCATCTAAATTGTGTAGCCATTCTCGCACGGCTCCTGCCAATGAACTCGGGAAAAGCTTAAGATAAAGTGCATCATGTGGAAACCTGTCGATTTTAACCATGTCACAGTTCTCAACAAACTGACTGATGTGCGTGACGGGGTCCTCATTCTTGAGCCCTTGAAAAGCATTCGACTTCACCAGATTTATCAACGCCGAATCAATCTTATATGTAGGTATGTTGATTGCCTGCTTCTTTATAGGCCCTTTTGAAGCGGATGTGGAAGAAGCCTTGATCTTCTCCCATATCGTTTGTGGCTCGTCCATCTCTTCTTGTTCATGTTCTGACTCTATTTCCTCAAGATGGTCCTGATTATAACCGTCTTCATCTTCTGGTCCCGTAAGTGGGCCCTCTGGTGTGTGTCGCGTATAATCAGTGTTACGCGTCCGCACCATACACAGTACCTGAAATAAGAAAAATCGAGTTCAATACAGTGTTGTGACGAGTATAAAAATTAACGAGCAATAAAAAGAAAATATTTGAAGTTGTTTCAAGATAATAAAAAAAATGTGGCCTAGAATGGCCGCTCGTAGCACTCAAAGTGCCAACAATTCGCCGTATCCCCGACAACGGCGCCAAAAACTTGACGCAATTTTATCGTGCGCTAAAATGCAAGTGAACGCGTCGAGTAGTATAGGACTTTGTGAGGCCCGAGTCAAACACAGGGATACTCGGAATTGTTGGAGACTCCTACTAACTAATTGCGATCAGCAAAGCCGAATAACAAATTGAGGGTTGTTGTTAAAATTAAAATAAAATAAAAACAAAAACAAAACAAATGATCGATTAAATGTTAATTTAATCAATTCAAAAGGGTATCTTTAGGATTTTGGTTTCACCGTGGGTTTGCATTGTATTAGATTTTATATAATGCCTCAATTTTATCTCTCTATCCGGGTAGTGGCCTGAAAATAGAATTACCCACTGTCGTGGTGCAATTCACTACCTAGGTTTAGGTCGGTTCCATCGTCATAGTAACCTATACCCTAAACTAGGTGCATTATGAACGATCTCTCAGTATCCACCATTAATTTTACACCACCTTGGTCAAGGGATTTATCGATTAATGTAGATTTCGTCTCTTTTCAACCGTTAATCCTTCTTTCAAAGTGATTAAAGGTATTAGGTTATTATTATGGTGATCAAGCATAACAATATATGGAGAAAATGAAACTATACCACGGATTTAAGAGATAAAATATGAATTACTATTATAAAACTGTCATACAATGAACTCCCGGGCTACTCCCGGTCCTAAAGACGAAGGAGATTAGCCCCGCATGTTCATCTCAAACAAGTACAAGGTAGAGATAGGGGAAATCATGTGGAAAATGTGAATTGAGAGGTGAAACCCCTGAACGGAGAAGAATCGGTTGATCCTTTGCGTAGAACACGTGCTCTCCCGCCTTTCGGTGGTGAAATCCATCTTCTGCGGCGTCCGAATCAACTGGTATGAGCTTCTGGCCTCTGTTCTCCTCTCTCCTGCTCCTCGGTACTCGTGCAATGGCTAATGAGATGATCCCTGGCTTGGGCGGCCGTCATTAGGTTTAATTCCCTCATTAGGTTGCTAATTGACCACGGTCGTTCGATTGGGATCAATCTGAATCAAACACATTTCTGACGGTGTTGATACCATCGACGCGGGTCGATGGTATCGACCCAGTGTGGTAGCGGCAACCCTTCTTTCTTTTCGTCCGAGTGCCTGATGTAGTCTCAATACCATCGACGCGGGTCGATGGTGTCGACTACCCTGTAGTGACGGTTTTGTCGTTTTGTGTCGCTGTATCCTCCATGCGTCGATGGTATCGACTTGGGGTCGATACTATCGACTGCTTCTTCACCAGCAACCTGAAGGTGACTCGATACCATCGACATCCCTGTCGATAGTATCGACACTTTTCTGCTCCTTTCGGCTGGCAACCTGTGATCATGTCGATGGTATCGACGGAAGCAAATACTCGTTTGTCCTGAAATTCAAACACAAGATCACATAAATTCACACAAATAATAATATTTTGACAATTAATGCTCTAAGCGATGAAATAAAGGGGATTTGACATAAAATAGTAGCAAAGACCAAACTGGATGAATTATGCAACATTAACCATAAAAATGACTAATAAAAGAATAAAACACATATCAAACAGGTCTATAAATGTGACTCAAAATCGTCGCATCATAATCCTCAAGAAGGAATGGTACAAGATATGTACTTGTGAACCAGAATGTAATTGAATTACTTTGGTTCTTTATGAAAGAGTTTTCCAGTATATGGATCTCTTTGTAAAGTTCTAATTTTTAGTGATTTTCCTTAATCCGCTGCGAATGAATGCTTCCGCTTAAGTAAATCATTTTTTTGTGAGTTGGATGCCACAATCCATGTACACTCGGGTCCTTGGAGGTGTTTTAATGATGTTTCACGATGTATAGATGTAGCTTTCTTTATCCTACTGTTGGACTGGTATGGCATGTTCTGTATATAAACATGTGGTGAACTCTTTGTGCCTATGTAACAGCTGGTTCCTATAAGTTGTGGAGACATATCAAGGTTTATGTAAGTTTATATAACATGTTTCCTTGCAGGATAAGGGTCTGGATGCAATAATGTCTTTATTATCTACTTTCCGCAATCGGTTTTAATTAACCCATGTTTTTGGTAATATGTGGTTTATGCAAGTTATGCACGTTTTTGTGTGGCATTTCGTTGTTTGTGTTATAGTGGGATGTCATAATAAGTTTTGGTATCATAGCTCTAGGTTTTCTGAGTCTACAGGGATCTAGGACTAGGTTTGTGTCCGTTCTTGTGAGTTTTCCAGATTTTCTTACCATAACCCTCTGCCCTCAGTGGAAGATAAAGCTTAAAGATGTCTGGAAACCACAAAAAACATGTTGCCGAGAGTAGTGATGTTGCATCTGTTGATGGATCATGAGTGCAGGCTCATGAAGATCGGGTGCTTGAGGTCCCCCAACTTGACCCAGTCATTCTCAACTTGGCTACGATGAATCTCATGGTTGAAAGATTGTTAGTGCCTCCGCCAAGAGCACAAGCTCCCCATGGTGAATCATCAGGTATTGGGAAGACCTTTGAGTGGCTTTGCCGAGTCAGAGCTTCGGATTATGCTAGAATGGCTGATCTAGCAGATGCAGATCTGTGGCTGACAGGTCTTGAGAAGGCCTTCCAGATCCTCAACATTCCCTAAGCAGACAAAGTCAAGCATGATGTCTACCTTTTGAAAGGTAGTGATGGCCACTGGTGGGCCATTGACGAGGAGAAGCGGCATAGAGAGGTGATAGTTTGGGATGTCTTCTGGCGGGAGTTCAAAATCTGATACTTCCTGAAGACCTATCTAGACGAGAAGATCAACCAGTTTGAGCATTTGCGCCAAGGATCGATGAGCATCACCGAGTATGAAGCCAAGTTTATGGACCTACTGATGTTTTGTCCTCACATGGAGGCTACAGATGACGAGAGAATTAGGTAGTTTGAGAAAGGTCTGAGTGCTGAGCTGATGACACCTACTGCTGCTTTAGAAAACCGAGAGCGGTTTGCCACATTTGTGGATTCTGTCCAAAGGATCGAATGGTCAGTCAAGGAGAAGAGAGAAACCATGACCAAGAAGAAGCTTGCTCAGTTCCAGAGGCAGAGGTTTGATGGCTTTAAGAAGCCAAGGTTTTTGGCACTATCTACAATGCAGAGTTCCAGTGCACCATCACAGTGGTTTCCGAGTAAAGGAAGAGAGTGTGGGTTTTTTCCATATAGAGCTCACTGTACAGCTTCAGTGGTAGTGACAGGGCCATCTAGGACGCAGTTTGAAGACAGGTCATGCTATCTTTGGGGACAGACTGGGCATTTGAAGTCAAATTGCCCAAGGAGAGATGTTGAAGTGACGCAGTAGTCGAGGCAGAATCAATAGGGGTCATATAGATAGCAGTTTAGTGGTTCTAGAGGGCAAGGGTGTGGTCAAGAATCGCAAGCTGGATCATCTGCTCAAGGAAGCAAAGGACGTGCACAGCAAACAATGGCTCGATTCTATGTTATGAGTCAACCGGAAGCAATAGTCATCCCACGAGTGGTGGCAGGTCAGATGGAGTTATTTCATTCTGATTTGTCTTCTTCTTGCTTTGTATCTATTTTGGTTGACCCGGGTGCTACACACTCTTTTATTGTAAATAGCATGCTTGATAGCTGTATTTTATCTGTTAGTTGTAAGAAAGATAGCTTGTTGTTAGAAACCCCTCTTGTTGGTCCATCGTTTCTTCAAGAAGTGTGTTTGTCCTATGTTCTATCTTTTTCGGGACAAAAGATACAAGTGGATCTTATACCACTTGATATGCATGGATTTGATGTGATCCTTGGTATGGATACCTTAGAGAAGTATGGTTGTGTTGGACTGTGGTTCCAAGCAAGCGGTGTTTGCTGACGGTGGTGAGACATGGATCTTCCAAGGAGATAGGAAGATTCTTCTGACGTGTTTGGTATCAGCTATGGTGGCAGAGAAGTTGTTATGGAAAGGATGTAAGGCATTCTTAGCTCATATTGTAGATACCAAGGTAGAAGATTCTAGCCTTGAGGATGTGTCTGTTATCCGAGAGTTTGTAGATGTGTTTCCCGATGATTTTCTTGGTGTTCCCCCACCTCGAGAGATTGACTTTGAGATCAATCTAGTATCAGGGACACAACCAGTTGCTCAGACACCGTACAGGATGGCTCCAGCCAAGATGGTAGAGCTAAAGAAGCAGTTACAGGAGTTGCTGGATAAAGGTTTCATCAGACCAAGCGCATTGTCGTGGGGTGCTCTAGTCAAGTTCGTAATGAAGAAGGATGGATTGATCTGTCTGTGCATAGATTTCCGGCAGTTAAAGAAAGTTACGATCAAGAACAAATATCCTTTTCCGAGGATAGATGATATGTTTGATCAGTCGTGTGGTGTTACAGTGTTCTCAAAGATCAACCTACAGTCCGGATATCATCAGTTGAGGATCAAGGATGAGGACATACTAAAGTCTGCTTTTAGGATGAGGTATGGTCACTTTGAGTTTTTGGTTATGCTGTTTGGGATAACCAATGCACCTACTACTTTTATGGATCTAATGAACATGGTGTTCCATCCGTTCCTAGATCAGTTTGTTGTGGTCTTCATAGATGAAATATTGATCTATAGTCGAGATAGTCAACAACATGAACAACACCTTCGACAAGCGTTGACTCTCCTTCGCCAGCATCAGTTGTATGACAAGTTTAGTAAGTGTGAGTTCTGGTTGAAGGAAGTGACTTTCTTGGGTCATGTGATATTTGCAAAAGGAGTCAGAGTGGACCCCAAAAAGGTGGAGTCATTTGCAGAGTGGGAGCCATTAAAAATGTCGACTGAAGTTCGTAGTTTTCTAGGTTTAGCAAGATACTACCGGAGGTTTATAAAGGACTTCAATGTGATCGCATTGCCATTGACGAAGTTGACTAGGAAGGATGTACCTTTTGTTTGGGATGATCATTGTTAGCAAGCTTTCCAAAGCTTGAAGGAGAAGCTGACTAGTGCTCCAGTGTTGGTGTTGCCAGAGCCTGGGAAGGGCTATGTTGTTTTATGCGATGCTTCCAAGAAAGGCTTAGGTGGTGTGCTAATGCAGGAGGATCATGTGGTTTCTTTCGCTTCGCGACAGCTTAAGAAACATGAGGAGAGTTATTCAACACATGACTTGGAGTTGGCAGTGGTGGTCCATGCGTTAAAGATATGGAGACACTATCTATATGGGGAAGTGTGTCAGGTCTTTATGGATCATAAAAACCTAAAGTATATCTTCTCACAGAGTGAGCTGAACATGCGACAGCGTCGCTGGGTGGAGCTAATCCGTGATTAAAATTGCACCATTGAGTATCATCCTGGTAAGGCAAACATGGTAGATGATGTGCTTAGCAGAAAGTCTTCTTCTCTTCCTATGAAGAAGGCACAGTTAAGTTCTTTGATATTCCATAGGAGGGATATGTTTGTCTCTTTGCGGCAGATGAATGTACAGTTGGAAGTATCTTTGTTGGAAGGACTGTTGGCATAGATGCAAGTAAAACCTACGTTGAGGCAGCAGATCAAAGAAGTGCAACAGGCAGATGCTACAGTTCAGTTGATCAGATCAGAGTTCGGCAGTGAGAAGTAGAATGGCTTCCATAAGTCTGAGGATGGACTAGTTTGTTATCATAACAAGATGGTGGTCCCAGATGTTGACAATTTGAGAAAGTTAGTGCTTGAGGAAGTACACACATCGATGTATGCTATACATCCAGGTGTCACGAAGATGTATCATAATCTGAAGGACCTGTATTGGTGGCCTGGCTTGAGGAGAGACGTAGTCGAGTTTGCGGCTAGGTGTGCGGTATGTTAGCAGCTTAAGGCTGAGCATCAAAAGCTGGTAGGTACGTTGCAACCCATGCTGATACCACAGTGGAAATGGGGTCATATAACCATGGATTTTGTAGTTGGTCTTCCAAGGACAGCTAGGAATCATGATTCCATTTGGGTGATAGTGGACAGATTGATGAATTCTGCTCATTTCATTTTGATGAAGACAACATACACAGTAGAAAAACTTGCTCAGGTGTATGTGAATGAGATTGTGCATTTGCAAGATGTGCCTACAATGATAGTCTCCACCGAGGTCCCCAGTTCACGAGTCATTTTTGGGAATAGTTGCACAAAGCCTTGGGAACGCAGTTGAGGTTCGGTACTGCTTTCAACCCACAGACAGATGGATAGTCTGAAAGGACTATTCAGACTTTGGAGGATCTTCTCCAAGCTTGTGTTTTGCAGTTCCTAGGCAGTTGGGATGTGCATCTCAATTTGATAGAGTTCACCTACAACAATAGTTACCAACAGAGTATCGACATGGCACCTTATGAGGCTTTATATGGAAGGAAGTGCAGATCTCCTCTATGTTTTTTTTCAATTAAAGCCAGGAGATATTCTATTCATCCCACTCTCCTCTTTGTGGGCAAACCATAAAAAAATGTTACAATTCACGCTTATAAAGTCGTAGATAAAATTCCCATCAGGCCCATCAAAGACTCTATACAAAAAACCAGAAAAAGAACTCAGATATGTGTAAGACTCCAAGACACTAAATGATGAACCAAGAGCCACATCATCCAGTAGGTGTTCTCCTGAAGAAAATGTACGGAACACTACGTCTATCCATGATGATGAGACCTCGCACATACATGGGTAGCAGCATATGTTCAGTACAAATGTAAGTGTCATTGAGAGTGGTCCCATGTGATCCTAACGCTCTTGCAACTGCATTAGCTCGCTTAGGTATGAGATAAGCTATAATGGAATTATCATTGAGAACCGCTCGGATCTCCCTCGTGAACAGAGTGGCTCTCCTTGGCTCCTTAGAGTTTCCCCACATGATGTCAAGCACATAAGGATCGTCAATCTCAATGATGGCGATGTGGAGGTTCTTATCATCGGCAATTTTGAGGGCAATGGCGCAAGCAAGAATGTAGGCAATGGTGTAGTCATATTCTCGAAGCCAGACCCAGAAAGCTAATATAACATGAGAGTGGGAGTTGTGAATGACACCGGCTTCCCATCTTCTAACGACTCCCATCCGATCAGCTGCGCGGCCAATAGTCAGATTGAGCTTAAGACTGTCTACATCCGGGGGTCACCATCTCGTGATCTGAATGCACTTGAGATTGGTCTGCAGATCCTAAATATTATGAAGCTTGATCTATTTGTGAAAGGTTGGGTCCTCTATCTTGATGAAATACTTCTTCAAGATCAGTCAGTTCAGACAAGAAGAAGTGAAATTCCATTGCAAGGGCCATGCTAACACCTTACCTTCCATCTTGGTGGCACATCGGATGCGCCATATAGTCCACACTATATGGGTGCATAGCTCACCTACGATCCATCTTCTCAGCGATGTAGAAACATGTGAGCTTCCACAAATGATCATGATCTGCTCGAAAGACTCATGTGTTGTGTAGCTGGTAATGGCACAGATATTGTCCCAGAAAAATCGAGCAAGTTGACTATCCAAAAAAAGGTGTTGCAAGGTTTCACACGATGGTGGATCACATCATGAACATCAGGAGACGAATGGAATCTAACATCTACGAATGTTGTCATCTGTGGGAAGAGCACGATGCACTATCTTCCACAAAACGACACTAGCTCTGGGATTTCCCATCTTCCAAAGCTTCTCCAACCAAGGTCTGTTTCTCTCCATGTGAGGATAAAGGATCACTTTCTTAACGGATTTAATGGAAAAGGAACCATCCTATTATGGACACCATATCAACTTGTCTGTGTCACCAGTGATGGCAGCATGAGATTCTGCAATGCACTGGATACTGTCATGATGAAGAATGTGTGACAACGCATCCCAGTCCCACCCATAGTCTTCGATCCAGAAATCCTTGACTCTAAAATCATGATGTCTGTCATTTACTATGATAGAAAAATCAACAAGAAGCGAGCTACACCACTTAGAGTTCCATAGCGAGATGTCTCTAGAACCAACTAACCATCGATAATGTTGTAAGAACAAAGGGAATGTGCGCCATACTTGTTTCCAAAATGGTGAAGCTGCGGCCCCGAGCTTTAGATAGGGTGGGTAACACCCAGATTTATGACAGTATGTGCTTGCATATTTATCTCTGCAGAAGAACGCCCACATGGAGTTTCCATCAATGATTTCCCAACAGGCTTTGTACACATAAGATCTTGGCATGCATGTAATGGAGTCAACGCCGAGGCCTCTAAGGGAGGTAAGGGGAAGCTACGTCTTTCCATGAAACCCAAGCCTTGCAACGATTGTTTGTATGGTCAGCCCATAGAAACGGTGACATCAACACCTCGATATGATTACTTATACCAGCTGGAATACCTACAGCTGTGACTTTGTATAGGGATATTGATGATAGGATATTCTTGATCAGAAGCTTGCGCCCAGTAAAAGAAAGAAACCTCGCTTTCCATCCGGCGATCTTGCGATTTATCTTCTCGACTAGGTACTTAAAAGTCACCAATCTGGCTCTGCCATATACAATAGGAATGCCTAGGTAAGTGATGCCTCATTCCATATTTCAAACATCAAGGGAGTTGGCAGTGTCCTCCATCACAGCTTGTGAAACCCCTGTAGTAAGGAAGCAAGATTTTGATCTGTTCACAGATTTTCTAGTTGCGAGCTGATAATTGCGGATGTTAAAATTGACAGAAGCGATGGATGTAGGGTTAGCATTGAAGAAGACGATGATATCATCTGCGTAAAGCAAAATAGGTGGGGCTGCTCCACGCTCTCTAGTGTTAAACCTACTTATGTCGCCTGTACAGACTGCACGGTGTATCTTCTTAGAGAGGATCTCTTCGAATATGATAAAAAGGAAAGGAGAAAGAGGATTTCCCTGTTTGAGCCCCTTGTGTATTTGAAAAAAAACTACTGAATGATCTCCTGTATGTTGGTACGAGTCTAGTGAATACCAACTTTTGGGTCCTAAGTTAGTACAAGAGTCAACAGAAAAGATCAAAATGATACAACAATAGTTGAAAGTTGCACAGGATAGATAAAAGTCATATGCAGATAATCATTGACAACCTCTAGAGTTCCAGGTGGGAGACAAGGTGTATCTCAAGGTATCATCATGGAAAGGCATGCTGAGGTTTGTCCGGAAAGGCAAGTTGGCACCCAGGAATATGGGTTACACAGGTTACATCCAGTTGGCACCCAGGAATATGGGTTAATAGCACGTATTGGCAAGGTAGCTTATAAGTTAGAACTACCACTAGAGTTGCACAGGTTACATCCAGTGTTCCATGTCAGTATGCTCAAGAAAAGTCGTCCAGGCACAGAGACAATGATACAGCCAGTTGAGGTTGAGCTGGATGAAGATGTGACATACGAAGAAGGTCCAATGATGATCCTTGATAGAAGAGTGAAGAAGCTGAAGAGGAAGGACCTAGTTCTTGTGAAGGTTCTTTGGCATCATCGTGGCATTGAGGAAGCCACGTGAGAGCTTGAGGAAGAGATGAGGAGGAAGTATCCCTCACTTTTCTCTTCGGATTTTGGGGATGAAATTCTTTTGTAGGGGTTTATGGCTTGTAAGGACCCTGGCCTTCGTTTTGGGCTTACCTTGTTTGCTTTGCCTAAACCTTGTATTGAGTTGCTTGCTAATCACCTAAAGTTGTGATTAGGGTTTTTTTGTGCTTTGTTGAGGGGTTGAGGTGAAACTTGCAAATTACCTAAGTTTTAGGGTTGGTGTGCAAGTTTGTCACCTTGAGAGATGTCCTTCTCTCTCCTTGCATCCTCTAGGTCTAAGAGGATGGGTTGGGCTCATTGCTTGAGTTGCTTTGGTCTTTGTTGAGCCTTTTTGAGGCTTGTTATCAGGCAAGGGTGATCCTGGTGCCTTGTACCGTCCATGGTGTATCGGCCAGGAAGGTGTATCGGCCAAGGGTGTTGGTGGATGTGTAGGGTTTCCATCTTTGGCGACACACACCCTCCACCCTAGCCTCGTTTGTGTCACCATCTTGAGACAAGTGGTAGTTGCTTTTCTTAGTGGGGGGAAGGTCATGGACATGTGGTTTTGAGGGTGCTAGCATGTGGCATGACCCGAGGACAAGTGTACTAGGGTCGGGTGCCACCTTGCCATACTCTCCTTCTTCACCCTTAAGTATATAATTGACCCTTCTTGCTTGCTAGCAGCTCCATTAGTTCCCTTATTTTCTTTCCTTCTACCTTAGTGGTCGATACACTTCCCCTTGGTGGAGCTTGGTGGCCAATACGCTCTCCTTAGTGGGTGACACAGCTCTAGTCTCCTTCTTCCTCTAGTGGTGGTCGAATCCTATAGAGTGCCTTGCTCCTTCTCCTCTTGTGGTGGTGCCTTAGAGCTTTGAGCTTGGAGCTAGGACCTTGGAACTTTAGAGCTTGAGGTGGGTTACATAACTCCTAACCCTAGCAATACTACTTCTTTTCCATGTTGCATCTTATATGTTATCTTGATCGGCCATGTCATATTTCTTTAGCTATGTTTCTAGATTTAATGGTTATAAGGTTGCTTTACATGTACCCTAGACCTTGTGGAGATGGTTATCTTGGGTTCGGTTGGCCGAACCATGGATGTGGAGTTCCTTGGGCAAAACCCCTCTCTCACTTATTTGTTGAGAGGTGAGCCAAGGGTCTATAAATCCATCAGTGAGTTGAGCTTTGGTTGGTTGGCCGATATGATGTGATGGACCTCCTTGTTTCCCGATAGGTGATGGAAGTTGTGCAATACCCTTTTCTCCCTTAATCGTCTTCAGAGGTGAGCCAACTCTCTTGAACTTTTAGGGCTTCTTGGTGGTAGCTTTGAGGTTGAAGATGATCAACCCGTCATTGTCTTTGAACCCTTGCACGATACCCCCTTTATGTGTTCTGCCCGATATCCTTCTTCTAGGGATGAGTCTTGGGCGACATGCTAAGTGGTGTTCGACCCTTCTGACCGATATGAACATTTGCCTTAGATGACATTTGTGGGCATTATGCTCTTGGCTGATGTGATGCTTGGTAGACATCCCTTCTTGGTTCCCTGGGCGACATAGGTTGGTTTTGGTGTTACCCGATATGAGTCCTGGATGGTGAAACCCTAGCTTGAGTACCTTGGACGATATGAGAGTCCCTTGGACACCATGCTGTGCTAGCTAAGAGGGTGCAGGTTGGGCTGTATGGTTTTGGCCCTTGGCGACATGGTGTTGATGGTTGCCCGATATGGAACCCTAACCCTAGTGGGCGATAGGGCATCTTGGCCGATGGGGTGGATGTGTTGCCCAACACACCCCTAGTCATGGCTGCATAATATCCCCTTGCACCTGGTTGTACGATACACCCTTCGTCTATGACTGCACGACATACCTTTAGATCTAGTCTGCCCATTATCCCCTTGTACATGCGTATACATTATGCTTGTGGCCGATATCCTTTGGGTGAGGGTTAGTGCCTGCCCGCCACACCTTTGGTGAGGGTAGGTGACACCCTTGGTGAGGGATGCACCTAACCCAAGAACTCTAGGTTGATGAACATGTTGTCTTGAGCCCACATCTTTGGTTAAAATGACTTTGAGATATGAAAGATAGGTTGTGACTAGTGATATGTTTGTTACCTAAGGTCATTGTTAAGTAAGATGATAAGATAATGGTTATGCTCCCTAAATCTGAAAGGCATGATAATAATACTATGTTCTCTAAGATTTATGTTTAGTGATCCAGTTATCTCTCTTGATATGCATACTAACCAAACATGTGTATCAAATGAATTCATAGCCAGGTAAGATCTATGAGGTGTATATGTGATGTTCCTTGTTGATGAAATAACATGTCCACCAATATGATGACAAAGGTTTGGTGACTTGATAAAGGATGAGTGCTTGTTTGAGGTGTTATCCTCTATGATGAGATAAAGGATTGATATCCCATAATGATGTATGATGATGAGGCCTTAAGAGGTAGTGGCATTATGTGATGAGGGATTGAGATCCCATGGAAATATGATAATGGCAGTTATAGTGTGACACAATGTTGTTTATGTTTTACAACCTGGTTGCCTCAACAATTCACCTAAAATATACTAATTAATGACAGTGGAACATTTCATGTAGTTTTTCCCTGACCATAGATCCATCATCATCAATAGTTGGTGATGGTGAAACAGGTTTATCCTACAGAATTACCTAGAGCGCATATTGTTTAATATGTGGGGTTACTCCTAGCCGAAAAAAGGAGGATTAGAGTGCAACTATGGTTGTAGACTCAAGATGTGTATAAGAGCATGGTAAACAAGCTCATGGCTCAGTATGATAGAGGATGAATGCGTTCATGGCTCAAGGAGCATGGTGAACTGGCACGTGGCTCAAGTATACTAGCGTCGTGACCTGTACCAAGGTGGGCTAGATAAAAGGGTAGACTGTGTGAGCTAACCCTGTGGCTGAGGATACTCAAGCAAGAGATTGCGGTCCTGCTTTGGTTATCATGCACTGACCACGAAGAGGTGAGGTCGTGGAGTCTAGCTCTTCCATTGACCTTATATGGCACCGATTTTGGGCTTCACAACTGAAGGTTGGATTTGAGAGGTACGGCTCACTTCCTTAGGGCATAATAGATCATAATCTAGTCGTATAGTATATATTACTGAAGGAAAAATATGAAACATTGGTTGAGGCCTTGGTTGTATAGTTTCCCTAGTTATATCTTGCACTTATTCACACGTTCCTCATATCTTATGATAAGTTCTTATAAATCTTGGCTTGTCAATCATGTTCCATAAAGAAATATCTAGTTATATGCCTCTTGGATATCTTGGTAAGTTGTTAATAAAGTTAAGCTCTGTTCAATATGTTGTTTATATCAGTTACCTGCTTTATCTGAAGTTTTATAGTTCGGCGGGGAGTTATGTTTCTCGTTGGGACTGTGTGTCTCACCCCGCCAGTTTACAACCTTTTTAGGTGATCGTGCTAGACGTGGTGGTAGTCATGAGGTTGTGGCCAAGCAGCAAGAAGGACAGTAGGAGGCAAGAGATGGATATGTTGTTGTTTTGGTTACTTTGTAGTAGAGTCCTAGAGTCATCCCTATACACTCGGGTCCTTGGAGGTGTTTTGACGATGTTTCACAATGTATAGATGTATCTTTCTTTATCCTGTTGTTGGCCTGGTATGGACAGTTCTGTATATAAATAGGTGGTGAACTCTTTGTGCCTATGTAACAGCTGGTTCCTATAAGTTGTGGACACATATCAAGGTTTATGTAAGTTTATATAACATGTTTCCTTAAGGGTCTGGATGCAATAATGTCTTTATTATCTGCTTTCTGTAATTGGTTTTAATTAACCTGTGTTTTTGGTAATATGTGGTTTATGGAAGTTCCACATGTTTTCGTGTGGCATTTCATTGTCTGTGTGATAGCGGGATGTCACATAAATGGTGGATTACATGACAAAACCACAACTTTTTACCCGCCTACCAATTTTCCTGTTGCATTTAATGATTTAAAAAGTAAAAGCAAACATCTATTCCTACCACACCCTTAAGTATCTATGAATAACCACTCAAACTGAATGTTAAACTGCATAGAACAACTATGGTCTAGCCATATTATTATAGTGAATCTTGGGTTGTGAACAAGCTTTCAATAGATAGTTAAACTTGTAAGATTCATTTATGTCTAAAATCTAGCAAGTTACTTTTGAGTATATTAGATTTTTTTAAAGGGATCATTCCAGTTGCTGACCTCAATGGAAACTAGTGAGGGTTGTCTTGATCTTTCCGTTCTAAAGTCCTGGATTAAGGATGGAGCTTCTAATGAAGAAATTGACAACAATCTTTTGTGTTATGATGTTGAGCGTAATACATTTTGTGCTTTCCTGCTAGGTATGTACATGCTTTGACTATTTTTGTCTTGTCATCTCAACTAATCAGAAATGAAATCTTATTTGTCTATAAGCTATAATTATACAAGCTGTTAACTTAATGTTGTTGTTTTATCTTAACAATTCATTTTATACTCAATATTTTTTCAAATTGTTGTAATTTAGATATCCACCACATGTAGGGTGAACTGTAGTGACTGAAGAGGGAGATCTATGAGATGACATCAACCATTTCTTGAGCCAAGCTCAATGTAGAGAGAAGCACCTCTCGCTGGTGTGTTCTCTACCATATCAGAGAGGTAATCAGAAAGATGTTGATGGCTCACACCATGTAGATCATAGTAGTTGGGGTTCTTGGTAAGCGTCATGTACATCAATTTCCAGGTGATGTAGTCCACATCAACTTGTAATATGTATTCTTGAACCTTTCCAGGGTGATGCTCCAAGCCTCTAATGAGACTTGTATTTTATATTTTACTTACACCATGCATATGTTTCTCCTCCCAGTAGTAACACAGTCTTTTCATCTATTACATGTAGGGTCATATCTTATAAGTATATATTATTAAGTTGATATTATGATTTGAATATATGAATGCTTACCTAGTGGATTTTGTATACATGACGTCTTCCAAATCTATACACTCCCATGTTTTGCAGCCTAAGGTTGTACAATTTATGAAGATTCAAGAATTTTTCTGAGAACATAATTAACACAGCCATATCTTGTGAATCTTAATGCAACATCTAGAAGCATGTGACTTATTTTTGAAATATGGAAAAGGATCCAAAAGGATAGCATTCAATAGCCCAAATATAGTGAACTGATGGTTATACTTTGTTCATCTATCCTATTAAAATGCATGCAACTAGGCCATCTCAGTTTTCGTCTCTACCTATCTATGTTTTATCTTTTGTGCATGTTCGATGTTGTTGAGTGATTTTTGCATGATTCTTTTGCATCTATCATTTCAAGTCAGACTAGTCAAATGCCAGAGATTTTGAACTGCAAGAAACAACCAGATTGTACCAATTCACTAGTATAAATGCTTTTATAGATTTTGTAGGAAGAAAGGTAGGGACAATGTATTTCATATTGGATAAATTAAAATGTTTGATACAAAGTATTTAGTTGTGTGGTTATATTAATTTCTTATTTGTCTTATGGGTTATTGTAGTGGAAGATTTGAGGGCAAATACAGATACTCCGGCTACAACAATGCATCACCTGTTATCTTGTGATTCTGGGAAGTGGTTCAGAGATTCCATCAGAATGTAAAGCTATTTCCTGAAGGAGTTCTGAAGTCGGCATGCTGAAAAGTAGATAGTCATATCAGGGAAGAGATGGATCCAATGATGTAGAAGTTATTGTATATGATAGAAAAATATTGTATGAAAGTGTATCATTTGTATTATTCAATATAAAGGGGAAAGGTAAAATGTCCTCCCCATGTAATTATCACTTAATTATGAATAAAAAATATTCATATATTCGGAAGAGTGAGTTCTTCTACAATTGACATTCATTTAGAAATCATGATAATGAATTGAAAACTGAATGACTAAAAGCCATGAAAATATAGTAATACAGAACTAGTATGTCTGGCTTTTTTTATACGCCATTAAACTCGATAAGAACATTTTCATACAATAACATAATACAAAATAGAGGCATTTGTATAAAAGCAAATTGATGGATAGTGGCATTTTTATAAATTTCGAATGATATTTTAGGGGCATTTATTGGAAGCCACTAAATCCAAACGTTTAGTGGCATTTACAGATTACACCTCTATCATTCTAGTGGCATCGGTACTAGAGGCATTTTTTAAATGTTAAAAAATACCACTAAACATGTTTAGTGGCGTTTATTATTTTTCAGTGGCATTTCTAAAAGGCCACTAATGTGAATGTTTGTTGTTGGGGGGGGGCTTTGCCCATTAATTAATCAACCAAGTGGGAAAAAGTAGGGGTGGCAATCAAGTTCGGGTTGAGCGGGTTTTATTTTGGGTCATTTTGGGTCAACACTTTTTGGCTAGACTCTAAACTTGTAAAAGATAGATTTTTGGGTCGAAACCCTTGACCCTAACCCAACCCACAAATAATTTTGAGTCTATCGGGTCTGACCCGTAAATCCAACACCAAGACAATAATTTAAAGAAAATGTTATGATTTGTTTAGTCATTGATAATTCCCAAGTATAATTAAAAAATATCATTGTGATAAACGTACTATGTGATTGAAAAACACATATAAAAGCTATTGTAGTTTGTTCGAGACTTTTAAACACAAATTCCCAATATAATTACTATAATAAATCATACAAATCAATACAAAACCATGTACACCTGTCAAAATAAACTTCATCATTGATGGATTAGTAAATTAATGGGTCATGAGGTGTCTTAAAGTATAGTATTTGTAATTTTATTTGAAAATATATTTCTGAATTTCGGGTCAATCGGGTCAATTCAGGTCTAAATTCTAAACCCGGATCTGACCCTAAATTAATTTCGGGTTCAGGTCAATTTCGGGTCGGATCGAAAAACATTAGACCCTAAACTTGTTTAAAATTTCGGGTTCAGGTCGGGTCGATCGGGTCATATCTTGTTTTACCAGCCCTAGGAAAAAGAGTGGGGCGCCCTAGGGACCACTTTTGAACTATTTATCTTATTAAATATTGATTTAATCTGATATTTTTGAATCAATTTAGATTAGAGAAAAAATGACAATCTACGGAAAAGATTTCCCAAGATGAAGCTCTCGATCAGGTGTGGTTCTTGATATCTCACATCTGGCGGCGGTAACGACACATGTAATAAATTAAGCACTTGCATAATATTTTGTAGGGTGTCAAATACTTGATCTGATCTACATATCGATGTGTAAATTTGATACACGACCAAAACTTTTAATGACAAAAGGAATCTCTATATAGTTATTAACAAATAATTGAAGTTTGGGAACCGAGATGCAATCGTCGTGCCGGATCGCCTATGGAGGAATCAGCGATTCGTTTTCCAGCAGGCTGCCAATCGGAAGCAACAAACCAGCCATCCAAGGAGTGAAACCCTCTACATACATCTGGACTCCTGATAGTGTTGTGCATAAAAAGTATTAGGTATATCGTTACGGAAAATGATTCCCTCACGCGTAGGTGGTGCAAACGCACCATCACGCGCGGGGAAGGTAGTTTGGTGGGTGGAAGGTTGAATTTGGGGTGATGACGTGTCATGTTTTAATTGGATGGACTGATAGGAGTTGTGTAATATGCAAATAAATGTGTTTTACTTATATCTTTTGAACTATAATGAATTTTTTAATGAAACAAAGACCATTGGATTCGTTATGAAAAATGCAATCTAACAAACCTAATATTGACATATTTTTGAGAAAAAAAATAATATGAATACATTATTCTGGATGCCAATGAACCATTTTAGGCATCAAATAACCATATTTAGGTGTCATTAGCCATTTATGGGTGTCATTAGCCATTTGTGGGCGTCGTTATAATTTTAGGTGTCAGTGAACCATTTTAGACGTAAAATAACCATATTTGAGTGTCATTTTATGGGTGTCATTAGCCATTTATGGGCGTCGTTATAATTTTAGTTGTCAGTGAAATATTTTAGGCATCAAAAAACTATATTTGGGTGTCATTAGCCATTTATCGATGTCAATAGCCATTTGTGGGTGTCGTTATAATTTTAGGTGTCAGTGAACTATTTTAGGCGTCAAATAACCATATTTGGGTGTCATTAGCCATTTATGGGTGTCATTAGCCATTTGTGGGCGTCGTTATAATTTTAGGTATCATTGAACTATTTTAGACTTCAAATAACTATATTTGGGTGTCATTAATCATTTATGGGTGTCATTAGCCATTTGTGGGTGCCGTTATAATTTAGGTATCAGTAAACTATTTTAGGCGTCAAATAACTATATTTGGGTGTTATTAGCTATCTATGGGTGTCATTAGCTTATGTGGGCATCATCTTTATGCTTTTGGGTGTAAATGTACTATTTTGGGCGTCAAGTAACCATTTTTAGGTGTTAATAACCATTTATGGGTATGGGCACCGTAGTTGGTTGTCAATTAACCTATATATATCATTTTTTATTTTTTTATCTCAAAAATATGCCAATATTATGCTTTTTAGATTGCATTTTTCGTAACAAAACTAATGGTTTTTGTTTCGTTAAAAAATTCATTACGGTTCAAAAGTTATAAACGAAACAAATTTATTTGACTATTGCAGAATTTCAAAAAATCCACCCAATGACCATCCGCTACGTGGTGGCTGTTTGGCAGCTAACAGAGGCTGACTTGGGGTGCGCTTGACGCTGCGTGTGAGCAGCGTGAGCGTCTCCAAATCTTAGTCCTATCGTTACCAGAGTACTGAGGGCCAACCGCCACGTACTTGTTACAGCTGGTAAGCACGCTGAGCAAGCGGCACCCGAACGAAGCGTCAGTTGTCAGTCCCGCCAAAACAGGCGATCTTCTAAATCACGCCAATCCTCTTTGGTATGTGGCACTGGAAAATACAGAAGTATTTGGTGCTAATAATTGATGATGTTTTTTATACGTAAGTACCAGTATTCTAAACAGTTCCGTCCAAACGGCTCCTTAGACAACTTCGATGGTTGCGCACTGGCACAACAGGTAGTTTGCCATCAAGGAGGTTGAATGTGAGCATGGATGCCCTGAGCCTGGGTGACCTCTTGGCAGGTGTAGGAGACGAGGAGATAGGACCCCTGTTATCCCTCCTTCAAGTCCTAGATAACCCATTCGCAACAACTTCCTACATCGCCTACAAGGACTTGTTGGCCATCTCTCATCCCCCATCCTGATACAATGTCTACTAACTTTAGAAAACAAAAGGAAGAAAAAGGACTACTGAATGACAATGTATCATTTGCAATCAGACTCAGATGGATTGATATACTTTCAGACCTGGATAACACACCTTATTGAAGTTCTACTCATTTGTCTTCATGACACTCGTTAGAAGAGAATCCACTTCCCCAAGTGCAGGGCTCAGTAACAACCCATTTTGTAAAGCATACACATTGTTGAGAGGAAGCATTAGTTTCAAGGGAGATGTCATAAAATGTTAATCATTACAGTTAGAGTAAATGAAATATTTGGTTTTAATTTAGTTGATTCAGACATAGTTCATGGACATAAAAATTTAAAATTTGTTCACCTACTGAGTTTGACTTAGATAAAACAACTTAGACATGATGTAAATGGTATCTAAAGGCATTGGATTATCTTGGGAGATGGCACCCCACATGGCTAGACTTCAATTCCTTCTAGTCCTTGCTTGTTACTTTAAATCTTAAATTCCTCCAAATCTTATAGACGTTGCGTCCCAAGCCATGTAAAATAAACATAAATGTAAGTAACCGATACTTGACATTTTATAGAATAGAAAATATCAACAACTTGAAATAAAATAAATTTAACATGATCTTAATCATAGATTATCTTAAGCATTCTTTGAATCATTTAAACATGATAAATTGGATAAGTGAATACATAATGTCTCTCTTAATTCCCCATAGGAGTACACAACTAGGATGAACATAATGTTAGGAAAGCCCATAACGACCCAAAGGTCCATGATCGAGTTGTATGTAAACACTTAACCAATTTCTTAACTTTATTTATTATCATAGATCTTAACTTAATCATTAATATATTTAATCTTAATCTTAACTATAACGGGATTTCCCCCTCATAGTATCATAATAGGATTTCTCCCTTTAAATCATAATGGGATTTCTCCCATCTTAAAACATAATGGGAATTCTCCCTTCCTAAACCACAATGGGATTTCTCTCTCATAATGTATTAATGTGATTTCTCCCTTCTTGAGCATAATTTATTACACATAAAGCATAGTCCTAGTTGGTCTTTTACAATAGACCATAAGTAAATCGTCAATAATGTAGTGATATATATACTTGATGTCAATTGAGAAAGCATTTATAAATTCATGAACATAATATTGTGCATAATCATAAAGACAAAACATCCAATCAATCCTAATTTAAATGTGCCAAGAAGCATGACCTACTACCTAGAGCAAACCACCTTAGGTAGAGTCATTTGACTTGATTGAGCCCTTAATCACATGTAATTCAATTAATAGCATGATATGCACATTACTTCATAATTAGTAAACCCTAATTTTATTTATTGAAATGACAATAAGTTTGGAAATGCAAAATAGGATTTAAAAACATGGTATACCGATAGAGAATCAAAAGATCTTTCAAACGTAAATTTTTCTATCATTTTTGAGGTCATATGAAATTTCTATGATTTTTGCAATACGGGTGAATCATAAGTTAAGAAACCATAGTGTGACATCAATTTAATCAAAACATTAATTTGGCATAAATGAAACGCAATAAGACTGAGAAAACTTTAGTCTATGTTACATTCAATTAAAATAGTGGGGACAAAAATGTCATTCAAACAAAAATGTCATTCAACATAAAGATATATTTCACGGCTAATAATACAAAGCATATGTGCAAAAGTCTCAAATACCCATGTGAGTCAAATCATTTCATTAAACTCACGGGGATATTACGGTCAATTAGAGACCTAGTTTCTTTTCTCCCTCAAGCCATGGATTGAGCAGCTCGAGAGGAGCTCTCTACTCTAATCTCATGTGAAGCTCTCATCTGATCTAGAGAAACTGAGGCTATCAGAATCTTCCTCACCTTAAGTTGAGGTTAATGACCCTTGACAAGGGTCAAGAGGTTTCCTAAAGCCTAAGAATTGCTCCGATCAGGGCCAAAAGCAATAGTAAGAAATGACTCAAGTGAAAAACTCATAAATAGAGTATGAAGACAAGTCGAAAAGCTTTTTGCGGTCGAACCAAAATCGATGCAGCCAAGACGCACCAAAAAAGGGACTATTGTATCCATAATTCATCATAAACCATCGTGGAAAAGGGAAAATGGTTGGAAAAACAAAACCATAGAAACTAGATAGAAACACATCAACTAAGATCGGGAAATAATAAATGGGGTCAAGAGGAACACCTCAGAGGTGTTTTGTGATCAAAGAGATACGAGAAAGTCAAGGTGGTGAGCGTTGGTGGGTACCTCATCTAAGGTTATAGGGCACGGAGGATGGGGTCAACCTAGTGCCAAAATACAATTGGAAAGAGTAGGAAACATGTCACCAATGCTTACTGTAAAGCTATGGTGAAGATGGAGGCATAGTGATGAATCGTAAGAGAATAAGACTGAGAGGTCAAAGCATTTGAGAGTACAAGAGGATCAATTGAAGGTGGAGGAGGAAAGATCGGGGTCTAGTGGTTCCATACAGTGCCTTATATAGGAAAGGGGAATACTACGGTGGTGTTTGAAACAACCGACTGAGAGAGGGGTAAATCCCTAATTAGGGATTTCATCAACAGAGACAGAAAGGGGTTGACTGATAGCTTGACTGATTTGGGAAAGGGCAATGAAGCTAATGGAGTAGAAATCACATGGAATGGAGGTGAGATGATAGAGAGAAGAATCGAGGAAGGGAAGTGTTGTAATTAGTTTTGGACCCGCGACTAAAAGAAAGGTAGATGGCAATGTGAAGACCGTAAGATCTGGTACGGATGGTGGATGTTGTGCACAAAAATGAGAAGAGATGAGAGGCAATTCACATGCGAGAAATAACCAGAACTTAGGTGTATACATTGCATTAAATGATTAAATCCGAATTAAAGTTATATAAAAACTTTCCTAATGAATTAGAAGGTCAAACAAAGTCAAAATGGTACCAAATTTTGGTCACAGGCTAATTGCGTTGTCTAAATCCTTCCTAGACAATAAAATTTGAGTTTTTCATATTTTCCATACATAATTTCCATATTGTTCAATAACTTGATTTCTTTGTATTGAAGGATGAGATAATGTGAAAAGGCTTTTCTTTCTTAGCCTTTGAGTCAAATTTAAGATGAACACTTATTGCATACTCAATAGAAATGTCATATATGTTTTATGACTTTTTGGAAACTTTCTTGGAGGAGAGAGAAAAATTAGATCATGTTATTTCCTTCATATGTATACAAATAAAAGTAGAAGTCATTTATTGTTTGTCCAATTAGGAACTTATATCCTATTTTTTAAATTAGCACATCCGGACAACTACATTCCTTTTATAATCTAAGAAGGACCATAGAGAAAGAGGCCAATGATATTTTCTTTTTGTGTTAAAAGCCATCAACAATAAAAGGGAAACTTCTTTCCCAAGTTATGTGTTACATATGTTTAAATTCCAATTCTTTTATCTTGTGCTTTTATTTTATTTAAACATTCAACATAGTAGGACAAAGAAGAATGGAAAAGGAGAACTAACATTCATCCCTTTGAGTTAATTGCAACATATTATGGCATATATGAAATAAAAGTAATTTGAGTTTCCTTTTTATTTTTCTTACTTCATTTTTCTATAATGAATACCATTTCATGACCTTTTCACATTAATACCTTCAACTATATTTATTTAATAAAATGCCACTTTCTAAGGTTTAAATTATTTGTGAAAATTGGGGTGTTACAATTTTACCCACCTTCAATCAATTTTGTCCTCAAAATTTTCTTTAGGCCACTACCCACCTAAGAGTTTTTTCACCTCTTTAGATAATAATAGTTAACAATTCAAGATGCACTTATTTTCAAATTTTTAATGCAAAGAAATATGTATCATATGTCATCTAAATTCCATAAAAGATTTATTTGAACATGGATGAAATATTACTTTGGTCTCCTTCTCAACTTATACTTAGGGTTTATATACCACACTTATCACTACACTTAGGGCATCTTCCTTTTATGTTGCCATGACTTTATACCACTAGGTTTAGGTGACTATCTAATCTTGGGTCTTTAGGTATCTCCTACATTTCTCAATATGTAGTGATCAGGTACAAACCTAGAGATGTGGGATTTTAGCATACTACCTCTCACTGACCTACTAATACACGTGCCCCATACCACACGGACTAGTAAGAAATCATCAAAATTCTCATACTTATGACATCTCTCTTCAAATCTCAATTGGTTGGACATGACCATTGAGAATGGAGAGGACATTTCATTAGCTAGGATTAGGTTGACAGTTGAGATCTAACTAGGAAATCCTCTATCCTCATCACATATACTTCTCTTCTAGGTCATGATATCGTTTCTTGGGGGTCCATTCCTATACCTTAATATCATATCTTCATTCTAGGGTGACTATGTGAATCATATTTGCCTAGTGGCCATCTACCAAATCTCTCTGTTACTATAATGTAACACCATCATTTTGTAAAACATATACATTGTTGAGTGGAAGAATTATTCTAAAGGGGGATGTCAAAAAATGTTAATCATTGCAACTAGAGTGAAAACACATTAAATTAACTTTAATTGATTCATAAATAGTTCACAGATATGAAAATCTAAAACTTGTTCAATATGGAATTTAAATCTACTAAGATAGACTTGGATAAAATAACTTAGACATGTTGTAGACAATATCTAGAGGTATTGGATCAGCTTGTTAGATGGCACCCCACCAAGCTAGACTTGAAATCCTTCTAGTCCTTGCTTGTTTATTTAAATTTATAATGGTTCCAATTCATCCGGACATCACATTCCTAGCCATGCAAAACAAACATAAACGTAAGTAAGTGGTACTTGGAACTTTATAGAACAGAAAGTATCTATAACTTCATATGAAGTAAACTTGACATGGAATTAATTTGACATGAAATTAATTGTGGATTATCTTAAGCATTTTTTGAATCATCTAAACATGATAAATTGAATAAGTGATTAGATGTGTTTATTAATGGCCCATAGGAACCTATAATTTCTAGGAAGCCCATAATGCTAGGAAATCTTGTTAGGACCCAAAGGTCCATGATAAAGGTGCATATGAACACCTAACCAATTCCTTAACTTTGTTCATTATCTCAGATCTTGACTTAATCATTAATGTTTTTAATCTTAATCTTGACCATAATGGGATTTCTCCCTCTTAGTGTCACAGTGGGATTTCTCCCCTTAAATCATAATGGGATTTCTCCCTTCTTAAAAGATAATGGGATTTTTCCCTTCTTGAACCATAATGGGACTTCTCCTCATAATGTCTTAATGGCCTTTCTCGCTTCTTGAACCATAATGGGATTTCTCCCTCATAATGTCTTAATGGGATTTATCCCTTCTAGAGCATAATCATTAATCATAAATATAGTCATAGTTGGGGTTTTAAAAAAGACCATAAGTAAATCATCAATCATGCAGTGATATTTATACTTAATGCCAATTGAGAAAGAATTCATAATTTCATGATTATAATATTGTGCATAATTACAAAAGATAAAAAATCCAAAAAGCATGGCTTTTTTACCACAAAAAAACCATCTTAGGTTAAGTTCTTTGACCTGTTTAAGCGCTTAATCACATATAATACGATTAATAATATGATATGTAGATTAGTTCATAATCATTAAACTGTAATTTTGTTCATTGATATATGTAAAAGTTTGGAAATGAAAAATAACGATTGAAAATGGGCTAGATCGATATAATCAAAACATCTTTCCAATGCATATATTTCTATTATTTTCTAAGGTCATATGTAATTTCTATGATTTTTGAAATATGGACCAATAAGAACTCTGGAATCCATACTGTGACATCAATTAAATCCAAAAATTTATTTGATGTAAATAAAATGTGAAAAGACCGAGAAAACTATAGTGGGTGTTACATTAAGTAAAATAGTGGGGCAAATCATCATTCAACATGTAATATATTCACGACTGATAAATCAAAACATGTGTGTAAAAGATCTCTAATATCGATGCAAGACAAATCATTTGTTCAAACCCACATGGATACCATGGTCATTTTGAGATTTTGTTTGTGTTCTCCCTTGTGCCATGGATCGAGCTTATTGACAGGATCTCTCTTCTTTGGTCTCATGTGAATCTCTCAGTTGATCCAGAGAAATTGAGGCTTCTAGTAGCTTCCTCACCTCAAGCTGAGTTTAATGACCCTTGATGGGGTCATGAGGTTCCCTAGAGCCTACGAAATGCTCTGGCCATGGCCAACCATGACAGTAAGAAATGAATCCACCTAAAACCTTACGAACAAAGTAGGAAGACAAGTCGTAAATATTTGTGAGGTAAAACCAAAATCGATGGAGCAAAGACGTGAGGAAAAAGGGTTGTTGTGTCCATAATTTTTCGAAAATTGTCATGGAATAGGGAAAAAGGCTGGGAAAAAAATACCATAGAAACTAGGTAGAAACACATCAAACAAAATTGGGAAAACAATCATGGAGTCAAGAGGAACACCTTAGAGACATTTTTGTGATTGGATAGTTACCCAGATGGCACGAAAGTGAGTGTCAGTGGGGACCTCATGAGGTTATAGGGTATGGAGGATGGTGTCAACCTAGGGTTACAATACAATTGGAAAGCATACGAAAGGTGTCATGGATGCTTACCATCGTGGCATTTGCATATAAAGTTGCTATGAAGATGGAGGTGTTGTGGTGTCATCAGAGAGAAAGATCAAGAAGGTTGAAGCATCCAGGAGTACAAGAGAATCAATTGATGGTGGAGGATGAAATTTCAGGGTCTGGTGGTGACATATGGTGCCTTATATAGTAAAGGGGAATGTTATGACAGTGTCTGCAACAATCAGTTGAGAGGAGTAAAGCCCTAAGTAGGCATTTTTTCAATAGAGAGATAGGTGTGGGTAATATCTTAATTGATTTGAGAATGGGAGATGAATCTAAAGGAAAATAAATATCATGGAATAGAGGTGAGATGGGGGAGGGATGAATCAATGAAGGTAGATAAAGCCATGGAGACTGTTAGATCAAGAGTGAACAGTAGATGCTTCACACAAAAAAGGAAAAGAGAGGGAGTGTGACAAGTGAGAAATAACCGGAACTTAGGTGTATATATTGCATTAAATGATTTTGTGATTAGATCCTGATTAAACTTATAAAGAGAAATTCCTGATTGAATTAGAGGGTCAAAAAAAGTCAAAATGGTTCTAAATTTAGTCCACGTGCTAATTATGTAGTCTAGATCCTTCCCAACCAATAAAATTTGAGTTTTGCATATTGTTTGTACAAAATTTGCATATTGGTTATTTACCTTGATTTCTCTGCATTAAAGGATGAGATAATGTGAAAAGGCTATCCTTTATGAGCCTTTGAGTCGATTTAAAGATGAAAACTTATTAATAGGTATAATATATATCTTTTATTCCTTTTTGGGAACTTTCTTAGAGGACAAATAAAAAGAAAATAATATTGTTTCCTTCATATGTATACAAAAGAAAAGAGGAAGTCATTTATTGTTTGTCCAAGTGAGTAACTTATCTCATATTTTTGAAATTAATGCATAGTGATACTTATCATTCCTTTTTATAATCCAAGGAGGAGGAGAAAGAAAGATGTAAATGATATTTTCTTTCTAAGTTAAACGCTATCAAAATGAAAGGTTTAACATCTTGTCAAAGTTATCGATTCCATATTTGCAAATTCCAGTTCTTTTTTCTTACTCTTTTATTTCATTTAAACATCCTAAATGTAGGAGAGAGAGAAAGGGAAGGGAAAACTAACATTCATCTTTTTGAGTTAATTACAACACATTATGGCATATATGAAAAAAACGTATTTTGAGTTTCCTTTTTGTTTTTCTTACTTAATTTTTCTATGACAAATATCATTTCATGACCTTTTTACACTAAGAATGTCAACTATATTTATTTAAGAAAAGACCACTTTATAAGCTTTTAGTTATTTGTGGAAATTGGGGTATATTACAAAATGAGACTTGTAATGGACCTTATTGAAGTTATAGTCATTTTCCTTGATGACACTCGTTAGAAGATAATCCACTTCCCCAAGTGAAGGGCTCAATGAACCTTGGAAATGGTTTCCAGTGAGTGCTAGTACCCTGCCGCCAAAAGCATGAAAGAGAATTCCTAAGCCTTTGATCACTGCCATGTCACAATTGATCTTGATGATATATGCATCAATTAATTGATTGTTTCTCATGTGTGATGGCATGATGCTCATCACCGTGTTCTGCAATGTGCTGAGTCATGTAATTGACAATCATGTAGGAGTATGGTTGGTCCTAAATCATAGTTCCCATTCTAGACCCTTGAAGACAATGTTCTTCATGTGTGACTATAATCCCCCACATGGTATCCATAGTAGAGTCCATGTCTTTTCCACTCAAGGTGACGTCGAGGAATTGCACTATTGCACAGGGCATTGTTGCTTGTATACTCTCCATTGTGTTGACTCCAGTTTAATGTTGACTATGGGTCTAATTTGACCAAACCATTAATTTGATGATGAATAAACAATTCCACTTATTTGTGTCTAATGCTTCTACTTGAGTGATTTTAGATTAGGTATAGACACACTCCAAATGTCCTGACTTGTGCATCTCAAATTGGAGAACAAACAAATCAAAATCAATGCAAGTGAACTTTTGTCGAATATGATGTAAATGCATTAGAATCATGTTTTAAATCACATGTAATGATTGTATGACTTGTAATTAAGCTTAGAAAAAATCAGGACCACTTAAATTGAATATTTAAGCAAATGATTGTGTGACTTGTAATTAATCTTAGAAAAAAATTTGGAGCACTTAAATCGAATATTTAAGCACTTTAATGACATTCTCCAAAATTCATTACATGCACTTTATTGGTTGAGTTACAAACTCGACCGATCCTTGATGGATTTTGAGAATGCCATGGTTTCGTCGAGCTTCCTATACTCAGAACTCGAGTGACCACTACACTAGAACAAAACTGACTTAATCTATTGGTTGAGTTCCTACTAGGACAAACTTGACCGATTTATCTAATTAGCTTTATTGCATAGTGCATTTGGTCGAGTTACCTTTATTGAAACTTGATCAATCGCTCTGTACAGAAAAGTGCAGAAAAGGATTTCTAGACATTGGAATGTTGCAAGACTAAAAAAATGTTGCAACATTCTAAATGGTTAGTAGTCGTCCTTAAATGTTTCCAAAGGCTTATAGCCATCCCTAATTATAAATAGGACCCCTTGGACTTCATCCCATGGTTATCCAAGCACTATTAAGTTCCCTATTCTATAGTTCAGTGATCCTACAGTCTCCTCTCTCTCTAAGCTTAATCACTTGCATCATCCATTAGAGTGAGCAGGAGATTTATAAGAGAGCTAGTCCTACATGTATAACTTGTGAGGCTCTCACTTCATCCACCTCCCAATCTCTCATTCAACCATCAAGATGAAGATTTTCTCCCTTGGCTAAGAGAGATAAAGAAGAACAAGGGAAGGAGTCCCTTGGTGAAGAAAAAGGTTAAAGACTTGGAGAAAGAGTGGGTAAGCCCTTGGTGAAGGCAGTAGACTCCTTGCTCAAGTGGGTAAGTCCT
The DNA here is from genome assembly GCA_963693085.1 of Alisma plantago-aquatica. Taxonomy (NCBI): domain Eukaryota; kingdom Viridiplantae; phylum Streptophyta; class Magnoliopsida; order Alismatales; family Alismataceae; genus Alisma; species Alisma plantago-aquatica. The sequence goes on from OY856412.1 coordinate 1,153,463,877, forward strand.
TGGTGAAAGCTTCTCCTTAGCAAAGGTGAAGTCAAAGATTGAAGATCCGAGAAGAGTGGGCAATTACTTCAAGTCTGAAGACTTGGGCAAGAGTGGGTAAGTCATTGGTTAAGGTAGAAGACTCCTTGCAAAGTGGGTAAGTCCTTGGGTAGTGTGACTCCTGTCACGTCAAAGGCAATGAGGTCACAGAGGAAACCAAAACCCAAGTGGAAACTAACACTAAACAAGTGGATTATCGAAAACACTAAAAAATTAAAACCAATTTCTCATAAATTACCCACATCAGAAAACTTATCATACAAAGGTCCAGAAACCTAGAAATTGTAATATATAATGTGAAGCTTTGTTCATACACCAAAATCCATAAACATCCCTTTCACATATGCTATATGTTCCACTTATATAGACATGATTATTTACCAGCTACATAAAACAAAGGGAACATTAGCCAAAATCTCATAGCGATATTAAAACCACAGAACACACTGAAATATCCCCAAGACCTATGTGTACAGGGACGACTCTAGGACTCTAATACCAAAATACATGCAAGAAGCACACCCAACCATATCATCTATTGTCCTTCTTGTTGTTGCTCTACTTCAGCTGCATGATCCCTACCTCCTTGTGCACATCTATCTAAAAAATGGTGGGAATCAATGGGGTGAGATCAATATGTCATCGGGAGATATAACTCTCTACCAACACTATTATTAACACATATATGGATAACTAAAGAATAGAAATAAAGCTACAACTATGCTAGGCAGATTCAGCTAATGATATCAACCAAACATTTAAAACAATTCAAGTAACTATAACTTAGTAGAGGAACATTATAGAAAATTATAAGGAATATGAAGAGCATGTATATTTCTTCCAACTAACATGTATAACACAAGGCCTCAACCAATGTTTTGTATTTGATCCTAAGCAAATATGCTACATGGCTGATTACATATTTTATTATGCCCCGAGGATTTGATCGTACACTCAAATCCAACAGACCACTGCTAAGTAGAAATCAATGTCATGTAAGGTCCACGAAAGATCCAGAAACCACGACCTCACCAAACCAATTGGTCAGTACATGAGTAAACCGTAGAGACATATCAATCAACTACAACTAGTGACATATAGTCAAGCTATGAAAATGCTAGCCCACCTTGGTACAAGTCATGACGCTAGTGAAATTGAGTGATGGCCCACAACTGCACTCCTACTAAGGTATAGCCCACAACCAATCCTATGAAACCTCATAAGCATCAAGTCAATGAGCTATGGTCCATAACTACACTCCTGGCCCATAGACAATCATGTGAATGCATATACTCTGTAGTATATGACTCCAAGCCTCTACTAGGGAAAGCCTATTTAACCATCCAGCAAGTGTTGACACTGATATGGATCTATGGCATAGGGCAAAACTACATGAATTAAGTTCCTCTGGATTAGTTAAGTCAATTAAGTGTCATTTAGCATCAATCAAGTTACAATGTACAAAGCCATAACAAACTCTACAAAGATTAGGGCATAGCGCTGCTCCAGAAGATATAAACGTATAAGGTGTGAACTTATCACATTATCACCATATGATGCATGTATCATTGCCATTCACAATATTATCATCACCAAATCCACATAATGTGGGATATCAATCGCTCAACTCATCATTGGGAAATGTCATCCCATACTAGGCAATAAGCCATTTCCAATTCATAGGACATATTCACAACACTCCTGAAGTATAAGTACCTCAACATGTGTAACATATTGAAATATGGCTATATTCTCTTTTTGGCCCTTTTCAAAGATTTTCCCTTCATTTCTATCCCTTTTGGATTTGATGTTAGATTTGTGGAAATAATAGTGGTTTGGTGAACATTTCTCATTATTTATGCCAAAAAATGGGTTTATGCACAAATACCTCAGTGAATGCTTTAATCAGGGTCTAATATGCAATTTAATCACTTATGTGACATTTTGATAAAATAATTCGTACTAGAACTTTCTATGGCCTTTTGGAATAAGAAAGAGAAAAATAAATAAAATGGAAAAGGCTAAAGTCAAGAAAATAAGGCATTAAATGCTTTAATGTGACAAATAGTGATAATATGAGTAATTTGCCTACAAATCATAAAATGGAAACTCAAAAGATAATTCTAAGACCAAATTCATTTTCTTGGAGTTTAAAAGTGATAAGTTTCACCAATTTTGGAAATATGAAATTATAAATGCATTTATTGAATGGGAAATTAGGATATATCTCCAAAATATGAAATAAAGAATTTAATGACCCCAAAAGAGAAATCTAATCTCAAATTCATGATCTACACATTAAAAATAGTCTTTGGGTGAATTTTCATATAATTTGGATAATCTTCAATGTACATGTGTAGATTAGGAGAGAGAAAGTACAAAATATTAAATAAGGAGCAAAATAATTCCAAGTGATAAAATCCATGGTCAATTCATGTTCCATAAGTTTTGGTTTACTTAATTGTGTAGTTTCAAATTAATAGATGTATTCTAGAAGTCTCTAATGTGATAATAAAGAGAAAATATGATTTTCTTTAAAATAATTAAATAAAATACTTAGCTTCCCCAAAATCAAAAATTAATGCCAAATTCGGATTCTACATGCTTTAATTAGCCTAAATGCAAAATTTCATATTGATTAAACAATATTTCGATATGAATTTGATTTGGAAAGAATTGACATAATTATTTACATCATTTTAATTAATGTTTTAGTTTTTGCTAAAGTTTCGCTTATTTTCCTTGTCATGTGGATTTCTCTGACTTTCCTTTTCTTAGTGTGATTGGATGACTCTAACTTTTTCCTGAGAATTGTGGACCTATTGACGGATTGGAGGTCCTCCCTTTCACCCAACTTTCAATCAGAAGGGAACTACATGTCACTAATTCTTCTCTACTCATTGTCTCTCTCATCTCTTCGTCTCAATCTGAAATTATTTCTCCTACATATCCCTCTTGTCTTTCCACATTAGGGGACCCTAATGTTCCTAGGGTTTTGTGGACACCACGCCCAGTAGGTGAGGGGTTTTCTCCACCTCCCCTGATTCTCTATCCCTCTTTTCCCATTTCCTATTCAACCCCTCATGTATAAATAGGTCTTCTACTACCTTTGAAAAATCCCCAAAAGCTATTCCCAGCCTTTCTTTGCACCACCTTTGTCCTACAGCCATGTTCCCCTACTAGTGGTGGCTTGTGCAAGGTCTTGAAGTTCTCAGATAAGGGATTCACCACGGTGAGCCCTGGGATCTAGCCAACTTATCTTCCTACCACTTTAGGAAACTTTTGGCATCTTAAATTACACCTTTGTTGTGGTATTTTCTTTTTCCCCTTTTTCTTCATACTCCTGACAATTCTCGAGCAAATCGTCTCTATTTCTCATGCTTTATTTGTTAGATGCTTTAGTTGCTAACTTTGACCATGATTGCTCCTTTGGTACCCCAATTTCTTGGGACAATGTTGAAGTTCTAGCCTTGCACCTTCTTCAAGAAATAGCAGATGGTCTAGTTTGAGCTTCTAGGCACTATAGAACTGGTTCATGGATCTTTGTAGTCGGAACTACATAAGAAGGACTTTAACATCATTTTATGGTGCCAAGGTACCCTGGTTTGTGATCTGGATTTTCTAAATCGACCGCTAGTTTACAGTTTGCTACAGATGCAAAGGAGGGGATGATTCCCTCATATATTTTTCCTTCTTTGCCCTCTGTTTCTCTGTCTGTATTGATTTTCTCGCAAGGGGCAAAGTCATCTTTAAGGCCATGTTTTGTCTTGTTTCCACGTTGTTGTGAGTTTCCGAGGTGGTAGTGGGACTAGACAAGTTGTCCAGCATTGTTTGGGCCAACTCATTGTGCTCTCCCACTCTCTCTTCGCCTCTCTTGCCTGCTTTGATGAGGTGTCATCCTCTGATTGGTCAGATTTAGAAAAGTCATATCTTTTGATTCATTTGTCCAAAAATTAAAAATAAATATGTTTTGGAATCAGAAAAATATGATATTTATAATAAAAAATACTTTCGAGGTTTGATTTTGAGTTTTTTCAAAAGGTGTTTTCTAGAAAATGATTTTAATGCATAAAATTCAACAAAAATACACTTCAATCATCATAACTCCATAATCAACAAAATTATATGTTTTCTTAATCAAGAGAACCTAATATGATCAATGGTGATTTTTTCAAGGTCCAAATCGAGGTTTTGCTCAAAAAGTCCAAAAGTTAGGGTTTCTTTACATTAATGCATATGAAAAACCATAATACATGATTATACATTGAAAATAGGAAAAGTGGACCATGGACTCAATTAAAGTGGTGAAAGTGAATAATTGAAATCAGTAAGAGAGGTAAATGCAAAACTTACCCTTATGTTGGGATATTTTTAAATTAACCCTATTTTCCATAATGAGGCATGAAATGAATCATATGTCCTACATTATTGTTTCTCTTGTTCTAATTGCCTCAAAATCATATTTGATATATTATTTCTTGGGTCTTGGAACCCAACTGTCGTGTTGCAACTATTTGATGATATTTCATGCCACTTTAAAATTCCTTGAGCATGATTGTTTATTTGACTGTTTAGCTATAGTAGTGGTACTTATGTAAAACTGCCCATTATTAGGGCATGTGTTATTTTTCCCTAGGGAATGTGCTTACTCTCTCCCTAGGGAATGTGTTATTTCTCTCCAATATAAAATATTTGGTAGGTGACTGGGAATGTGATTACTCTCCCCTCATCTATAGGTTGGGGCTCGGTAGATGCCTTAACCCTTCTTATTTAATTTAGTCCAATATTAATCATTCATGCAAATTCATTATTATTTATTGGTTTTGACAAGAATCTTTTGTTATATGCCTCATTCTCTTGGCCTTATCATCTTATGATGAATCTATATCCATATGGTTCATTGTTTCTCTTATCTTTTTTTCTTGTTCATATTTTTGACACATACCTTGTTTCTCTCTCTTACTAAGTGACTTCCCAACAACCCAGATAAAGCATAAGGTGTTGAACAAGATCGAGGAGAACATACTTTTAGCATGGACGTAGCCCTTGGAGATGTTGCTTTGGAGATAAGACTTGAATTATTTTAGACTTCCATGTATCTTAGATCATTTGAAGTATCTTACATGTAAACCCTTAATGGGGGATATGATGGGATTTTGTAATCTTTTGAAAATTTGAATATAGTCATAACTTTTATTATATTGTTATACACTTTGGTCTTTTTTATACCTTTATATAAAGATTTGAAAATTTTACACATGTTCCGACATACCTTTTGAGTATGTTTGGGATAGATGTTTATTCTTTAAATTTTTAGTGAAGGGGCAGTTTCACTCTTTTACAACATGCCTCATGAAGACTCATTCAACCTATATCATATCATAATCACCATACATTTCACTTAGCTATGCTTATGAACTTACAACACCTGCATGGTTAGAAATTCATAAAGAAAAGAGATAACATCCTAACATCATAGCCATTCCATGAAATGGAAACAATCAAGTTACATTGCACATTACTAGGGTTAGGTTTCTTCTTAGTTGATTAGGGTTTACAAAGCTAGATTATGTTGGTATGTATGCCCATAGCGCAAGTCATGTGATGATTGTAATGGGATACTTTGTAAATGATTTGAATAATAATAAAGGCAATTTCCAATCTATATGTTTTAACTATTTCTGAGATGATAGTGTAACATGATAGATGTCTAAAGAATTGTATTACTCGATGACGTATGCTTTTGGGTTGAGGACCTAAATGATGAGATCATACAGATGTTAAGAGTATACATTCTTGTTTAGTACCTAGTCGGTTGTTATTGTGGAAATAACCATAGACATCAATAACACTAAATACTAGATTGTGTTTTGGTTGATGACAGAATCTCATTAGTCATGATATAGTGATATCAAACCAAGCACATAGGTACTTGTTAGAGAACAAGTGTACCGGACAGACCCGCCGTGAGAGTGACACATGGAACCATGATTTGTTAGTCACAGTCATCTCTCACAGTGATGGTGGTGAGTGTGATTCTTCGACCTGAAATCACTACACTCAACACATGTCATTGGGTACACTTTGACATCATTAAACGTAGTCCTGAAACATGGGTTGTTATAAAGGTGATGATTGGGTGACTTTGACACATGGGGCTTTTGAGGGGTGAATGATAGATATGGGATTTGTCCCTCCTAAGGGATTTTGATGTCCATGACCACTTGATGAGTAGGATTGAGAAAGGCATGTGCATGCATGTGTGAATCAATATGTGATATTGATGCCACACACATCTCACCCAGTCTACTCTGAGATCAAGGAAATGGATGAACGTTGAAAGGATGATTGTACCATTCCTTGAGTCATTCAAGACATTAGTGACAAAGGAATTATACATTCACTGTAACACCATTCACAGATTTTAGGATTGAAAGTTGTTCTCCAACTTTCTATTTCACTTGGGTAGCACTGATGTGCGACTAGGCACCACTCTTTGCTTGTGAAGTCATAAGTGTTATGGACTTTCACTGCCAACGTGAAATGGACCTGCAGGGTCACACAGAAAGGATTTAACATGGAAGAGGAGTTTGTCCACAAACGATGTTTAGATTGATTACTAAATGAGTTTAGTAGTTCAATTAAACACTCAGTTGATTGATAGCTCAAAATCATAGTGTTCAAGGTGTTGGACCAATTGATTAGAGTATTGGATTGATTAAAACTGCAATTGACTGATTTTGCAAAGTCTACACTCCCAACCGATCATCTCATGTGATGAACCGATCGGCTCAGGTTGATGAACCGATCGGCTCAAGTGGTGAGTTGATCGACTCATGTGTCACCAAATGATCGACTCAATTGTTGAACTGGTTGATTCATGGACCAACCGAGATCGTTTGGAAAGTCAGAAAACTATTTTGCAAATACAATTTGTTTCACTTATACAAATTTGATTTGGACAAGCATTAATATTTGATTAATTAGAAACAAATATGAAAGTCAATTTGAGTTGGACCAGGACCACGAACCGATCGGCTCAGGGGTCCCAAACAATCGGTTCAGGTGTGAACTGATAGGTTGAGGTCACCAACCGACCATTTCAGGGTTGAAATGATTGGTTCAGCTGGCACCGTTGGTTGTTTTGTGGAAAATCTTGAACCCTTCTACTCCTACTTTAATACCGCATTTCTTGGGGTAAAGAACCTTGTCCCATGACCCTCCTATATATATAGGAGTATTGGGGGCTTCTTTAAGTACAAATCAGAACACTAGTTGCTCTGCAAAGTTTTCGTTCTCTCTAGTTTTGGTAACCGAGAGAGCCTAAGCAAGTGCTACCCGATAAGGGAAGCACAACAAGGGAAAGACAACTGCAAAAAAGTGACTGGTGGCATGAGAGTGTGTCGGTGACTAGTACGCCGATAGGAGGGTGTTACTCCTTATGATTCCTTGTGGGACAAGGAGATCGGAGTTCTAGGTAGTCCGTGTGGATGACTACAGAGGCGGGAGACTTCTGTCGCTCAGAGGATAACTGTCAATCTCGACAATCCCAATGATAGAAGGAGCTGCACAGACACCGTCCAAGACCGGAGGTGAAGACTGCGCAAGCCGTGAGGTAACGTCATCGAGCAAGCCTCGGGATAAGGTATGCCTCTACAAACCATCTTTCCTATTGTATCAACGTTGACGCAATTCCTTTATTATGGGTTTGGGAGAAGAAAATTTTTGTTTCCGCTGCCTTCCCTGTCTCCCCTAAAACCCAACAGTGGTATCAGGGCCACATCAACTGCTCTATACTTTAGGATTATCGATGTGATCAATTTTGGTTTGTCGCCTTTATTTATTGCATACGATGCAAATAAAATTGGCTTTATGCATGTCCAATCCTAAATCCACAAATCCCAATATACATATATGATATGTAATATAAATGCACTCGATGCGAGTCGCCCTTAAATGAGTTTTGTGGTGGATGCATAGAATAGTTATGTCCAATAAACCCTATGTATGTGTGCTTGGTTGAATGTGGTTGCTTGCATCTCGGTCTGCACACCGATTCCCTATCTTCTATTCCTGATGTAACTCGAGATAACTCGAGATTTATTTCCTACCTTTGCTCCCCCCGAATGTAACTCGGGGTTTCCTTTTTCAAATGTAAAATAGGATAGATCTTTTATTTCCTGTTATGTCAAAGAATGGTGGACCTTTTTGACGACCGGTTCGAGGAGCAAGACAAGCGGGTAGCAACCTGAGGAGATGCATGATGACCAGTGAACCAATCGGCTGGAGGCGCCAGTCGATCGACTGGTTGCACCCAACCAACCGGCCTGATGGCAAGCCGATCAATCATGGAGATGAGTTGATCAAACCCAAAATGGTGAAGCACAAAGTTCATCTTCTACAGGTTGCATGTGATGTGGACCTAGATGACTGTGATTCCTCTTGGCTCAAGGAATCACATTAGGATGGCCATAATCATTGCTTTTATCGTTTCACATGTTTTCTGTGAGATATAGCATGTATATGATACTTACTATATTGTGGTGATTGGATATGTATATGTAACTATAAAAACCAAATCTCTCATCTAAATATTAAGTCTTTCACGCCTTCCATTAGCGACACACATGAAAAACCTGATCGACCAAGTGTAGGTTACGCCAAAGCGTGGTGCACCGTCTATCTCGCGGAAGTGTGAAGGGTAAACGTGTAGGTTCTGCCAAAGTAGGGTGCATGTTTACCGTGTCGACTTTTGGGTTAGACTTAACTGGTAATTATTAGAGCGTCTAAGCCCAGAGGCACAAAATGTTCATGGCAAGGTGTTGCACATGTTCATTCATCAAAAGTTTCATATGATACTATTGGCATGATGGCCTACCTAAATAGTCAAGTTGTGGGTGATCAGCCAAAGTTGACTCATGACTTGATGAAATACGGATCTTGACCCACTAGAAGATTGTATGCTGCAATCTTCCGAATTGATGGTGAGGGCTGTCAATTTGAATCAAAATAGTGGGAGCAGTATTAATTACTGGCCGAATTAACTACTGTCAAATATTATTCAAATCAAAAGGAGTTTTGACAAATGCAATTTTCTCTTGTAGAATGGCAAAAGAATCATCTTTTAAAATGGGCAAATTAATTGAGAATAAATTCCATAACTAGTTAGGGATTGTGAGAAGTATTCTGCACAATCCAGATATATCGATAGCCTTTAAATCCACACTGTGTGCACTTAAGAAGAAGGATAGTTCATTTATGGAGATCAATGGAACAAAGTCTAAGGACAAAGGTGAGGGAGAGAAGGGTTCTCTTGCCAAACCAATGTCAGAATCTTCTGTGCTCAAAACATGGAGAGGATGGAAGGAACGATGGAAGAAGAAGCGAGAGATAGAGATCTCTACTTCTGGTGTATACATGATAGAGATTAACTTTACTACTTCCTTGTCATGGGTACTTGATACCGGATGTGGATCTCACATTTGTTCAAATGTGAAGGATCTTAAGAGAAGTAGGCCTTTGGGGAAAGGCGAGGTTGAACTATGTGTTTCCAATGGGGTAAGAGTTGCCTCCAGTGCCGTAGGAACCTATGAGTTAACTCTACCTAGTGGGCTAATAATAGAGTTGAAGAACTGCTATTATGTACCTGCCATAAATAGGAATATCATTTCCGTCTCTTGTTTGGACATAGATGGTTTTGAATTTCTTATTAAAAATAGAAAGTGTTCCATTTCAAAAGATGAGATCTTTTATGGTAGTGCCCCAATGTATTATGTTCTATACTTGATAGATCTAGAGACAAGTGTATACAATGTAAACACCAAAAGGAAAAAACTGAACAACTCAAACAAAACATATCTTTGGCATTGTCGTCTAGGGCACATAAATGAGAAGCACATTTCTAGACTCCATAAAGATGGTTATCTAGACTCTTTTGATTATGAATCAATAGAGACATGTGAATCTTGTTTGTTGGGCAAGATGACCAAGACTCCCTTTTCAGGTAAAGGTGAGAGAGCTAGTGATTTATTAGGACTCATACATATTGATGTATGTGGGCCTTTTAGAACTAATGCCAGAGGTGGGTATCAGTACTTCATTACCTTCACTGATGACTTCAGTAGGTATGGCTATGTGTACCTGATGAAACATAAGTCAGAAACCCTTGAAAGGTTCAAGGATTTCATTAATGAAGTACAAAACCAACTTAGTAAAAGTATTAAAGCACTTCAATACGATCGAGGTGGAGAATACTTAAGCCAAGAGTTTGAGGACCTTCTGTGAGCCCATGGTATTGTATCACAATGAACTTCTCCTGGAACACCATAGCATAATGGTGTGTCTGAAAGAAGGAATCACACTTTACTAGATATGGTGCGATCAATGATGAGTTTTGTTGATCTTCTGATTTCCTTCTGGGGTTATGCTCTTGAAACCGCCGCGTTTACACTTAACCGAGTACCATCTAAATCGGTTCAAAAGACACCATATGAGATATGGACTAGGAAGCGTCCCAATATGTCTTTTATGAGGATTTGGGGGTGTGAGGCATATGTCAAGAAAATGTTTCCTGACAAGCTAGGCCCTAGATCTGATAAATTTTATTTTGTTGGATATCCTAAGGAGACCAAGGGATATTACTTATACCACCCAACTGACAACAAAGTATTTGTTGCCAGGGATGATGTGTTCCTAGAAAAGGAATTTATTTCCAAAGGAAGTAGTGGGAGGAAAATAGAGCTTGAAGATGTTCAAGCCCAACAAGAAAAAATTGAACTAGTAGATGTACAAGAGGAACATAGAGATTCACAAGGTGTTGTGGAATCTCAGTCTCCTCAAGTAATACAAGGACCTCATAGATTTAGTAGGATACGCCTTGAACCTTAGAGGTTTGGATACCTTGTGACTCAGGAAGGTGGTGAGTTGATCATAGATGATGATCCAACTACCTATCTAGAGTCTATGGAGGGACCATATTCTGAGAAATGGCTTGAGGCCATGAAATCCGAGATGGAATCCATGTACTCCAACAAAGTATGGACTTTGGTGGAACCACCTGAAGGGGTAAAACCCATAGGGTGCAAGTGGGTCTTCAAGAAGAAGAACGACATGAATGGCATTGTGCAAACTTATAAAGGCAGATTGGTTGCAAAGGGTTTCTGACAAGTTCAAGGTGTTGACTATGATGAAACTTTTTCTCCAGTTGCCATGATTAAGTCCATCAGGATCATGCTTGCTATTGCGGCTTACTATGACTATGAGATTTGGCAAATGGATGTTAAAACCACATTCCTTAATGTGAATATAAATGAGGATGTGTACATGATACAACCTGCAGGTTTTGTAGATCCAAAGAATGCTAATAAAGTCTGTAAGCTACAATGGTCAATCTATGAATTGAAGCAAGCATCTCGGACTTGGAATATTTGATTTGATGAGGAAGTCAAAGTGTTTGGCTTTATTCAAAATGAAGATGAACCTTGTGTGTACAAGAAGGTTAGTGGGAGCATGACCACATTCCTCATATTGTATGTGGATGACAAACTATTGATGGGGAATGATGTCTTAGCCTTAGAGAAGGTAAAGAATTGGCTTGAGAATACTTTCTCAATGAAGGACTTAGGAGAAGCATCCTATATTCTAGGTATTAAGATCCATAGAGATAGATCTAAAAGGCTTCTCGGACTAAGTCAAAGCACGTACATTCACAAAGTGCTAAAGCAGTTCAGCATGGAGAACTCAAAGAGAGGCAACATCCCCATGCTACATGGAGTCACTATCTCTAGAGGTCAATGTCCCCAATCTTGTGAAGAGACGGGGCGTATGAATGGGATCCCATATGCATCATCCATCGGATCCATCATGTACGCTATGTTGTGCACACACCCAGATGTCTCATATACTCTCAGCATGACGAGCAGGTACCAATCATGTTACAACCCCAAATTTTGGGTTCATTTGTTGAGAAATTTAATTTCTCATAATAGAGATAAATGAACAAATAATGGATGAATGCATGGACTTCATTTACAATAGCCTTGTTGTTTGATTTGTGGGCTTTGTTGGCTATTGGGCCCAATAACAAGGATAATCAATTAATTAATGAATAACTGAGAATTTGAGATAAGAAAGGTGTGGAAACCTCTAGAAGGCAAATCCAAAGAGGATTTCGTGCCTCTTAGATTCCTTGGGTTCCAAGGAGTCCAAAGTTGTAAAGAAAAGGCAATAAGAAAAGAAAATAACAATTAAGTGTTTCCTTGTTAAATAAGGGAATTGAAAACATATGTGAAATATGGAAAATATGTGAAAAGAGGAATGAATGGGTAATCCTTAGAGGAATTTCGTGTCCCAAGGATTCCTAATATTAAAAGGAATACCTATGAGGAAAATAAAAGAGAAATAAAGAGAAACCCTCAAAAATAAATATTTTAATAAGAAATACATAAGATAATGTGGAATAATGCATGTTGATGCATTTAATGATAATGAGTGTTCCTTAAATAAAGAATTTCGAATTCTTTGAGTTTTATTGGGATTCAAGAAGTCCCAATCAAGGAAGAGGAAAGAGAAAATAGCAATAAAAGAAAATAAGAATATAATGAGAGTACATTATTAATGAATCCCATGTTATTATTAAAAGAAGAGATATTTTCTATTAAAAAGAAAAACTAATTTTTTTTTTGTGCCAATACGTAAAAGGCAAGTACAAGAAGATAAAGGAGGAATTTCGAATTCCTAACATTTAAAGAAAAGAGGATATCTAAAGGATAAGGAAAATAGGAGAGAGAGAGAGAGAGTCTTGTTTCCTTATAAATGAATTAGATTCCCAATAGAATATAACCTTGTTTTCTTCATGACCAAGCAAGTTAGGGTGTGGATATCCTCCCTATATAGGGGGTCGAATCCTTGCCCAAGTCCAGAGGGATCACAAGTGGCTATCTCTCTCCCATCTTCTTCTTCATGTTTCTTTACATCTAAAACCCTAGTCAAGGGTGTAGGCCTATCCCGAGGACACCAAGGAGCGGTTCCGAGGTCTAGATGGAAGCAGGGCGCTCCCACGACTACCCGAGATCGATTGGTTGCAAACCCAGTGTCCTCATCTTCGTGCTACTCCAGCCATGGGTCTGCATGGGCGCTGCAATTACAGCAGCAACCATGGACTGGTTCTGCTTATAAACGGCCATGATGGATGCGATCTAGGGGCGCCATGCATGCGCCCAGGGTTCTGTGTGGAAGGGCGGCCATCTCCGGCCACCCACAGACCTGGAGTGGAGGGTTGGAAACCCCGCAATCCAACCTGGACGGCTGCAAGGTCAGCCACAATGGCAGACCTGGATAGGGCGGGTTAGTAACTTTGGCCGCAAACTTTGGACATACAGGGAAGCACCATGGAGCGCCGAAGGAAGAGGGACCTTTTCCTGTGGTCTTCGAGGTCCACGAGAGGGTGGAGGAGGGCCGCGAACTGCAGCTAGGGCGGCTGTGGCGGCGGGTCTCGAGCTTGAAGATGAAGGGAGGACGTTGGACGTTTCTACCCCCGAGAGCTAAAGAGGCTAGTCGACTTAACCAAGGGCAATAGTGTCCTTTCGAAATGTTTTCAAAACAGCAAGGCAACGTTGCATGGAGACGAGCGACGTGGCGCGCTCCCATTGGCCCAAAGTAAGTCAAATTTGCTAAATTCATAACTAATTAACGGTAGCTCGAATAGATACGCTTTATACATGAAACTTGCTCAGAAAATCGAGAGGAATCCAAATAAAATATGATTGAACCCTGATTCCTTATGAAATTCGAAAAGTAATGGAAGATATCAACTTTAATGTATTAATGTTTAAAGAACCCTATTTTGATATGATTAAAGCGAATAGTAGGGTTTAATAGATGATTAAAGTTGATCTTAACCTGTTAATGATGAAAAGGCACATTAGGAATAAAAAGGATAAGCTTTGCACGTAAATCGCTTATTTTAGAGTTTCATATGCATGAATATGCTTTAATGGGCCTTGAAACCCTAATGTTGACTAATTTGACTATTAATGGCTTTAATTGATTAATTTCATGATTAAAGATGGAATATTCTGAATCTAAGACTATTTCGAGCATTAAAGTTCCTAGTTTGTGGATAAATACCCTAAATGAAGTAATTAGGGTTTTCTCATGAATCAAGGTAGAATTGGTGATTAATAACGTTCATATGAGTAATAGAGTATAATGCATTACACATTGATGATAAATAAGCATAATGATCCTGTCATGGATTAAAAGGATAAAAATGATAGTTTTAATGTAAGATAAGTTTAATGGGTTTAATTAATGGACAATGATGCCTTTAATTCGAAAATAAGGTTAAATGTTGTAAAGGGATAACCTTAATATCTTTTGTGAATAATTAGGGTTTAAAATAGTAAAAGATGAAAGGAAACCCTAATTGCAATAGAAACCCTAAAAATGAAATAGTAACCCTAGGGCTCGAATAGGTCTATTAGACTTGGATACCATGATCCATGATAGAAGATATTGGATGTTTGTTTCAGGATCTTATTGAATGCTTGCTTGCCTTGTTGATTGGACTATTCTTTTTCAAGTCTGCTTAACAGGTATGTGGTTATGCTTATGAATAACCGCATTAGTTTTCCGCATGTTTGTCGGATGGTTAATCGCATTGATTGCAATTAAATTGGTTGGATGATTCATATTTGCAAATTATAAAGTCACTATGATTATCACATTAATAATGGAAGTGTGGATTCTCGCACCTACATGCCACCCTGATGGATGATACCAAAGGTCAGGCCCAGATGGGTAGACCAATGGACACCTTGAGTGGTGACCCCAGGCACCAAGAAGGTGGCCTATGATATTGCATGACTAGTGGGCACCATGAGAGGTGACCCATAGGCACCAAGCTCGGGATTGAGAAGGTGGCCTGAAGTCATTGGCAAAGGGCACCCTAAGGTGGGTATGCCAGGGTTAGGGCAAAAACAGTGGAGAATGTCATACTGAAAAGTGTAAATTGGCTTGTTAAATAATTTGATTGTGATTATTAGATTGTTAGCTATATGTGCAAACTTTTGGTTGTCCCCACATACCAGTATATTTTGATATACTGACCGACGTTTTGTTTGTCGGCGTTTTAGGTACAAATGAAAAGAACAAACAGTAAAGTGGCATATGTGGAATAAAATGAGAAGTAACGTACACAGGAGGATTAGTTAGAGTAACCTCTTCATGGATAGAAGTTTATAAATCCCAGATTTCAAAAGGTAAATAAAGTTTTATTTTATACCAGTTTTCAGTTAGTCGGTAAAGTTTATTAATTGTTATTGATTATTTGTCGAACCTTTGATCCTGTATAATGGATAACGGCACCGACCCTCCGGGTCTCCCTTAATTGGGGGTTACCGGGAGGCGGGGTCGTTACAATTGGTATCAGAGCATAGGTTCCTCATCTAATCTTTAATAATTATTAAATTTTACAAATTCTGTAGAACCCAAGGGAGTTATTAGATGATTATCCGAAAGACAGAGGTGTCTAGAAAAGGATCACGACCGGGGGCTGGCAATATTTTCCTCCGCACCGCTAGTCGGAATACGAGGACTCCCGGATCCGTGTGACTGCCTGGCCAAAGTCTTAGGGTATGAATCGAAATAAGATACCTTTTAGGACTCTCTCATCTCGTTCATCCTTTCTCAACTCAAATTCTGTTAAGGACCTTAAGGATTAGGGTTTTCTCTCTTTTCCTCACCCTCTTGAGGTATGGGTAAGGTTGATAAGGATTAAGGAATCCTCCACCAAATTTAATAAAAAGCATGTAAATAAGATGTCATGGACATAAGCTTAATAGAGTAAGCATAAAAGGAATAGATACATGCTTAGGTCGTATGACACGAGTTGTCATTGCCCTCAGGAGAGACTTGAGGATAGACCTCTGTGACAGGAGGATGAGTAGAGAGAGTTAGTCTTGGAGGTAGAGACCTCCATCAAAGGTAGAAACCTAGCACATCCTTTGAGGATGATGGTAATCCTAACCCTAAGTGAAGGTTAGAGATAGAGATGACATGATGAGTTAGACCGAGTGTTTGGTTGGACATGCCTTGGGATCATCACATGAGCCATGAGAGGTTGGATAACCTAGTACCTTTGGCAACCCAACCCTGGAGAGGGTCGTGCGTGTTTGAGCGAAGGGCAACTCCTTCATGGATGAGGTTAGAGAAGAACCTATAGGGTTGTTGCCAGTAGGATATAACTTGTACCCAGAGTGCATCAGTAATGGCGACATTAAACGAAACCCTAGTCAAGGGATCATGATGGATGGCTTATGAGATAAACATATGGGGTTATGGATAACCTTGAGTAAACATAAGTTTGAGTATAGGCTTCATTCAAATAAGGGCGTGCTCAGGAGTTTGATCCTTCATAAAGACAGGACCTCCTATAGAGAGGTTGGTTGTAGGATTAGCTCTAGAGAAAGGGAGCAGACCTTGGCCAAGAAAGTTGGAAGCCTAAAACCCCGAAACTTGAGAAACAGTGGGAGTCGAGAAGGATGCGACCTAAGTGGATGATAATGGTCGCCTCATGCATGATCCTTGGAGGTTGATGATGTCTTGGTTAGCTTGAGAGTAACCAAACCCTAGAGGGAGGATGATGCTTCGAGTACCTATGGTACAAGTGATTACCTACTAGATGAGATAGAGAGTGCTTTTGACCCTGAGGAGGTTAAGGCACCAGTGGTGAGGTTTTATACCTAGTAGTTGTCCAGGAAGAGGAATCAACTCTGAAGTGTTGAGTAGAAAGATCATGAGAGTACATGACATATCTTGAACATGCTTGATTCATGGTTAAGAGTTTGAACATGCAGTTGGATACCCAAAAGTGAACATAGGGTTCCTAGGCCTAAGAGGGGAAGCAGTGTACTTGATGCTCATGTTGAGATTTGAGTCGGTATAGTTTCGATCATGGTACTCTTAATGTGTAGAGAAAAACCCCTTCAGGTAAGGGTATGTTTGATGAACCCCTCACGAATAAGTTGATCTGATGATGAGGAAAGAGAATGAGTGTGACCTAGCATGGTTTCGTAGGTATGCTTGTGCCTTATTAGTTGTTAGTTTAAGCATGCTCATACAGATATAAACCCTAAGGATGAGTGTGACCTTGCTGTAATAGGTTGTAGTTTCCTCCCATCCTGGGAGAGGACCCTTTCGTAGGGTGTGTACCAGTTCTGTCGGTTTTGAGGTGACCTGAAGAGGTCTCATAGGATCTTGAGAAGCTAAGTGAAGAGTACATGGTATGAAAATGAACCTATAGGCCCATAGATAACCATCTCTAAGTGCGTGGACGTGTTACCATGGGAGTAACCGGTATGGGGCCTGACCAAGGTAGGCAGGTTGCCATGACCCCTGTGAAGGGATGAAAGTTAGTCATGAATGCAGAAAGAGATGATGAAGGCTTGGGTAAGGTTCTAAGTCAGACCTGTACTATAAGAGAATCCCAAGTCTATCCTAGGGTCAGATAGGGATAAGACCGATGAAAGATGGAGTTGCCTAATTCCATAGTTGCACATGACCATACGGTCGGGAGGTAACAGCTATCATTGTCTGAGGGCCATGGGTTAGGAGATTGATCACCTTCATTAACTCATGTGACCCAAAGGGCAAGTGAGTAGGGCACTCTCTGGTGCATATGGGAAGAGGGATGACCCCAAAAATGCCGGTACCCTATAGACCTAAAGGATATGACCAAGGATTGTGTGTAAACCCAAGTAGGTTCGAGGCCAATTTTCCATGAAAGTAACTTTGATATAATGATGATTGCGATATAGAGACATGAGTTGCAAGTTTCAACAGAGACTTGAAGGTGTACTGGCGAGGTGGGTTGTACCATCCCTACTCTTGGAATAGGAAGAACTCTGTATTTGGACGGCCGCCAAATGCTTATTTCTTCTTGTTATGAGAGTGAGAGATAGGACAGTATGCATGCCATACACCAAGGACAAGGATGTTGTTAGTTGGAACGTTGCTATAAGGAATAATGATAGAGAGGTGGAAGGAATGATACATGGATGGTTCACAAACACTAAGAGAGGTAGTGTAGCCAGCTTTTGAGGATACTTTATCAAGAGCTATGAGGAATTTGCAGATTAACCAAGGTCGAGTTCGATCACAGTGAGTATGAGTTTCTTGATGAAGACAAACTTAGAGTTTGAGATGAGATGATAAGTAGAATACATGGAAGAGTACGTCTTCAACGTTAATTAATACCGAAAGATGTGAAGTGGTAATGGATGCTCTGGTGGAGATAGAGCTACCCGGTTTGGTTAGAAAGGAGTTGTTA